>CM033320.1:90547734-91147734 GCA_019359835.1 Pharus latifolius | reverse complement strand
CGCATCACCATTCTTCCTTCCTTCAGTTCCTCTGGTTATTCCTATCCATGCACCTCGGCAGGTCGAACTTTCATCTCCACCTTTGGAGGGACGTTCTTCTCAGTTTTCTCCATTTCATCCCAATACTCCCCGCTTTTGTTTGGATGATCAATTTTCTGGTAGGCAAGCTGCTCTCTCACGACCAGATGGTCCTCAACTCGGGTTGGGGAAGCAATCTTATAGTGAGAAAGTCGCACTTCCACCATATGATGATCCTCGACATTTATCGGGTGATCTACTTTCTGGGGGAAGTACATCAACCTGTCGCTTGCGAGGATTGGTAATTACTTCCATCTCCCTTTGCTTGTTGTTATAGTTAGTAAAACTAACATCTGCAAAGTAGGAGACGAAAATTGTTGGAGCCCCCAGCGACCAGCCTGCTGTGATACTGCCTCCCCCTCGAACAGACCCTCCAAGGGGAAAAAGAGGCCCTGGAGAAAAAGACCGAAGAGATGTCTTCGGCGATTCTGCATCTGGCGGAATGTTTTGAAAGATCCCGTGAAGAGGCGCGCCAGTTTCGTCGGGAGAGGGACCACGCTCAGCAACAGCGAGAACTCTCCGACTTGATTAGGAATAATAGCGCATCTCTTGTTAGGGATGATGTAGATAGGCTTAGATTAGTTGCTAGTTCTCTGGGAGTTGTTAGTGTAGATCCTATTGACAACAACATGTCCCTAGGAGAACTTTGCAAACTACTTTCGGATCAGGTCGACGCTCTGGTCGCCGGTATCTCTTTTGTATGTAAAGAATGTCAAAAATAGAGCTTTCTTTTTCTTCATATCATATGAATATTCTTTACAACTTCTGTGCGAAAACATAGCCATAAGCAATGCCTTCACGACCACTCATACACAGGAAAATCTCAGTTTTGCGACTAGAATCGCATTTTAATGTTGTACCGCGACCCCAGCACTGGTACTTAGTAAAATAGTACAAGACCCTTATAATGGGTTAAACGCGCGGGAGTTTTCCCTCCAGTCCAACCAAACACATTTCCAAATAAGTCTCTACTCGCACGCGGAAAACCCTAGCCTCCCCGACGTCCCCTTTTTCGCTCCTGCACCACCATTGCCGCTCGCATTTGGGTTCTCCACCGCCGCCGGTCACTGCATCGCGCCATCGTAGGCCACTCCACGAACTGTAAGTGTTCTTGACCAACCCGATTAAAATTGTTCTTGCCGCTCGTGTCAGTTTCTTAAATTGATACTGAACGCGATTAGAACCAGGTAGTCTTTAGGAAAGAGTAATTGAAATGAAATCAGTTTCCTAACTTCATACAAGCATGTAGAGCGCCATGTTGAAAGACCAATACGAGTTGCCTCAATTGGAGCAGATGCGACAAATTTGGGCTCAATATATGATGGATGAAGTGGCTATCAACGATCGATCGTAAATGACTTGTGTAATATACATTGAATGTGTTAATTGGTGTATGTGTGTACTTGTATTGGTGTATTTGTGAATAAACCTAATATGTGAATAATTAGATCCAATCTGTCCAATGCATGTGTATATCTTTGTATTAGTGTATTTGTGAATAAATTCAATCTCTGAATAATTAGATTCAATCTGTCCAATGTGTGTCTCTCTGTATTGTTGTATCTGTTAATAATCCTTTGTAATACTATCGGTTCATATCCTACAACCGATAGAAGAAAGTTTCCAGTACTAACCGTGTCGAGTAACTAACCGATAGGAAAACTAACAGTACTATCGGTTTCCAGTGTAGAACCATTACAAGAAATCTAACATCACTATCGGTTAAGTTCACTAAGCCGATAGAAGAAATTATCATTCACGATTAGTGAATGTTGGAATATAGGTATTTTACTATCGGTTTGCAACCGATAGAGTTGTGCTACGTTTTTTCTATCGTGCCAATCACTAGCGGTAAGAGAACCGATAGTAGAGACGATTTTAAACCGATAGTGAAAAACAATTCTGTAGTAGTGCCAGCACTGGTACTTCGATCAGACTCGAAACCGCAGTCAGAACTGAGATTCGATTTGAAAGAATACTACGATCAGAACTGAAACTCGATCAGATCATCACTTCGATTAGAATCGGAGCTCAGTTGGAGACATAGTTCTGATTACGCAATAACTTGATCAAAATATATCCGTACGTCCAAAAACTGGGTAATGGGATATTTTCATGATCAATTTGTGAAAATTTACAAGAAACATGTGTAGGATCAATGATGCCGACTAGAGGGGGGGTGATTAGGAGGCTTTTAAAATTTCTTTTCAATTAAGCAATTTTAAAGAATAATTGAGAGACTAAATTATACAATGAGGCTTAAAACAATTCAATCAACTAGTTGCATTCAACCATATGAGATATTTAACAATACATGCAACAATAGTGATATAAGCAATTGTGTCAAGATGAATATAAAGCAAATAAGAATTATGCAATTGACACAATATTTTTACCGAGGTATCGGAGACTCGCCCGGTCTCCCCTACTCCTCGTTGAAGCGCTCTCTCGGAGCCTCGCTTCTATATCCACGAAGGATATCTCACTAGGGTTGCTCTTCTCCACACCGGATAGGCGAGCACCACACCTTTCACAATCTTTTGCCGGCCTCTCCGACAAACTTCAATTGGAGAGATCTCGACTCTCCTCCGGCACCATCTAGGCGAAGGCGATCGCCAAGAGTAACAAGCCGGATGCGCTTTCACCTGAATCAACTAAGTGCTAGAAGCTCAATGATGCAAATGAGATGCTCAACACTCTAGCACTAGCAATCTAATGGAGATGAAGTGCACTAAACACTCACACAATCTCCCTCAAGCTCTCTCTCAAATCTACTCAAGATTTGGGCTCAATTCTAGCCTCTAAATGCAATAACTCAAATGCAAATCAATTGGCTAGGTTTTCAGCTGAAGAATGAACTCTTTGAGCACCCACAAATGATGCCATACATGAAGTATTTATAGCCTCAAAGAAAAACTAGCCGTTTGCAAGAAACCGGGCCAAAAGTTGTACAGGCCGGACATTGTCCGGCCACTTCAGATACTGTCCGGCCAGTACAAAAATTTCAGCCGTTGCAAATGTGTCAGTGACCGTTGGGCAAAATTTGTGAAGGCCGGACGGATACCATTTGTCCGGACAAAACGTCCGGACAGATGGATATGTCTCTGTTAACTCTCGGCTCAAAAAACTTGTACAGGCCGGACAATGTCCGGCCATTTCGGACAAAGTCCGCCCATAACGGACAAATAGCTCCGGACGGATGCATTTGTCCGTTCCATTTTTCGGCTCAAAAAATTTGTACTGGCCGGACAATGTCCGGCCATTTCGGACAATGTCCGGCCAGTTCAGACAAATAGCCCCGGACAGATGCATTTGTCTGGCCACTGCACACTGACAGTAAAATAACCATAACTTTTGATCCAGAGATCCGATTGAGATGATTTTTGGCTTGTTGGAAAGATAACTCAGAGGTCTACAATTTTGTCAACAGGAGCAAGACCTAGAAAGGTCTAGAAACTTCTAGAAAATTCAGAAACTTTCCTGCTGTCAAAATGTCCAAGCCAAAATCATCTCAAATGCAATTTTAAAGTATTTGCACATACGGATTTGCCGTTTTCTCGCGGATGTGATTTGTGTCACTTAGCAACGACCACGACCACACAGGTCTTGACATCCGATCGAAAACAGGTGGTCGATAGGGTTTGGTCGAGCGTACGCAAGCGAGTCGAAGACTGGTATGACCAGCCCGAACTCCTACGACCACGCCCAAACCCTAAACAGAAAGCCACCAAACAAGCGACACGACCACGACCACATATCAACACTGATACGATCAGAACATGCAAATACGACCACGACCAGCTCTAGATAAATAAACCAATTTAAACAGCTGGCGATCACGACTAAGTGCAGTTTTCAAAACATTTAATCTAATACACATGAACTACACTTAGACTCATTAGCAATGCAAGACACTAGTGCAAGATGATATGAATGCATCTGAGCTTCCGCACTAGATAGATTCAAGCTACTAGTTTCCGACCCCTCTTAATAGTACGGTCAAACTAGTAAAAAGAAACCTATCAACCCGGTCTGTCTCCAAACACCGAGACCGGTAAAACCCTAAGAAAACAATCCTTAATCTTGAATTTTATCTTAGGTGAAGTTCGACCTCGTGAAGTTCGACCGCTCGACACTCGTCATCGCAAAGCTCGATCTTGTTAAGCTTGACCACGCGAAGCTCAATATCTCGACGCCTGTCTTCGCAAAGCTCGTCCTCGCTAAGCTTGACCTTGCTCGGGATGTCTCATATTGTCTTCATCCTCTTCACGCACTTGCTTGTTTTCATCCTGCAATCATTCTGAGACTAGAACATATACACTCAATGCGCAAACGTTGGTCTCATTTGCAGTTCGTCATTAATCACCACCAGATAAATCACTCCACACAGGAGTTCACTCAACAATTTCTTTCTTCGGTGAAATGACAAAACCAATTTCAATTGAACAACAAATGAGTAATGGATGAATCTCACAATCATATAGATCCATATATGATACAAGAAATGCGCAAACGATCCATACTACTCAAGTTATGATATCAATCAATATGGATGACTAACATCATGAGCTCTCTCTCAATCATACATAGAGATATCAAATCCAGAACACGGAGTCATCAACCTTTTGCACAGACATGGATAACTAATCATCCTGAGCTCTCCCTCAACATGTGCATCGATATCAAATCCACAACTGAAGTCATCAACCTCAAGATTTAACATATAACATCTTGATCAATCAATTAGCATAAGCTTGATGCAACCACCGAGCTCATCCTCTACATATGCATCAATATCAAACCCGCAATCGGGGAAAACATCCAATTCAGGGTTTACCGATAATCAATTCAATTTACTTGTGCTAAATCAGGATTTATATAAATTGTCATTTAATCATCAAATCTGATATCTTCATATTAACTTTAATCATCATGGATTTATCCAAAACGTCATTAATCATCAAAACCTAGATACTAAGATCTACCTAGATCCAACAATCTCCCCCTTTTTGATGATTGATGACAACACCTTTTATAATCTTAATAAATCCAAAACAGATTATTCAGCTCCCCCTCAATATATGCAATAGTATATCGGAACTGAACACAATATATAATTATATGAGTTTAGAGATATAAATGACAATTGAGCACAAGTTCAATCAAGTCATTTTCCAAAATATCAACTATCTCAATTTTCTCTAACTCAAATATCTCTTCCAAAGATTGATGTTAATGATATCAAATAATATCTCTCCCCAAATATCATTTATCATCCTCAAATATCATTTACCAATCTCAATTTACTTCTATCATCTTTCTCAGATATCAATATCAATTCTATCAAAAACCAATCTATCAAATACCAACTGTACCAATTTGATATCTATCTCTACCCCTTTGTCAATTAACTCAACTGACTCTAATGTCTCCCAAATTCTCTCTAAATCTCTTCCCCTAAGACTTTCTCTAAAACTTATCTCTAAAACATTCTCTCTCAAATACTATCATTCTCTCTCAAATACTATCTCTCCCCCTTTGTCATCAAGCACAAAAAGGAAGTATTGAGAACTTAAATTTGGAGAAACGATATTTTCTAGGGCATGAGATTTTATATGAAATGGTTTTTATGCAAAAGCATGATTTCAAGAAGGTTTGTTTCAAGGGATTTTGAAATCACATTCAAAATATGGAGAAGATATCAAAACAATCAACATACAATGAATATATCGATGTCATTTATCTCTATGGCATTTGATCCATTTTCAATCATTCAAAGTCTTGATGCATTTAATAGTTTGATGTGAACATATCCGCTAGATGCATATTTTCCATATCATGATTGATCTCTAAATCTCTTTAAGCCACAAAGTCTCTTAGACAATGATGTCGTATATCAATATACTCTAATCAAGAGTTTTGAATCAAATTACTCAACATTTTTACGGCACTTTCAATATTTCATAAGTGGCATCAATTCGAAGGCAATTCTATAATCCAATGTTTTGTTTCATCCATAAGAATTTAAGCATAACAACCATCGGATGTACTCTTTTGATTTTCCTTGCAAATCATAGGATCCGAATCCAAATAATCAAGTAAATCTAAATAATCAAATAATCCGGATCCACTAAATGCACTATTCATACTCTTTGGATATCAAGGATCTATCTAGGATTGCATTTCAATTACCTAAGAATGCATTTCATGGCAATCATATGACATACCTTCGGAAGATCAATTTCTAGTACATTTGCAATCACTAAATATGATGACGGGTTAAAATGCGGTAAAAGAAAGCAAAACTATCAATCAAGGATCGATAGAGTTTAGAATTGACCGCTTTTTCATGTTTGTCCATGTCGAGATGTTCATTAGTAGGCTTGAGAGTTGTAATAGCTTCATCATCTTGCATCTCGACGCTTTTGACCGATTGCTTCACATGCTTGAATTTACTCTTGAACATCGTGTTCTTGAGTTGCTTGATTTGTCATGCATGGAAGTGACTTTGCTCTTGGATCATCTTGCTTTCCCTAAGTATCATCTTTGAAACAAGTTCTTGACAGAGGGATTCATTAGTGGCAATGATAATAATGTCATCAATATATTTGATTCACAAGAGAATATAATGTTTCGATTGAATGTTTGATGATGATTGCTTCAAACTTCTCATTTTGAAAATCATTTGATATAAGAGAGGATTTTGAGCTTTTAAAAGCACTCAATTGGAAACAATAGATTCAATCCTCAAAATTCACTTCTTTTGGCATTTAACTCAAAAAGAACATACAAATGAAGGATATGCCAAACTAAGGTTTGTCGAAACATTTTTAGGTCACAAGGTGAGAGAAATGCATATGACCTAGTGAAAGTTCAAATTTTCACAAAAACACTCAAATCTCAAATTCATGCGAATCATGCTTCAAATTCATAAGAACCATATTTGTTTTGGATATGCAAAAACACAATCACAAGGCCTTTCCAAAATCCCATCATAGGAACAATGCCGAGTTGGAAATATAGGAAAAATGGGAGCAAAGATGTAACCAAAACAGGAAAGGAGAAGAACCAGCTGAAACTTCTGAAATTTGTGATTTTTGCAATTTTGCTTCAACCATTGATTCAAGTTCCATAAGAGGTTTGAATATCATGACATGAACTTAGTTGAATATCAATTTAATGAATTTTATTTGAAGGAGATCATGAAATCAATTTTCGAAAAGTGAGTTTTGGGTAAAAGAGTAAAACAAAAATGATTTTCATGAAAAGCTTCAATTCTTGAAGAATCTCGGATTTTTCTGAAGTTTTGGACTTAGATGAGTTTGAAATACCATTTCAAACCAAGACATGGAAGAAAGTTTAGTCCAAATAGTCAAAATCACAAAAATGCACTTTTGGGTATTTTCGGGTCGATAGCCATTTTCGGGCGATCTAGGATATGTGATAATTTGAAAACCATAGGCCTTTTGAGAATAAGTTCAATATGAACTATCTTCGAGTGAGTGAGTTCTAAATGTTTCATGTAGAAAGCTTTTATCAAATTTCAACACATCTTGTTTTATAGAAATAAATCTTTTTAGGCCAAAACAAGATCCCGAAGACTTCAATTTTGTCCAAATTTTGCATTTTAGCTCGAAACTCTTTTGTTTCACTTTCAAAACCTTTGAAATCATATTTGAAACATATTTATGAAGGTTTTGAAGTAATTTTGAACATTTTAAAAGTTTTGAGCTCTTTTTACATTTTTGCTCATAAAAGACTCTTCTTATCAAAAGCATGCACTCTTTGATACATATGCACAATTAGGGTATGCAAGGATTCAATAACTTTGAATTTGCTCCCCCGAAATGTGTCAACCATGTTTTGTCATGAAAAATATGCAAGAGATGAAAATGATCCATTTGAAAATCAAGAGCTCAACAATAATCCAAAAGGACTCAAATCGAGAAGACATTCAAATAAGCACTAAAACACATGAAAAGTTTCATAGAGATAGAACACATCAACACAAGAACTTTCCATGAAGATCCCAGATTCAAATATTTTAGTCATTTGAAAGAATTGAGAGATTAACATCCAAATAGATTAAAATTTTCTTAAACATGTTGGCTTCTTTATAATCATCAAAACATATGCAAACAAGTTCCAAAAATACCAAAATAAATTTTGGAGATAGATAATGCAATGAGGAACAATATTGTCTTTTATAGTGAAGCCAAATTCTGATCCAACAAAGAGATATGAAAAAGACAAAATTTGATCAGATTAAAGATTCAGATTTCAAGTTTCAGGTTTCAGAAATTTATTTTACACTTTTAACCACACCTGAAAATCTATGAAAATGACTTCCAATAATTTTGAAATAAATTTTCAAGAAATACCAATCATAGAGGATAAAATTTCATATAGAAACATTCTTCAAATAGTCAACCAATAAAGAGATATGAAAAAGACAAATGTTGGTCAGGTTTAAAGTTTCAGATTTCAGGTTTTCAGAGATTCATTTTACACTTTGAAACGCACCTGGAAATCTATGAAAATGACTTTCAATAATTTTGAAATAAATAATCAATAAATACCAATCATAGAGGATAAAATTTCATATAGAAACTTTCTTCAAATAGTCAACCAATAAAAATATATGAAAATGACAATTCAGCCCAAAACCACGAGAAAACTGAATTTTGCAGATTTCTTTTTCAATTTGTGAAAAGTGTCAATTTTGCTCAAATCAAGTCCAATTGGGATGAAAATTTGCAGGAATGAATTTCAATGCATCAAAAACATTTTCCAAAAAGAATTTTCCAAAAAGGAATTTTTAATTGAGAGTTATGGTCAAATGAACCTTGTGTGAAGCAAAAAGGTTGAAAATCGATAAACTTTTGCAAATTGAATTCAAATTTGATTTTCATTGGATTTTTGACATGAAAGGGCTTACATGAGTTAAACATATCATTTTGAACCAACACTCGCAAATATGGACCATCAAAATAGCTAAACTCATGTTTCGCATATTTAGGGTATTTCGTGTCAATTCAAGTTTTTCGGTGAGATTCAAATACCCATAACTTTCAAATGAGAACTCTTTTGAGAAAGTTTTCAATTTCAAACTTCTTCGGATTAAGAGTATCTAGGAGTTTTGTAAAGCAAGTTTTTACAAATTCCAAATAGATTGTGATTTGCGTTTGAAAACGATTTTGTTGAAAAACAAGATACTCGAAGATCCTTTTGAGGCTAATTGTCAATAGAAATATTTTTTAACATCATTTCTTCATCCAAAGCCTCTAAAAACCTTTTAAATGCGTTTTGAAGACCATTTAGATAGAAAATGACGATTTTGGGCCTTTTGAATGGAAATTTGCCATTTTAACCGAATGAGCTCATTTTAAAACTTATAATTGTAATTTTGAAATATTTCACATAAAGGGTTGTGATGAGCAATGGAAGCATTTTAAATTACAACCCTTAGAGATGCAACAATGTAAGATTTAAATTTTCATTCTTTTGCAAAATTTGCCATGTGGATTAAAGCAGCAAAGAATAAAGGAGAAGATGCAATGCAAATGTTTTTATTAAACACATCAAAAAGATTTAAGCTCTTTTTGGTACCCAAACCATACGAGGCCCTCTAGCCTTGTCGCATAGGTCTTTTGGTACCCAAATTGCTTTATCTTTAGGTTTTTGAAAATGACAATGAATAGGTTTTGCAATTAAACCCTTTTTAGAGCAAGAAATCAAATAAGAGCCAAAAGAACCAATTTCAAAAACATTAGATGCACACTTATACGAATGTTGCCCTTTTAAGTGATATGATAAACATGAAGTATGAGAGGGCTTTTTGAATGAATTTGTATGAGTGTGATAAAGTATATAATGCCTCTTACTAGTTGAGTATGCATGATTTAATTTTCCCTTTCTAAATGATTTTTTATGATCTAAAGGGGGTTTAGTAAGCATGGCACTCCTCATATGACATCTAGTAAGGTTATTGCCCAATCTATTTACTATAGTCTTTAGTTCATCATTTTCAATTTTACGTTCTTGAGATGATTCCGTGTTAATACAAGACTTATGATAGGAACATGGCGGCATCTCATCACTAGTTGATGAACTAGAAGGCATAGCACAAAAATCACTAGATGAGCTAGGCATATCAAAAGTAGAACCACTAGTACTATCACCATGGCATAAAGATGTATCACTAGATGAATCATGGTATGAGTTACTAGTATCGTCCTTACAAGCATGTGAATCTATAAATGAATCATTTGACAACTTATCACATGAAGTACTAGTGTTCACAAAGCTAGCATTTGAATTTAACCATGAATTAACCAATGAATTATTGCTAGCATGTGAACTAGAAGTGTGTGACTCTAGAAATGGATCAATAGGGGAGTCACAAGAAACTCTAACATCTAATACACATGTTGAGCTAATAGAATTCTTGGCAAGCAAGGAGTCATAAGAATTTTTCAATTCTTGATGCTTCACTTTCAAAGATGAGTAATCATTCCTTAAAGTGCTAAGATTTTTAGTCATATTGCCAAGCAAGCCTTTTAACTCTATAATTATATTCACGAGCTCATTATTAGAGAGATTAGAATTTGATACCGTCGAGTCGGATGCCGAATGGCATATAGAATTGTCCTGAGATGAAGATTCCGACTTTGACCCTTTCTTTCTACCTTTTCTTGAGCTCTTCTTGCTTGGTTTCGCCTTAGTCTTGCTAGGGCAAACCTCATCGTTTACGTCCTTGAGCTCGCTCGAAGATTCTTGATCCTCCGCATTTAAATCATTGTCCTCAATATGCTCGGAGGTGGAACACATGTCCTTTTCTTTGGACATTGCCTCATTTGACATAAGCATGTCAATGAGCTCGCTCGGTGTAGTGTTGGAAAGATCACCATTTTCAAGATCGGTGATGAAGTCTCCATAGCAACCCTCCGGCAACACTTGGAGCAATTTTCTGCAAATCTCTAGATCGGAAATATTAGCACCAAGGGCTTTGAGCTCATTTGTGATGTTGATCAAGCGATCATATATGGTGGAGAGTGTGTCATGCTCCAACATCACAAATGCCTCATAGTCCCGCAATAATATACGCATCTTAGCGTGCTCATAGCTAGATGTGCCGATAAATAATGACTCAAGAGTCAACCAAACTTCGTGAGCGGTCGAACAATCACTCACTAGTTCTAGCACATCATGGCTAAGAGAATCAAGAAGCACACTTTTAGCATTTGTATATAAAAGAAGAGTATGGTTATCCGAAGATAATGAGCTATCCATACCCTTTTGCACTAATCTCCATAATTTCAAATTTAATGCCTCAAGATGAGTACTCATCATGATTTTCCAACCTGTATAATTTGAGTCATCAAATTTAGGAGCAATCAATCCAAATTTCTTTAGCGAATTCATCCTTTCTCTCTAGCGGTTAAGCCGATAAATGAGAGACCTTGCTCTGATACCAATTGTAGGATCAAGGATGCCGACTAGAGGGGGGGTGATTAGGAGGCTTTTAAAATTTCTTTTCAATTAAGCAATTTTAAAGAATAATTGAGAGACCTAAATTATACAATGAGGCTTAAAACAATTCAATCAACTAGTTGCATTCAACCATATGAGATATTTAACAATACATGCAACAATAGTGATATAAGCAATTGTGTCAAGATGAATATAAAGCAAATAAGAATTATGCAATTGACACAATATTTTTACCGAGGTCTCGGAGACTCGCCCGGTCTCCCCTACTCCTCGTTGAAGCGCTCTCTCGGAGCCTCGCTTCTATATCCACGAAGGATATCTCACTAGGGTTGCTCTTCTCCACACCGGATAGGTGAGCACCACACCTTTCACAATCTTTTGCCGGCCTCTCCGACAAACTTCAATTGGAGAGATCTCGGCTCTCCTCCGGCACCGTCTAGGCGAAGGCGATCGCCAAGAGTAACAAGCCGGATGCGCTTTCACTTGAATCAACCAAGTGCTAGAAGCTCAATGATGCAAATGAGATGCTCAACACTCTAGCACTAGCAATCTAATGGAGATGAAGTGCACTAAACACTCACACAATCTCCCTCAAGCTCTCTCTCAAATCTACTCAAGATTTGGGCTCAATTCTAGCCTCTAAATGCAATAACTCAAATGCAAATCAATTGGCTAGGTTTTCAGCTGAAGAATGAACTCTTTGAGCACCCACAAATGATGCCATACATGAAGTATTTATAGCCTCAAAGAAAAACTAGCCGTTTGCAAGAAACCGGGCCAAAAGTTGTACAGGCCGGACATTGTCCGGCCACTTCAGACACTGTCCGGAAAGTACAAAAATTTCAGCCGTTGCAAATGTATCAGTGACCGTTGGGTGAAATTTGTGAAGGCCGGACGGATACCATTTGTCCGGACAAAACGTCCGGACAGATGGATATGTCTCTGTTAACTCTCGGCTCAAAAAACTTGTACAGGCCGGACAATGTCCGGCCATTTCGGACAAAGTCCGCCCATAACGGACAAATAGCTCCAGATGGATGCATTTGTCCGTTCCATTTTTCGGCTCAAAAAATTTGTACTGGCCGGACAATGTCCGGCCATTTCGGACAATGTCCGGCCAGTTCAGACAAATAGTCCCGGACAGATGCATTTGTCTGGCCACTGTACACTGACAGTAAAATAACCATAACTTTTGATCCAGAGATCCGATTGAGATGATTTTTAGCTTGTTGGAAAGATAACTCAGAGCTCTACAATTTTGTCAACAGGAGCAAGACCTAGAAAGGTCTAGAATCTTCTAGAAAATTCAGAAACTTTCCTACTGTCAAAATGTCCAAGCCAAAATCATCTCAAATGCAATTTTAAAGTATTTGCACATACGGATTTGCCGTTTTCTCACGGATGTGATTTGTGTCACTTAGCAACGACCACGACCACACAGGTCTTGACATCCGATCGAAAACAGGTGGTCGATAGGGTTTGGTCGAGCGTACGCAAGCGAGTCGAAGACTGGTACGACCAGCCCGAACTCCTACGACCACGCCCAAACCCTAAACAGAAAGCCGCCAAACAAGCGACACGACCACGACCACGTATCAACACTGATACGATCAGAACATGCAAATACGACCACGACCAGCTCTAGATAAATAAACCAATTTAAACAGCTGGCGATCACGACTAAGTGCAGTTTTCAAAACATTTAATCTAATACACATGAACTACACTTAGACTCACTAGCAATGCAAGACACTAGTGCAAGATGATATGAATGCATCTGAGCTTCCGCACTAGATAGATTCAAGCTACTAGTTTCCGACCCCTCTTAATAGTACGGTCAAACTAGTAAAAAGAAACCTATCAACCCGGTCTGTCTCCAAACACCGAGACCGGTAAAACCCTAAGAAAACAATCCTTAATCTTGGATTTTACCTTAGGTGAAGTTCGACCTCGTGAAGTTCGACCGCTCGACACTCATCATCGCAAAGCTCGATCTCGTTAAGCTTGACCACGCGAAGCTCAACATCTCGACGCCTGTCTTCGCAAAGCTCGTCCTCGCTAAGCTTGACCTTGCTCGGGATGTCTCACATTGTCTTCATCCTCTTCACGCCCTTGCTTGTTTTCATCCTGCAATCATTCTGAGACTAGAACATATACACTCAATGCGCAAACGTTAGTCTCATTTGCAGTTCGTCATTAATCACCACCAGATAAATCACTCCACACAGGAGTTCACTCAACAATTTCTTTTTCGGTGAAATGACAAAACCAATTTCAATTGAACAACAAATGAGTAATGGATGAATCTCACAATCATATAGATCCATATATGATACAAGAAATGCGCACACGATCCATACTACTCAAGTTATGATATCAATCAATATGGATGACTAACATCATGAGCTCTCTCTCAATCATACATAGAGATATCAAATCCAGAACACGGAGTCATCAACCTTTTGCACAGACATGGATAACTAATCATCCTGAGCTCTCCCTCAACATGTGCATCGATATCAAATCCACAACTGAAGTCATCAACCTCAAGATTTAACATATAACATCTTGATCAATCAATTAGCATAAGCTTGATGCAACCACCGAGCTCATCCTCTACATATGCATCAATATCAAACCCGCAATCGAGGAAAACATCCAATTCAGGGTTTACCGATAATCAATTCAATTTACTTGTGCTAAATCAGGATTTATATAAATTGTCATTTAATCATCAAATCTGATATCTTCATATTAACTTTAATCATCATGGATTTATCCATAATGTCATTAATCATCAAAACCTAGATACTAAGATCTACCTAGATCCAACAACATGAAGAAAAAAAGTCCTCCAAAAACCTTTGTAAAACTTTTCACGTTTTTGTCTTCTCAAAACTGAAGCAAAGAAGTCCTTTTGTCTCGGATCTGACACCAGGAACGCTTAACGGGTCCGCCAAAGAGAGTATCCATTATGAGAAATGAATATAATATTAAGTGGAATGTTTGAGTGAAACGTTACTCACAGTAGTGCGCCTCCTCGGGTCTATAAAAGGAGCAGTTAGCTTTTTGAGGAAGTCACACAGCCAAAAACCCATTCTTAACACCTCCGCCGCACAAAACCCTCATTTTTCACAGCCTTCATCTTCTCCAAAGTTTCCAACTTTCGTCAAGATCTCTCACAAGAAATGGCGTCTTGGAGCCGATCGGTCCACCACTTCGAGGAAAGTCTTCTGGCGTTGGAGAAGGAAGAGATCCTTCCTCCGCGGCTACTAATCAACTAGCGGCCCGCGGAGAAGGACCATGAAACCCTAGTCGTCCAGGAGGGCGAACTGGTGGTCTTCAAAGAGTACATGCGCTGCGGGTTCCGATTCCCCGAGAGTCGGATACTGAAGGATATTCTGGAGCATTACGGGTTGGAATTGATAAATCTCCACCCGAATGCGATCTTGATTCTGGTGGTGTTCCAGCATCTGTGCGAGGCATACGTCGGAGTGTATCCCAGCGTGGATCTCTTCCGGCGCTTCTATTATTCGGCGTGGTCGAAGAGCTCCAACGCCGCCGGATGTATATACTTCCGAATAAGGGAGAAGAAAGAGTATCCCTTCCCACCCCTGCGAGACTCAGTGCACGGGTGGCACCAGAAGTGGTTCTACTGCACCCCTCCGTCTGAGAGCGGGTTGTGGTTTGAGAACTTGCGGCCCGAGAAGCCAAGCGAGTTGGATTCCCTCCCGGCGATGAATGCCGAGTTCATGAAGCATGCCGAGGTGATTCTTCACCTAGTCAGACAAGGACTAACGGCTCGCGACATTATACGCCACTTCGTGAAGAATCGGGTGAGCCCCTGCGTGAAAGGGCTCATCCGGCTTGGGAGATAAAGTCCATGGCTGACAACACCCTGGACTATAATAACGGTACGTGATTTCGACACCAAAACCTCATTCCTTTGCTCTGTGCTTTCTAATTGGTCTACTGGGAACAGTCCTGCCTTCCTCCGAGATCGAGAGGCGGACAAATTACCTCCTCAGGGCCTACAATACCGAAGTGGAGGGCCCCAAGGGATCACCTCGCCCACAGAGCTTAGTTCATGTCGGTGACGACCTCAAACAGGAACGCCAAAAGGTATGTCACCTTTCATTCAGTCCCCATTCGTAGGTCTTATGTACACCTAGTACTGACAAATACGTCGGGATGACACAGCTCTTGGGGAGATTCGCCGAGGCGACATTCCCAAGTGAAAACGTCGGTCTCCTGGGAAAGCCGACGGTGAAGAAATGTGAAGAAGATCACCTCGAAGCCCACGACAAGAAATCATGTCCCCAAGAAATCCAAGAAGATCCTCGGGGAAGGGTCTTCGCGCGGGACTCCTCTTACCGCAAGGAAAACTGCGATAAGATATCACATACCTCCTGTTCCTCCAGGTACAAACTGGAATCATTTCTTCGTCGTACAGGGGGAGAGGAGCGAGGAGGAGGAGGATGACGTTCCCCTGGTCCGACGAAAGAAGTCTGTCGAGACACTACCTCGTCCTGCGGAAACAGAAGCAACCACAGCGGACCCCGCGGCCACCGGGAGTCCCGTGGTTGCAGGCGAGATCCCTGCTCCCGAAGCCCCAGAGGCTTCAGGGTCAATCGCTTCTCCCTCCCTGGTCGAAGGGACGACCACGGTAAGATTTCCTCGTGGTCTTGATTTCTTAATTGCATCTGTACATGTGTTTATCAGATCTACACTCATACAGGGAGAAGAACTTCCCCCTGTAACTCCTGTGAGTCCCAGGGAGGCGAATCCTCCACTCCTGGGGACAGGAGTGGAAGTAACAGAACAAGATTCCGCAACCAACCTCAGGGTCGCAGATGAGGCGCCGGCTCCAGTAGTCCAGGAGCCACCCAGGCCTTCGGGCGTATCCCTGTCACTCGAACAGGTTACCCCGGTACGAATTCTTACCACTTAGGTCTTTAGCATTCCTTATGCATATGCTTACAGGAAAACATACATAGGGAGAAAATGCCGTGTTCACAAAGAGAAGGACTAGGACGGACAACGATTGTCCTCTTTCTCACGGGGAGCCCTCCTTGAAGTCCCATAAGCTAATGGGATTTCAAATAAAATAAGAACTCCACTCTGTTTATTCTGGGTCAGATTGTGGCGACCATCAATGTGATCGAGAACTCCACTTTTCTTTGTAGGCGTAAAGACGTAGCACCTAACGCCCCAACCGCCCCGGGGAGGGTTGAAGCCTCTGCCGGTGCTAAGGCCTCCGGTGAGGAGTGCTCTGTCCCTTTGGTCCAGGAAGTCGTTCGGGCCAATAGGGATGAGTCAGGCGCGGAGACCCAGTTGCAGGCATCAAAACCTGCGACTGGGGCCCAGTAAGGGCATCCTCCTGCTGCTCCTGTCAAGGATGAGACGGGTCCCTCGACTAGGCCTCCAGTAGTCCCGGAAATCAAGTCATTCCAGGAATATACAGAGGTATAATGATCATCTCTTATGATACCTGAATTGTGCATAGGACACCACTGATTTCTCTCTGTATTATAGGAACTATCCCGTATAATGGCCAGATCGATTGCTATGGTGGGAAGCATCGAGGCCATTCAAAAGGAGAGACTGCTTGCGAGAGTAAGAATAAATGCCCTTTAATTTGTATGGATACAAATTCGTTATGACAATTATCTTTTTTGTCACAGGGAGGTTGCTTCTCTGAAGAGGAACCTGGCCGCTAACAAGCTTAATGCGATCTCCGTGATTTCAAACCAAGAGGTCGAGCTTAATAAACTACGGTCACAGCTCTCTGGTAAGTCAATTCCCGACTAGGAAAACTTGACTTTATCACTTAGATTGTTAGTAACAATCTTCTTACTGCAGCACAAGCAAGTCAAATAAAACAGCTTGATCAGGACAAGGCAATCCTCCAGCTCTTCATTGACTCTACCCGAAGGGCGAACAGAGACCTGAGCCAATCCATCTTTGAAAAGCTAAAGATGGTGGCCCGTCTCCTGAGGGCTGATGTGGTCGAGTCCACAAAAGACGACCTCAGTTCGAGCGACTGGTCTACATGCTCTTGAAGGTTGGAGAGCTTGTAAGCCCCCGAGCCCAGGACTGCGGAGATCCTGTAGGGGCCCTCCCACTTGGGGGAGAGCTTACCCTGGGCTTGGGGGTCCGTCACGCGCTTGAGGATAAGGTCCCCAAGGCGAAAAGCTCTCTCGCGCACGCGCTGGTTGTATGCGCGCGCCATCTCGCGCTCGTAGATGGCGTGGTGGAGGAGCACTCGGCCGCGTTCCTCCTCCACGAGGTCAATTTCTAGTTGCTGGTTGGCCTCATTGGCCTGGTACGCTGCAGTCGTGGCTCCGTCTAGGAGCTCGACCCGCAGCGACCGGAAGCCTATCTCTGGGGGGAGGACTGCCTCCGCCCTGTAGACCAGGGAGAAGGGAGTACGCCCTGTCGCCCGGGACAGGGTCGTGCGCATGGAGCAGAGGATGCTAGGGAGCTCCTCTGCCCATGCACCCCGCTTAGAAGCGGTTTGCTCGAGTCTCCGGCGCAATCCCTGTAGGATCACGCCGTTGACGCTCTCGACGGCCCCATTGCTCCGGGGATAGGCCACTGAGGCGAAGTGGATGACGAGCCCCAGGCCTTCGCAGAATTCCCGGAAATAAGCCGAGTCGAATTGGGTCCTGTTGTCCACGGTGATTTCCCGGGGGACACCAAAACGACAAACGACGTTTTTCCAGAAAATCGCTGAACGGCCCGGGACGTGATGCTGGCCAAGGGTTTCGCCTCAACCCACTTTGTAAAGTAGTCGACCACGACCACCGCATACTTGTATCCTCTGGGAGCTGGGGGGAAGGGCCCTAAGAGGTCCATCCTCCAGCGCACGAAGGGCCAAGTGATGGAGATAGTCTGCAACGCTACAGGGGGGTGGTTCGAGCCCTTGGCCATCTTCTGGCATGCTTCGCACGCGGAGACAAGGTCTCGCGCGTCGCGCATGACCGTAGGCCAGTAGAAGCCCTGTCGGAGAGCCTTAGCCGCGATGGCACGCGGGGCTAGGTGAGAACCACAGCTCCCCGCGTGGATGTCTTCGAGGAGTTGGAGTTCCTTCGGTCAGGGGAGGCAACGCAGGAGGGCGGAAGCCCTCCGCTTGTAGAGCCTCCCCTCCAGCAGGAGATATGCCCGGGCTTTGGCCCGAAGGCGCTTAGCCTCGGTCTCATTAGGAGGGTCCCCCTCCCCCTTGATGAAGGAGATGAGGGGGTTCATCCATGACGGAGTCCGGGTGATCTCGGCGACCTCCGGGACGTGAGGCTCATCGCCCGTGTCCAGGGAGGCCACCGAGGGCTTCGTGATGATTTCCAAGAAGGCCCTCTTGGGGAGCGATTCCCGGGCACTGGCCGCCCGGGCCAGGGCATCGGCCCGGTCATTGTCCCTTCGCGGGATATGCCGGGCCTCGAGGCCGTCGAAGTGCCTCTCCATCTTCCGCACCTCCTGCAAATAAAGACTCAAGTTTGCGTCATGGTACAGGTAAGACTTGTCCATTTGGCAAACTACGAGCTGAGAATCTCCCTTCACTAGGAGGTGCCGGATCCCCAGGGAGCGCGCAAGGCGCATCCCGAGGAGCAAAGCCTCGTACTCGGCGACGTTGTTGGTTGCGGGGAACTCGAGCCGCTCGGCGTACTCGAGTTCCTTCCCCTCGGGGCTCCCGAGGACTACTCCCGCCCCAGCCCCGGTGAGACACAGCGACCCATCGAACATGAGGGTCCAGTGGTCACTGCGTCAGGGCGGCACAGGGAGGTCTTCGTCCCAGGACCCGGAGGCAGGAGTCCACTCTGCGACGAAGTCGGTGAGGACCTATGACTTGATGGCGGAGCGGCCTGTGAGGGACAGGGAGAAGGGGGCGAGCTCGGCCCCCCACTTCCCAATCCGGCCGGTGGCTTCTTTGTTCCGCAGTACCGCCCCCAGAGGGAGTGACGACGGGACGGTGATGGGGTGTCCCAGGAAGTAATGGCGAAGCTTCCGGGACGCCATCAGGAGGGCGTAGCAGATCTTCTCCAAATCCGTGTACTGAGTTTTGGCCCCTTAGAGGGCCTCACTCACGTAGTACACGGGACGCTGTTGCCCCCCTTGCTCCTTCACCAAGACCGCACTGACGGCGACGGGGGTCGCGGCAAGGTAGAGGAGCAAGGGCTCTTCTGGAGACTGGCTCACGAGCATTGGAGAGCTCGTGAGGTACTTCTTGAGGTCGTTGAAGGCTTCCTGGGCCTCGGGGGTCTAGCGGAACCCCGCGAGCCCTCGGAGGATCTTGAAGAACTGGAGGCCTCGCTCCCCCAACTGGGAGACGAAGCGGCTTAGTGCGGCCAGGCAGCCGGAGAGCCGCTGGACATCCTTGACGGAGCGCGGCGGGGGCATGTCGAGGAATACCCGGATCTTCTCGGGGTTTGCCTCAATGCCCCACTGGGACACAAGGAAACCTAGGAGCTTCCCCCCGCGCACCCCGAAGGCGCACTTCTCCGGGTTGAGTTTGAGCCCAAACGCGCGGAGGTTGCGGAAGGTCTCCGCCAGGTCGTCGATGTGGGAGGCTGCGCGGGGGCTTTTGACGACCGCGTCGTCTACATAGACTTCGACGTTGCGGCCGACTTGATCTTTGAAAACTAGCGTCATGAGGCGCTGGAAGGTCGCTCCCACGTTCTTGAGCCCGAAGGGCATATGGACGTAGCAGAAGATTCCGATGGGAGTTATGAAACTCATCTTTTCCTCGTCCCCTTCCGCCATCCGGACTTGATGGTAGCCCGAGTAGGCGTCTAGGAAGCTCATGAGCTCGCACCCCGCGGTGGAGTCAACGAGCTGGTCAATCCGCGGGAGCGAGAAGTTGTCTTTGGGGCAGGCGCGGTTAAGGTCGATGAAGTCCACGCACATCCGCCACCTGCCGGTTGACTTCTTCATGAGGACGGGGTTTGCGAGCCACTCGGGGTGCAGGACTTCCCGAATGAACCCCGCCTCTCGGAGCCGGGTGATCTCCACCTTGATTGCCTCTTGGCGCTCGAGGGAGAGTTTTCGCAGCTTTTGTTTGATCGGGGGGTGACCAGGGGCCACTGCGAGCTTGTGCTCAATGACCTCCCGAGCGACGCCCCGCATGTCCGAAGGCTTCCACGCAAAAACATCGGGGTTTTCGCGCAGAAAAGCCGCAAGTTGCGCTGCAAGCTCCTCGGGGAGCTCCGCCCCGATCCGGACGGTTTTGTCTCCGTCGCCCGGGGACAGCAGGACCTTCCGGAGGCCCCCTTCCGGACGCGGCTTGAGGAGGGGCCTCCCGGGCGGTGGCGCAGCGACGTCTGGATCCAGGGGAGAGGCCTCCCCCCCGGGCGTCTTTATGAGGTTGACGCTTCCGATTGTGGCGGCAGCACGCTCGTACAGAGCACGGGCCATGTCTTGGTCTCCCCGGACATTGATCACGCCGTGCGGCCCGGGGATCTTCATGCAGAGTTAGTTTTGATGGGTGGCAGCCCCCAACCGGTTGATTGTGGTCCTCCCCATAATCCCGTTGTAGGAGGAGGGGAGGTCCACTACGTCGAAGCGGACTAGCTCGGTCCGGTAGTTCTCCGGGGTGCCGAAGGTCATAGGAAGATCAATCTTGCCCACGGGGTGGATCGCCTTCCCCGGGACAAAACCTTGCAGGGGCCCGGCTGCGAGCTGCAGGAGCTTCTCATCCACCTGCATCTCTTTGAAGGCCTTCAGGAATAGGACGTCGGCGGAGCTCCCGCCGTCCACGAGGATGCGGGCCAGGTGGCAGTTGTAGATGGTCGCGGAGACGATGAGCGCGTCATCGTGGGGGAAGCGAACCCCTCGCGCGTCTTCCGCCGTGAAGGTGAGGGGGACGTCCGACCACTTGGGTGGCGGAGACGTGTGTAGCACCCCCACAACCTTAACCTCGTGCGCGTACTCCTTACGCTGGCGCTTAGAGTCCCGCCCAGAAGCGGACCCTCCCACGATGACGTTGATGCGGTGCTGAGAAGTTTGAAAGGGGAGAGCTTCTGAAGGCTCCCCCTCCTGCGTCTACGTCTGCTGACCCCCCGCGGGAGCGGGAAGGGCCGGAACAGCTGGCCGAGGGAGCAAGGAGGCCGGAGTCCGCCCCCTGCCCGCGCTGATCGAGGAACGCCGCGAAGTGTTGCAGGAGCTGGTGGCAATCTCGAGTAGCGTGGGTACTGGACCCGTGGAAGCTGCACCACGGTCCTTCCTGGCTTCTCCCCGCGGGGCCCTCCCGGCCGCGCGAGGACCGTTCTCCCCATGGCCTTTCGGCTTGGGAAAGGGGCGGTTGCCCCTCGGGGGGTCGCGCGAGCCGCCTCTGCCCTCGAGGACAAAGGTGTCCCGAGGCCGTGGCTCGCTACGCCCCCCCCCCTGCCTGGGGCATTTGAGGGGATCCTTGGCCCCCGGTCGGCGGGGGCGGGAGCCCCCTGGGTCTTCTTCCAGATGTCGTTTTCCTCCGCCCGAGCGTACTTTTCGAGTACGTTGAAGAGCTCATCGACGGAGGAGGGGCAGCTCCGGGAGAGCCTTCGATGGAGCTCCCCCGGGAGTATCCCGCTTTTGCATGCTTCGATGACCGTAGAGTCGGGGACGTGGGCCACTTTGCTCTTCACTTGAGCAAAGCGTTTGAAGAAGCTTCTGATGGTCTCCCCAGTCCTCTGTCGGACGGTGTGCAGCTGCGAGGAGTCCAGGGGACGCACGTAGTTCCCGTGGAAGTTCGAGCAGAACTCCCGCTTGTGCTGCGTGAAAGACTTGATGGAGCCGGCCTTCAGGTTGTAGAACCAGGACCGGGCGATGCCGATGAGATAGAGGGGGAAGACGTTGCATTGTACTGTCTCGTCCCCCCCGGCCGCGGAGATGGCGGTGGAGTATATCTGCACAAATTCGTAAGGGTCTGCCTCACTGTTATAGTGCTCGATGTGCGGAGGGCGGTAGGGCCGCGGCCACCGGATGCTGCGAAGTCTCCGGCATAGGGGCTGGTTAGCCCCCTGCACTTCCCGGGGAGAACCCCGGTCGCTATCTTCTTTGACGGGGGACACACCCTCGTTATCGGAGTCTGGGAGCGGTCCAAGGGGTCCGCCGGAGTGGCAGTGGCGACGCATCTCTTCTGGACCGGGGCTGAGTTCCCGGACGTCCGGGCTCTCCCCCGGAGAGGCTAGCTCTTCAGCGGGTCTCTTCCCCCGACCGGTGCGAGAGCGAGGCTCCCCACGCCCACGGCCAGGGGGAAGTTCTTCCCCGCGCTCAGGTGAATGCATTCGCTCGACCTCCCCCCGGGCGAAACAGACCTGTTCTGCCGAGGGAGAGAGCTTATGCACTGTAGCTACCGGCCCAGAAGCTTCCGGGGCCGGCTGGGGGGAGCCCCTGCGAAGACCCCCGGGACCGAAAAGGGGGAAGCCCCTGTATTATCCGGAACCGGGGAGGGGGCGCCCACGGCGACGTTTGGAACCGACGTGGAGGGAGCCCCCGTGGCAAAGACCGGAACCGGAAAGGGGGAAGCCCCTGTAACATCCGGAACCGGCGAGGGGGGAGCCCCCGCGGCGACGTCCGAGACCGGGGAGCCGATGCGGGGGGAAGTCCAATGAGGCACGGGAGCTACTCTGTCGACCGCCCCCGGTGCAGTAAACGCGACGCGAGGGGCGGGACTGGCTCCCGGCGTAGGGAAAACCCTCGGCATGAAATGGGCCCCCGGCCCCGGGCATGGGCCTGGAACGGGGTACCCCCCTGGTGCCACGAAGGGCCCGGGCATGAAGTAGCCCCCCGGCATCGGGACGGGCCCAGGTGCCGGGAAGGGCCCGGACGTATATCCCGCAGGGGGAGGGAACCCCCCGGCGGGATCATACGGGGCGGCCAGACCTCCGGAGGCCGGAGGGGCCGCCGGGTAACCCATAAACGGGGGCATAGTCCCCGGGTATGGGTGCGACGCGAATGTGGGGGCCGGAGGCCGCGCCAACACGCTGAGCAACTCATCCATAGAGCGATGGGCGCGGAGCTGGCCCTCCACGAGAGCCTCAAGCAGGGCGTCCCGGGGAGCCGAGGGAGCCGTCGGGGGGAGACTGGTCCCGGCCGAGGTCCCCGAGGTCACCGGGAGCGACCTGGAGGTAGAAGCACCTAAGTTAAGAAAAAGGCGGGAGGCGGTACCTGGGCCTGACCGCCTCCGGGCGGAAGCGTCGGGACAGCCGTGTCCCGGACAGGCAGCGCCGGGTCTCCGAGACCGGCGTCACCGGGAAGGGTGCGAGCCCTTGTTCTTGGGGGAGTCATGGCGTCTTGTCACGAGTCCCCACGGTTGGCGCCAACTGTCGTGGTATTGCGAATACCCTGGCAGGTTTTGTGAACGATCCTAGCGAAGAGAACGCGACGCGGGCTGACCGGGTGACCGGTCCTCCCCCGCCGGACAAACACAAGAATTGACACGAGGATTTATACAGATTCGGGTCCCGGTGGGGGCCCTAGTCCTATCGGCGTGCTCCCGACCGGAGTCGGCTGGGGAGGCTCTCTCCGGGGGAGAGGCTTCCGAAGCACACCTGTGAGTTTTGGCTATTCCAATAAATGAATCACTTGCTTACAACTGAGGGGTACAAGGGCTATTTATAGCCCCAAAAAGAAGCAAAAAGACCTATCTACCCCGGAAGCCACCGTCGGATTGAGGGGTAGCAACGTCCTTCTCCCGGTCAAACGCCTTGGATGCTTGACAGGTGGTCGCTAATTCCCAAGGCGCTCCTCACGTGACCAGCACGTGATCAACAACCAGAGACTTTACCTTTAGAAGGACGACGAGGCCCGGGACACGCACCGGAAGCCAGGTCCCGGGAGCCAAAAGGCGGCGCCCGGGGCAGCCACCGGAGGCCACGTCCCCGGGCAAATGGCGGCGCCCGGGACCGGCGCCGGAGGCCAGGTCTCGGGAGCCAAAAGGCGGCGCCCGGGGCAGCCACCGGAGGCCAGGTCCCCGGGCAAATGGCGGCGCCCGGGACCGGCGCCGGAGGCCAGGTCCCGGGAGTCAAAAGGCGGCGCCCGGGGCAGCCACCGGAGGCCAAGTCCCTAGGCAAATGGCGGCGCCCGGGACCGGCGCCGGAGGCCAGGTCCCGGGAGCCAAAAGGCGGCGCCCGGGACCGGCACCGAAGGCCACGTCCCCGAGCAAATGGCGGCGCCCGGGACCGGCGCCGAAGGCCAGGTCCCGGGAGCGAAAAGGAGGCGCCCGGGGCAGCCACCGGAGGCCAGGTCCCCGGCAAAATGGCGGCGCCCGGGACCGACGCCGGAGGCTAGGTCCGGGAGCCAAAAGGCGGCGCTCGGGGCAGGCACCGGAGGCCACGTCCCCGGGCAAATAGCGGCGCCCAGGACCGGCGCCGGAGGCGACGTCCCCGGGCGAGTGTGACGCAACTTACCTGGACTTAGTCCCGCGGAGCTTTCCTCCAACAGAAAGCAATTTTTTGTTGTTTCATATTATAAACATATCCCCCTAGCCCCGCCTGTGATTATAGATACTGAAGGCTTAGTATTATAAACACAGGAGAAATACGAGTGCAACGACTAGAGGTGTGCGATCAGACCAACAATTATGATCAATGTAACGCTTAACCTTGTTGCAAATTGGCAGCCACTCAGGTGACCAAGGACATACCAGCAAGCCCCGTATGCGTTGAGAAACGGCTTATTTAGGAGTGACTTGTCTGGCAATGGTCATGAGATCAGCCAGCGAATCTGATTAGAACGTTGTAGTGATATAACCGCCGGCGACCAGCCCCCGAGTCATATTCATAACGCATGGGCATGAAAGGAGATGTTCATCGTATGAAACCAAAAGACTTTTTGTTTCATTAAAAAATGCTAATTGAAAAGGAAAAGGGATTGAATACTTACACGTAAAACTTGCGTAGTTGATCGATGTTCCAAGTATTGGACAAAATTAGACCATCCTCCATGGCTAATCGCGCTGATCCAGGTCACGGCACCGAGACAACAGTGTAAGGGCCTTCCCACTTCGGCGAGAATTTGTTGCGATTAGACTGGTCTTGAATTTTTCGTAAAACCAGATCGCCCACGTGAAGACTACGTGGTCGCACCCTTTTGTTATGGTACTTGCGCAAAGCTTGCAAGTATACCGCGGAGTTGTTCAAAGTGCGATCACACCTTTCTTCTAAGAGGATGAGATCCTGTGATCGCTGTTCGGTCTGATCAACTCGTTCAAATTGTTCTGTCCGAACAGATCCAATACTAACTTCCATAGGCAGTACGGCCTCAGCCCTGTAAACCAGATGGAAGGGCGTCTCTCCGGTGGCTTGACTAAAGGTAGTTCGTAATGCCCATAGAACGGTATAGAGCTCATTCGCCCAAGCCCCCGACTGAGTCTTAAGGCGATCGAAAACACGTTTCTTGATGCCTTGCAATATCTGCCCATTGGCACGTTCTACGGCACCATTGCTCTGTGGATGAGCTACAGAAGAAAAACACACCTTGGTCTCAATCTGATCGCAGTAATCTAGGAAAAGACCACTGGCGAACTGGAAACCATTGTCCGTGATGAGACGGTTTGGAACACCGAATCGAGCAACAATGTTCTTATGAAAGAACTTTTGTGCTGCTGATGCGGTAATATTTCGTACTAGTTCGGCCTCAATCCTTTTTGTAAACATATCAATGGCTACGAACAGAAACTTGTATCCATTGACCGCTTGTCGCGTAGGACCGACAATATCCATCCCCCAGACCGCAAAAGGCCATGCAAGGAGAATGGTTTGTAACTCATAGGCAGGTTGATGGACATGTCTCGCGTGAAACTGACACTGAGGACACATTTTGACCATGTGCTTGGCATCATCGAGTGCCGAAGGCTAGTAGAATCCATATCAAAAAGCTTTTCCGACCAGTGTCCGATATGACGCGTGCGCACCGCATACACCGTCATGTATTTCTTTCAAGAGGGATTTGCCTTCCTCCTGAGATATACAGCGCATGAATACCCCTTGAGTACCCCTTCTATACAAAACTCCTTCTATGAGCTTGTACAGACGCGCTTTTCGAATCAACTGATATCTTTCGGTTTCATCCTCGGGTAGGGTCCCATGTTCAAGATAGACTCTCAATGGATGAGTCCAATCCTGTTCCTGACCGAGGTTGGTAACACAGATTGTTACTGGATCATCCTCGACCGAAGTCATGATCGAAGGATATCCCAAGTGTTCAACGAACACTCCTGCCGGAGCGGATGTGCGTGAGGACTCAATTTTGGATAATTGGCCTGCGAGAATTTTGTCCTTTCGCGGGATATATTGGACTTCGAAATGATTGAAGTGTTTTTCCAATCTCCTCACTTCCCTTAGGTAATGAGCCATTGTCTCATTGGAGGTGCTGTACTCCTTGTTTACCTGGTTTACGACCAGCTGTGAGTCTCCCCTCACTACTAATTGACGGACTCCGAGGAATTTTGCTGCCCAGAGCCCTGCAAAAAAACCTTCATACTCTGCTGCGTTGTTGGTCGCAACAAACTGTAGTTAAATGACATACTTAAGCTGTTCGCCCTGAGGCGTAACTAAGACCACTCCAGCCCCCGAGTGTTGAAAACTTCGGGAACTGTCAAAGTACATTGTCCAGTGATCGGGGCATTCCAATTCCTCGGGCACCTGCACGGGTGGCTCAGGGTTGGTCCATTCGACCACAAAGTCGGCCAAGACCTGACACTTAACCGCCGTGCGGGGCGTAAAAAAGATATCAAAAGCACCGAGTTCGACCGCCCATTTGGCGATTCGACCAGATTTCTCTGGATTTCGGACAATATCCCCAAAGGAAAAGAGGAGGGTACTGTGATCTTGTGAGCTTGGAAGTAATGTCGTAGCTTACGGGAAGCCATCAGTAGTGCGTAAAGTATCTTCTGGGCCTCAGGGTATCGCTCCTTAGGACAATGAAATACCTCGCTAACATAGTAGACGAGTCTGTGTATTCTTTCCCTATCCGCGATCAGGACAGCGCTGACCGCGTGTGGGGTGGCCGCCAAATAGAGAAGTAATGGTTCTCCTTTGTCGGGAGACACCAAGATTGCCGGACTGGATAAATATGTTTTTACCTCCTGAAATGCTTTTTCGGCCTCATCGAACCATGTGAAATTATGATGTTTCCGCAGGGCCTTGAAGAAAGGTAGTCCCCTTTCGCCTAGTCGCGATATAAACCGACTCAAGGCCGCCATGCGACGAGCCAGGCGTTGAACATCTTTCATGGTCGAGGGAGACCTCATCTGTTAGATAACCCTGATTTTTTCAGGATTAACTTCAATGCCTCTGGAACAAACAAGGAAACCAAGAAGTTTTCCTGAAGAAACCCCGAAAGAACATTTCTCCGGGTTCAATTTTATTCTAAAGCGATTTAGATTTCAGAAGGTTTCAGCGAGATCGTCCAAATGAGACAATCTCTTAGTGCTTTTTACAACCAAGTCGTCTACATATGCTTCGAGATTATGCCCTATCTGGGAAAGAAAGGTCTTTTGCATCAAGCGCTGGTATGTGGAACCTACGTTCTTGAGACCGAACGGCATTCTGACGTAGCAGTAGGTGCCGAACGGGGTGATGAAGGCAGTCTTCTCTTCATCTTCTTCTGCCATGCTAATTTGATGGTATCCTGAGTAAGCGTCCAGGAAGCTCATCAGTTCGCAACCCGCGGTTGAGTTGACCAGCTGGACGATGCGGGGAAGGGGAAAGTCGTCCTTCGGACAGGCACTGTTGAGGCTAGTGTAGTCAACGCACATGCGCCACTTGCCATTTGACTTGCGGACCATGACCGGATTGGCGAGCCATTCCGAGTGATCGACCTCGCGAATAAACCCGGCCTTTAGGAGTTTGTCCAACTCCTCTCGGATGGCTTCTTGTCGGTCGACAGCAAAACGCCTGAGCTTTTGCTTTATTAGTCGTTGTCCAGGTCGAATTGCTAACCTGTGCTCGATTACTTCCCTTAGGACACCGGGCATGTCGGATGGTTTCCACGCAAACACATCTGCGTTAGCCCGGAGGAAAGTAATGAGCTCGAGTTCCTATTTGTTATCCAGGCCTGATCCGACCCGAATTGTCTTGGATGGATCATCTGGGTACAAAGGAACTAGTTTGAGTTTCTCATTTGGTCGAGGAGCAGCCTTGACCAATAAGATGTCCAAGGAGATTCCTCCGTTGATCAGGACCCTTTCGACTCTCGCATTACTTATGATTGGGGTAATGACCAGAGGGAGCCTCAGTGGTCGAGTAAGCCCCGCAGGACAATCAATGCGATCAAACGTCAAAGGTGTATCCGGCCAGCAGGGGTACTGAGGTTCGCCAAGGGATGTCTCCGTTTGGTTAACCTCTCGATAAAAGATCTTAAACTGCCTTTTGGAAACAAAAGAGGAGGAACCTCCAAAAATAACATTAATATGATTATGAGGTACCTGGTAAGACATCTCTTCGTCCCCGTCGGCGTCTCTAAGTCCGCATGCTTGTTCCTTAGCCGGTAAGGTTGGCATCGGTCCAATCCCTTGGTAGAAATCATCTAACTGCTTCAACTAACTTTTGCAGTTCTTGAGGTCGTGGCTTGCGGAGTTGTGGAGTGGACACCACTTCTTGCCTTCCTACGGGTTAGTCGACTTTTCCGGCTGGTCGGCACTACGACCACCAGAGGCAGTTTTATTTTTTAACGAAGACTTGTTACCTTTGGTCGAAGGAGTCTGCAACTGCGACCTCGCGGTACTGTCCAGAGCGGTTCCTTTTCGACTTCTTCGACTTCCCACTCGACGAAGATTCTGGCTTCTTGCTTGAATCTTCTTTCCTAGCGTCCTTGAGACCTGGTTGAGGCGGTAGGTTACCTTTATCGACCATCCGGTTCCATTCGACCGCTTCGGCCGCATTGGAGTATCGATCAGCTATATCAAAGAGATCGGCTACTAATCGAGGAGGATGGATGAGCAAGTCTTTGGTGAATCTCCGATATCGAACAGCATGTTTGAATTCCCTAATAACGGAGCTGTCAGATATGTTCGGGATGGTATTCCTCACCCCGACAAACCTCTTGACAAACTGACGAAGGGTTTCGGTCGAAGTTTGCCGTAGTCGATGGAGGTCGTCCTCTTTACCCGACTTTTGATAACAATTTTGGAAATTGCTGAGGATAGCGTCGCACAGCATTTCCCAGTTGTAAATAGAACCTTCGGGCTAATTAAACAACCAAGTTCTTGCCGGTCCTTCAAGGACTGTTGGCAGGTAGTTGACCATGACCCGGTCATCGCCTCCTGCCACTTGGATGGCAGTAATATAGATTTGAAGGAACTCGGATGGGTTCTGAGTTCCATCGAACCTTTCTATGGCCCCTGGTCGAAACTTGTCTGGCCAAACGACTGCACGAAGGCCGGGCGAGAAAGCTTTACAACCAACGTAGGGACTGTGAACTGTCCTGTGACTTTCGACCGGATCGCGAGCGACCTCACGCAATGGAGAAGCCACTCGCGATCCTAAGCGAGAGTGGACAGGGACTCGATCCCTACCTCGAGAATCCTGTGCCCGCCTGGACTTAACCTAACGGGATGGTACAAGCGGCGGGTAACTTCGTCGACCAGAACCAGAGTGAGAACACTCTCGGTCGCGGGAATGTGTTACCGACCGAGAAGAGGCCGTAGGGGTCGCCTCTGACACGACCTCATCCAACCTCTCCGCCAGGATTCTGGTGAAGGCCGGTTTCTGCGCATCCGTGATCGTAGGAGGAAAATTACGCATGACCTCCGCAATAGATCGGAGTCTGCCATGTGTACTTCTCCTAGGGGCACCAGGTGTTACCGTTTCTTCGTCCACCGGGAAACACTCCAGAGGCAAAGAAGGGGTATGATCGCGTCTGCGATCACGTGATCGTCAGGAAGAACTTGGAGCAGCATCGTAACGAGCCTGCGCATCTTGAAGAGCCTCTAGGGCAGTTCTGCGTAGTTCGTTGTCCTGTTGCTCGAGATCTTGATCCTCCTTCTGTTTGCGTTCCTGTTCTTCCCTAGCAGCTCGCTGATCAGGAGTTTCCTCCGATAAAGCAGCAAACTGTCTAGGGAGAGAGGTCGCCGAGGGAGAAAACATCTTGGTTTGTTCTGAGTCAGACTCGAAATCAAAGAGACAATGGAGGTTATCAGGGTCGAACCTCCCCGGACTGATTTCCTGGTCGACATCATCCTTCCCCTCACGGGGTCGTATGACGGACCAGACTCACCCTCTAGCGCGTTAAGAACCTTGGTGGGTTCTGACCTTGCGCTAGTCACTCCCTGGTCGATGGACATGACCTGGAGAGTCGATTCGACCTCTGGGGGATTTTCACCTTCAATTTCCTCCATCGGAACAGGATCGCTCGGAGAAGGCATCGAAATGTAAGCATAATCCTCGAGATCGAAATCGTTCTCAGAATCATATACTCCAGCCATGATTCAGCGAACCTTCGAATGAAAATTAGAACGCCTTGAGAAATGCCCCACGGTGGGCGCCAGCTGTCGACGATTCGGACGGGGTCCTTAATCGAACTTATGCAAAATTTGTAGTTCGTAAGGTCTTTCAGGGTGTCTTTCCGGGAAGGTATGTAGAATTATGGAGAACTGGAGCACAGAGAAGTTTATATAGGTTCGGGCCCTCGATAGTGGGAGTAATAGCCCTACATCCTGTTGGGATTTCACTATGTATAGTAAAAGGATTTACAAAATGACGGAAAAGATCTTCATAGGCGAAGATTTTTCCCTATGTGTTTGTATAAGATGAAGCCTGAAGGCCTATGGAAGCTATCTAATCTAGGCTATTGTCTTCGAGTTGGTTGTTTGATCAGTTGATCTCTGGATGAAATGTGATATCTCCTTTCGTCTCGTCTTTTCTCCTCTCCTGTTTGACGCATCGGACTGCTCCTTTATACTGGTCGAAAGGGCGCCAAGTCGTAACGGCATCAAACAGTTGCTTGGATGCAGTTTCATTAACCGCTCTTAATTCCCACGCAGGTTTAACATGTGTTATTCGTGGATAACCGCACGTATTAACCTCCCGACGATTGCCTCCTTACGTGGAAGAATCTTCGGGATACTCGGGATATCCTATTACGAGGGCAGATTAATCCCGCGTACCTTGGTCGAAAATGCTCTGACCGCACGATGTTGGCTGACCGCGCAACATCTACAGTCTTCTGTTCGCGCATAGCATACGAACCCCTGACCGCGCACTAGCTGCAGTCTGATCGCGTAAGGCCTGCGACCTTGGGCTTGTGCTCCTCAGAATAACTTCGCACCGCCAGGCGCGTATCTGGCTCGAATCTATCTTGAACCAGTCGTATATTTATTTGAACTGACTCGGGTGTTAATCCTCGTCACTTATGTTGATCATTATCATGACATGAGTAATATAGATTGTGTGCGCATTTCTTATCATATACGATTCTATACAATCAATGCACAATATTAGTCTCATATTTAGGTTGTCATTAACCACCAGAGAAATTACTGCACACAGGAGTTAACTCAACAATTTCTCTCTTTGATGAAATGACAAAACCATATTCAATGTATAGTAAGAGATGAAATACACAATTCGAGATCTGATATAATATAAAGAGAGAGTCAGCTGATATGAATCCGATATTCGATTTTAAAAACTTCAGAACTTCTCCTTAGACGAATGACATGTGGAAGATAGAAAGAAACTAGTAGTAGGAAAACAAGTAATAAAAGCATGCATGGTAGCTTTCTAATTGTGCCTTCCTAGGAAGAAACACTAGGAACAATAGATACCAAGGGGGAAAAAAGACATTGAATTTTGGAAATGAACTAGTATAGCCGTTCACAGTTTGGCTGGGGCACAAACAACAATATAGCCAAAAGTATTGAGTGGCAAGTCCTTCCTGCAACTGAGGAACAGCGCATGCAGGAAGACCTTTTCTTTCCGACTGCAAGGGAAAAAGTTATACCCTAATTTTGTCTCTTGTTATAGGATTAATGAGGAAGACTTAAAGGAGATGAATAATTCTTTCAAAATCTTTTGATCAAAAATCAATTTTTGTATTTATGAAAATAATTTACAAAATTATATACCAATCAAGTGTCAAGAAACTCAAATGCATGAGGAGAAATCAACTTGAGGATACCAACTCACAATTTACTAGATGGATGCATGAAACTCATTGAATATCTTCACTCTATGTAATATATGAGAGTTGAATACTCTATAGTGTACTTGGGTTATATGTCAATATGTTCTAACGCCCAAACATCCAAATGAAAATCTGAAACCATCCATCTATGTATAACCATTATAAAAAAACTGGCCATTAAAATCCTATTGACAGAAACAAGCGTGCTTCATTGGATGTCTAATCACCTTCGATGGTCACTTCCAATGGTCAGATATCTAGATGTTACGCCATCCGACAAAAACCCACCATACATCCGACAAAGAACCTCCACTCGTCTCGATTCGATGGCCAAATCTGTCTCCGGAGGTGACAACATCGGCTCGGTGCTCTCATGGCCCTCTTCAAAGGAAGCATAGCCGATTGCCTCTCAATCTGCAACATCATCAACACTAAAGTGTCAAAATTGATGATGTCTGGAGTCATATCGATTTTTTGAGAACCAAAGATTTTTTTAAAAAAAATGAGAAAATTAAAGAGTATTAGAGATTATTAGATAATGTGATTGTGAAAATGGGAGTATGAGAGAGAATTGGAGATGTGTATGAAATTTTAGAAAAGTAGAGGGAGTATTTATAGTGTTTTTTTTTTAGGGGAGAGAGTTTTTTGAAAATAAAGGATGTGGGTTTAAAAAAAAAAATCATGTACATCTTTTTGGGTTTTTTTTACAAAAAAGAAAAAAAAATGCTAGGGGCTAGACTAGGGGACAGGGGCAGCTTTTATAAAAAAATTGAGAGCGAATTAGTTTTTTTTTTTTTTTGGAAAAAAGGGTTAATTGCGAGCTCGTGAGTTGAGTCGTGCCATATGTTCTAAGATGTGCTCTATCAGGCTCTGCGAGGCCGGCCAAGTGCAGCCAACTCCTCCGATTACTTGTGTGCTATATCGTGCTTTCGGTTTGACAACCTAACACAGCCTGCGACGAAAACTAGAATAGTACAACCATAAATCCATAGTGTCATGCTGTCTACCGGACCATTCATACGTGTTTGGGTCAACTATAAAGGCCCGACTCATTTGACACCTCTATTCTTTCATTACTCTGTTTGATAGTTGATGTTTGGTTAAGTAATCTCAAAATGATTACCGGACAATTATGTTAAAAAACTCATAACATGTATAAACTAGTAAGGATGAGAAGAGAAGGGAAGAATTATGTAAGGAAGTGCCGTGGTTTGCTGCTTGCAATTAGTTTGGTGGGTTCAAATTTCATAAGCGGCTTGGTCGGTGGGCTTGGTCTGGTAAAAGTCTGAATTATGTTCAAATCTAGTCTCATGGTGGTCCGAATGTCCGATGTATTTTGCATGACAATTGGGTGCTCTGGCCCTCCGCTCCGCTTCTGCCTCTGCTCTTTATCCAAACCCACTCCCCCATCTCCATCGCCACTGCTTCTGCCCCCACGCCATGTCTCCTTCTCCGCTGCTTCTCTCCAGGGTTTTCCAATCGCCTCCTCCGCCTCCTTCGTGCACTTCACCGCCGCTGCTCGTCTCCTTCCCCGCTGCCCGCCTCCTCCGTCAAGGCCGCTTGGGGCTACGGCTCGCTCGCGCGGCTGCCTCCGAGCCGCCGGAGCCCAACGGCGCTGCCGCCGGTGGGGGAGGTGACTCCCCGCCCTCTAATGGGGCGAACCTGGTACTGCACTACTGCCCCTCTCATGCCTATACATTTTGTCGGGTTTAGGGTTTTATGGCTGTTGTTCCGTCCGTCCCCATCTCGACTCTTCGATTGAACAAGTTTCAATATATTATATTGCGGTTCGGCATTGGCGGCTATTTGTGCTCGTGGAGCGACCGAGCGACTGACTTAATTTAATGAAAGGACATTTTGCCCCTCGAAGATGTGTAATGAATTAATTTCTTTTTGTTGTAACAATTACTCCTTTGAACCATCTAGTTATGCCTCATCCAATGCTCCACGCCAACGTGGAGAGGTCCATTCGCAAAAAATAATAATACCATTGGCCCATTACGAGAGAGAAGAGGTGGAGAAGATAGGAATGGTCTCCTGCTGAAGCTTAGATGCTTATCTCTTTTTTTTCATTTTTCTGTTGAGATTTTGTGGGCCTAAATGCACAATCACTTATTTGGAGGCGTTTGCGTTAGAGGGAGGGGATCTTAGTTATATATATATGTTTGCTGACTCTCCTTAAGCACCTCTTCAAGCATCTGCTGCATTTGAAAAAACAGTTTGTGGTATTATTTGAGCATGCGGGTGTATTTGAAACTTATGCTTAGTTGTTGCTTCCATCCTTTCAGCCGAAGAGCCGGAGGGATATTCTTCTCGAATATGTAAAAAATGTTCAACCCGAGTTTATGGAGCTATTCATAAAAAGAGCTCCAACACAGGTATCTATTATTTCTTGTCTTTTCTAGGTTTCTATAAGGTTTTCTATTTTCAAATATATATCATCATGTACATTATTCCACAAGTTTATGATTGCTCCAATTATCCCTTTTTTGAGGACATTTCCCATTTATATGTTTTGTCTTCAAGGTTGTTGATGCCATGCGCCAAACAGTGACTAATATGATTGGGACTCTTCCACCTCAATTTTTCGCTGTAACTGTGACAACGGTAACAATTATATCTGTTCAGCTTTGCTGCCTATTTTTGCTTATTAAGAATTTATGTTATATTTTTCTCCACAATGTATATGTTGTATTATAATTGGGAACTTTTGACATGTTTTGTTATTTTTTTGTCAACACAGGTTGCTGAAAATCTGGCTCAGCTTATGTACAGCATTTTAATGACTGGCTACATGTTTAGAAATGCACAGTATCGTCTGGAACTGCAACAAAGTTTGGAACAGATTGCTCTTCCTGAACCAAAAGTAGATAAGGTAGTTCACCCATATTGACATATGGGACTTGTGAATTATGATCAAATGGTTTTTTACTGACATGTCAACCTGCACATATGAGGACAGACTAATATAGTGATCCTAATGGTGCCCATGTATATTGGTTAATTAAGTGTGTTAGAACATAGAGATGATAGTGCATGCTTAGTAACACTGGCTGATAAAGTTGATTACCAAAAACTGCATTACTTTTTCATAGTTGCTCAGCTGAAAGCACATCTGAAACCAGTATTTTGAACTCACATCAGTTCCAATTTACAAGCTGAAGGAACCATATTGTTGCTGATATTGAATTATCAACTGTACAATATTAATATTTACATTACATCATGTCGTTGCTGTTGAGGACAAAAAGAGACAGGTGCTAATGTAATGTCCAATGAAATGGATCTTTAGAATGCTCTTATTGATTAAAGAGCTTTTCATAGGCAAGTATCCGTTCTTGATGAGTCGTCCTTATCTGAAGTGTGGACAGCTCTCTCTCTAATGGATGAGTAGCTTCTGTTGTTTGAGGAGAAAATCAACTCAATTTAATAGTCACTAGGTTTCTTGAGTCACTATTTTGGCACCTGACTGTTTAACAAGGGAGGGAGTAAGGGAGAGAGATGTGATATTCCTTTTCTCTTTATTGGTTTGGGTTACAGACAAACCCAGGTATGCACATTATCATCTTGCTCCATGTTGCCACTACTTGTATGATGGTCCATCCACCTACCTACCTCAGCATACTAATATAATCAACTGACTTGTAGTACTTGTTCTTTGCTGTTTAATTTTACACAAGGGATGGTGGTAATAGGATTAATTGATTTGTGTATTTATGCTTGTTCATCGGCTTTCTCAGCTTCCAGAATCATGCTCATCAACTTTCTATTCTCCTCTGATTTGACCATTTTGAAAGTCTGTGAGCAATATGCCATATGGCTTTGTGTTGTTTTGGTTCACAAAAATAATGTCCCATAAAATCTGTGGATCCAATGTACTTGCATATACTTTTAACTGTTTGCGTAAATATGGTGGTTTTCTAATATACATGGGTTGCATTTGTAGGATTCTCCAGATTATGCGCCTGGAACCCAGAAAAAAGTAACTGGTGAAGTTATCCGATGGAACAAGGCCACTGGACCTGAAAAAATAGACGCTATAAAGTACATAGAATTGCTTGAAGCAGAAATCGATGAGTTGAGCCGTCAAGTTGCTAGGAAATCATCTCAAGGAAGTAATGAACTCTTGGAATATCTAAAAACTCTAGAACCTCAAAATCTAAAGGTATATCTTGGTTCTCCTATGTAAAATAAAATATACGAGTTTCATCAATATTTGTGTTCTGTTGCAGTAGAAGACCTAATTTTCACTCCTAAGAAACAGAGAACATGTGTACTATTATTGAAATGATGTTTTGATCATATGTGTATTTGTATCCTTTTTTGTGTTCTATCTGAGTTAATTTGATTAAACTTGTTACACTGCTTGGCAATATTGAGTTAATCAAAATCATCTCTGCACTGATTTAGTTGTCACTCTGATTTACTGAAGGAATTGACAAATACTGCTGGAGAGGATGTTGTCTTTGCCATGAATGCATTCATAAAGCGTCTTTTGGCTGTATCTGATCCTGCACAAATGAAGGTACGGCCATCTCTTTTCTATGTTATATAGTTTCAGTTAAAAGCTTTATATGCCTGCAGTTTATTTATTTATTTGAGCTCATCCGCACTTCATTTAGTAGTGCTATTTGTTGCAGTTTGCTCTCACAATTTGTGTTTTTCTGTTCAATAGCTCCTAGGACACTGAATTACAATTAAACTTGAACTCACCTGTGAGAATTCTAGCATCCCATAAGATTGTTTGCTATGTTTTCCTCTCATTTTTCCTTGGAGGAGATTCCATGAAATCACACCTTGGATTTTACACAACCTCCTTTTTCTCAATGCAGACAACGGTGTCTGAAACTAGTGCTAATCAGCTAGCCAATTTACTCTTTTGGTTGATGATTGTTGGCTACGGCATCCGGAATATTGAGGTGCGGTTTGATATGGAGAGAGTGCTGGGTGCTCCCCCCAAAATAGCTGAGCTACCTCCGGGAGAAAACGTACAGTAGAGAACAACTTGAGAGGAGTTTCAATTTTCGACGGAATCAATTGAGGGGCAATTTACAAGCGGAGCATCACTAGTTGAAAGTTGCATGTTGATCTGCTATCTATTTATGGTCTGTGTGGACAACACCAGAAGTCCAGAACCATTTGTGTAACTCCACATTTGGAAGGCTTGGAGTTACAAGATGTAGGTATATATACATATATAGGACTGAGCAGCAAGCAAGCAATTGGTGGCCTCGATCTCCATGAACATTGATTTTGATGAGCAATTAAGGATGGTGGCACCATGGACGGCAAATCTTTCCGAGCCGCTTGCTTGTTCAAGTTCGGTGTCTTGCTATTTTTTTTTTACTTTAATTCTTCTCTGGTTTGATGCCTACGTCTGAATGGATGTGGTGAAGCTTATTTGTGGCTAATTTGAGATTGATTTGGATAATTGCCTTATACCGTCGAATTGTACTTTTGTGTTTCCTTTTGTGTGCGAGTAGAGATGTCAGCTGCTGGTGATGTGACTGTGCTAAGTTAGGCCCTTTGTTCATATGATCACAAGGTAAGATGGTTGCTCTTCCTGGAATTTTGAGAGTAGTTTTCGGAGGATTCTTTTTTTTTCTTGGGAGAATTTTAAGCTGGGAAACGGAAGAACTAGCTTTTGCATAAAACTTTTATATAGAACTGGCTAATTATACGAGATGGGGATCAAATTTGAGTGGTTTTCACATAATAATGACAGCATTTTGCAATGAGAGAAGGGCGTGAAACGCGTAATTCTGGAAGGCTTAGGAGATATTAATGTTGTAGATCGCAATGCTTGTAAGGCAAGGCACCCAAGTCGAAATCCTAAATTCCGCATTGCGTATTTAACGTGGGGATTAAGTAAACACTTAAACAGTCTGAAACTGATAAGGCCAAACCAAAACGCAACCCAACCCAACCCAACCCACTTCACAGAGAGGAAAGGAAAAGCAAAAAATTCCCTCGATCTGAACCCTACACAACCTCCACCTCCCCGCATTCCGGCAGCAATGGCCCCGCCCTCTCCGGCGAGCGGGGCGCAGTACGCGCACCAGTTCCTCAACACCGCTTTGTCGCAGCGGGGTCCGTCGGCTCTGCCTTACGCGGAGGACGTCAAGTGGCTTATCCGGAACCACCTGGTGGCCCTGGCTGAGGCGTTCCCGTCGCTGCACCCCAAGACGGCGCTCTTCACCCACAACGACGGCCGCGCCGCCCAACTCCTCCAGGCGGACGGCACCATCCCCATCCTCCACTCGGGCGCCTCCTACAACCTCCCCGCCGTCATCTGGCTCCCCGAGCCCTACCCCCGCTCCCCTCCTCTCGTCTACCTCTCCCCCACCCGCGACATGGTCATCAAGCCCCACCACCCTCTCGTCGACCGCTCCGGCCTCGTTTCCTCCGCCCCCTATCTCCGCTCCTGGGTCTTCCCCTCCTCCAACCTCGTTGACCTCGTCCGCTCCCTATCCCACCTCTTCGGCCTCGACCCACCCCTCTTCACCTGCAACCCTAGCCCCGCGCCTCCTACCCCCACCACCACCCCTCTCCCTCGCATCCAGCAGCCCTCCCAGCCTCCCCCGCCTTCTTACAGGTTCCCCGCCTCTCCTCAGCTGGCGGCCAGGCCGCCGCCCACGGAGGACCGGGCTGAGGTTTACAAGAGGAACGACGTGGCGAAGCTGCTCGACATGGCGTACGCTGACGCGGCGGCGCTGCGTCGTGCAAGGGAGGCCGAGGTGGAGGCGCTGTTCGCAGTTCAGGTGGAGCTGCGGCGCCGAGGGGCGGTGGTGGCGGAGGGAGTGCGGGGTATGAGCGAGGAGAAGGAGGCGCTGGAGCGGCGGCTGCAGGACGTGCTAATGGGCACTGATGTGATGGAGGCATGGGTGCGGGAGAATAGGAGGGAGAGGAAGGGGGCCATGGGTGATGGGGAGGACGGGATTGAAACAGTAGATGTGCTGTCCAAGCAGATGCTGGAGTGCACTGCTGCGGATTCGGCTGTGGAGGACTCAATTTACGCACTTGACAAGGCTGTGCAGGAAGGCTCAGTGCCGTTTGATGGGTACCTGAGGAGTGTGCGTGCACTGGCAAGGGAGCAGTTTTTCCACCGTGCCCTGTCCGCAAGGGTGCGGGCTGCACAGGTGCAGGCTCAGGTTGCTAGTATGGCGTCGCGGGCACCACAGTATGCATCATAGGGGAACGGTGAGGAGGTCAGCATACTTGTTTTACAATTGGTTCTGTCTATCATAGACGGTGTAAAATTTGCTGTCAGTATGTGCTTAAGATGGGATGAAATGTTTTCCTCTCACTATTACTGAATGGATCTTGTGTCAATAAGAATTTTAGTGGGCGTATGCTATGTATGGTCTCTGAACTTACAATATATATCTTGTATATCTTGTTTTGTTCTTTACAATAGTTCCCTGATTTTAATATTCATGAACCTTTGTGAAGATTTCTGTCTTTCAGGCAAACCATCTTTCTTTTGATCGAGACATTGAAAACTCTGGTTATTTTATTACTGCACTATTGTTCCTCATGTACTAAAAAAGTGTAACTGCATGGAAATTTGGATGTTACCTTCCTGTGATCTATAAAAGTGTAGAGCTGTCATTACTCTGCTATGATAGAAATCGAAGGGAGATTTTGGGAATGTTGGGTTTGGTTTCTTAGTTTGTTACTCATCATTCTGAACTTAGTTTCCTGTTTAAACTCAAAGCCAAGGATGGTTGACTAATTTGATTAGAAGAGATCTTCGACATGGTCAAAGGTTGCTTAAAAAGATAATAGATGATGCAAGAGAAGTAACTTTGTTTTCTCCACTCTATCATGAAGGTCAGATGCTTTGGATTAAACTAGGCACCCCCAATTTGTACGACGGGTTCTTCTAAAGTCGAGGATCTATTGCAAAGAAACTATTTTGTATGTATTTTCACTCATCTGATTGTGCAATAAATAGCTCAGATTGAGTGCTTTAAATATCTCAAAAATTGAAAAACACAAAAAAATATTAATTTTTTTGTTAAAAGACCAATTGTGACCGTTGTTATTTGATCCAATAGTTGGAAATACATGCGATACTCGTACAGTAGCTACTCTAAAGTAGAGGAGTTGGTTCCCAATTTTCACAAGTACTATTAGAATTTGGATTAGCTCTAGTTTTGCATATTATGGTTTTTCACACCACTTGATGCTATTAATTTGTAAGTAGATTATGCTTCATGAATGCCTTGTATGAGACGGTGTGGTTTATGTTGAGAAACATGCTTGGCTACATCTAGATGAGTTGAGATCTGTTTTCTTATTCACAGCACTGATTTGATAAATTCAGTTTGATAAATCGAGTAACGAAATTGTTATCAATGTCTATGATCGTTTCCACAGAGAACTTCTGTTTTTTTTTTTTTTTATTTCATAGTACTGGTTTGATGAATCGAGTAACGAAATTGTTATCAATGTCTATGATCGTTTCCACAGAAATTTCAGCAGTTCGATCTCTGTTTGATCTCGCTTATCAATAGCAATGAGCTCCTTGGAGAGGGAACGCTATTGATGCTGGAAGCATTAGAAAATGCATTTATCTTGGTTGTTACCTCTAAACGCTATGATTTCTTTCTAGAAAAACATTAGTAGACAATGACCATGTGGGAGCTAGTCTTACATTGTCATTTGTTATGGCACCTTGCAATATCTGATTGGATTATTCAGAGTGTACGATAATTGAAGATGGGGTCAATCTGGGTTGCCGGTACATCATTATTGTAGGAAACATGTCTAGATGGCTGTGTGAAAGATTTAGTTGGTCTGGATCTATATTTTGTTTTATTCTTGTTTTAATTTGGCTGATACCTAACTTTGGTACATTGTAGCACGGTTGAGATTTTCTTGGGTACCCGACTTGGATAAGGTGGTAGAGCAGCAGGTAGTTATGCTGTTTGCATGTAGGAAACACAAATGTTAATGGTGGATCTATATTTGGTCTGTTGCTCTAATGCATTTAACATGTACATCTTTCAGTAGTGACTACTACTCTCATTGATTTGCCGCTGTGGAACCAACTGAAACTTTCCTGATGGAGATGGAGTCAAGAGATATGCTTTGCTATGGAAAGTAAGTAAGCAAAGGTGGTGTTGACAGAGGAATAGACGTGGATGAGAAAGTATGAATAGAAGAAAGAGGATGGGTGAGAAAGAGAGCTGCAGGAATATGTGGAGCAATTGAACTGAGTATTTTATTAGAAGATTGCAGAGTGCATTTGTGGTGAACAAGAAAACCTTTGCAGCCCCTTTTCTAATTGTCACAACTATTCCTATATTAGAGTTAGCTAATCTGGCTCTCATTCGGTAGCTGCTATGCTTTCTCTGATTGGCAACTTCTTTCAGACACTCCTTAAACTTAGTTAACTAAAACAAGAAGTCTGAAGATTAGGAACTTACTAAATGACATGAATGACTGTCTGACCAAGATATCTTCTCGATTTCTTGTTTGATTTGTTAAAAGAATATATTCTAATTGGACTCTTCTAAGGAAGGTAGTTGCCTAATTCAGCAGGTGGGTAAATTCATCATAGTTTGCCATAACCCCCCGTCTTGCAATTCTGTTTGCTTGTGCCTATTACATTTCACAAGGTTTTTTTATTCTTTATTTTTATCAGAGAGGTAGCTTTGCATCTTTTTTATTATGGTTGAATCGTCAACACTGCATTGACCAAATCCTTTTTCAGTTTTTTTTTCTCAAGATTGCATAAATTGAATCCTGTTAGTGGTAATAGTTGTAAGCTGTCTTATGTGACACTGCCGATTTGTCAAGAGCCAGATGGTTTTCAGTTTTTTTTTTTTTTTTTTTTTTTTAAATTTTGGAAAATTGTCAATCGGCTGGAATCAAGCATGATCATACTAGGGTAAATTTGTTATAAAATAGAGTTAAAACAGATTGGCATCCCGGCCCTAGCCACTTTCCATCGATTATGATCATCAGTATGTTCATTCTTGTAATATAATAATCTACCACTATTATTTCCCATTGGAATTATATGTCCTAGTCTAAACTGAAATGATAGTTCCGTCGGGATGACTGGTTCCTCGAACCCTATATAAATTAATAGATTCAAAATTGACTTATTTGATGACTGTCAGTTCATCCAACACTCCCTTACATATTCTCCCCCTGAACCCCAACGAACGACAGCTTGAGATAGTACCTCAACTTTAATTTTTCTTAAAGTGATTTCAGCACAAAACAAGGAAATCATATGCCATTGTAGATAGAGATACCTTGCATTATAGTTGTAGATACTCCATTAAAGAGTTGAAAGATAGAAGAAGACACTTTGATAGAGGAAACAAGATTACAAAGAAAAACCACCTTAAGAACAGAAAACTCAATCATGCTAAGGAAACAGCAGGCAGCACACATGTATACCTGTACTTTGAAATCATACATGTTACATCCTGTACTTACAAATTTCATCCTAAATCAACCTACTTTTGCAACTTCAACCTTGATTCTTTTAAAATCTAGCTCAAGAGGTTCTATATTGAAAGTTCAGTTTAAGTTAGTATTGTATATAAGTTTGAGAGAATTAGTGATACCAATTAGATTAATATCTAAAAAGAAAGACGAAAATATGAACGGACGTATCTAGGGTGTTAGTGTGCTCTAGCCTGAATTGCACAAGGTATACAAGGGTATAGAACCTCCACGTCGAACACTGCCTTGCCGCTCTCCTTCCGGTACACGGCGACCTGACCAACGAAGCTCTCCTTGCGCTCATGGAACTGGCCGGTGCAATTGTTCACGTCCTCGCTCCTGCTCTCGCAGCCATGGCCGTGGTTGTTGAGCCATAATTTACAAAATTTTGGCAAGTAGAATATAGAAATATTTGAAATAGAGAGGGGAGGGGGTAATATGGAATTTTCTCCATATACGGCTGAAGTGCGTAGCCCATGTCTCCATGTACAAGAGGGGAAACCGCGAGAACACATTGTTCACGAGCTCGGTGCCGATGGTCCAAGTGAAGCAAAACTTGACGGTCCCCAGGTAGATATTTCATGTTGTAGTCGTCTCGTCCTCCCATACATGCCGGACATGCTTCAGACATGTTTTGACCTTTAGAACAGGTACCTAAAATGTCCTCCATCTTAATCTTATTCCACCAACAGTTATGACAATGAAACATGGGAATCAGCATGACTGGAGGAGCTGGAGGAGGCATGCCGGCGGACAGCAAGGACGCCTCCTCTGCTTGGCCTTAGATGACAACGATCACAACACGCAGCCTCTAATGTTGGATGCAAATTAGTTTTTCATGTTATTCTTACTGTTTAATAGTGTGGTGAATCTGGTGTTTAATGGACTGATTTGGCCTCAAAACAACTTATTGAAGATGAAGGGTAGTTTAGATATCTTAAACATCAAGACATTTTTCTATTAAAAATAGAGGGAATGGCATTTTAAAAACAACTTTATTTTTTAGAAACATATTTGCAAGCTACAATTTATAATGATATTTTTACAAAGGAATAACTGTATGTAAAATTTGCTCTTAAGAAAAGGGTTTTGGGTGGTTACAATGGTAAAAAATAGGGTAATAGATTGAAATGTGTTTGGGTTGCCTCGTAGATATTTTTGAGAGAGACACATCAACCTCTAGTGGCGTGGCCTTTGAGCCCGACTTGGCGTTGACTTGAGCTCAATCACGCTGCCGAGGCCACCGGGAGCTTGTAGCTGCTCACTGGATTTTGTTTGTTTTAATATTTTTTATTTATGAAATTTGGGTTGCAATTTAAAACTAAAATACAAGGAAAACTGAATGCAGGTGTATTTAAGAAAGCAAAATTTGATTTTATGTCACTAAAATTTGATCTATTTGCTATATATCACTGTTTTTTTTTTCTTTTACCTACTGGCACATGCCACTATCGCCAAGTTCATTATGATTAATTGCTGTTAAGTTTGAAAATTGGAATAGATCTTGTCATATTTTTCGAATAGTGGTGCTTTTGCTCTTAATTAGCAACTGTATGGCGACCTAGACTGCAGTGGCAACGGCTTGGTCGATGGCTCAGGTTGGACAAGTGATACGAACCCCACAACAATAAATATGTGTGCAACTCAACAACAGTAATGACGCACAACCCCAAGGACATCACACTTAAAAAGCTCGATAATGAGAAGAGACGTCGCTCCAAAATTCCAACACCAAGATGATAAGTCAGTTTGAACAACAAGAACATGTCTTAAGCTCAAAATCCTTTTTAGAATGAATAACAACACGATGGTGTTTGGTAGAATTAAACAAGCTAATGGTCATGTTCTGGTATATAAGGAGTTTTTATATTGGAAACAACACTCTTAACTAAGCGTGAACATGTCTCTTCATAATACGAACAGATTTATACTCATGAATCCTCTTAATTAAATGTGAACAGATCCCTTTATAGTGTGAACACAAATTATAAACTAAAAAGTCATTAAAGATTAGTTTTTACACTAAAAACAACCCTCTTAGTTAGGTGTGAACAGGTCTCTTCATGGTGTGTACACAAATTATCAGCCAAATAGTCATCGACGATAAGTTTCATCAATATTCGTGCACCACCTTGGCAACCTGGATGATTTGCGCACAAACAGTCATAATTTTTGACACACACCTGTAAATGATGTACCGTTTGAGGTGTATGAAACTAGACTTAATATGTTTTCCAATAATGTACCTTATGTGTGCAGGAGTCGTAGACTTAACTGAAAATTAGCATACAGCTTGATAATGTGACTGGATTCTGAGTATTTGTTATGCAAGCTTCTGGACGGCTTCTTTGAACTTGTTGGCATGAGATCTTGTGATGGGCACACTTGTGGAGTTTTTTTTACTGTTAACCCAGAATTAAAAAATAATTTCGAAATTAACCCACAGTTTCAAAAATTTGCAAAAATGACCTGCCACGTCAGCTTGTCGAGCTCTGGGAGCTCGACAAGCTGCTAGTCGCACGGGCAGCCTCTTGTCGTGCTCCAGGAACATGACTAGAGCTTGTCGTGCTGCCAGAGCTCGACAAGTCCTTGTCGTGTTCCTGGAGCACGACAAGCTCCCAGTTCAGCCATCTGCAGAATATTAAAATGTCCGGTACTTATATAACAGATAAATGTCTTAGACCAACCGGGCAGGTCATTTTTGCAAATTCTCGTAACTGTGGGTTAATTTCGAAATTATTTTTTAACTCTGGGTTAACAGTAAAAAAAACTCCACACTTGAGAGGTTGAGTGGGTCTTTCGTGGATTCTTACGTGGCAACACTTTCTATTGGCGTGACAACAACTCCTCTTTTATCATGCCACATCAGCAGGAGTGGCTCAATTCACAGCATCAGCCTGGTCCAAAGGAGGCTAGTGGCCTGGTTCATGGCGGCTTCAGTGTCTGATCTAAATGACTTCAACTCCTTGGCTGGGAAGAGTGGTGCATTTCTAACATTTTTGTTTTATTGGAAATAGCTAGGATTCGTTGGTAGCTTTAAGGGATGGTGGTCGGAAGGCGGTTGAATACTTTTCTCACTTGGCTATATTAACAGACCCAACCGTAACTCAGAGTATAGAGCTCTTTCGCCGAATTTCTATGCTGCACATCTTTGTCTTAAAACGTTTGATGCTTCCGACTTTGATGAAGGCGATCTCCCCAAGATCAAATAGCTGTTAGGAAAATGGGTAGTATTTTCACTGATCTTATACTGAAAGACTACCCGGACAACGTATATCTTAGAATCCATGAGTTTTTGTTTGTCACATTAACACTTCTTGTTATTTAGAAGTTTGTAATCCTGATGAGTCTTCACCATTCACAAGATAAGATAGTTGTTTTGATACCAACTTGATTCATTTGAAACTTAATCTTAATTTTCGCACTAGACTCGTCTAAATTCTAATATGTGGAATACGAGATCTTACTCGAAAATACCGAAACCCAAAAGATGACCGAAACACAGCTCAAAGTAATTGCACAACTCTTTATTTCAAAGAGAGTTTTACCCGTCGAATGTTAGACATACTTGGCTACGTCGAAAGAACTATAAACTGGATATATGATCCAAAACTGTAATAATATTCGATGATCTAAACTAGAATTATTATAAGGTATTTATAGTCCAATCGTATGAGTACGTATCAGACTCAATAACCTAAACGTATTAGACTTATATAACTTACTAACCCTAAACAGATCAACTTAATTATATCTATTCGAATCGAATTACAATTCCGAACAGAAAATGAATTCTTTTTCATGGTGGCGAAACCTTTTCGAACACAGTTAAAGTTGCAAAACCATATGCGACTCGACTTGAAGATTCTCCCAGATCATCCGCTCAACTAAAAGAGAGGGAAGTAAGAAAACTGAATAGTCAGTCTTGTTTTTTTTCCTCTACACATGCCACTAACCTTACCTGCCAAATTTTCTCAAACAACATGTGTTGTGTTGTTTGCCTACATCACATTGCCCCCCATACCCAGTCATGTGTGTGTTTTGTGTCAAGTTTGGAGTGGTTTTTTAAAAGAGTGTGTATTTGTTTTAAGTTTTGGAGTAACATTTTTAGAAGGGTATAATTGTCTTTTATTTGTATTATTTAGTAGAGTGATATAAATATAAAAATAGTTGTTTTGTATTAGCATTTTCATAGTTTAGAGTTTTGTAATAATATATTTATTATTTAAAGGTTTTACAATGACATATTATAATTTTCTCAATTAATTAATAGCTTCACCACGGGTGGACTAGAAGGTTAGGTGTCATCAGATTGGATCGGATCGGAGGACTCCTGTTTGATTATGCATAGAAATCAGACAGCTTATAGTTTTAGTGTGGTGGGAAGCTTGATGGATCCCCACCGCAAGCCCAAACAATTCATTCCACCCCCATTTGAATTGTCTATAATAACTTAAAAGATAAATTAGAGTGGTTAATTATCTTATAATAAACTTTTTTCAGCAAGAATTTTGGAGAATTACAAAACAGCTACATTGGAATTTTCCACATTCTCACTCTTCCTTCAAACTCATGTGTTTTTTTTCTCTCATCCAAACCTCCCTTTCGAGTAATCCTTGCATTTTAGAATTCCTGTGAATTCGCATTTTTTTTCCTATTTCTCTACTTTTTTTGTTTCCCAAAGTTAAAATTAAACAGGCCCAGCTTGAGTTCCGCATCCAAGAAACCTGAAAATTACCTGGATTCCCTTTTGCTCCTACTCATAACCTTTTTTTTTTCTCTTTTTTTCCTTTTCAAAAATAATACAATCACTCCAGGAAAGATCAATAAATTCCCAAGGGAGTGAAGGCCAGGCATTTATGCTAAAAAAATTATTATGTTTACAGCTGCTGGAGATTTATATAAAACAAACATATTTGCCGGAAAGGAGCACCAGCTCAGGTCAGGTCCCGGATATACATGACAACACTGCCTGGTGACAATTATGTCCTTATTACATACAAGCAATGGCATAAAACTGAACAAAAAGAATAGGTAAAGACGTCTACTCTATTTGTAAATAAATCCTAATGTAACAATTTTGTTCTGGTCATCCACCTGCTGCAATGAGCTTTGGTGGATCAAACTGGAAGCTGCAACCTTTGAACAAACAGAACAAAGAACTTAAGAGTCTTCAGTTCATTCAATGACTGCGGAATTGTATTTCACCTTGTCAAATTCCTCCTCAACAGCAGCTTCCTGCTCCATCTCTACTACTGGCAAAACCCGAGATGTATACATCGGCTGCACAGGAATTATGCAAATGGCTATAATTCTGACAATATTCACAAATTACTTGATGGGTTGGAAAATAAAACAAAAAAGAAAACTGAATGTCTGCATCGTCATCAGATTCTTGCAGTCTATAAGCAAATGCATTTCCCCAAGAAAAATAAGAACAAAATGGAATACAGCCACGACTTGCAGCTAGTGCTTTTTCTGTTTTCTCTTGGAATGCATGAGCAACAAAAGCAGTATATTATTGTATTAGGGCTGCAGGGCATGGCCTTACATCACAGAACTAAATTATAATCCTCTCCACCAGAATCTATGCCAATAGTACAAGCAGAACTAACATTTCTCAAAGTGTGATGAGGTTAGGTGGTAGAAAAGTTGCAAACCTTTATTTTAGAAGCACATTGCACAGATTTCACTTTCTTTGGTGCTCATTTTCTTTTGTTGAACAATAAGGAGGCTTTGGAGGTGGAATTATAGCATTGAATTTGGCCTTGTTACAATTGTTAAATGGTAACAGACAGAACTTGGTCCAGTTGTTACAATTTGCAAAGGCTGACACTACTACTCCAGTTTACTACTTAGTAAAACAAACTTTTGCTTGCATACATGACCAATGTTTCCCAATGCAACATTATTTGAAATATATTCCTTCAAAAACATCAATTGAAATGTGTTGCAGAATACAAGATGATATATTAGCTGTTATATTCTAGAAAACATACGAGCTGATAGTCAACAAACCTCAAGTTTTGGTTCTTCCTCATACAAAAATGACCAAGGTCCTGATTTCCATAACAACCTGAAATTTGACCAATTGTTTCACTAAGCTCAGAATACAAAAGCTCCTCCATAACATCAATAAAAAAAAAACATCAAAAGACATCAGGATGCTCCATATAAGAAAACATTACAGGTCTGCAATTGATTTAATTATGGTAGTGTGCCTACAGCACAAAACAAAATGCTCCTTCGCCAACCAAATGTTCTATTCATGAAAAATGAAGAATTTGTAAATGCATATATGCTGTCGACTTATATATAGCAAATAACTTCTCCTGCCTACATACTGAATAGACCATTAGTTCAAAGTCTCTTTGAAGGAAATTAGCTAAAAACAATACTTCCATTTCGCTTACAAGAGAGAGAGAGAGAGAACAAATCAATCACCAATATGCTATTAGCGAAGCACATTAAATAAAATCTTCTCTGGCCTAAAATGCCCAGGGCCTAAATAGGCAAATGTTCATGATGGAGGGCAATAATATTGACCAAATGAAGACACATGGAGGCTCCAAACAACCATGAGAGTGAAAATCATCAAAATAGAAATACCAGGTTCTGGAAAAGTTTCTTTAGTGAATTTGGTCAATATATGCTCAAAAACTATGCCTGGGAAGGAAGAGAAGGAAATGGTTTAGTTAGTTGTGACAGAGCATTTCAAGATTTGCAAAGAATTGCCATCAAACCACCTTTTTTCGCTATGCTGACTGGAATGGAATTAACATGCTGCTGCTAGCAAGTACGGTCCATCCTGTAGATCCATCGCTAATTACCTCAAGGTTTGTGCATGCATAGCAAGTTTATTCCCTAGTCTTCAGCAGCTACCATTAGCAATTCCATAGTCGAACCACATTCTAATGCAATAGACTAACAGCATCACAAGTACACATGTGAGGTGGCAGGTGGCTATTACATGACTATGATCGCACACCATCATAATATGTTCAATTATAAGGGAATAAGGAACACTTAAACTGCAGCATCATAGAAACTTTGTGCAGAATAACAGAACAACAAAACAAGAAACCCAGTCACCTTAGAATGCCCGCAGCCATGCGCAATCCCATAAGCGTTGTCAAGCCAGCCCAAACTCCAGCCAAGCCAATAACAGATGGAGCATATAACAAAACTACTGATGATATTACCCCAACCACAATCTATGAAGTCAGGAAAATCAAGGAATTAATGAAACAACAGCAAGCCAAAGCACATTTGCCAAGCTAGCCAGAAGCAGTCCCATACCGTAGCTTGAGCTGCATAGTCAAAATCTGAGACACCATAATGGAGACCATCAAAGACAAATGCAAGAGCATTAATTGGTTGACTGGCACAGACGAACTGAAGTGAAAAGCAAAATTAGAAAGAGCCTGTAGATGCATGCTGTAAGCCTGTAACTAACTGGTAATGTAAGAAGCTGTACCAGTGCACATGACTTGACAACCATTAGGACCATAGGATCACTAGTAAATAGTCTTGCTATATTATCAAATGAGGTATATAGGCCAATGGCCAAAGCTAATCCACTAACTACTCCTGTCTGCAAGAAAGAATTATTGCCTCGTAAATGTACAGCAAAAGATGAAAAAGCATGTTCATGTAGAGAAACTGAACTTTACAGTATAAAGCAAATGAAGTGTACATCACCTGCAAAGAAAACATTGCTATCTCTTTTACCCTTTTGTAGTCAAAAATGGCATAAGAACTAGCTATCAGTGCCTGAAAAATGCAACTACAGTTATATTGGACTTCGGAACAAATAAAATGTGATCTCTATAGAGGGAGAAAAATGATCTATGTATCTAGTATTTGTCCTAGAAGTTAGCAGGATGTGTTGTAACGGTCTTCAAATGGAGATAAAGATGATTTTGAAATACATAGATCTACAAAGACACCTAATAAAAGAAGCTGCTTTAAGACTCCAGATGATTTTCAGAACTGAAAATATGTACCTGGGCAGAAACAGCCAAAGCATCTGCAAGCAAAGATACAGCAAGCCATACTTGTAAACAAATCTGATGAGCAGCCATAGCTGTTGGACCTTGTCGAGCAGCCATTGATGTACCAATGGTCAGGGTTAATAGAATTGAGAGGGTTCTTCCCAACAGCATGCCACCTAAGCAATGTAAGAGTACATAGAAGCGTCAAGATACAGCAAAACAAGAAGGAAATAGGTACAGTAGCACAAGTACATTAGTGCCAGGAAAGAAGACGTGGACCTCAGAACATTGCATCACTCCGACTTATGTTTTGTCCCCTTACCAGTTTACCATAAAGATTATGACTGTTAGGAAATGTTAGTACTTTATTTCTAGTCTTGAACACATGGCAACATATTTAAAATGGTCTCGGAGTAACAGCAAAAGGAAGGGAAAAATTATATTTTGCTACAACAGCCGTTGGTTAGCGGGCAAATTTTGTATTATGGAGAAGAAACCGAGCCGCCCAGCAAGAGGAGCTTCATCCATGATACTTTTACACAAATAATAAACATACTAAATCAGCAGCTATCTCATGCAGTCATACACTAGATTCTCTTTTTCCTTTTTTTGATGATCATAGACTTGACCTGGACCATTTTAAATGCAACATGGGGCCAGAAATGTACTAACTAAAATAGCTCCAATAAATCTCACAATATGGAATGAACATAATCCGTACTGCGTATGCAAAAGCAGAATAGAATGTACTTGGATAGTAATATCGAAGACTGACCAGATTTCAGATACCCGCTAAACTCTAACTGGTCCATCCTTGGAGGAATTATAACAGCTCTTTTACTTAGAGACCGAAGAAGAAAAATTGTAATTATATATCTACAAAGTGAACAGAAATGGAGTTAGTTTGTATGGAAGAGAAAAGCTCATATCATAGCTATCAAAATTATGTGTAGTATGCTGCACGCTTGCAGATGTGATGAGAAGGTAAAGCAAACATGCAATGGATAAACTGCATGGACAATGCCAGAGTACGTGCTAATGACCAATAACTAGGTACCTAAGACTGAAATTATCGATGTTCACTAGAAGTTAAATGTATGCTGGTAAGCATACCATTAGAAAGAAACAGATGAGTACCAAGGAAAGTTAAAGTTTATTAATACTTAAACAAGAGATGCTAACTGCACAAGGTATAACAACACACAGCTTTTGCCGATAATTTATTCAGAAACATGTTTGGTGAGAAAGGTGTCCACATCCAGTAACAATGGTTAGATGTAAACATGTATCTCGATATGACTAGACATACAAGTAAACAGAGCAACAGAGACTAGTTATGAGCAGTCAATAACCTTTAAGAGATACCACATTCCCTTCAGGAGCATAAAATTGCTAAATCAGGACCTTAGAAACTGTACATTGATAAAATCTGGAGCTGGCAAATTGCTTAGCATCACAAGAAGCTGTTATCCACAGTATTTTGAAGAATATACAAGACTACATTGACCAGCGTTCCACCATTTTTACATATCCAAAAGTAGATGGGCTACATCAATTTATATACGCAATGCAAATGCAAGGATGATATAACATGCATCAAAAAATCAGACGTCATGATCGTACCAGTAGAGCTCCCACATATAAGACATCAGGGGAAATATATAGAGAGGTACATTGGAACCAAACTGAAACATTGCAGGTATGTGCATATGAAAACATGTCTCTTATAGTTATAGCAGCAGTCAAACTACATGAAGCTCAACAATAATAGAGAACTTACTGGGATGCAACAGTAGAAATTGCAGCTCCAGTAATGCCAAGCCGAAAGCCATATATAAGTAAAGGAAGTAGTACTACCGCTGAAAGATTCCCCAAACCTACAGGTATTTTTTTAAAAAAAAAAGAAGTGACAAAAAGTAAGTGATGAAGAGGAAGAAGAGAGATACAAGATACTACTCTGGAACATCACTTTTCAAATGAAAGCTTCTTACAGATAACATTCACATGGAAGGCATGAAAGAATAATCTTTTGTGATATGAAAAAAAAGGAATGTGATAAGAAAGTCAAAGTAAAAAAGGTGTTATTGCTGCAAAATGTTTGCTAGAAACGCTGAAAGGAATGTGCCATCAAAAACTCACATATTTGCATCAAAATGTACCCTACAATCTCCTGTAACACGTGCCAACAATGAACTTATGAAACAAATAAGTATGTCTTGGTATTTACCTATATAAAGTACAGGAGTCTTGGTATCCTTGAATCCACGGAAGATACCCTGGACTGCCAACATAAGTATGTTTGCAGGTGCTCCCAAGGCTCTTAATGAAAGAAAGAGTTGCGCAGGTTTACACATGGGGGAAGCCTGCGTAAGAACTAAGCTGAGATATAGTGCTAAATGGGATAAGTGAAACTTAATTGTTCTGAAGTCAATTAAAGAGTTGCTGTTACATATTATTATCCATAACGCATATAAGAGAGGAAAGCAAAGGAAATGTAACATCCATTGTAAAGTCCTGAGTTGAAAAGATGAGAACAGGCATCATTATCTAAACATACAGGTGACACGCCCATTAGTTTAAGAAACAATCCTGATCCTAGGAACAATGCCAAGGCTTCAATTGTACCAATTCCAGCAGCTAAGATCAAGGCTGAGGATATGGATGGAAGCTCCAATTTGCCTGCAATGTCATCAGAAGTGAAGTTTCATTATGAGAACCACAAGCAAGTTCATATGTAAAAGATATACCAGAACATTAAATCATTATTCATATGATGACCCTGGTACCTGAACTAGAATGCTTGCCAGCATTCCTAGAAATGTCCTCTGCCACGAATGATGTTGTGATGCTCAACAGGGGAATATTAAAAATCTTGGACACAATGTTGAAAATTGACACACCAATACCAGCCGATGCTAGCTCCAGAGCACCTTCAGACCATCATGCAAAAATGAGTCAAGAAATAATAAGCAAACATCTTGCTTCAAGTCAGCTAATAATCAGTAGTATTTGGAGTCAGGCTTCCTCAGGGGTAAAACAGACATTGAGCATATGCAATAACACATCCTTTAATCGGCTAGTATGTCGCAGTATTTCACACAAAGTACAGCTTCATACTGAAAAAATAAGCTTTAACATTACACAAAACCAAAATTCTCCAATGAGATGTGCGAACATAACCACCACACATGTCAAAAGCTTCCCTGACTCCATGTAACCATGCACAAAGCCATACAGAAATACATTATCAGCTTATCACGTACATGATTCTATGAAGCACTAGAATTCCCATTTCACACGAACCAGAACAAAGCAGAAGAAGGCACAACATGGAGCTCTATGCAAGTGTAAAAATAATTGCTTGACATATATTTGAGCTACAACATAATTGTGGTATTTTTGAAAGTCATTTGGTAAGTATACAAGAAAGAAGAGTATTTCTTGTCTTTATAGAGTGGATAATGTAGCAACTTGCATATGATTTCTGCCAGATTATTTTATGCTAGGCAAATTCCAATGAAAAAACACTAAAAATGCAAGATGGGCTATAGCCATCAAACTTAAGGAATAGACTGATACATTTGGTTCTTTGTAAATAACAAGCACAATATCAAGCAGCACAGAGGAAGTACCTAATCTACCAATATATGCAGTCTCCATCAGTTGTGCCAATGGATCGATAGCTTGACCAAAAACTGCTGGCAGGGCTAAAAGAATTAGCTCAATTCTGACACTCCCATGATGCAGTCCACTGGTTATTTCTCCAATTGTTAGAAAAGGTGATATATATATATGCCACACAGCAAAGATTAAAATGAATGTAGAAAGAAAAGACAATGGGACACAAACTGCACAGCTGAGCAAAAGTTGTGTTATTTTGACTAGAACTAGATGAATCAGAACAAATATAAATAAATTGGTATACAGCCAGAAGTTCAATTGCTAAAGTCTATGCACTTGGAGGTTTCATAAAGATTTTAATCCGAGCTATGCATTGTAAACAAGATGGAGAGTTATGTAATGGATAGATCAGACTGACCACTAATAAAAAACATAATTAATTGACAATGGAGAAGTGTGTTTCTATTGTGAATAAACATAAATATTACACAAATCTGAATGAAATGTTTCACCAACAATGCCCAAAAGAGCAAGGAGTGAAAGTATTATAACATCGGGGATTGCTCGTTCTTAGTCAGGTATCCATATTGCATACTATTTGAGCAATGATAACTAACAATGTATCAGATTTAAAGTGTGACAGACATAAGAACCAAAGTAGTATGTAACTGCATGTAACAAGAGTCTGGAATCGTACACGATTGCCTCCTTTATACCAGCATAAGAGAAAATGTTGCTCGGGTTAACCCCTTCGTCGGCATTCTCAGGACTTGCACTATATCCCGACAATGACCGACTGTTGACAACAGGGATGGTGCGCCTTCTGTAAGCTCTCACAGGAAGCAACTTGGCAAGATTCGCTGAAAGGGTAGAGCTACTCGATCTGCTTGTATTACTTGTTTTCTTTTGTAGGAAAGAACAAGCAAACCTTGTGCTTGTTTTCTTACGACAACAACAATATATGGTAGCCTGTCCGGGGACAAGCCCCTGATGTTGGTGCATCACTGCCTTCATCTCAGATAATTAATTTGATTATTGTAACTGCTTCTGACTGTCTAACTGCACATGTTCGGATCTGCAAAGAAAGAAATAAGTCAGGGAGTCATGAAAATTACTGCTTGCAGAATTTAAAAAGGAAAGCATAAACAGGAACCAGAATTGTTGGCAATACACACATAAAAGAAGTCGATAATTGTAAGAGAAATAATGTGAAATTGTCAACAAAAAAAAAATGCAAGCACAGTGAAGCTCAAGAAGTGCAGTACGAATTGCTTACTTGATAGAAATCAGAGGAGGGGTGGGGGAATTAGGGCAGAAGCATAAGGAGATGGATGAATTGATGGTAAGATAGGAAAAGGATCCTGAGCGATTTGGTGTTGATGGGGTGGCAGAGTTTAGCCCTGCCTTTTCCTTGGCTGGCAATTGAATTGAGTGGTGAATTGGGCTGCTTCGTGGAAAGGAGAGAAGCAGAAGCAGAAGCAGCAACCGGAGAGTAAATGATAATTATAATTATAATAACACAACACTGGAGTACAGCTGGATAGGGGACACATTTACAGTACGTAGTACTCCATTTTATGACCATAAATTAGTGATACTTGTGCCAAATATTTCATTTTTTTTTCTTTTTATTAAACTAGTTACTCTATCTGTGATCACATCACATACATAATGTTTTAGGTTTTAAGGCCAGCAAATCGTATCGATAGACTTTGTATATTTTCACCTGGGTGAAAACTTGCGAAAAGCACTGGGCCAGGTTTTCACAGCCCAAAAGATGCTACTGGCCCATAATTAGAGATGACTGTTGGATTTCTTAAGTGTGGGTCTGCATGTGGGGTAGAATCCAAAGCTCTTGCCTAATACTAACTAGCTTCTTGCTCGTTGTGCTGTGCAACCGGTCGTCTTTCCCTGTTGATGCGCATTTGCTTCATCCAATAGTAACTGTGGTGAACCGCAAACAATATTGTTATTACAATATCAAAAGGAGTTATTTCTTAGAAACACAATATCCTCCTCCTTCATGTTTAACAGGAAATTCAATGTTTATTTGCATATTACAAGTTGTTATCACAGAGTACAATCAACCATCCTCCTCTAAATCCATCCAATAATTTCAATTGGAAGCAACTATGATCCATTTCTCATCGATGTTAAGTTATTGAATGTAAAAAAAATAGACAAGACGAACCACAACCACCCTGCAACAGCTGTTGCATTGCTTCTGTGTCTACGTTCACCCACAGCAGCCTTATATATATACACCTCTCTTTCACTATCCCCATGGAAGTAGAGTGTGTATACACCAATCAGTTACACAGCTAGGCCCTTATCTCCAGCAAGAAGATGGCCGGCTCAGATTTCGCCGCACATCCATACTTATATGTGCTGTACTTCCTGTGAACTCCTGTCAGCTTTCCCTGACCTGCCTTCTGGTGGAACTCCACCATCATCTTGGAGCAGTCCCTGGTAAGGCGAAAATAATGACCAATTATTAGATATGATGATGACACAAGAATGCAATAGCTGAGCTTAACTAATTGAGGAGCTTGCATACATCAGTTGTTCTTCAGTGTACTTGGTGAGTAGCTCACAGCATTTGTTCCAGGACTTGAACCCGTTAATGGTACACTGGGCAGTGTAGATAGCGGCAGCCGCAAGCAGAGATGGACGAAAGTTGAGCATCTCATACTCAACAAGACAGAGCTCAATGACGAAGAATGACAAGAGCTCAAGCTGATTTGGTATATGGTAAAGGCGCCAGCATCAGAAATAATAAACTCATCACAACAGGTGATGCAATGCAAGACTTTACAGTTGTGTGTTTTGCTTACCTTCTTGTCAGACTGTGCTGCCTTAAGGAACCTTCTCATGAAACAATATGGGGTTGGCACTGACATGTTAAATTGAAGCGTGTGCAAAATCATCCTCTCCTGCAGACATGTCAATGTCACTTCTTGTGTAATGGTGTCATAATCACACAAAATTTTGTTTCTTTATGGTACCATTTCCAGAATATCTGCCCTAGTGTAGGCGCGGTCGCAAATCAAGATCAAATCCTCCACTACAGGAACGCTCACTTCTTCATACTTGCATGCGAGAAGCATGGCGGTCACACCAACCAACTGAAGCTTTTTTCGCATCACATTCTGGAGTGCCAAGAACCTGTCGATGATATTGACAGCAAGGTACAGAGTCTCATCCATCAAGTCCAGCTTGTAGTGCACCTGTTTTAGAAAAAGAAGCATGCAACGCTAAGAATTTTCTATACCAATATAAAGAGTACAAAAACTTGGAACTCCTCGTTCATTAAATCAAACACGGTCCTCACTTCAATCAGCCAGTCAATAAGAATACCACGCATCTTCTCATTGATGTCAGTTTGGATCGACATATAATCATGAGAGACAGAGCTCAAATACTGCAGAGAAAGTAGTAATGATGTCAGGTTCGAAATTTGGTTGGTGCAAATAACTTCACCAGGGTCCCAAAATTTTCACCTCAGTTCTTCTGTAGAAGTCATAAATCTCATCCACATACTCAACTACTGCCAGAGAGTTACTCGCATCACAGCTATCAATATCCGGTCCTGCCTCCTCGATGTCTTCCATCTCAATTTCTTTCAGCTCAGGAGTAATCTACAGGTAACAAGTATAAATACCTGTTCACTCCACTAAAAGTGCTCTGAACATGTCATGCAACTAAGATTTGCCACTTTACCATTTCTTCTATCTCCGGTAGCATTGGCAGGTCTTCAGATACCTTGCTGCATTCCATATGTGTGGAAGCTTGGAACGCGGTATCTGCATTCCTTTTCTGCCTCTCACTTCCAATGGGTTCCTGACGCCACAATTTCAAATACTGAATGGGGTGCTCGTGCAAACATTAAGGCCAGAGAATTGCTATATGGTATGTAATTGTATTATTGGGCACCATGAAGATGATTGATTCATAATCTCAGGCTCTCATCTAATCAGATGGTGTTGAACATATGAGAAGAAACAACAGGAAGTTCAAACTTTACTGGGACCCGTACATATAGTAAGATGTATGGTACATGATTCAAATTGTATCAGATTTAATATGAAAGTGGAGATAGATAATAAAAGTAGCACATAATGAACCAGGCAACAGCAATGCACGCTGCAGGCCAATATCGAAATGGCAGTAATTCAACTTGCACGTATTCAAATGCTGTAAATAAGGTAACTTTATAATCATATGGGTATGTCCAAATTAATTACCAGGCGAACACTTGTGGGCTGGATCGCCAGTGTTGCAGCAAATTTCCTACCAAAAATGTAAGGACACACTTCATCAGCCTTCCATAAAATCAAATCACTTTGATGACTAGAAGGGAATCACAAATCTAACCTCGTAATGGGTCTGTGTCCGACGACTCCAGGTTGGCTTTTGGGAACCACCACAGCAGGTTTCCTGAAGCATCATGTAAATTACACAAATTAGAAAGATGTAATGCACCTGCGACTCAAGTTTGAACATGACCAGATTTGCTATGGTTCAGTGGATTACTCTGTAATTCCCCTCTTGCTCACGGTCAAATGCCGGTGAGGGGCTCCCATGATATTCTTGATGTCCCGCAGCGCCCTCCTGTTCCTGTTCGCCATTTGCGGTGCAAACTTCTTGCCCTCCATTGGAGCATCTTGGTGGTTGTTTGCAGATCCCATCATGTGTGCAGGGTTCTCAGCATGAGCTCTCTCCATGGCTGAAGATATTCTGCAGCAGGGAATTAAACCAAATTCCATGAGGAGCCAAAGGAAACAAGGACCACAAAAAACATCACGAGAACCAAATCATTAAAAGTTAAGATCTTCACGGATCTGCAGAAAGATTAGACCTTTCACTATGAATAACTGTGGTGTTATATTACAGGTCCACATCAAGATATTGGCAAAAATCCTGAGAATTCCAAATCAAAGAAGTGAAGAGGTCCATTAGACTACTTGTACTTGAATTCTCTCATCTCTTTGGTCGGTTTGAGAGATACAAAAAGTCGAACGTCAGAAACCACCCACAAAGAAACAAAAATTTTAGAAACATGGATCGAGAAGCCAATCAAAAAAAAAATTAAAAACTCTCTTCCAAGAAGCAGGCCACTGGCTAATTTCATGCCATGCTTTGCTACAATTGCTCCCATACTAGGCCATCATAAGCTAGTTTTCCCTCAAAATCCCCAACGTGCTTAGAGATCCGAAAAAATCCAGTTGAAGAAAGAACCCTAGATAAAAAAAAAAACACTGACCAAAGAAAAAAAGGTTCAAACAAAGTGATTGTCTTTAGCTAATCTTTTCGTGAACTCCTCCATCTTGTTGGAAATCCAAGGATGAAAAGAAATTTAGCAGCAGCACACATCAAGACACCAATCAAACCCACAAATCCCGCTGCTAATTCGAGCTAGCTGCGCTCAAATTCCCAAGAACCCCAGTTCAGAAACTCTAGGGAAAACCAAGAGAGGACACAAACCCACATGAAGAAAAGTAGAGCTTGTTGAATCGTTCTAATGCAATAATAGCTCACCTGTTCTTGAGGAGGCGAGAGAGAGAAGCAGCACCCTCACCTCGCTCTCGCTCTCTCGCGTCCAGTGGAAGAAGAAGGAAGGAAGGACAAGCATGCGTTAAAATAGGGGAAGGTTGCCTTGCCCGATTCGTTCAAACGCAACGGTCGTAGGATTAGCGCCGTCCGATGGTATCTCGACGGCTCGCGAGTGATGGGGAAAGCCCTTAACGGCTATCTGGCAATCTGGCTCTACTATGTCCGCACGGCATGTGCTTTCAAACCTCCGCTTTTCTTTTTTCTTTTTTGGTTATCTATATGTTTAGTTGTGGGAAATCTCTAGATGCACACCTCTGAAATAATCGAGTATCAACAATTATGCGACGATAAAAGACACGATTTAAGGTGTTTGATAAATAAACTCACCGTGATTTTGGAAGATTTCTTAGAAAATTTTGTATGAAAACATATGATGATAAATGTCCATTTCTATTTTAGTAGTTATTATTTTCTGACTCAAAACCTAAAAGATGATCGATGTAAGAAAATAATGAGATCCTCTCTGTAATTGTGATGTTGTGTTGTCAGCTGCTTAATTTATCATGAGTTTTTGCACTGAACAAATATGGAGGAGTTAGTATTATGTTTTGAGTGTGAGCATGTTAGGGGCTTGGATAACAATTTGTTTTTGTAGAAGAATGGAGATTAGGAGCATATGTATGTGCACAACTTGGGAGCCTGAATCTGTTTGCTCCTATTTATGCTTTCATGCAAAAATAGATCATATAAATAAGTAAGAATTGCATAATGACACTTTGTGTCTATGAAAAAGAGAGTGGAATAGGAGTGCGTCCATGTTGTGCGCTTTTAAAACTTAACAAAAATTGTGTGCAATAATGAGTTGTGTAAATGGAAGCCACATAAATAAAATTTGTCTAAATTAAATATGTCATATCAAAAAAATGTAATGATGTGTTTTGATTGCACCCATGTACACGCGCCTTCTCTCCATTTCTCGTGTTTTAACATTAAAAGAGTGAGTGCATCACATACAAGTTTCAAGTTTTAGGTTTCTGTGGCTGATTTTGGTCATTAGGTTACACTTGCACCTAACCCAATTAACCTAGATACAACTACCCTTATGACAGCATCATCCATTCTACTCTAGTATTTCTTCATATTACCTAGCATATCTAATGGCTTTGGCCCAGGAGATTGGACTTCATTTTTTTTATTGATGTATATATAATATAGATTGGAGATTCTTTTTTTTGACCCCCCCACATTCTGTCAATTTCTTAGAGACAAAGATTGTTCATTTGTAGGAGAGAAACTTTTAGTCAAATGTAATTAGACCAATACATTCTTGTTACCAAGAGTTGTATCAGATACTACAGATCATTTGATTAGAATGAAGTTTGAAATAGGTATATTTGACAATGACGATATGAATCACTTGAAAAATAAACATATTCGCTCGCTTGTAGATCTGTTATTTCTTTTATATAAAATTGGACAAGCAACTTCTTCACCGAAACTACTACTTACAAGAACTCCTTTTTCTTGCAATCCCCCTTCTCTCAAGCTTCAGCTAGACCAGAAAGAACTCCTATTTGGCCTGTCAAAGTCAGCTCCACACCTAATGACTCCTCTCCCTCAAAGGACTTCTTCGCTTAAGTTTGACTCAAAATACCATCTCTTTGTCCCTCCTCAATGCATCTTGTAGGTCGGTATTTTTTTATGCCATAACTCCTCTTTTCCCTACTGATATAGATGAGTGATTGTTCAAGAGTACCTTGGCCGATGGAGGAGTCTACTTTCTTAATGAGTCACATCCCTTCTTTTTGGCATAAAGTTCTCTTGCAAGGTGATCCTATTCACACGAAATTCCATGTGTCCCATACTACTCGGGTCAAAGTGTAAGCTAATGATGTTTTCAGCTACTGGACTTTAGCCATCTAGAATGCAGCACTTAACCGCTTCGTCTAACAGTACAACACTTGTATTACTCTCTCACAACCCCATTTTCACGGTTTAGACTGTTCCCATTTCGCTCACCGCTACTACAAGAATCGTTTTTGCTTTCTTTTCCTCTAACTATTAAGATGTTTCAGTTCGCCAAGTTGTCTCTTACCTGCTCTTGGATTTAGCAGACAGTGCAAAAGATTGACCTATTTGACAATCTCCAAATCTATACTTATTTTCAACTCCTCAAAACATTTCATCACTTGCTATGCCCTTTCTTGTCTCTGGGTGCCTAGGTATCCACCGTAAGCCTTTCCTCTCTTAAACTTCGCCATTAATATTATTTTTGGTTTTGGATGCTTGCTACCACTGGAAAATGATCTCGATTTTGTTAAAGAAAAAGATTGTGTTATGGAAAAATAAGTCTTTTTTTTTCAAAGATTTTTACAAATACGTTTTTTTGACATTGAAGTATTTTTTTTGGACATGGCATTCAAAAAGGATGATATTTTTTTTCTATTTGTATGTGAAAGATATCTATTACTGTAAATCAATCCTTTTTCTTATTATTTATACTTAGATACAGAAAGATGCAGAAATACTTAAATTTTTTTACTTAATTTTTGGTTATCTTTCTGTATGTACAACAGGTATTGATAGTGTACACATATAACTTCTTCGTTTTGGAAAACTGGAACAGACAACAAATTAAAGACGTTCTCCAAATTGGAAATCAAAATATTTATTTTTACTAATAGTAAAAAAGTGCAATATGTTATTAGTCAAGTAGAAAAAGAAGACGAAAAAATTGTAATGATTTAAAACGAGAATTTATTCTTAGGTAAATCAATTGGAAGATATTTCTCTAGAGTGTCCAATATCTATTTGCCATCTTGCATATAAAAATTGTCAAATCACATAAGATCTTCTTTAATCTTACTCAAAAGGTTGATTGGATTACAATATAGAAAAAGTTTCTCTCTGATGTTCATTATTATAGTAGAGATATAGTTATGCTGACATTTGCGATTGATTTTCTGTATAATGAAAGGAATTGGGATGTATCAAGCACCCAATTAGATAAGCTGAAGCTAGATATAATTTGTAGAAGATACGTTCTATCACCACTGGAATGTGATAGCATGAAGAAGGAAGAAGTAGCTCATCTACACCAGCAGATGATTGGAAATCCTACAGCTATCCTTTTTTCATGGGCGAGGGTGTGGAAAAGCAAGTCGAACCTCCTATCGACCCGTACATTCAGTGAGTGCTTTCTTTTATAAGAAGAATAAAATGAACTATGAATAACCGCGTTGGTCGTAATGGACTTCCCCTCCAAACAATTCACCCTAAAAGTGATTATTTATGTTATCTAATTCGAACCATCTATCAAGTATTAGGTCTAAAATTTTGGATATTTATAGACGAAGAATAATTAAATAGTGCCTTCCCATTCATTCTCTTAATAATGATAGAATAACAAATGACAAAAGTTTTATTTTCCTCATAAATAGAAGGAAGAAAATAATTTACTCCGATTAAACTTCCATCCTGTTAACCCAGAAGCTCTTCTCAAATACAAGTAAATGGTTCAGTTCTAGAACCAAAAATCATAGTTCTTCAAGACTTGAATTCCCCGTCCCTAAAAAAGAAAAAGATAACCCCTTCTTCCTATACATTATTAAGAAATAGTAATTTTTCTTTTATACGTTAAATTAGAAGGCGTAGACTTTGTTTCAATCTTATTCTATTATACAAGTGGGTTTTGATTCCACTCATATTTTGTACTAGCGAAGTGGTGACCCTAGGCATCTATCTAGGCCTGTGGGACCAGGGCCCACTGGAACCGCCTTGAAGATGTCCACCCCTTAGAAAAATGAAAAGAGAGGTGCTCAACGACGACTTCCCCTTTAACCTTGACTTTGTTGCCACTCTATCTCTTTGGAGCATCCGTTTCCTCATATTATCGATTCATAAAGGTCCATATAAACTAGAAAAACGGGCTACCCATGACAGGTACGTGTGGGGTGAACCAAATCCTCATTGAATTGGATTTTTCCATTAGAAGGGGATCGTACAAGGTCGACAGTACCCCTATGAATACTCCACCAATATGAAAAGTTCTTAATATTAATTGAGTCCTTGGCTCCCCATTTGATTGACCCACAATAAAACCTATGGCATCCCCCAATTCGACCAGATTGTCATGAATGGGATTCTGACCATAACATATTCGATAGATCCAAGATGTGCTCCGGCAAGTAAAGGGGTTCTAATATGTATTGGTTGTGCTCGAAAGGCAGTTATGAATCGATTGACTAATCCAATTCCAACATCTTGATTTCAAGCAGCAATGCTTCGTGAACCAATATATATGGGCGACTTGGATTTAGGCCATAAACTATTGTAGAAGCCAAATATTTGAGAGAGTTTAGACTTAAAGTCAAGATAAGTCCAAATTAAACCCGCCAAACAGAATCTAAAGGTAATGATCGTACGTCTATAATGCATTGTATGTCCCAAAATAGGTTTCATTTTTTTACTCTTTTAGGGTAGTCGATAACTATTCACAGTTACTACCTAAATACCAAAAAAGAGTTTGACTCAATGCTTTATTTTTGTTCTAGTGAATCCTAATTCGACATTAGAAAATATTGATTTTTTTTTCTAATAAAGGAAGACACTTTTATGTAAATACTATGTATTTGATGCCATTCATTTATTGGCATAAGAACATTTTTATCTATTGCTAGGATCCATAAAAAAAAAATGATGCACTGCAATTATAATTTTTTCCCTTCAGGAAACATTAAAGTGGTGTTTGGTTTGGAACTATAATCGCAATCTTAATAAATTTTAAAATCTATTGTAAGTAGAGGTGGAATGTAATTGGAAGTGCAATTGTAATGGATTTTTTACTAATGTGTATTTTAAATACATGTATTGTGATTATGGAGTGATCCAACCAAACATCAACTAACGTATTATTGTTACGAGTAATGAAAATACGAAACAAAAAACTTCGAACCAAACGCCTCCTAAATGTAATGGTTATCCCATAAGTAACTAATTAATGAGAGAAGAGTGAGCACTACACTCTCAGTAAGGATAAGCCCAAACTGCTCCGCTACCACTTTGGTCCCGTGCCGACGCGTGAGTTGTATAGTGACACGTGGTGAGGCTATTGCTACTTTATGCTTTGACAAGTGGGTCCCACTGACACCTGATACGTGTAGCAGTAGCGTAGGAGAGGTTAATAGTGCCTGACAACACATTTTGTGGGCCTCACAATTTCATGAACTGTGCCTGACAAACTCGTCGTAGAAACAAAACTGATAGGTAGGGCCGAAAAGAAAGTGGCACGCTAGTCAGCGACTGTGTGTGGAGTTAGTGTGTGCGGCGTGAGGAGTGACACGGCAATGGCGAGCCTCACAAAAGGCGTGAAAACATTGTGGGTGAGCTCGTCTCGTGCATCGTGCGCATCGTGTAATAATTGACCTAAGGTCATTGACAGCTAGGTCTAGAAAGATTTTGGTCCACCTGTAAGTTTAAGAGATGTTTTTTTTTTGTTCCGTTATGATTTGAATTGAATTTTTTTTATACCCAGAAAAGAATGAAGACTCGACATACACTTGGACTCACATATCAATGGGTATTACATTGTGTAGTTTAAAAATAGCCGTTGGGAGTAATTAATCGGTGGGATCCACATATCAATCACTCAAAAAAATTACCGTTAGAATATAACTATTAAAAATACTCGTTGCAATTAATTTAATATTTTCTGGGGCAAAAATAGCAAACTTCGCTAGTTTTTGCTGATGTATTTGCTCAAAATGACGCGATCCATACTTGCTCATAACATGTACAACCCAAACGGGATCTGAGCGAGCACATTTGAGAGTGTTTCAGAGACAACCATACCGACTAGTAGTTAAATTTTAATTAGTACATTTATGTTGTTGTTAATGGTCGAATATATCAGATTTGTATGTTTAATGTTATTTTCTATATACGATTTAAATAAGAAAATTTGTAATGTTTGTCTTAAATTATATATATATTTTGTTGTATTTGAATTATTCGAAATTAATTTTAGTATTTTTTAACCATTAATAATCATATATTGCAACAAATTATCGTATAAATATTTTATATGTAGATATCACGTGAAATGCCACTCAAAAGCTAATGTATTGGAGTGTTTAATATTTTAAAAGGTGTCACATGTAAACTTAGACGAAATTTTTTTTTTCAAGACTCTTTGTATTGGATTGGTAGATATTTGGGATCATGCCACAATAATCTTCTCACGAGCCTAAGTGGGCCCAGGCGCCGGCCACAAACAGGACACGAGTCGGCCGAGCGGGCAAAGCCGTAGCATTGAAGTCTCCTTCTTCCTATTCTAATTCTTATCCCCCCAATTCCTGAAGAAATCTGAAATCTCTTTCGCTCGCGACTCATGGATCCCTACAAGGTGCCGCCTTCCGCCAATCTTACCGTCACTAATCCTCAATTCCGTCCCTGATGATCTGACCGTTTTTTTTTTTCGATTTTTTTGGGGGTGGTTTTTTGCAGCATCGACCGTCGAGTGGGAACAACTCGAGCTTCTGGACCACCAATTCGGGCGCCCCCGTTTGGAACAACAACTCCTCGCTCACAGTTGGGTCGCGAGGTGAGGATGTTTTTCTCTTCTTACTCTGTGCTTATCAGTATCAACTTTTTGTTTATGATCTGTGTTAGTTACTTATTTATGATTCATCTATGATAGACAGAAAAAAGGTCTCTTTTTTTGTCAGATTGTATTTACTCCTAGTTTTATCATATTTGAACATGCTGAAACATCTTGGTTAAAACTGTAGTTTGCTTTACTTTTGTTGACTTTACTCGTTAGTGTGAGATTAGATGGTGATTCGTGAGGGAAAAGATAATTGATGATGTTTGAACAGATTGCATGCCTTGGCCCAGCCAACTTTCTAACGAATTAGAATTTTGTCTTGTTTTTAGTGGCTATCATACCATATTGTTGCTTTAGGAAAAAATGACAGGGACCTTTTTGTCCCTCGGTCATAGTGATAATCTGATGGAAACAATTTATCTTTATTACATGGTTGTGCAATATATATATTCCAAGCTTTTGATAACTTGTTCATGCTGAACATAAAAAGGACCCTTTTTACTGAGGTAATCTAAATTCTATCCTAGGTTACTTATAATTAACTATACATTGACAGCAACCAAATATATATCCTAGGTTACTTATAGTTAATTATAAGTTACATAGGACAGAATTTAGATTACCTCAGTAAAAAGGGTCCTTTTTATGTTCAGCATGAACGAGCTTCTGGACTTAAAGAGGAATTCAAACTTGGTAAATTCCAAATGTCATAGCCATGGTTTGTGCATCTTTCTGCCAATTTACTTGATACACAGTATTGATTTGGAGTTTCATGTGCCTTCTCATATATCTCATCACAATTTCTAAATAGTAATGTGTTGATAGAATTCTGATGGATTGACATACTGAAAAATTCACTTGACAGGACCTATCCTTCTTGAGGATTATCATCTGATTGAAAAGCTTGCTCAGTTTGACAGGGAGCGTATCCCTGAACGTGTTGTTCATGCTCGGGGCGCTAGTGCCAAGGGCTTTTTTGAGGTGACTCATGATGTATCTCACCTCACCTGTGCTGACTTTTTACGGGCTCCTGGAGTTCAGACCCCAGTTATTGTCCGCTTCTCTACTGTTGTTCATGAGCGTGGAAGCCCTGAGACCTTGAGGGACCCACGTGGTTTTGCTGTCAAGTTCTACACTAGAGAGGTGCAAATGAGACACTTCACTAGCTATATTACTTTTGTTTCTTATGCTCGCAACATGAGCTTACTTTTAGAATAATTCAAAGCTTGGAACATGACTATTAGTGATACATATCTACAAGATAAACAACACAAGTGCTACCACTTGAAAAAGGGTGGTTCATAGTCTAACTTGCTATTCTTTAAAGAATATTGTTTGACATGGACATCAAATCCCAAAAAAACTATGCCAAAAAGAAATTATATTTCTTACACAACATATATTATCATTGTCATACTCCACTCTAACAAATGCATCATTCATGTTGGAAGTAGAAGGATGGGTAAGCAAATGCTTTGTTGTACGCCACATCCTTTATTGTTGCAATTCTTATGTACAGTTACCATCAATTGGTATCAATTTGCTACAGGCAATGTTAGAACTTTAAGGACGACTTGGTGTTGATGAATCAAATCTTCCAAAAGAACTCTCGATCTAGTATCAAGAACACCTTCATTGACTTGCTTGTTGCTGCCAAAACTCTTTTACCATACCCTTACAAACAAAAATACACAATGACTAATAAGAAATCTCGTAATAACAACAATTTCGCACTTGCTACAGTTTAAATATATTTTTTCTTTGTAGTACACAAGTGCTTGCTACAAACAAAGTAAAAAATTATCACAAAATATGCAAAATGAACAAAACAAATCTTGCACAAAAAAATCCAGATTTGACTTGAAAAATATCACCATTGTGGCTTACTTCATGATGTTAAAACATACCAACGCCAGTGGGAATGGAGAGGAAACAATACCAAATGGAATAGAATGATTAGTGTTGGAGGAGGATGGGGGGGAGAGAGAGAGAGAGAGAGAGAATGGAGCAATTGTCATGGAAGCATGTTGGTGGAGATGTGAGCATGAGAGAGATAATAGGTGGTTAGTTGTTTGGTTACTAACGGGAGAAAACGGTGTTAATTTGTTTAAATAGGAGATGGGAAGTTGTACAAATCTAGAGGTAGAGGGATGGTGATAGAAGGGGTACAAATCATCTGGTTTATACCTAGGTATAAACTAGTTATACTCTAATATATATAAAATTGATGGTCCGTTATCATGATCTTCTTCTCTTGAGAGACAAATCTTGTTGTTGTTGCTTTCTAATGTATATGGAAATACCAAAATAGCACTTGAGTTTTTGTTCTATATTGGGACTTGAACGATCATTAATATTCCATAGTTGAGTATATAACTCTGTCTATCGTCACCTACAGAACTGATATTGTGTTTCCTTTTTCCTTCAGTTGATGCCCTCATATTCCTTCTTCTGTTTTTGGCTACTTCTGTACATGTGCTGCAAATTACAGCCAAATGTTGCAAGAAGAAATCAGTCACACCAAGTGTTGAACTTATAAATGATCACTATCATTTCTTTTCAGGGCAACTTTGATCTTGTTGGGAATAATATGCCAGTATTTTTCATCCGGGATGGGATGAAATTCCCTGATATGGTCCATGCTTTCAAGCCAAGTCCAAAGACCAACATGCAGGAGAATTGGAGAATTGTTGATTTCTTCTCACACCACCCAGAGAGTTTGCACATGTTCACCTTCCTCTTTGATGACGTTGGCATCCCTCACAACTACAGGCACATGGAGGGTTTTGGTGTGAACACGTACACCCTAATGAACAGGGATGGTAAAACTCATTTTGTCAAATTCCATTGGAAGCCTACGTGTGGCGTCAAGTGCTTGTTGGATGATGAAGCCGTGACTGTTGGAGGTACATGCCACAGCCATGCCACAAAGGATTTGTATGATTCTATCGCAGCTGGGAATTACCCAGAATGGAAGCTTTTCATTCAGACCATTGATCCTGATCATGAGGATGGATTGGACTTTGACCCACTTGATGTCACAAAAACCTGGCCAGAGGATATCATCCCTCTGCAGCCAGTTGGGCGTATGGTCCTAAACAAGAACATTGATAACTTCTTTGCAGAAAATGAACAACTTGCTTTCTGCCCAGCCATTGTTGTCCCTGGAATCCACTACTCTGATGACAAGTTGCTACAAACAAGAATTTTCTCCTATGCTGACACTCAAAGGCATCGACTTGGTCCAAACTATTTGATGCTTCCTGTGAATGCACCGAAATGCGCACACCACAACAACCACCATGATGGCTTCATGAACTTCATGCACAGGGATGAGGAGGTAGCATGCTCTTCTCGAAATTTCTGTCACTTTTAGCTTGCCAATTTGTTGGGAAGCAGCTTGTTGTTTCAGTCCCTTATGTGCTACTGAAATTCATTATCCTTCTTTTGTTTGTTGATTTACACTTGTTCGATTTCTGCATTAGGTGAACTATTTCCCTTCAAAGTTTGACCTTGCTCGGCATGCTGAGAGGTTCCCAATCCCTCCTCGTGTTCTTTCAGGTGCTCGTGAAAAGGTACTTTACCTAATATTTTTTATTCCAAATGTTTACTCTTAGTGTGGCCTTGTGAACATAGCTTTGCTGTACTATACTATGGTAATTTGAAAATACATTGCAAAGCTCTTTCTCAAATTTGGATGCTACAAAATACCTATTATGTATCGTTTGTATTCTGGGTCTATCGAGGAAATTTTCCATTGAAAATTGGACAAGAGGTTTCATGCCTTTGTTCTGCAGTGTGTTATTCAAAAGGAGAATAATTTCAAGCAGGCTGGTGAGAGATACCGATCCTTTGACCCTGCCAGGTTTGTCTCTTATCTGGTAGGTTTCAACCTGTTACAAAAATTAAGCTACCTTTCCTAATTAAGCTATTTAATATAAAAATTTAGGCAAGATCGTTTCGTCCAGCGGTGGGTTGATGCACTCTCGGATCCTCGTGTTACCCATGAACTCAAGAGTATCTGGATCTCTTACTGGTCCCAGGTAATTCCTTGCTCTCACTTTTCCCCGAGAAAACCCACCAACGCCCATTTGGGTGACCACGTGTACAGATTTTTCAGTGTTTTCATGGGTACTTTACTACAGTAATGGTATTATTTGCAACTTATATAGCTATCATTGGAGTAATTTTGAGAAACTATTGCCTTTGTTGTAGTGTGACAAGTCCCTTGGACAGAAGTTGGCATCACGCCTAAGCGTGAAACCAAACATGTAGATCTGACAAACCGCCGATGGCGTCAGTTCAATGCAGTCGCACATGGATGGACTGTTGCTTCAAATTCAGTGGACTAATAAAGTGTTGTTGTGAACCTGTAACATTGACTCTGGACGTGTCTGGTGTTGATCCTTGTGCATTGTAAGAGAACTCTGAAGACTAATGCAGTCAATTAAAATGAGTTTGTGTTTGAATTTATCCATTAGAGAAACTTAAGCGGGATCGTCAAGGAAGCTAGTCAATTCGTGACAAATGTGAATGTTATCTCCAAGTAATGGGGGAGCGAGTCTTATTGCAGCCAGTCATATGCCAATGTACAAATTCTAGCATGGAGTAAACCTCTCCTCTTTCAGGATGTGATCCATCCCAGGAAACAAACTTGTGAGACTTGTGACCTACATGCACCAGACTATAGCCGCTTACCACTTTCACCCCTTTCTCCCTCATCAACGACCGCAGTCGTGCGGTGGTGGCCGACGAACCGCGCATTGCATATATGTTCATAGACAGCAGGTAACCTGCGGAGTTGGCAGGCTCAAGCTCAAGGACATGGGATGCTGCATCTCGGGCGACCTCGCAGTCACCGTGACTTCTGCATGCGCTCAACAGGGCGCTCCAGGCAGCTGAACTGCTGGCATTCGCACCTTCAGACATGCTCTCGATGACCTTTATCGAATTATCGAGGTCACCCACGCGGCCCAACATGTCAACGACGCATGATAGGTGCTGGGTCAGAGGCTGCAATGAGTGGACTCGTGTCATCCTCTCGAAACAAGCGATACCTTCTTGGACCAGCCCTCCGTGGGCGCACGCCGATAGCATGGCAAGCATTGTGATGCCATTCGGCTTGACGTTGCTGGACTCCATCCTGTGAAGAAGGGCAAGAGCATCCGATGCACGGCCATTCATGCCGAGCGCACCGATCATGGCATTCCATGTGAGGACATCCTTGACGGGCATTGCATGGAACACTCTTGTCGAGGCAGCCAGGTCACCACACTTGGCGTACATGACAAGAAGTGCATTGCTGGCATCTAGCTCCAGGGCCAAGCCACTCCTCAGCGCCACGCCATGAGCAGATCTTGACACCCCAATCTCTGCACAATTTGCGCACGCTTCGAGAAGGCTCAGCATGGTAATCGAATTGGGCTTCTCCCCGGATTCTTGCATGGCTGCGAAGCATGCGATGGCTTCATGCGGCCTGCCATTATGCGCGCAAGCAGCCACGATGGTGCTCCAGGTGATCACATTTTTCTCAACCATCTGTTGGAATAGCAGCAGCGCATGCTCGACGAGGCCGCACTTGGCGTAAGCATCCAACAAGGCATTCAACAATGGCATGCTCACCAAGAACAGCTTCCTGACGGCCACAGCATGGACGGACCTGCACCACATTGCCTGCCCAAGCTTCTTGCTAAGCTGCAACAACACGACAAGCGTCGTCTCATCGCCATCTACACTAGGATCCCCCATCAGTGAAGCGAACAACTGCAGCGCCTCCGAGCACTTGTCGCTGTGCACAAGCCCTGACAGCATGCTGTTCCATGACACCACAGTCTTTTCCGCGATCAACGCAAACACACTCTGCGCCGACTCCAAATCCAGGCACTTGGCATACATGTCGACGAGTGAATTTGCTGTAAACACATCGCTCTCCAATCCCCCGCGCACCGCGACGCCATGCACTGACCTTCCAACCCCCAGATCACCGAACAAGCCACATGCCCTCAGAGCCACGACCGCTGCAACCCCATCCACCTCCACTGCGCCCTCCGCCACCATTTCTCTAAACATCCCCAAGCCCTCCGCCCCACTGCCCCTTCCCAGGCACGCCCCTATCACCGTGCTCCAAGATACCACATCCCTCCGTGTCATTTCATCGAACACCTTCCTTGCTGCTGACACACCCTCGAATCCCGCGTACATGGCTATCACCGAGTTGTGCACACTGGAATCCCCCAGGAACCCCGTCTTCACAAGATACCCGTGCATCACGACGCCCTCGCACACCGCGCCGTCCTCGCAAGAACTCCGGAGAAGGGTGACCAGCGTGCCTACGTTAGGGCGGAAGCATGTGCGCGTCGCGAGCGCGAAGAAACGGAAGGCGGCGGGGATGGAGTAGCGGGCGGCGAGGAAGTGGATGAGGGCGTTATAGGTGACGGAGTCCTTGGGGGTGGAGACGGAGCGGAAGTGGGCGAGGGCGAGGTGGAGGCGCGAAGAGTGGAGGTAGTAGGAGAGAAGTGAGTTGGAAGCGGCCGCGGAGAGGGGCAGCTTGGCGGCGTCGGCGTGGAGCTGCGCGGCGAGGAAGGACGACTTCGCGGTGGCAGCACAGAGCTTGAAGAGTGTGGGCAGCAGCCCCGACGATTTGGCGGGGAGGTACCGCCGCAGCGCTTCCTTAAGCTCCATTGGTACAACTCAACTCGTTGTTCTTTTCAGAAATAATCAAATCTATATACAAATCACCTTCTGGGTTGATGTAAAAAATGTACAATGATCAAATGAAATCTGGTAATTCATACTATCCTCCTCATCATTTGGTCTTGATGGACTCGATCCGCTCGAGCATCTCCACGACTTCTTTCATGGACGGCCGGCTCTTGGGGTCTCCGGAAAGGCATCTGAGAGTGAGCAGAGCAGCCTGGAAAGCTCCCTTGGGATGATATTGCCCATCAAGTCGAGGGTCCATTACCTGGCTCAGCTTTCTCTTCTCGCCCAGCAATGGCTTCGCCCAGTCCACCAGGTTGTGCCGCCCGCTCGGCCGGTTCATATCAACCACTCGTTGTCCGGTGAGCATCTCCAGCAGCACCACACCGTAACCATAGACATCACTCTTCACATACAGATGTCCTAAAAATCATACATGCTACATTTTGTCAGTACTGCTTCATGAGCATGTTTTTCTTGAAGAAAACCAGCTGAGAATTCCAGGAATGATATGTCTTTCCTATGATTCAACAGAAGGCAAGAAACTTACCAGTAGCTATATACTCTGGAGCTGCATAGCCATATGTGCCCATGACTCGTGTTGTCACGTGTGTCTCTCCACCGGCCGGTCCATGCTTAGCCAATCCAAAATCTGACAGCTTTGCGTTGTAGTTCTGAACAATAGATGAATCCAGGTAGATTTTGAGCAATGTTCAGCAATGAAGAGCTAGTTACTTATCGAAACGGTGGTCTACCGAATCAAGTAGTATGTTTGAAGCCTTGAAGTCCCTGTAGATGACTTCTCTTTCCGATGAGTGAAGGAAGGCGAGGCCACGAGCTGCCCCGAGGGCAATGTTAAGCCTGAGGCTCCATGTCAGTGGCTTGTAGGCTCCCCCTCCTGGCTGACAATGGCAGATTAGACAAAACCACAATGCAAACGGGCATTCGGTCACCTATTTCCTTAAAAAGCAGCAAAGATGAATAAAAATGATGAGCAGGTCTAGATTTTATCGCAAAGTAACAAGGCAATAGTTAAGGGCCAGCAGCAGAACTAGAAATAATCAACAGGTCTTCAATCTGAACCATCTAAAGGACAAGCAAATCCTGACGATTTTTTGTTGATGTACTGAATCCAGAATAGCACTAATGTTATTCTTTAGGGCGGAATACCATCATTGGTTGGTATGCTGATGAATTAATGATGCATAATGAGAATGATGTTGTGATTGCAGATTAAGCAACAAACATTGTAAAGGACGCCTGCTAGTAGCAAATGAGATTATATCAAGTTATGGAAAACTCACTTCGAAAGAGGTGGTTGTCTAAGCTTCCCTTGGACATGAATTCATATACAAGGAGAAGCTGATCGTCATCAAAGCCATAGCCCAAGAGCTTCAAAAGGTTGGGGTGCGAAAGCCTCCCAAGGAAATTCACTTCAGACTGCATTATTGACCACAATCAACTGTACTTGTTTTGATAGACAATAATACACAAAAGCAGAGCGACTTAACATAACTGAGGAAGGCCACATGATTGCAGAAATTTATGATTGATGATCAAATGTAGCCAAAAGAAAGCAATAAAGAGCATCACCTGCCACTCATCAAACCCTTGCACGCTCTCGGGATTGAGTTTCTTGACGGCGACCAACATACCAAGGCCACTCTTGGACGGGTTCAGTGTCTTCTCATCGACCCATCCCTTGTGAACCTTTCCGAATCCGCCTTCTCCAAGCATCGTGTCAGCCTTGAAGTTCTTGGTGGCGCTTTTCAATTCTGCAAAGGTGAAGATCCTAAGGTTTGGTGATTCAAGAATCCGGCCATCAGGGTGGTTCTCCTCGACACTGACGCCACCGCTCGTGGATGGCCCAAAATTGCTGCTCATGCTCATCATGGATGTGCAGCTGCTGCTAGTTGCCTTTGATCCCGAGGGTCCTGGTAGCCATTCATGAGCAGTTTGTCTTAGATAGCCCAGCAAGATTCGAGGTTGGAATGTGATTTTTTTATCTTCTATTCAGTGTGAAATTTTCAATTCATTACCGGATAACTTGAGATCGAATGAATTAAATGTAATAGCGCAAGTTAAATTAGAATGAAAATTTAATTAATTGACTTCACACACTGCATGGAAACAATTTCATATAAAAAAAAACTGCTCTTGTGAAAAGAAGAGTGAAAGAAGCGATATTGAAGTTGAATCCTAAAACCTGGAGGACTGTTGGATGCTTTGTTCTCTCCATGGACGGTTTTCTCGTCTTTGCAACTCGCGCAGTTCCCCATGATTAATCTCTCTCGCGAAGCAGAAACTAGAGGAAGACTTTGCATAAATGGAGATGAGAAGGGAAGGGAGACCGCGGAAGAAGACTTGTTAAGAGGAATTGAGTAATGACAAAACATTCTTTAATATTCCGTTTACTTCAAGTTTTTTACACATATTTTTCAGTGGCATTGCAATAGGCTTCTTTGTGCGGGTTATTTTATATTTTTGCAATGGGTGATTACGAGGATTGACACTCGGACCGTTTCTATTGGACTTCTGGTTAAAGGCAGGTTCGAGTCAAAAGTGTATCTGGCGATACGAGCTCAAGTTGTTCTAAGGGACGTTGCTATGTGATCGCCAGCTTTACGCGGTCAGACCGTAAGCCTTGCGCGGTCAGAAGTTTGTATGCTATACGCGAACTACATATTCGGAATATTGCGCGGTCAGCCAATATCCCGCGGTCAGAACATCTGCCGATCAGGATACTTGGGATCTATCTATTCGGTTGCTCATACAACGGGATATTCTAAGTATCCCGAAGATTCTTACACGTGGAGAATCGACCGTCAGAAGGTTAACACATACAGTTATCCATGAATAACACGTGTTTAACTGCGTGGAGGTTAAGAGCAGTTCCAAAAAACCGCATCCAACCGTCCGTGCAACCGTTTGATGCAGTTTCCTCCACATGGCACCCTTTCAAACAGTACAAAAGGATGGCATGGAGCATCAATCAAGGGGAGATCAACCGAAAACATCAACCGAGAGATCGGAAGATCAAGAAATCCAAAATCATTTAAGTTAGCCAAGTCTACGGCCCACCTCAGATAGCATTTTAGTAAGCCTTCTTTGGCTTATCCTTGTACACTCTTACAGGAAAAATCCTCGCCTGTGAGGACTTTTTCCTCCATTTGTAAACCTTTTACCACACTTAGTGAAATCTCAACAGGACGTAGGGCTTTTACTCCCACCATCGAGGGCCCGAACCTGTCTAAACTCTCTGTGCTCCTGTTCACCATTGTTCAGCATACCGTCCCGGAGGGTCATCTTGAAAGGTCTCACAATTACAAATTCTGCATAAGTTCGGCTGAGGACCCTGAGTCCGAATCGTCGACAGCTGGCGCCCACCGTTGGGCCTTTCTCAAGGCGTCCTAATTGAAATTCGGAGGTTCGCCGAAACATGGCTGGAGCATATGATTCCGAGAATGATTTCGATCTCGAGGATTATGCCCATATACCAATGCCTTCTCCAAGCGATCCTGTTCCGATGGAAGAGGTCGAAGGCCAGAATTTTCCACAGGTTGAATCATCTCCCCAAGTCATGTTAATCGACCAGGAGGTAACTGGCACAAGGTCAGAACCCGCAGAGGTTCTTAATGTGCTAGGTGATGAATCCGGCCCGTCATACGATCCCGCTGAGGGGAAATATGATGGTGACCCTGAAGTTAGCCCAGGAAGGTTCGACCCTGATAACCTCCACCGTCTCTTTGATTTCGAGTCCGACTCGGAACAAACCGAGATGTTCTCCCCATCGGCGACCTCTCTCCCTAGGCAGTTTGCTGCGTTGTCGGAAGAAACTCCCGATCAACAGGCTGCCAGGGAAGAACAAGATCGCAAACAGAAGGAGAAGCAAGATCTCGAGCAACAGAACAACGAACTACGCAGAACTGCCCTAGAGGCTCTTCAAGATGCGCAGGCTCGTTACGATGCTGCCCCGAGTTCTTCTCGACGGTCGCGTGGTCGTAGACGTGACCAGACTCCTTCCTTACCACCGGAGCATTTCCCAGTGGACGAAGAAACAATAACACCTAGTGCCCCTGGGAGAAGTACCCATGGTCGACTGCGATCTATCGCGGAAGTCATGCGCAATTTTCCTCCTACGGTCACGGATGCGCAGAGACCGGCCTTTTTCAGGATCCTGGCGGAAAGACTGGATGAGGTCGCATCCGAGGCGACCCCAACAGCCTCTTCCCGCTCAGTAACACATTCCCGTGAACGGGATGGTCCTCATTTTGGCTCTGGCCGACGGAGTTACCCGCCGCCTGTACCGTCCCGACAGGACAAATACCGGCGAATGCAGGACTCTCGTAATAGGGATCGAGTTCCCGTTCACTCTCGTTTGGGACCACGAGTAACCTCGCCATTACGTGAGTTTGCTCGAAACCCGACCGAAAGTCGCAGGACGGTTCACGGTCCTTACGTTGGTTGCAAAGCTTTCTCGCCTGGCCTACGAGCAGTCGTTTGGCCCGATAAGTTTCGACCAGGGACCATTGAGAGGTTTGATGGAACTCAGAACCCATCCGAGTTCCTTCAGATCTATATTACTGCCATCCAAGCAGCAGGAGGCGATGACAAGGTCATGGCCAACTACCTGCCAACAGTCCTCGCAGGACCGGCTAGAACCTGGTTGTTTAATCAGCCTGAGGGTTCCATCTACAATTGGGAAATGCTATGCGATGCCATCCTCAGCAATTTCCAAAACTGTTACCAAAAGCCGGGTAAGGAGGACGACCTGCATAGACTGCGGCAAACTTCGACCGAAACACTTCGGCAGTTTGTCAAGAGGTTTGTCGGGGTAAGAAATACCATCCCGAACATATCTGATGGCTCCGTAATCAGGGCATTTAAGCATGCCGTTCGATACCGGAGATTCACTGAAGACTTGCTTATCCACCCTCCTCGATCAGTGGCCGATCTGTTCGATATGGCTGATCGATACTCTGATGCAGCCGAGGCAGTCGAATGGAACCGAATGGTTGACAAGGGGGACCTACCGCCCCAACCAGGCTTCAAGGACGCCAGGAAAGAAGATTCAAGCAAAAAGCCGGAGTCTTCACCGGGTGGGAAGTCAAAAAAGTCGAAGAGGAATCGCTCTGGACAGTACCGTGAGGTCGCAGTCGCGGAGAAACCACCTTCGACCAAAGGTAATAAGTCTTCTTTTAAACGTAAAACTGCTTCTGGTGGCCGGGATTCCGACCAGCCAGAAAAATCAACTAATCCGCAGGAGGGCAAGAGGTAGTGTCCACTCCACAACTCCGCAGGCCACGACCTAAAAAACTGCAGGAGTTGGTTGAAACAGCTGGATGATTTCTACCAAGGAGCTGGGCCAATGCCAACCTTACCGCCTAAAGAGCAGGCGTGAGGGATTAGAGACGTCGACGGAGACGAAGAAATGGCTTACCAGGTACCTCAAAATCATGTTAATGTCATTTTCGGAGGTTTCTCCTCTTTCGTTTCCAAAAGGCAGTTTAAAACCTTTTGCCGAGAGGTTAACCAAACGGAGATATCCCTTGGCGAACCTCAATATCCCCGTTGGTCGGATATGCCTTTGACGTTCGATCGCGCTGACTGTCCTGTGGGGCTAACTCGACCATTGAGGCTACCTCTGGTTATTACCCCAATCATCAGTAACGCGAGAGTCGAAAGGATCCTGATTGATGGGGGAAGTTCCCTTGATCTTTTATTGGTCAAGACACTCGATGAGATGCAAATTCCTCGTTCGAAGATCAAGCCCATAATCCATCCGTTTTATGGGATAATCCCAGGCCCCTCCATGATGCCATTGGGACAAGTGGTCCTCCCGGTCACTCTGGGAGAACCAGATAACTTCCGAACAGAATTGGTTACTTTCGATGTAATCGATTGTGATTCAGCTTATAATGCAATCTTTGGCAGGCCGACTCTTGCTAAGTTCATGATGGCAACGCACTATGCTTATCAGTGCGGGAAATTGCTTGGCCCCAAAGGTGTCATTTCGGTCCGAGGTAGTCGCAACGTGGCGCTCACGTGCGACCGGCTATCTTTGGAGATGGTCGATCAACTTCCCCTCCGGGACGCTCAGGTCGCCACCGTTGCCACCGATGCGATCAGGGCTGCTCCTCGACCAGATGAGAAACTCAAACAAGTTCCTTTGTACCCAGATGACCCATCCAAGACAATTCGGGTTGGGTCAGCCCGGGACGACAAATAGGAACTCGACCTCGTTGCTTTCCTCCGGGCTAACGCAGACGTGTTTGCGTGGAAACCGTCCGTCATGCCCGGTGTCCCAAGGGAAGTAATTGAGCACAGGTTAGCAATTCGACCTGGACAACGACCAATAAAGCAAAAGCTCAGGCGTTTTGCCACCGACCGACAGGAAGCCATCCGAGAAGAGTTAGACAAACTCTTACAAGCCGGGTTTATCCGCGAAGTGAATCACCTGAACTGGCTCGCCAATCCGGTCATGGTCCGCAAGTCAAATGGCAAGTGGCGCATGTGCGTCGACTACACTAGCCTCAACAGTGCCTGTCCGAAGGATGACTTTCCCCTTCCCCGCATCGACCAGCTGGTTGACTCCACTGCGGGTTGCGAACTGATGAGTTTTCTGGATGCCTACTCAGGATATCATCAAATTAGCATGGCAGAAGACGATGAAGAGAAAACTGCCTTCATCACCGCGTTCGGCACATACTGCTACGTCAGAATGCCGTTCGGTCTCAAGAACGCAGGTTCTACATACCAGCGCTTGATGCAAAAGACCTTTCTTTCCCAGATAGGGCGTAATCTCGAAGCATATGTAGACGACTTGGTTGTAAAGAGCACCAAAAGATTGTCTCATTTGGACGATCTTGCTGAAACCTTCTGTAACTTGAATCGCTTTGGAATAAAATTGAACCCGGAGAAATGTTCTTTCGGGGTTTCTTCAGGGAGGCTTCTTGGTTTCCTTGTGTGTTCCAGGGGCATTGAGGTTAATCCTGAGAAAATCAGAGCTATGGAACAAATGAGGTCGCCCTCGACCATGAAGGATGTTCAACGCCTGGCTGGTCGCATGGCGGCTTTAAGTCGCTTTATATCGCGATTAGGCGAAAAGGGACTACCTTTCTTTAAAGCCTTGCGGAAACATCATAACTTCACGTGGTCCGACGAGGCCGAAAAAGCGTTTCAGGAGGTAAAAACATATCTGTCCAGTCCGCCAGTATTGGTGTCTCCTGAAAAGGAAGAACCATTACTTCTGTATTTGGCGGCCACCCCACACGCGGTCAGCGCTGTTCTGATCGTGGAAAGGGAAGGAGTACACAGACCCGTCTACTATGTGAGCGAAGTACTTCATGGTCCTAAGGAGCGCTACCCTGAGGTCCAGAAGATACTTTACGCGCTACTGATGGCTTCCCGTAAGCTACGACATTACTTTCAAGCACACAAGATCACCGTACCCTCCTCTTTTCCTTTAGGGGATATTGTTCGAAATCCAGAAAAATCTGGTCGAATCGCCAAATGGGCGGTCGAATTCGGTGCCTTCGAGATCCATTTCACCCCTCGCACGGCGGTTAAGTCTCAGGTTTTGGCCGACTTTGTGGTCGAATGGACCAACCCTGAGCCACCCGTGCAGTTGGCAGAGGAACTGGAGTGCCCCGATTATTGGACAATGTACTTTGACGGCTCCCGTAGTTTTCAACACTCGGGGGCTGGAATAGTCTTAGTTACGCCCCAGGGCGAACAGCTTAAGTATGTCATTCAACTACACTTTGTTGCAACCAACAACGCAGCAGAGTATGAAGGTCTTCTTGCAGGGCTCCGGGCAGCAAAATTCCTCGGAGTCCGTCGATTAGTGGTGAGGGGGGACTCACAGCTAGTCGTAAACCAGGTAAACAAGGAGTACAGCACCTCCGATGAGACAATGGCTCATTACCTGGGGGAAGTGAGGAGATTGGAAAAACACTTCAGTCACTTCAAAGTCCAATACATCCCGCGAAAGGACAATATTCTCGCAGACCAATTATCCAAAATTGGATCCTCACGTTCATCCGCTCCGGCAGGAGTGTTCATTGAACACTTGGACCATCCTTCGATCATGACTTCGGTCGAGGATGATCCGGCAATAGCCTTCGTTGCCAACCTCGGTCAGGAACAAGATTGGACTCATCCATTGAGGGTCTATCTTGAACATGGGACCCTACCCGAGGACGAAACCAAAAGCGATCGGTTAATTCGAAAGGCGCGTCTGTACAAACTCATAGATAGGGTTATGTACAGAAAGGGTACTCAAGGAGTATTCATGCGCTGCATATCTCAGGAGGAAGGAAAATCCCTCTTGAAAGAAATACATGACGGTGTATGCGGTGCACACGCGTCATACCGAACACTGGTCGAAAAAGTTTTTCGACAGGGATTTTACTGGCCTTCGGCACTCGATGATGCCAAGCTTATGATCAAGATGTGTCCACAGTGTCAGTTTCATGCAAGACAGGTTCATCAACCTGCTTATGCATTGCAAACTATTCCTCTCGCATGGCCCTTCGCGATCTGGGGAATGGACATCGTCGGTCCTATGCCACAAGCGGTCAATGGGTACAAGTTTCTGTTCGTAGCCATTGACACGTTCACAAAGTGGATTGAGGTCGAACCAGTACGAAATATTACTGCATCAGCCGCACAACAGTTCTTTCACAGGAACATTGTGGCACGATTTGGTGTTCCAAACCGTCTCATCACAGACAACGGTTCTCAGTTCGCTAGCGGTCTCTTCCTAGACTACTGCGATCAGATTGGGACCAAGGTGTGCTTTGCTTCTGTGGCACATCCACAAAGCAATGGTGCCGTAGAACGGGCCAATGGGCAAGTATTGCAAGGCATCAAAAAACGTGTTTTTGATCGCCTCAAGACCCGCTCGGGGGCTTGGGCAGACGAGCTTTATACTGTTCTATGGGCACTACGGACTACCTCTAGTCGAGCCACCGGTGAGACACCCTTCCATTTGGTCTATGGGGCCGAGGCTGTGTTGCCTATGGAAGTTAGTATTGGATCTGTTGGCACGAATCAATTCGAACAGGTCAACCAATCCGAACAGCGATCGCAAGATCTCATCCTCCTGGAAGAACGGCGTGATCGCGCCCTGATCAAGTCCGCGGTATACTTGCAGGCTCTACGCAAGTATCACAGTAAAAAGGTGCAACCACGTGATCTCAACGTTGGCGACTTGGTTTTACGAAAAATTCAAGACCAGTCTAACCGCAATAAATTCTCCCCAAAGTGGGAAGGACCATACACTGTCGTCTCAGTGCCGCGGCCAGGATCTGCGCGGTTAGCCATGGAGGATGGTCGGATTTTGTCCAATACTTGGAACATCGATCAACTTCGCAAGTTTTACGTGTAAGTACCACACCCCTTTTCCTGTTCAATTAGCATCTTTTCATAAAAAGCATGTCTTGTTTTCATACAATGAGTGTTTTTCTTTAAGCCCAAATTACACAAATTCGACCTGGGGGCTGATCGCCGGCGGTTAGGTTATTACAGCATTTTTCAACCGGATTCGCTGGTCGATCTCATGATCACTTCCAGATAAGTCACTCCTAAAATAAGCCGTTTCTCAACGCACACGGGACTATCTGGCTTGTCCTCGGTCATCTGGGTGGCTACCAGTTTGCAATAAGGTTAAAATATTACTTTAATCTTGACCATCGGCTTGAAGCACATATCCCTGGTCATCATACTTATGTTTTCCCCTCTACTTAAAATACTAAGGCTTCAGTATTCACAAAACAGAGGCGGGGGCTAGAGGGATATACTTATAGTATGAAACTTATGATGTGAATATGCACTTTCTTTTAAAAAGAAATAGTTTTACATACATGGCATTGTAATTACAATTGTTTGGTTACAAAATATAAGGATCATTCGATCCTCAGCTCAGCCAAGAGTTTGTCAACGAAGGGCTTGACTTCTTCTATAACGGCGTGAAGCAGTTCTTCACTCTCGACCTCAACCGGTCCCACCAGTGCGCTCAGATTCGCATCTGGGCCATGGTGAAGTCGAACCCGGCTGAGTACGGCAGAAGCGGCTGATCGGACTCTCGTCCTGATTATCTCTTCACGTCGCCGTATATCTCCAGGGAGATATTCAAGCAGTGATTCTGCTTGAGTTGTGAGCAGTGATGACCAATCGCTGACACTTGGGTCGTCCTTCTTCAACTCTACCACGTTGGTATTCAAAAGGTTGGCCACGGCCTTCAGTTTTTCGAAGACCAGTAGGCTCAACTCTTTGACCACTCGGTCGGTATGGTTGATCGAGGACTCGAGAATCATCTTGTCCTGGCCGAGCTGTATAATGCGACATGCTTGCGCTGTACAGAGAAAAGAGGTTATTAACAAGGCATGGCTTTAAGTCTTCTCAAGTTGAGAATCGACTTACCAGCATTCTCAGACTGAAGTTTATTGATTTCAGTCCGTAGTTTCTTGAACTCTGTAACTGAGTTCAGCCTCATCTTGGCTAACTCTTTCTTCAAGAATGTAACCTCTCTGCAGCAAAATCAAGTCAGTTACAGATAAAACCTACTTATATTAACAGAAGAGTGACGATCCTCACTTGCACAAGCCGTCACGATCTTTTTGAATAGCCGCCATGCTAGCCATTGCAGCATGCGACTGGCTCGTCACCCATGACAAGCCCTGTGATACAAAGCAAGAGAGTTAAATATACTCTAAAGGCGGTTCAAGCGCCGAAACAGGGGTGATCATACCTTCATAAACTTGTTTAAAGCGGCATCATCCATGCTAGCAGGAATCCTTGCTAGCGCACCGGAAGTGCCTGCGACAGGGATAGTTGGGGGAAGTGCCATCTGAACACCACCCCCAGAGGCCACTGGTTGTGACCCGGTCCCTGTACTTGTTTCACCTCCCACGGTCTGGACGACTTCCTGAACCACGGGAGCAGAGCGCTCTTCATTAGAGGCTCCCTCATCAGCCCTAATTTCAACCTCCCCAGTGGCGGTTGAAGGGTTAGGCGCTGTCTTCTTTTGCCTAACAAGAAGAATGGGTCAGGCAGCTTTCATCTAAGATTACTGTTAAGTAAGAGTTCTTACTTTATTTGAAATCCCATTCGTTCCTGGGACTTCTGGGAAAATTCCCCTTGCGAAGGAGAGCCGTCTCCGGTTCTCGCCTTCCTTATAGTAAACAAGGCAGCACCTCCCTGGAAATGTTCTGTTACGAGCACATTCTTAGGAAAAAAGATGAAAACACATAGAAAGGTTTTTACCTGAGCCACCGGGCTAACTGGTGGGGCTGCATCCGAAGGCCTTGGCGATTCCAGAGTTGCTAGAACCGTCACAGCCGGCCTTTGTTCATCTACCTCCTCCTCTGTCCGCAGAGGAGGAGGATTTTCCTCCCTGGAACCCCCAGTGGTCCCAGGGGGAAGCTCTCCTCCCTGTATGTACATTAACTTGTCAAATGTGCAGAAAGAGTCATAGAAGGAACGGTCGAAAAGATTCCTTACCTTGGTCGTTCCTTCGACCAGGGAAGCAGAGATAATTGACCCTGAAACCTCGGGGGCTTCAGGAATTGGAAGGTCACCTGCAGGGGACTCTTCGGTGGTCGCAGGGTCAGCCACGGCCACCTCTTCGGTAGCTGTGGTCCCTACGGGGCAGCTCGAGGCGTCACCAGCAGGGGACTCCCCAGTCCTCCTCCTCTTGATGACTAGAGGCACATCATCGTCCTCTTCCTCCTCGCTCCCCTCTCCCTGTACGACGAAGAAGTGATTCCATGTCGCGCCTGAAAAGGTAGAAGGAATGCTATATCTTACCGCAGCCTTTCTTGCGGGACGAGGAATGCTTCGTGAAGACCCCTCCCCAGGGTTCAGCTTGGTCTTCTTGGAGGCAGGACTCTTTGTCCTGGGTCTCTGAGAGACCTTCTTCACGTTCTTCGCCGTCGGCTTCCCCAGAGAGCCGACATTCTCGCTTGGGAATGTTGCGTCAGCAAATTTCCCCAGAAGCTGGTTCACAGTCCATTAAAATGGATTAGCGCTGGACACACACGAGACCAGCGGAACCAAAGCCGGACAAAGAAATTACCTTTCGGCGCTCCTGTCTGAGATCATCGCCGGCATGAATCAAACTCTGCGGGCGAGGTGATCCCTTAGGGCCCTCTACATCGGCATTGTAGGCCCTAAGGAGGGAATTAGTTCGCCTCTCAATTTCTGCTGAAGACAGAACTGTTCCCAAATTCAAGTCAGAAAACATAAATTTCAGAAATGACAAAGCACAGTGTTAAAGGGTTGAGTACCTTCATTGTAGTCCAGGGTTCCATCCGCCATGGACTTGATTTCCCAAGCAGGATGAGCCCTTTCGCGCAGGGGGCTCACTCGGTTCTTCACAAAGTCTCGGATGACATCCCTCGCTGTCAATCCTTGACCTACCAAGTGAAGAATCACCTCGGCGTGCTTCAGGTGCTCCATGCCCAGCGTCAGGGGAGCATCCAACTCGCTTGACTTCTCTGGTCGCGAGTTCTCAAACCATAAACTACTCTCGGACGGCGGAGAGCAGTAAAACCACCTCTGGTGCCACCCGTGCACCGAATCCCGCAGAGGTGGGGAGGGATATTCCTTCTTGTCCCTCAGCCGGAAGTAGATGCATCCGGCGGCATTGGTGCTCTTCGACCATGCCGAGAAGTAGAACCGTCGGAAGAGGTCCACGCTAGGATATACTCCGACGAAGGCCTCGCAAAGATGCTGAAACACCGCCAGGATCAGCATCGCATTTGGGTGGAGGTTGATCAGTTCCCACCCATAATGTTCGAGGATGTCCTTTAGGAACCGACTCTCAGGGAATCGGAACCCGCAGCGCAGATACTCCTCGAAGATTACCAACTCGCCCTCTCGGACGGTTGGAGTTTCTTGGTCCTTCTCCGCAGGCCGTCAATTGATCAGCAGCCGCGATGGAAGGATCTCCTCTTTCTCCAACGCCACCAGAGTCTCCTCAGAATGGTGGTTGGATCTACTCCAAGATGCCATTTTTTGAGGAAGATCGGTCAAAAAAGTCGATGATTTTGTGGAAGATGAAGGCAAGAAGATGAGGGTTTTGTGCGGCAGGAACTCTAAGAGTTTTTTGCGGCTGAATAGCTTCCTCAAGAAGCTACCTACTGCTTTTATAGACTCGAGGAGTCACGCATCTGTGAGTAACGTTCCACTCAAGCGTCCTCTTAAATATTTTATTCATTTCCCATAATGGATATTCTCTGGTAAACCCTTTAAAGCGTTTCGGGTATCGGATCTGAAATAAAAAGACTTCTTTATTTCGGAAGATGAAAGGGCTAAAACTCGAGAAGTCTGCTAAGGCTTTTTGAGGGTTATTTACCTTTCTTTTTACTTGAACATTTTTGTAAAAAATATCATGTAACTCAAATTTTGACGTACGGATATATCCTAACTGGGTTATGGTTTGGTTAAAACCATGTTATTTAACTTCGTTTCTGATCGAAGTAATGGTCTAACCGAACGTTCGACTCTAGTCGCAATTCAGTTCTAACCGCGGCCTTAAGTCTGATCGCGGCATCAGGGCAGGTCACGGTGATCTTTTAAAGCGCGATTCTAATCGCAGAACTGAAATTTGCTGTGTATGAATGGTCGCGAACTAAGCTTTTGGCCATAATTTCACACAGAAGGTATGAAGAATGTTCATATGAATAAAAGAAGCTTTATTTATTACATTCTTTACATACAAAAGGGATACGGTCGATAAAAGCATCGACCTGTTCCGAGAGAAGTTTACAAAGTTCCCCAAGGGGCATGTTGTTGACAGTAGGATTTACACTGGCAACCCCCAGGGAACTAGCAACTACCCTAAGTCTATCTATATCGTCCCTAACAACAGACGCACTATTGTCCCTAATCAAGTCAGAGAGTTCTCGCTGTTGCTGAGCGAAGTCCCTCTCTCGACGGAAATGGTGCGCCTCTTCTCGGGATCGATCAAGACATTCTGTTAAACGCAGAATCTTCGAGGCCATCTCCTCGGTCTTCTTCTCCAGGGCATTCTTCTCTTCCAGAAGGGTCTGTCCGGAAGGAAGAGATGGAGCAGCAGAAGGCTGATCGCTGGAGCCTCCTACCTCCTGCATTTTGCAAAGGTTAGTCATATTAACTAAAATTATCAGCAAAAAGGGAGAAGAATTGTTACCTGCCCCGGTACATAACCCGTTAATACACCCATCTTGGGAGGAAGATCATCATATGGTGGAAGAGCAACCTTCCCATCAGAAGATTGCTTCGCCAACCCAATATGGCGATCATTTGATCGAGGGATAGTCACCGCTTGCCGACCAGGATGTTGATCACCCAAAAGAATGGGAGAATTGAATGTGATGGGATCTTTCTCTAAGGATAAAGGCCTAACTTGCCGAGAGGCATGAACGGGAAGGGTCAAAGGAACTAAAGGAAGAAAGAAACTTGCTACATTCTTCACCTTTGTTCCACTGGAAGATCCTTCGTCAACTTCCTTAAAGGGGACAAGACTTCAATCGTTTGAGGCCTTTGTTCGACAATTTCCCCTTCATCGCTCTCAATCTCGTTGATTTCATGATCTGCCATTGGGAGGGGTATGTGAAAAGGAAGGAGGCAAGATAACAAGAAAAAGACTTAGGCGTGAGAGGGAAATTGTAGATCTTTATATGTCCAGGGGTCTGGTATTTATAGCCACCAGGGCGACGGTTCGCCTCCCAGACACCTCGGGTTTCGTTAAGACATTTACAATTTTACCTCGAGATAAAAATATTTCTACGGCGCCATCATTGCCCGTCACATAATGTCAGAACCCGTCTTGAAAAACCAACCGTTTTTACTTAGTGCGCCACTAAGTGGAGAAGTTAAAGGGCCGGGTCAAAAATCCGATGCATGGTCTTAAAATTCGAAATAAACACGTCACTTCGTTTCTTTCGAATTTGGGGGCTAGCTGACGAGGATTGACACCCGGACCACTTCTATTGGACTTCTGGTTAAAGGCAGGTTCGAGTCAAAAGTGTATCTGGCGATACGAGCTCAAGTTGTTCTGAGGGACGTCGCTATGTGATCGCCAGCTTTACGCGGTCAGACCGTAAGCCTTGCGCGGTCAGAAGTTCGTATGCTATACGCGAACTACATATTCGGGATATTGCGCGGTCAGCCAATATCCCGCGGTCAGAACATCTGCCGATCAGGATACTTGGGATCTATCTATTCGGTTGCCCATACAACAGGATATTCTAAGTATCCCGAAGATTCTTACACGTGGAGAATCGACCGTCAGAAGGTTAACACATACAGTTATCCATGAATAACACGTGTTTAACTGCGTGGAGGTTAAGAGCAGTTCCAAAAAACCGCATCCAACCGTCCGTGCAACCGTTTGATGCAGTTTCCTCCACATGGCACCCTTTCAAACAGTACAAAAGGATGGCATGGAGCATCAATCAAGGGGAGATCAACCGAAAACATCAACCGAGAGATCGGAAGATCAAGAAATCCAAAATCATTTAAGTTAGCCAAGTCTACGGCCCACCTCAGATAGCATTTTAGTAAGCCTTCTTTGGCTTATCCTTGTACACTCTTACAGGAAAAATCCTCGCCTGTGAGGACTTTTTCCTCCATTTGTAAACCTTTTACCACACTTAGTGAAATCTCAACAGGACGTAGGGTTTTTACTCCCACCATCGAGGGCCCGAACCTGTCTAAACTCTCTGTGCTCCTGTTCACCATTGTTCAGCATACCTTCCCGGAGGGTCATCTTGAAAGGTCTCACAATTACAAATTCTGCATAAGTTCGGCTGAGGACCCTGAGTCCGAATCGTTGACAGGTGAAACCACATGTATTCATGGAATGGAATTGACCAAAAAAAAAAAGATAGATAATTATGATTTTATGTCATAACTACAATGCATTTTTGAAAGTTTTTTCTCATTGCACAGATAAATATTTCACTTATTCATTGATTGCTTAAATATAAATAACACATATCACATTATTGTATATTTAGGTAATAAGTGTCCTATGATTATAAAAAGATATATTTTTAATAAAAAATTATATCTTAGAGACAAGTTACTCCATAAGATTATATTCCTTTTACATAATTTTATGAATATATAATTATAAAATGTAAGAATTAGAATTGTATCTTGCTTACTGCAAAAAGTTAAAACATAGCGAGGATAAGCATGCGAAGCGCCGTCAAATCAATGCGAAGTGCCGACAAATCAATTAGTGAGGATCAGCATGCTAATGAGCTAGGGTTTCAATTGCGACCCTCTCTCATGACTGAAAGTTAAGGTTTCGATTTCCACAGAAGAGTACAAATGTTAGGGTTTTGGTTTTCAGTACAAAGTCTTGATGCGGTAGATAAAATAAAAAGTTACACGTGTCTGTGACAGTTGCAAAAACAATTGGAACGAGGCCCACAACAACAAAAGGTGATCAAACTGTGGTGCGCCACCTGATCGGAGTAGAGAGTGTCAATCTCGCATAGAAGATTACTTATAGTGTTCCTCTCTACCTCATTCCAATCCGGGTCAAGCCACGACATGTAATTGCATCTATCTCTTTCCTCTCTGCGGCCACAATGTAAGTAGTTTGTACCAGCAGGGTCGTAGGCCCAAGACGTACTTACTCTAACATCACCTTGACATCTGCACATAAAGTCATCCGTATCAGAGGCATCGTTGGGCTAGTTGAACTTGTCTGCAAGACGCGTTGTTGGATACGTGTCTCCATAGCAAGAGCAATAACATGGACTTCTGCAGCAACATATGTGTTGAACGTCCTACATGTTGATCGACAACTCCTCCATGAAGTCGAGTAGCTCACGAAGTCTCTTCTTTCTACAGAGAAGATGGAGTATCATACGTGCAGCCTTTGCTGTCCACTCAGGGTCAAGGCAAAGCAGGAAAGTGCACATGCGAGCGTCTTCACTCAGACACTCGAAAAATCTCCTCCTGTGGTCACCGTGAACGGAGGACGTGGTAGTCTTCAATAACAAACCGCAGTTACAACGACATGTCCCTAAATTTTGTCCTTCATCCTACGAACAAAACTGAATAACCCAGAAAGTAACGCATAAATTGGCGTTTCATTTATGCGAGCTGATTATGTACTTACTTTGATGCGCCTTCTTTTCCGGCCATGGCTACTATCACCCGCCATGTTTGGATGGGTGTATGAGGGAAGTGTGAGTTCTGTTCTGAGCTCAACGGCTTAATTTATATAAGTGCAATTCATGAAGAGTTCAATCGTTGGTTGGACGTATTTGTAGGAAAGCAGATGTCTCCGTTGAAAAGATGAAAGGTACAAAAGCTAAAAAATAGAAAAGACTAATCGTATAAAAACTGAAAAGTAGAAAAGCAGAAATTCAGAGTTGTACAAAAGTAGAAAAGTATGAAAGATGTGAAAAGCGTACAGAAAATTGAATAGTATGATAAAACCCTACATCTAACTACTGCCCCTCTCCCCCTCTGTGGCCGGCCCTGATACTCCAATAGTGTGTAGCGAGAGAGGGACTGACGATCCCTGACACGGCGTCTCCTCGCCGGTGATGTCTGCGCAGATGGAGGAGCCTGCAAAGCTGTGTCGACTGCATAGGTGGTGGAGCATCGGTAAGAAAGTCAGGTTGCGTAGGATGCTGTTGTGTCTGGCCGAGAGCCTGGTGCCACGCAGAAGTATCGACTCTTCATCCGAAGAGCTGTCGGCAGGCACGACATGAGGCTGTGGAGGTGAAGGGCGGGACTACAACGGGCGGTCCGCTGGCGGCACATGCGACGAAGGACCAGGCGTCGACGGTGATGGTGAGGGAATCACGGTCAAGTGAGGTGGCAGAAGTACTCTGAAATAGACCAGAATTTGATCGACTTGCCGCTCAACCTCTGCACAATACGCGTACACATCGTCGCTGGACACGGGCCCACTGTCGCGGATCCTGACCATCATGTTACGTGCATCGGCAGAGACGGCGCCGAGTGTGTCGAGCTGCGTGGATCGAAGCCCTCGTTGATAGTGGTTGGACGGACGGGCTCATCAGGCGCGGCTGGTGGGCTGCCCGCCAATCGATACAACTGCGATGTCAGTACCACGACAGGTAAGTAAAATGGATGTTGTGGCTATAAGGTCTGTGCTCCTCGACTGTCCGTGTGTGGGCTAACCCGTCTACTCCACACAGGGCCGCTGCCGAAGAACGAAATCATCCTTTACTCGACCCTTCCTCAATTGCTTGTGGACAAAACAAATTAGTTAGTGACATAAATCATTTATAAAGTCACATACGAATGTAATGCATAGTTTACATGCACGTACTCGTGAATATGGTGTGGGATGTGTTGGGGAGGTGGCATCAGAATATGCTGGTGTAGGCCGAACTGACGCATAACTCGCTCAAGCGAGTACTCCTCGACCATGTGCGAGAAAACCAGAAGAACCTGCGTACGCTAGTAAACAGCATCCTGCGTACAGAGAGAAGAAAGGCCAATTAGTGCGATGGCCTGCATGTTCTACTGTGTCCATGGATCTCAGATAACGTTGATGTCGAGGAGCAGATCCAAGCTCGTGGTGCACGAAGGATAGCAGAGGTGCACCTGATCTGTGGACCACCTCAAACTCAGCCTAACCCACCTCCATCCCATCACGGGGTCATCCCTCATGTCACTGGCCAACGTGAACGGATCCCTCGGCACTAGTGGTCGGCCGACGGGGAAATTCTCATACGACCACATCTGCAAGAGTATGGCGCACCCCGCGAAAAGAAAGCTCACCTGGTCTCTATTCCTGGCATCCCACAATCCCTTATAGGTGTGGCAGAGCACAGTGGATCCGAAACTGAATTGCGGCACGTGGCCCAGCTCGGAGTCGGCAATACTCCTAGCGAGCTAAATGTACTATCGCTCGCAGATGTCTCTGTGGATGCCAAAGAAGAGCAGCCACCTAAATACGTACAACAACTCACCTCAAGGTGGCACCTGAAGACCTCTTCTGGAGCGGCCAAAGGGAGCGAATCATCGCAGAGGGCGCTCAGGTAACTCTAGGGAACTCCCGCAACCTATGCAACACCCCCCCCCCCGCTGGCCCTACGCCCTGGAAGCGTTGTTAGAAATCCAGGCGCCACGCAATTCTTTCGGTGGCCGCGGGGACATATATGTCTCCGTAGATAGGCAGGCCAAGCAGCATGTTGACGTCCTGCAGCGTGATGGTGAGCTTGCCGAAACTGAAGTGGAAGGTGTGCGTCTCGGGCCTCCATCAGTCCACAAGCGCACTAACCAGGACTCGATTGAAGGGGAATCACCAAGCCCGATCTACCATGCGGGCGAACAGTAGCAGTCTGACCTCAAGCAAATGAGGCGCGAACCGCTCATCCAGAGCCTACATCTCCTGCGGTGTCCTCATAAGCAGAGCTAGCAGAATGATCCCCCTGCAGAAGGCGCCGAGCACAGTGGCGCTCCTAATGGTGCTGTGCAATCAGCTCAGGAAGCTGATGATCATTTTTCATACCTGTAGTTATCAGATATTGGTCGATAAATTGAAACATTACAATTAAGTAACATATATTCAGAATTACTTACGAAAATTCACAACAATGCATTGCAAAATTTTAGTTTTATTTAAGGAAATTCACAATAACTCATACAGAAAAAAGTGAATTTGTTCAGTTTCTCGGTAGGTTGATGTGCCTGCCACCTGCGGGCATCGGTTTCTTGTGTGAATAGGTTGCCTGCAATCGGTGCATCTACGTAGGTCATCTTCACACTCCGCTGCATCCATATCGTTGTGTATTCTTCTGGTTTGACGTCGGCCGACATGGCTCATAAGGAGCCTCTTCTCTGGGATCCACGTGATGGCATCTTCCGGCGATAGCTCTCGATAGTTTCCCCTCGTCGCAAACCCGTCGAAGACACCCTCCCAAGTTTTCCACAAGTACTGCAGTATATAATAAGTTAAGATATACTTTGCCAGATTGATTCTAGGAACGGAGAAGGCAGTGATAACATGCGAGCAAGGAATGTGTAGCAGCTGAGGCTTTTTGCATGTACATTCGACATCTGCATTTGTAATTCGGCATTCGTGGACCCGACCTACTCTCAATGTGCCATGGAAATGTTTGTGCCTTAGTCGAAACTCGTAGTTTCCATTCAAACGGCTCAGCACTGAGATATCATGTGTTAATGATTTTCTCGTTCGAAATTCAAGGTAATCATTAATCTTTTTGGGCCAATGTAGTAAAGGATCGTGCACAGTGCTGATGCCGCCAAACTCCTACTGTCATAATATGCTACTGTGCGATAGAATATCATCTCAACTATGGTAGTGAGTGGTAAGCATCACACACCTTTTAGAATGAAATTGTACACCTCGGACAGATTTGTCGTCATGATTCTGTACCGTGCCCCACCTGTGTCGTGTAGTAACGACCACTTCTCTTTTGGTTTGGGCTGAATCCATTGACTGAAATTGAGATGCCTCCTGCGGTTTCCCTCGCCGGTAACGTCGCCATCTTCTGGTGCACCTAGCTCTTGCAATTCCTTCAACGTACCCTCGTCCAACGACTTCCATATATCTGAGAACTTTGACTCTTGGTTCTGGTTGGCAAGCCATTTGAACACCTGCATCTGGCGCCTACTCTTGAAACGAGTGTGAAAATTCGCGCCAAAATGCCGAGAACACCAACAACTTTGCAGGTCATCCCAACTTAGCGATGGATCCACTCCTGATATCATGTACTCGATCACACTCAGCATCCCTCTGTTTCGATTGTGAATTAAGCACACGCGCTCCCGATCTTTGACGACCTCATTCTTTAGTTTGCCCAAGAACCACAGCCAACTTCTGTAGTTCTCCCCCTCGACCACTGCATATACTATGAAAAGAAGCTGGTCGTTGGCATCAGCTGCCACGATAGTCAATAGAGCACCGTCGTATTTTCTGCTCAAAAATGCTCCATCAATGCAAAGCACGGGTCTCATTACCTAAACGATGCAACGCACTACTGGAATGCCTAGAAAAATCCCCGCAGTACAATGCATCCAGGAATCATATAGCCACCTGTGAGCCGATTGCTGGCGTATCAACAATTTCGGTGACTGTGCCTGGATTTGCTTCGCATATGCACCGCAAGAACCTCGGTATGAAGTTGTATGCCTCAACATCTGTCCAAAAAAGCTCCTGCAGCACCCTCTGTTTAGCCCTCCATGTCTTCCCTTACTTGATCTTGTACCCGTACTTCTCTGCGATATGTGTAATAATCACTTTCGGTGCCAATGCCATATTTTCCTTTACTATTGATATTATTAGACTGGCAATAGAACTGGCAGTGATATTTTTATGCTGTTGCACCATACCCTCCGCCAGACATCTGTGGTCTGTGACTCTGGTCACCTGATAAAAAGGCTCATCTTGTGGCCGTGTGACACGTACACGAACAATTATCGACTAAGCACCTCACAGTCCACAAGCTTGGAGTTGATTTACCCACCCGGAATGGCCTATTCAGTGAAATAGCCCACGCAATTATGGCTTTCTTCGCATCTTTTTTAGACTGAAACAACTGTCCAAGTTGGACGGTTGATTCATTATATATAGGACCATCGCCAATTCAGCTTATCAGGAATCATAGTGAACATCAAATATGATGGATCAGTCCATTCATTTATAGGATTCTACTATTCTATGGGTTCATCGGGGGATCATACATATTTGACGGATCAGTGTACTCCTTATTAAAATTCTCCTCCAATTTGGGCAGTTCATCAGCTGCATCTACTTGATGGTCGCTAAACCGAGTTGTGTGCGAGACTCTTGCTGCTTGCATAGGTACACTGGCAGTTGCACTGGCATTGGCACAGCCACCTTCAGTACTAACATTAGCAATGCTCTTTGCTATTCCTACGGAATGACTGCCCTCCGAACTATGTACGCTTAAGATTTCAGCGTAGAGTATGATGACTCTGCCATCATAGCCTGGATTTGTCACAAATCATCCGAACGAATCACATGATTTGTCACCTTTCAGTCTCTTAAGCACCCATTTATTTCCCTCCGACAGAATGCCTTCAACCGTGAGAGTATCCAACGCAGTATTCAGTTGTAACAAATCGACTAACTGCATCTCCAAATCATTGAAAGACATTGACTGTGGTTATACCATTTGACCATAAACATGCATACACGCACCCAGATTATCACCGTTTGCTCCATTACGGATTATATTAGCTCCAACCATACTAGATTGCTCCATAGTCTAATCAATTTGTCATTCTGTGTTAGGTTAAAATAGGATAGTGCGACAATGCACAATAACTGAAGCGGAAAATTAAATTTCTAATTATCTAAAAATTGATTCTTTTTTATTTACTACTAAAACGTGCACTGATATTTTTTATGTATTGTCATTATTTTATTAATCACTTGTCAACGAAAACAAAAATGATATTCGATTCTCTTGTCCTAGGGTGAAGTAGAAATTTAAATTTTTACCTATCCTAAATCCTAGGGTGAAGCGGAAAATTATATTTCTAAACCCTAAAATCCTGAAACCCAAGAATGATATAAAAAATATTTAAATATAAAAATGATATTCCATCCTTTAATACCTGTCTTAGGTAGGGATGGCAACGGTGCGGGTTTAGAGCTGGGTATAGTTTATGCCCCCGCCCCTACTGTTGCCCCCGCACGGGTTTAGAGTGAGGGCGGCGAGGGCGTGGGCGGTGATGATGAGGGCAGCGAGGCCGCGAGGGCAGCACGGGCGGCTAGGGCGAGGGCGAGGAGGGTGGACAATACATCTAGGGTTTGTAGTGTGACTGTGTGACTAGTTTGTAATTTTGTATGTGCCTTGCGGGCTGCGGGCTACGGGTAACGGGTGCGGATTAGACACTTACACACACTTCACACATTTGATAGTAGTTCTCGGGTTAGTGCTGGTTTCAGGATTCAGGTATTGATTTCGCTTACCCGCTCCAAAATTACCCACAGGTATTGAATTTCTGCCGCCCCCATGTTTTTTGAATTTTCCCCATACTTGCCCCCGCAGGTTCGGATATCGGCGGGGGACGGGTATTACTCGACTAAATTTTTACCTAGGTCTAAACCCTAAAATAATACCCTAGATCTAAACCCCAAAACCCTAAAATAATATAAATCAAATATATAAATCTATATACTATCTATGAGTTAACGAAAATGTATCTCAATGAACAAATTTGAAAAATCGCCGAAAACCGAATGTTAAAGAAACGCCAAAAACTGTCAACAGTTTTTTTGTCCTTTTTTCCTTCCTCTTCTTATCTTCTCTCTCTTCTCTCTCTCAACATTTTTTTCCGGAAATGAATGTGAAAGTGACTTTGAAAGGGACTGGCATGTAATATATACCGCTTTCAGTCGCTAGCCCGGCTAGCAACTGAAACGTTGCGGGTTTCAGTTGCTAGCCGGGCTAGCGACTGAAAGTGGACGTGGCACGGCACTTGGACCAATGGTGCATTGGCCTAGAGACTGAAAATCAGTCGCGCGTCCCTTTTCGTGACAGAGTAACTTTTGAAATTTCTAAAAATTTTGGGTTAGATTTCGAATTTTTTTATTGAGTTATTAGTCAAAAAATTCGAATAGATGTGACAGTGGATAAATTTGACGCGTTTACACTAGCATAGATCATGGGTCCATGTCACTTTGTTTACGTCAAATGCCACGCACTCCATGCCATTTAGGCTGTCTCCAACCCATCGGCGCTTCGCGAGGCGTTTCAACAGAATATTTTCCAGCATATTTTATGCCACGTATCCGAAGCACTATATGAAGCACCCCCTACTCCAACTCATCGGCGCTTCGCAAGGCACCTTCTCAAGCACCCCCTACTCCAACCCATCAGCGCTTCGCGAGGTGCTTCCCGTGGGGCCATCATATACAATATTTATTACAGATTAACAAATCGCTAAAATAAAATTCGGATAATTCGAAGACAACAAATTAAAAGATAAATAATGTAAATAACGAAAAAAATTTAAAATTATTTTTATTTAAATGGCACACGGGAAAAAACATGGCACGTACTAAATTAAAATTCGGCAACAGTCGGCCGTTAACGACCACACAAACAACTACTCCTCGGTATCGTCGCCCCTGAAACGCTGCCAAATGTGCTTGATAAGATCCCGTTTCAGTTGCTGATGCGTTGGGCGAGCATGGATTGCATTATTTCGATCTAGCATCTGTTCGAAAATTGACGGAGCACTACTGTGGATAGTAGGCGGTGTTACGGTTGATGTCCCTTAACTATCGTACAATTGAGCGATTGGGTCATGATAGTGCCGCTCATTCTCGATTATCATGTTATGGAGGATGACCCACGCTTTCATAATATTGGCTAGGGTTGATCGTCGCCAAAATTGATCGGGGCCGCGGACAATAGCAAATCAAACTTGCAACACCCCAAATGGTCGCCCCACATCTTTTCTTGCCCCTTCTTGATGTTGTGCAAAGAACCTGAGTTTGTCTGTTTGGGGCAAGGGTACGTTCCTCACGAAGATAGCCCACTCGGGGTAAATACCGTCGGCCAGGTAGTACCCCATATTGTACTCTGTCCCATTAACAGAGTACTGAACAATAGGAGCTTGCCCGCACAACACATCAGTGAAAAGGGGGGATTGGTTAAGCATGTTGATGTCGTTGTTGGATCCGACGATACCAAAGAAATCATGCCATATTCACAAGTCTCTGGACGCGACCGCTTCAAGTATTATTGTAGGGACTTCTTGATCACCACGGGTGAATTGGCCCCTCTATGCAACTGGGCAATTGCGTCATTCCTAATGCATGCAATCGATGCTTCCCAGCATCCCTAGGAATCCTCGGTCCTCTCTTTCCTGGAGCAGATGCTGGAGGTCTTCGATAGTAGGTTTACAGAGATATTCCTCCGCGAACCGATCGATGATTCCTTCGACAAAACACTCCAGGCACTGAATGGCCGTTGACTGTCTGATGCGTACGTACTCGTTGACGACATTAACAGGCGAGCTGTACGACAACATGCGCAAAGCCGCAGTGCACTTCTGCAATGGAGATAGCCCCTTTCAGTTGAGGGCATCTCTCCTCTCGGTGAAGTACATGGACCACACCCCGAGAGCTTCGACAATTCACAGAAAGAGGGGTCTCCCCATTCAGAACCTTCTACGAAACAAGTAGCCGGGGTAGACTGGAACGTCGGTGAAGTAGTCCGCGGCTAGACGGTTATGACCGCCTTCGTGATCTCTTTTGATGTACCTTCTGCTACCTCCTCGGCGGCGGTGTGAGGTACTAACGTCAATGCTGGCTTCAACATCACCAAGAGCTTGACGCAGAAGGGGTTCGACCATCAGAAAGGTCTGTGAGAACCCCATCATGAACTCTTCCATTTGATTGATGGCTTCGTCCTCAGCATTACTTTTGCTTGAGCTGGACGACATTTTTTTGGGGTTGGTTGTGAAGTTGAGATCACCAGAAACGGAGGCTTCGGTTGTGAAGTTGAGATTACTGAGGTGTGAAGATGAGGGCATGGGGGGTCGAAATATATAGGGAGAGAAGCGAATCGATCACATACGTCGGCTCCAACGGATAAAATCCGAAGGCATCGATCACATGTGTCAACTCCAACAGCTAAATCCCAAAGGCATTGAGAAGATATGTCAGCTCCAACGGCTAAAATCTAAAAGTACCGATTACATGCGTCGGCTCCAATGGCTAAAATTCAAAGGAATCGAGCAGATGTGTTAGCTCCAACGGCTATAATCCAAAAGTATCGATCACATACCACAGTACGAACAGGTGAATCCAAAACGACTTAAATTAATAGTGCAAGTATAATTTTTGAAATGAAAAGTACAATGTTCGGGCTACTATTTATTATTCATATCCTTAAGCTGCTCGTTGATGTATTCTATTGCGACCGCATACGTCACCTTACGGTCATCAGAGAAATGGGATGTATCCATCCCAAGTAGTTTCGTCAACGACTTCATAAATGAAGCTTTTTTCTTTTGGCCATCCCCTGCAATTTATCAGTTACAGCAAGGGCTTTATCGGCCACACTAGTAAGCTCGGCGTTGGCTTTGCCGATGCGCTCTAGGGTCTCGTCAGATGTCGACGATGTTTCGCTCAGTTTGCTCTTACCCTTCCGCTTCTGCTTTGCCGCGTCCCGCCCTTGCGGTCACGAAAGCTTGACGGGGACATCCTCGTTGTTCGACGACGACGTGTGGGTACCTTCTTCGTCGACGCGAGCCCTTTTCGAAGAATCGAAGCAGCTTCGGCACCACTTCGGTTGACCACGTACGGCATTCCACCAGTGCTCCATGACGAATGGATGACCAACCTCCTGCCTGTACATGTCACGTGCTTGCGACATCAACTGGTCGTCTGAACGACCACTAGCGTAGGCATCCCTCAACCTACAAAAGATTGAAGTGAACTGAACAATTTTCTTATTGTTCTTTTGCCAATAGTCTTTGCAGTGCCTGAGGTCTCATCTGCGATTGGACGGATTGCTTGTGTTGTACTCCTCAGTGACCTTCGACCTATACATCTCGAATTTTTGGTTGTTCCCATCGACCAAGTCGATGGAGTTATTCAGCCATGCACTGATCTGGATAAAAAAATAAAAATTGCTCAAAAATTTTTGTCATAAAATCGGGGAAAACAATTTGTGTTAACAAAATTTAATATTTAAATGAACACTCATAAGTCGCATGTCGTCCTGTTGCGACCAGAGCATTCGTTTACATGGCCGTCTAGCGTTGTCGTCCTCCACAATCACGACCTGGGGTGTGCTCTCTGGAGTGCTGGTATCCGATGAGGGGGTTGAGTGGTCATTTCTTCTCGATGCTTGCGGGGGCGACATTTCTACAGGGATGGTCGCAGCTCCGACGAAATGAGGATTCTGGCCGTATGGGCCGTAAGGGGTTGTACGTATGGATGCCCCAGTGTGTACTGCCCAGAGTGTGCATACGGATGTGGCTGGCCGTATGGAGGGGGTGGAGCGAACGGTGGGTAACACATCACGTATGGGGGGTAGGAGTTGAAAACTAGGCGAATTTTGGCTGCTTGGCGCTTCGATGTTGTCCTCATCTATATTCGGCTCGTCAAACCAATTGATATAACCGTCGGGGGGATTGCTGTCCATTGAAAAAAATTTTGAAAAATATTGCGGGAATGAGAGTATGGAAAGTGTATGGTATGTGATTTTGTTTGAGTGAAAATGAGGTCAAGTGTTCTCATATTTATAGGGGGAGGACTACATAATTTTTCTATATTTTTTGGTGATTTTTTGTATTTTTTTATGAATTTTTACACTAAAAAATGAATAAAATAAGTGTAACGGCTAGTAATTAAATGGCTATTTTTATGGGCCGCTGACATGTGGGACAAGCTGAAAAAAATTGTCCAATGGCTAAGTTTTGGCGCTTGCACAACACTCTGAGGCTTACATCTGGGCCCCCCCATCGGCCGGGCCCACCAGTCAGTGAGAAAAACGAGTCCAGCCTCGGGTGCACGCAGCACGCCAAACGAGCACACTACCGCGTCACCACGCGTTTTGTGGGCCCCACCTTATCTCATGTTTGACATCCGCACTACACACCCCTTCACAGACATGTGGGCCGGATTTGGAACTGAACCCATTTGTCAGTACGGGGATTGAGAGAGTACGGGACGCACGCGCGATGGAAAAGCCAGCCCACAAAACACGTCCCCGAGCGTCGCGAGAACTCCAACGCAAGCGGATTAGCCAGCGAGGCGTCGGTGGGGCCCACGCCGCCTCATGAAGCGGCCTTTGTCTCCTCGTGCGGATTTTTTTATTATTTTTTCTCCTGGGCCCACCCGTAAAACTTTCATTGTGCTGGCGTTGGGGTTGGTCTTACCGGTCCAAATTGAGGTTTTTTTTTTATATCTAATTATTTTTTTTGGGTAAGCCAATGTATTGGGCTTAAATGTTTTATTGATTGGACAACTCAAAAGTCCAAAAACACCGATTTTTTTATATATAGGACAAATAAAAAGTGAAATTAAATAAATAGGAAAAATTAAAGTGAAATACAATATCCTATGTGAGAAACTAAAGATGGTGCTAAAATTGTTAGCTTTCCACATGAGAAATTCAGGTGAGTCTAATTTGACATATTAAAAGATTATGTGGTTTATTAGAAAAACCGACGCTGCTAGTGTGTCAGGGGAAATTGACAGCGTCAGTTTTCTATGTTTCTTCTCAATTTTCGCAACAGAGTCATCTCTGTTCTTCCTCTCAAAAATCTTAACAGCTACGAGACACAAAATTTTCTATCTCTTGAAACCCTAACTAAAAATTCAGAGATCCAAGGTGTTTTATCATTTTACAGTGAATCGAGTATGTTCAAAAATTTTAAGAAAACCAAGTTCAATATATTCAAAATAATTATCTTGTGCATATTTATATTATTCTATAACTAATCTATAATATGTCTCAGTTATTTCACATTATTTTGGTTTCACAAAAAGGGATTATGTAACAATCAAATTTTTGATAAGCTCTACTACTTTTTAAGACCTTATGTATTGCATTTTATTTACCGACATATTGCATCTAAGCAATTCTAAAAATAATATACATCTAAACAACATATAGATCGTAATTTAAATAATTGAAAAATATTATGGTACAAAATTTATATGCTATGCAAATCGATCGCGTAGAATGCATCTTAGATCTAGTTTGAACTATTTGAGGAAAATAGAGGCGGATCTGTGAAACATAAGAAACTAATATTGTTAGTTTTCTTAGTGTACTGGTATTGTCACTTTCCTTTGTAATAGTGGGATACTAGTGTTATTAGTTTCCAACATGAGGTGCTAACAAAATCAGGGGTCAGTCTATTTTTTATTTCATTTCAACTTTTGCCACTTGTTTAATTTAAGTTTTTATTTCTCCTATATATAAGAAATTCAGCAAAATACATGCGGTCTTCCCACTGGACTGCAGCCAATACTCCTAATGATGTGAATTTACAGTAGAAACATTGATAAAAATAAAATATGATGTACACGGTATATGCTTCTACGCTATGCCACGTAAAAAAATTGATGTGCACGAGTGTAGAGAAGCATCACCATTTGATCAAATATTATTAAGAACTGTAGCATACAGCCTCTAATTTTGATCATATCGGCACGTATCACTTTTATTATTATTATTTTCATGCATGTTGTTACTGATCAATCTTCTCGTCAGCTGCATCGCCGCCGGCGCCGGAGTGATCGCTTCGTCGGGACGCAAGAGAATCAGTAGAGGCACGGCGCCTGTGGTGGTCCACGGCGTCGGCGTTGTAGGGCTGCGATGCGACGTGTTCGAGTGCGACGGTGACATCGGCCATGGTGGGTCGGAGGTTGGGCTTGTCGTGGAGGCACAGCGATGTGATGACCACCAACTGGTAGAAGGCGCGGCGAGGGTATCGCCCTTGCAGCGACGGGTCCGCGAGCCCAAAGTACTTATGTCGCTCCGCGAGGTATGGCTGAGCCCAGAGGAGGAGGCGCTGCTCGGGGAGGGGCCTCTCGGTGTCGAAGGCCCTTCGGCCGGTGATGAGCTCGAGGAGGACGACGCCGAAGCTGTAGACGTCGGACTTGACGTTGAGCTTACCGCTCATGGCGTAGTCGGGGGCGCAGTAGCCGTAAGTGCCCATGACCCGGGTTGAGATGTGAGTGTCATCGCCGACGGGGCCGAGCTTGGCGAGCCCGAAGTCGGAGAGCTTGGGGGTGAAGTCTTGGTCGAGGAGGATGTTGGATGACTTGAGGTCGCGGTAGATCACCGGCGGCGTCACCACCTCGTGCAGGTAGCGGAGGCCCTTGGCCGAGCCGTATGCAATCTTGATGCGCGTATTCCAGTCCAATGGCCTCGACGGCGAATCGAAGAGGTGTGCGTCGAGGGAGGCATGGGGCATGAACTCGTAGACAAGGAGGCGGTCGTGGGCCTCGGCGCAGTAACCGATGAGGGAGACGAGGTTGGGGTGGTGCAGCATCATCAGCATCATGCACTCCACAAGAAACTCCTGGTTTCCCTGCACACCTCCCCTGTTCAGCTGCTTTATAGCCACAACCTGCATTGCCATTGCGATTATTAGCTCATCTCGTCTGTCTCTTGTAGATGCAACCTAATAATTTCCTACCTGCCCGGTGGCGTCCAGACGGCCCTTGTAGACCCTGCCGAAGCCGCCCTCGCCGACGAGGTTGGCCTCCCGGAAGTTGTCGGTGGCGGCCGCCATCTGCCTTAGCGTGAACTTGTGCGCCGTGCCACCCACCGACCACCGCATCTGTCCGCTACCGCCTTCGACAGAGGCATCCCCCTCTCCTCCTCCTCCTCCGCCCCCATCAAATCCTTAAACACAAATAAATGAATCACCTCGTCAACTTCCATGCATAAAGCTGGCAAAACAACATACCTATGGAGCTTGCAGAGGCGGCGAAGCGGGACGGGCTGCACGATTCGTCCCTGCGGTGGTGCTGCCCGCGGCGAGAGCTCCCAAACCGGGGGCTCCAGGAGAAGCAGCTCATGCCGGCGCCGGCACAGGGACGCAACCGTTTGACAAGGAGGAGGACGTGGACATGTGTACGCTGCCCGCTCGTTACGCTGCATGCCTTTTTAGTGCCTTCCCTAAAATGGGAGACAAGCCATGGATGGCTTGCATTAGTTGCATGGACACAAGCCAACAGAATTATTATTAATTAATGTGCCATTGTTAAGTTGTGGTCAACTCCAGTTAATTAGGATTAGATCAGTAGAGTTCCGCACGTGGACGACCACGATATGTGTCATCCTACCCTATGTTTTTGCTGAGATAAATAACTATTACTCCATCTGCCATGAAAGGTGTAAACAGAAAAGCAGATATGAAATATTATGATCGTATAACTTGAACATATGTGAAATTTGTTAGAGATATGTATTTGATTTGTTTGTTTTTATAGTTATAATTAGTTTCCTAAAGTACTTTGTAACATGTGTATATATTTTGTTTCTATAAGATCTCAGATAATACACACAAATTCCTAACATGGCATCAGAGCTAGATTAAATCCTAACCTCTTTTTTTTTGGCCGCCACCGCCCTTTCCTTCTCGGGCCGCCGCCACCGTTGATCCTCCCTTCACCTTCGGGCTACCGCTGCCGCCGACAACCCTCCCATTCGGGCCGCCGCTGCCACCACCTCCCCTCACCTTCGGCCACCACTACTGCCCCTCCTCTGCAGGTTGCCTCCGCCGCCTCTCCCTTCGGGCCGCCGCCGCACCCTGTTGCCACCGCCGCTCCCCCCTCCCTTTGGGTCACATCCAAGGGCAGTTGTGGGCCGATGTTTGGCCCATCTTTTTTTAATCAGTTTCCCATTTGCTTCAAAAAAATTAAAAAATAAATAAAAAATCCAGCATGTCGCTGGTTCCTCCTGCTGCAATTTCGTCTCCTGCCGTCCGGTTTGATGGCGCCAACTACAAGGAGTGGTCCGCTTTACTTCGTGTTACCTATGACAGTCTTTGTCTCTGGGTCACATTTCTGGGACTACTCTTTGTTCTCCACTGCCGTCTCCTCCTTCGGCAGTGTCTCTGGCACCTGCATCTAATGACCCGGCCATTGTGGACCTGCATCTGATGACCTGACCATTGTGGATGCTGCTGTGGATGTCCATGAGACATATGAGATTGCTCTTTATGCTCATGAGAGCCGGCGCACTAATGAGGCAAGAGTGGTGGCCGTTTTGGTACATAGTGTTGACATTTCCATCTCAATGGATATCATTGATTACCAACTTCACGACATATATGGAAGTACCTTCGGCAGCACTACCTTCCCAGCAGTGATGCCCTTTACTACTCTCTGCTTCAGCACCTTCAAACTCTTCAGCAACATGACTCCACAGTAGACGCCTTCTACCATCAGTTCACCGCTCTATGGCAGCAGCTTGACTCCCTGGATCCTATGGTTTGTTGTACCTGTGCTTGCTGCACAAAGACTCGGGATCATTCTGACACGCGTAGTCTCTACGACTTTGTCATGCGTCTTCGTCAGGAGTTCGAGCTTGCCAGAGCTCAGTTGATGAGTCAGTCTCCCCCACCGACTATGGTAGAGGCTCTTGTTGCATTTCGTGTTGTGGAGACTCGACTTCTCAGTTTTGGTGTTTCGTCGTCTTCAGCTTCCTCGACTGTTCTAGTAGCCCCAGCTACCACTGCTCCTTCGGCTGCTTCTTCATCTCTAGCTGTTGCCTCTGGTGCACCTACTGCAGCTCCTCTAGTTGCCCCTTGTACCTGTAGTGTCCAGTGCAACTACTGTCATCTCTATGACCATGATTATCAACACTGTCATGCTCGAAAGAGGAAGAACAAGACTCGTGGCGGACACACGGAGGGTCCTTTGAGAAGGCCATCTGGTCCTCCACCTCAAGCATCGTCTCAGAGTGACACCACTCAGCTGATCAGTCTCCTCCAGCATCTCGCTCAGCCCGGCTCGTCTTCAGGATCTGCCAATCTTGCTGCTCAGTTGCCTCCAGGTACACTCTTTCCTTGGGTTCTTGATTCTGGTGCGTCATTTCACATGACTCCAGATTCATCCTCCCTCACATTGACCGGATCTCCACCAGTTCCTCTTTCTGTTGAGACTGCTGACGGCACCCCTATGCCTGTCACCTGTTAGGATGTCCTGTCTACTTCAAATTTTTCTATCCCTGATGTCTCTCATGTACCTCAGTTAGCTATACATCTCTTTTCTGTTGGTCAGATCATTGATCATAACTGTTTTGTTGACTTTGGTCCCACTTCTTGTATTGTTTAGGATTGTCAAACAAGGAAGATAGTTGGTACTGGTCGCCGCCGTAGAAATTATCATCAGGGTCTCTACATCCTCAATCGACTTCACCTTCCTTTCACCTCCGCTGCTTCTTGTCGGTCGTCCACCTCTACTGCCGCCGCTACTTCTGTCAGCTTTTCTCAGTGGTACTATCGTATAGGTCATTTATGTGGGTCTCGTCTCTCATCTTTAGTGCGTCAGGGTGTTTTTGGTAGTATACCTGTTGATACTATCATGGTCTGTCAGTGTTGTAAGTGTAAGCTTGGCAAGCAGCTACAACTCCCTTATAGTTCAAGTGAGTCCATTTTTATACATCCCTTTGACCTAATTCATTCTGATGTTTGGGTTCCAGCTCCTTTTACCTCAAAGGGCGGTCATAAATATTATGTGATTTTTATAGATGACTATTCTCGCATCACATGGATTTATTTTATTAGTTCTCGTGGTCAGTTTCTTTCTATTTATTAGTCTTTTGCCACCATGATTCGCACACAGTTTGACTTTGCCATTCATACCTTTCGATGTGATTCTGATGGTGAGTATCAGTCGTCTACGTTTCGGTGTTTTCTTTTTGAATAGGGGCACTATTGTACACTACTATTGTGCAGGTGCTCATGCTAAAAATGGCATTGCTTAACGCAAACATCGACATCTGACTGAGACTGTCCGCACCCTACTGCTTGCCTCTCATGTGTCGTATCAGTTTTGGACTGAAGCTGTCTCAATAGCTGCTTATCTCATCAATCTTCAGCCGTCCATTGCTCTTTAAAAGACTGCTCCTTTTCAGCGTTTCTACAATCATTCTCCTCAGTATAATACATATGTTTTTTCTCTCCCAACTCAGTGTTAGTGACCCACCATGAGTTTGAGGGGAGATTAACATCGAATCTAACAAAGAAAGAATTCCAGGACACTAGATTTTACGACTACGGACCATCTCTTCCATTTGCTATAACAGAGGAACAATTTCCCTTGAGTTGCTTGTATCCTTGGCTCATCCTTCTTCTCTAAAGAGAGGATAAATTCAAGACAAGCATCTTTAAGCTTGTTGCAATAATGCCGATCAGCTAAAGCCAATGTGATCTGCTAAGACATTCGCCGATCAGCTTCACCGTTTCCATGGCATACCGATCAGTAGCCACGAGTAAATGCCGAATCATCTCTCTCCTATCATCTCCATCAAGATCACCCATACTAGGTAAATAAATCAGTATAGATGAAATGGAGAAGAGCCCTGAAAACCGCAGGCTGCATGTCGTTGACGGCTATGCGCCGCATACCCTTTTCCACTGGCCCATAAAGACTGGTGGTTGCATGGCGACCACCGTCTTGTGTAGAGGTGTCAATTGGGCAATGCCGGTTGGCACGGCACGGGCCCGTCGGGTCGATGGCTTATGACATGTCGTGCTTGGGCCGGCCCGCGGGTTGTTGGGCCGTGCCGGCTTGGCCCGTTGGCTTGGCGGAGAGGCCCGGCACGGCACGATAGCCCGCGGGCCGTAGTACATGTCGGGCTGGCACGGGCACAGCCCGTTCCAAGTGTTGGCGTCGAGATCGTCGTCGCAGAGGAAACGAAGAGGTGAGGCCGGCAACGGAGAGGCGTGGAGCAGATTTGGTGGCGCAGCATGTTCTGAGGCAATGCGGCGCAAAGCAAATGAGCAGCAACCGGCGGCCTGCTCGTCAACATGGCGAAGACTCGAAGAGGCGTTGCCGGACGACGCTGGCGACGGAGAGGACGAAGGAGCCCGGCGCTGGCGACGAGTGGTGTGGCTGCAGCACGTGGCCCAGGGCCCTAGGCCCCAAATCTGCGGTGGCGTGGCCCAAGCACGGGAGAGGAGGGCGTGGTGGCCAGCCGGCGCCGGCGACGCGGTGTGCTAAACGCGGAAACGCGGCCGTGGTGCTGAGGTGCGGCGAGAAGTTGTACTCGCTACTCGCTAGACTTGTCCAGCAATGGCAGGCTTTATTGCTCAGTGCGCGACTTGGCAGCACTCACTGGCATGTGTGACAGTGTGTTGGATTGAGGGTGCTGAAGTGTTGTGGTCTTGTGGAGGCCGGCGGGGAGGAAGTGCAGGGCTTGCCTGAATTGAGGTTCTTGACTTGTCCAACAACAAGATCGACAGCAATGACGACCTCCGTTGGATGATCAAAGCCATCGTCGGTGTCGTCCGGCGGCTTGACGCCTTGAGCCCTTGACCTTACTCGTAATAGAATTTCCAGTGTCCTCCCAGAGTTCACCAACTGCTCAAGGGTACAGGCAAACGCCTAAGTGGCTAAGTGCTTGGGCCATTGGGAGTTGGGAGTTAGGAGTTAGGAGTTGCCGAGTTAGGCCCTTGGGCCTTGGCCGGTTGGCCCACAGCCCCACAGTGGTAGTGTGGAATTGATACAAATAATTTTCTTACAAATTCAAACAAATTCTTATAAATTTTTAAAAAATATACATGAGTAAAAAATTGCAAACAAATTTTAGAAAATTATGAAAAATAATAGAAATAGTCTAATAATAAATGTGATAGAAAAATCACAGAAACTTAATAATAAATATGAAACAATTTTATTACTTATATGGAAATATTACTGCCTCGTTAAAAACCTTACTAAGTAAAACCCAATGAGATAAAACCTTAGTATGGAAAAAAGAGTACAGTAACTAATTACAAATTATTCCGAATTAATATTTAGCTATTCTCACTCACTAGTGAACTCGGTGTCCTCCAAATTATGTTGTTCTCTTATAACAGTGTTTTCCCAGCCTTTAAAGCGAGTAATTGCCTCCACCATCTTGAATGCTAACATTGATCTTCTCTCTTCAACTATTCTTCCGGTCAAACTAAAAGTAGATTCAGAAGAAACTGTTGATACTGGAACAACTAAGACATCCTGCGCCAATTGAGCAACACATGATATCGTCGTTGATTGTTCTTCCACCATAAGAGAACATTGTTGAAGTCATCATGATCATTTGCAAACTCAGGATCCACAAAATGATCAATGTCGAGGTATCGGTTGAACTCCACTTGTGAACTCATAGGTGGTAGTGTTGAAGGTGTTTCGCCTTGGCTAGAACTCTGCGAAGATGATCCGCCGCCTCCTCATATTGACTTCCATAACATATCGCCAGTCTTCCTCTGCATCTCCCATTTGTTGCGACGCCGGTGCTACTGGTTTTTGGTGTGCACTGACAAACCTAGATTCGTACAAACGAAGAACTCAAAAAATTTCAACAACATGTGAATAACTTTTAGAATAATCAGTATTTAAAGCTTCACCTAATTGCTCCAAAGAAGATTGCAAACCAATTAATTTTAGTGTCGGATCTAAAATAAAAGCAAAACAATAAAGATGTGATATGCTTGTGAAATATTTTAAAATTTTTTGTTCCATTTTTTGTACGACAACAGAAAAATCGAGGTCTTCTATATATGATTCAAATAATTTTGCAATATCAAAAAGATGATACAAAACTAAACAAGATGTAGGATAAAAAATACCAGACAATATTTTAGTAGAATCATAAAATAACTCTAAAAAATTATAAAATCTCTCTACTATATACCAAATATAATCAGAAAGAAACTCACTATTTAATCGAACATTAATAAATAAAATTAAAAGATTTTTATATGGTAATACTTGCTTTAACATGATATAAGTGGAATTCCATCTTACCTTCATATCGATAAAAAATTTTCGAGACCTCATATTATTGGCCTTACAATAATTTTAAAACTCAGCTACACGTACATTTGAGGAAGTAATATAAACAATGGCCGAGCCAATAACATTTAAAGGTGCGGTCATTTGTTTCATATTTACTTGAACGATGACATTGATGATGTGACAGATGCACATTTGATGGAGAACATACCCTTCAACATATGATTGAAGTACTTGAGTCAGTATATTCATGGGCTTTGTATTCGCTGAAGCATTGTCAAGAGTAATAGAAACAATATGATTTTCTAACTTATATTCACTAATTACAGTTAATATACGATCGGCAATAGCTTCTAGGGTATGTGCAACATTTATTAATTTAAAACCTATAACTCTTTTATTTAAAGTATAATTATCATCTAAATAATGTGCAACTATACTAAGATAATCATTTTTTGATGGTTGGCGGACCAAATATCAAATGTAAGTGCAAAAAAAAGTTACTTATGAAAAATTTTCTTTTATTATTGTTACACGTTTTTCATAATATTGTAAAATATCACTTCTAGGAGTGTTTCTAGTTACTTTTTTAAACTGAGGACAAAATCTTCTTTGAATCATAGTTTCAAAAACTGCACTTTCGCTTATCCTAATTGGCAAATTTTCAGAAACAATAAATTTAACGAGTTCTTCCCTACCTACCATAGGGTCATAGTTCCATGTACTTAACCATCAGCAGCGAAACTTAGCTGTGTTTGCTGACCGTGAGGACGTAGTTGTTTTTTTGCGCAGGTCTTTCCGTGACGGAGTAAATGTCCGGCCCTGGCTACAGGTGCAGCTGATAAGGTGTTTTTGCAATATTTACAAGTAGCAGTTTGTATCTTTTTTTCTACTTGGATCGACAGACTCAGATGGATAAAAATACTGCCAACATTCCAACTTTTTTGCTCTTTTGCTCCTTATTAAGCTTGATGTCATTGATGGCGTAGAAATAGAATCTGCCGTTAGAGGAGATGACATCAGATTAAATTCAACAGTCCCCTCAAAGCCATGAAAATTCTCAATATTATTTTCCTCTGAACTAAAATTCTCGAAATTAATAGTGTTGAAATCCATAAAATAGCAAAAATAATTTCTCAAAAGAGAAAAAAATGATTGTAGAGCGCAAAAATACCTTTTAAGGGAAACACAATTTTTAGAGGATAAAATTATTTTTTTCAGAGCAAATATGATTTTTAGAGAGCAAATCAAAAATTTAAAGCAGAAAATAGTTTTTTTTAAAAATAAGTTATTCTTTTCAGCAATAAAAATGTTTTTTTAAAAATAAAAAATTTCTAAAATAAAAAACAGCTGAGTAAATTGTAAGAATAAGAGTATTTAATAGAGAGTGAGAAATTTGAGTAAAATATGAGAGATTGGAATGATTTATAAATTTTTGTGTGTATTTGAGGGTATTTATAGTAAAAAATCCGACCATTTCGAAATCTAACAATTCAGGTTCACTCCAAAATCGAAATCGTGCACTGTACACACATGTTTGAATGCAAATTGGACCGTTGCTCAGGTGCGTGAGATCTGACCGTTGATCGCGTCCACGTGTCAAAAATCAGGCCATCGATTCAAACTCCAAAAAAATCCGCCCGTTCCTCGCTTCGCGCGCCCACGCCACCACCTGCCTGCCGCGTGCTGCCTCGCTTCTCGCGCCCACGTCGCGTCCCGCACTCCCATTCTCTCCCGCGCACCGCATGACGGGTCGAACCGTAATTTAACGTGTCGTGCCGTGCCGTGCCGTCCGTGGGCCGAATTTTAGGGCTCGGCACGGTCCGGTAACCCTTGCTGGTCTAGCACGGCCCGTTATCTTCCTATGTCGGGTCGTGCCAGGGCGAAATATTGTGCTTCGGTCCGGCCCGGCAACGGCCCGCCCAATTGACAATTATAGTCTTGTGTTGCTGAAAGCCTCTCAGCAACTCTGAAAGTCACATCCGCCAGTTCCTTCTCCATCCGGGTAGTGGCGAATAGCCCAGTCGTATGCACCGACACAGATGAACTTGTTGATGCCATGCCGAGACCCTTGGTCGCTCGGTAGCCATGGATCGCTTCCGCTGTCTTTTCTTTTATTTGTCAAAAAAGTGCAATGTAGATTGAGAGCCCGCATATCATACCTACAGCCTACAGATATATATACATAAATGCTCTATCTTTTGGAAATTTGAGCCTTCAAGCTGTTGATTTGATCTGATCATAATAAAAATCCAAATCGAAGAGAATGAAATCAGAGTATACGGACATACTTCCAAAATTCAGTTCATGCATCTGTTTAGATTGAACTCTAGTATTTTATTTAAGGTCCAGATCAAATCAGGTTTTGTTTAAAGTGCAGATTTATAGGTTTGTAAGATTTGCGAAACGACCTTTACTTACGTCAAATATCATCATGCACAAGTCCAGTTCGATCATGCATGCAAGCTTAAGTCATGCCAAATCCTGTTGCATTAAATAATTGACTCATCTCTCTAATTTGTTTTTTAAGATTTTCACTAAGGTTAGTATGCACTAGTTTTTTTAATATATATATATGTATATATAAATACTTTCATCATTAGATCAATCACTTCTTAAATATAATTCTGTAAGAAAAAATAAAGAATGTAAATTGTGCAAATTTTTTAAAAATACACATATATAAACTTTAGACACCCTTTTTTTAATACAAAACTTGAGCTTGTAAACAAGTAAGCTAGGTCGCTAGGAAGAATGGTAAAGCTTAGGAGTACACTCCAGTAGTCAAACATCACGCTCCCATTATATGGTTTGTGTTAATCTGCTTCTTCTCCATCTTCCTTGCGGCACAGTGGTGTCCATCTTCTAATTGTTCTCTCCTGAACAACGAATTGTTCTAAACAATGCGGACAGTTCAGATCACTGCCTTTGCTGCTAATGGTACCGGAAGCCCAAAGCGCGCCCATCAGATCCGACCACACCTTCAATTGGCCACATCCATAGTCAAACTCATCACCTTCAGATGCCACAAGTACCGAATACTCTGAGTGGACAAGTGCAGGGTGGTGACGATAAGCAACAAAATCTGCACCACCCAGTTCTTTGCTCTAAGGTGCATATAAGCCTTGTACAGTTCAGGAAAGGGCACTCTTATGATGGATCTCAAGTGATCCCACAGCTCCATTTCGCTCATGTGTATCTTGTTCTCCAACTCAACTTTGACACATTTGAGAGCATGGCACAGATAGAAGATCTCCTCGGCGCCCACCTGGAACCGCTGTTTTTCTCTGTCTGTCGTCTCCATGGTTTGGCCAAAGACTGAGCAGTTCAGAAGCACGCCAATTACAACAGTTTCGCAGTCTCTCAGGGAAGCTCGTAGCTAGGGAATGATACTTGACATAGGATTGGCAGCAGCTAAAGCTGCAAAAATCTTGGCCGTCTTTGCCCTCCTTCCATCATGGTTCAGACATATCCATAAGCTAGCAACCCACCATACACCGAGGTTGGGGCTATAATCTTGTCATAGATGCTTAGTAAACACATTAGAACATGTAAAAATGTTACTGGGCTAGTTTTTACAACATTGTCTTAAAAAAATATAACCTTTCTGTGCTGTTTTTATTGCTCATTAAAATTTGAAGTTTCTAAAATTGAGAAAAAAAAAATCATAGAAAACCAAATAAACTTGTGATGTTGCCTTTCCAGGATTAGAATGGCATCAAATAAAGATAGCAATCAGGATATAACCACAAAAATAAATCTGACGCCTAAAGCCATTATACCTCGAGGAACTTATTATCCGCAGGTATTGGTAATGGACGCGGTTTCATCTATCTTGGAAGCTGAAAAAGAAAGAGAGAAAGAATACACATATTTTTTTAGAAGTAAAATATTGTGTTTGGTATTATGTTCATCTCCTTTCACCTTCCCTGATAACAAAAAAATTGTTGCACCAACTTATTCCAATTTGGTGAAATATTGAGCTCAGACAGCCAAGGGTTAGTCTTCAGCTAATGACTGCATTATCAGAAACTCTAGTCCACAGTAAATAGCATCATCATAGCTCAATAATGTGCAGATAACAGAATCAACGTTCAGAAATAATCTAGTTAGCTACAATTTTTTTAAAAAAAAAAAATCTCAAACAGCATTGCTTAAGCGAAGGCAGAAAGGCCAAGAAGAGGTAGTAATAGTAGATTTAGGAAGTTGCAAAGTTGAGCTCAGACAGCCAAGGGTTAATCTTCAACTAGTGATTGAATCATCAGAAACTCTAGTCCACAGTAAATAGCTCCATCACTGCTCAAGCACGCAGCGCGCAAATCCAAAAGAAAAATTCTCAAAAGCAATACAAATAACCACAAGAGGAGAGGTTTTTGCGCCACGTCAATTACAAGACGGAGTAACAAAAACTGCGGCGAAAGCTTTGGATCATAACAGAAATCCAATGTAAAAATAATCTTGGACGGATGCAAAACTTTCCTTGGTATATAAAGAAGGTGCGGCGGCTAGGGTTTTAGAGCCAACAAAGAGACGAGGGAGGTACCATCCGATCCGATTGAGGTGGACGGGTTGGATCCCCTGTGCGCACGTAAGTAGTAGTAGTGACTAGTGACCTTGCTCTATTATTTTGTATACTTCTTAGACTGTCTCCAACGGCAGCACATATCTCGACTCGTGTCGACGACGGCAGTAGTGTGCTCGACGTTTCCTCAGCGCGATGGGACGCGCGAGTTCTTCGGGCGGAGGCAAGCGCAAGGCGAGGTCGCGGCGAGGAAAACGCCGCCGTTGGAGAAGGAACGCGAGGAAGACGGCGCGATGTTTATTACGCGCTGTGGGCCCCATCGAGTAATAAAGCCGAAAATCGTACCCGCTTAAAAATTAAACTGACAGGTGGGTCCACAAAAAAACGGCCCCACATGTCAGTCAGAAGTGTTGACGGTACGCATGTGAAAAGAAATCAGACGCGTGGGCCCACCACTGCCGCAATACACGATGTCAGAAAGTGCATTACCAACGGCGCGTCAACCACAGTCACTGACATGTGGGGCTACGAAACAAACGACCCCACATGTCAGTCAGTGGGTCAGATTCAATCCCGTCTGCGCGCGTGCGAAGCACGTAGGTCCCACTTTGACGCGTTTTACGCGTGAGTGCGCCAGCGATTTTTTTTCCTATACGCACGCGGTTTCTCAGCACATGTGGGCCTAATTACGGTTGACCCCATATGTCACTGTAGTATAAAATGTTTTCTCGGGTTTCAGTATAAACAAATTTTTTGGTGGGACCTGGATGTCAATGAAACAAAATTTTTAATAAAATTATAATATTTTATTTGTTTGTTTTAAGAGCCTAGTAAGAACTGAGTAAAAATCAAACTATGTGCTTGACTCTCTGAGATAATTTTCGCACATGTGACAGAGAATATGTCGTTTAAGAACTAAGATAAAATTGAAAGGGTTGAAGATAATCTTAGGTGTCTGTGCATAAAAACACACACACACACAATAAATTCTCCTGGAAGTATTAAATTTTAGCGCTTCTTGCAACTCACTTAAGACAAGTTTACAACACATGACTTGAATTTGCAAGTTATATCTGGAACTTTTCTTTGTAAGAGACTGCAACAGTACAATTTCTTGAACAAGTCCAGAAAAGCGAATTCAGCTCCCGACCTGATATGACACGGAATTGAAAAACACCCCCAACTCGTAAGGTAACAGCTTAGAAACCGAGCGCTGGTCTCCCATCTCATCTTATAGCAATACCCAAACAAACTATTTATTTTTTCACGTCAGTAATTCCACATTTCTACTACCTTTTGACTTTATAGCGCACATCAAAAGTTCCAAAATAATAAAAACCAACACGAAACTGGAAAGAAAAGAAAATGTCATTCATTATCGGGTCTAAGAGAAAAAGCTTGTTAAAATGCAGTACCGGATACATCACTTTTAAGCAACTCGGGTCTCAGAACACACTAGTGGCAAGCTCTCTTAAGAGTAACGGAACAGAGAAACTAACACAATCTAATAGCGGATACAGTTAAGCGGGCAGAATGGCAGCTAGACTTCAATTCAACAGACGGAATCTGCTGTTCAAAGAGCATTAAATCATTGCCTGGCTCGGGACTTCACCCTCCTTGCCTCCTCCGCGGTTGAGGGAAACAACTCCACATACCTTGTCCCAATGGTCATCTTATCCTTGCACATGGCAGTCTTTGCAACTTCAGCTGTAGGGAACTCAACGTAGGCTTCACCAGTAGCTTTTCCATCTGGGCGGCATGCAATGTGTACATTCTCCTCTGTCAGCTCGTACTCGGCAAAGAACTTGATGATGTCATCAGTGGTAGCAGAGTAGGGAAGCCCACGGAGCTTCAGGACCTCAGTATACTCCATACTGCTCTTGTCTTCAGCTGGTTTCTTGGGGCGTGGAGGTGGTGAGGAGTGACGATATTCAGTGTCAAACGAACCACCATGGTTCACCTCAGAAGCAATAGCGTTGTAGTACTCCTGCTTCTTGCATCTAAATACCTCCACATACCTCCTACCCATGTTCTGCCTGTTACGCTGCAGAGCAAATTCAGCTTGCATGGCAGATGGGAAGACGACAAAAGCCTCACCAGAGAAACGGCCATTCTTGTGAACCAGAAGGCAGTCCACTATGTCTAGACCCACAAAAAACTTGTAAATATCAAGGTCGTCGCAATCAAAAGGGAGCCCTCGTAGACGGACACTTGGAAAGCTTGGAATGCCACTGCTACCCCCTCCACCAGCTAAGCTGCTGCTGTAGGGCTGGTAGAAGCTGCTGCTGCCACCACCAGCACCGCTGCCCATTGCCCCAAAATAGGGGCTTGGTTCCATCATCCTGGCCCTCTTTGAGACATCCAAAGGATTCCCTGCGGTCACTGCGAAGTAGGGATTCGATTCCATCATTCGTGGCCTCTTTGATCCCTCGTACCCATCCGAAACCCCCCCGCTTCCCATCATTGCCCTTCAGATAATCCAGTCCCAAAAAAAGAGAAAAAGAAAAGGAGAATAGCCCCCCATCTCTCAATCCCCATTTCATAAAAGAACCCGCATATAAAGATAATTGTAAAGAAAATAAATAATATATACAAGAAACTAAAGGATTGGCAGGTAAATGTAATCGAAAGGAGTCATTAATAGTACAGCCATCAACTGGTACACAAACCAACTATTTACAACAGATGACTCAAAAAAAAAATACTGGAAACATATATACTATGTTATGATTGAAATAAGTTTTCTGGATATCCAAAAGCCATATTCTAGGACATCAACAAGATTATTTCATTTTTTTTCCATTCACTGTATCTCTAAACGAAAGTAGTGAAGACATCATGGAAATATAAATACAAGGGCACAGCTTTTACTAAAAGGAGTACCAATGAAAAGGTGAACACTTCTGTAGTTGTTGAAGTTCTCATACAGGGATATAATAGACTTAAACAAAGATTAACTTTGTTTTGCTTAAACAGTTCCCTGGCATAACTAGAACTCATAATCTTCCTTACTCCTCATAAAAAAAATTGCCCAAGTTATTCTATTTCAACAACACAACTAAGACATGTTGTTCCCTTTTTTTTCCAGTTTAATCCTACTTTCTACTTCCGCATCATTTACATGACAACAGCAATCAAAGCATACTACCTCTCAAAAGGGTGCCATACAATTTGCAGTGTCTAAACTTTAAAGCACTTCTACCAACTACATAAGCAATCACCATAAGCGCATTAAAGAGCTCTCATCAAAAGAAGAAAAAAAAAATGCACAACATACAGTGGGTTGTAAAACGTTCTCCTCACAGACTAGATTACCAGTTAGTCCCCAACTTTGCCCACCAAATCTAACATCCTTAGCACTTACAAGTTTATCAAAACAGATTAAACGCTAAGCTAAGAAATAATGCTCTATAATCCAAATTGGCACCGAACCACAACTTCTCCGATCCTATCATTCAAACACTGCACCACTTGTCCCCTGGCGCCACCACCTATCAAATTCCTCCCAAAAAACAAAAATTTACTCATACGAGCGATACCGATTCCTTCCCAGCGGTTTTAACCAGAAGAACACGAGTTTTTCATCGGCGGAAGCTACGAAATCGGATCAGATCATCACAGAGATACACGACGAATTAGGAGAAATTGGGTGTAGGAATAGGTTTTGAAGGGAGGAAGGTTGCTTACCCGCGGTGACCGTACATGGCGAGTCCGGCGAAGGTACGCTCCGGCTGCGGCGGCGAGGAGGAGGAAACCCTAACGTAGAGAAGTGGGGAGGTGTGAAACTACGGGTGTCTGTGTTTGCCTGGGTCGTGGGGTAGAGGAGTGGATCGGCTTATATATGGATGAATCTCATTGACAGGTAGGGCCCTGTTGTTTCAGACCCACCCGGCAGTATCTGGAAGCTTCGCCGGTGCGGTCCTATGGAGTCCGAATCAATCCCCAATTAGACCCGTTAACAAAATAAAATCCAAGGCCCACATAGAACAAAATAATGTCGGTGTGACCAACGAAAAAAACTTTTTTTTTTAACTTTCTCTGGTCATTTTTATATAAACCACTAAATCTTGATCCAATAATATATCTTTGATTGTCGTATTTTTTTAATTGAGTTTTGTTAAAATACATGTACTAATTTTTTTCTTATCTTACATACATCTTTTTATACTATCAGATCAATCTTTTTTTTTAATATCTAACTCTTTTGAAAAAAATTAAAATATAGATAGTATAAGTTTTTTAAAAAAGAAAATAAGTATATGCACCTTAGACATATATTTTTTTATTTAAATTGTTGTTTTTTTTGTTATAACTCTTCTTAAGTTTTCGTATTTTTTAAAATTATTATATTTTTTATTTTAAGTCATTATATTTTTTTATGTTTTCATATTTTCTTATTTAGTTCGCCACTTTTTTAAAAATAATTTATATATATATAAATTGTGTGCATGTCATCTCCGATGTTTATAAATTAAACATTTTTAGAGTTGCTTGTGCAATGCAATAAAGGATCAACAAGCTCGTCTGGTTACTCTAATGTGCCGTCTCGTAATCACAATGGCAGATGCTATTAGAATCGTTGAGTTAACGACAATTTGATTTGAGCCAAGAATGAGGGCATGTTTGGACTCTATTTGGAGTAAAAATTTTAGAGAAAATGAAACATCTTTTTCTCATTGAATATGAGATTTTTTTTTGAAAATCCTATAATTCTAAACATGTCTTTAGTTTCCTCAAAAAAAAAAATTTACAAATCGTCAGATCTTTTAGTATCTAGCTGTATTATGATTTTTTTTCCCTCCGTGATCGTTGCCATCATGATCATCTTGCTGCACTGGGTTTATTTCTATAGCATTAACTGTTGTTGTGGTTGTTAAATAGAAATTGGCGTAGATTTATGAAAATTCATAATGCTAGCATGATTGATTCCACTTGTAATTCCCTGTGTTTGGGAAGTTGAGTTGGAAATGAATATCAAATGGTTTAAACTCAATAATTACATAAATGCAATCAGTCTTTTTTGAAATTTATTTTGTTCGATCTTTTTTAGTCGTCATACTTTGACATGGCCCATCTTTGTTTTTCATTGTATTTTGTCTTTCATAAATAATTGAAAGACATGTCGTCGTAGCTGTTTCATTAACATGCATTCCATTTTATGTGAACATTGCACTACTATATTTCAAGAAATGTTTATCACATTTATTTCAATAATACACTCACATCACCTAAGACGCTGTTTGAAACATAAAACTTTGGACAAAATTGTATTTAGCGATGATTAGATGTTTTTCTACAAAATTATTATAGAATTATGGTCAGAAATGGTATCAGGAATATGAATTTCTACTAATCACATATTAATTGTAATTGATATGACAAATATGGTGCAACAGCGAGAGCAGAACCGTAGAGCAACTCAGCTGTGCGGTGGCGCCAAACACAAAATTCAAACTGAAAACTGAGAGCTCCCAATACCAACCGAAGAAAGCACACCAAGAAGCACAGCACCTGCACACTCAGCAAGCCGAGACATCTGGCCCAGCCAACCACATCGTCTCACCCGGATCGCTGACCTGGCGTGCCTTCACTCTAAAATATCTATGATCTATCACGCTGACACCATGACCCCACATGTACCTTTCCCCACCTGTCATTGCCTGATTACTTAGATCCACTGCGAGGGCCAAACCTGTTAACGAGGATGAAATTTTGTAAAATCCCGCCCAAGCCCCTCGCGCTGCCACATTTCTTACTAAACCCCTACTCTTCCCCATAATAAGGTCCATGCCCTCCTTTCCCTTGAACACAAGCGGGTGCCACCCAGTTACGCGTCGTTATGTTCTGCGTGACAATTCGGACCCACACTCTTCTTGCCCCACATGTCATTCAGTGAAAGCCCTTCGCTCACGTATGAATGGTATTATACAGGCCCCAGATTTTGAAATTAAAAATGTCGTACGGATCCTTCCAATTTTTGGCTATTTGCCAAAGGGCCCACATTGGCGAGGGCTTCGCTTCCCCCTTCTTATCTCCTTGCCCACACAACGCAAAGCAGCTCACCACAAGACGACTCGTCTCTGTCTCCCAAAGCCTTTCCCCTTCTCGAACCCTAGGTGCGCCTCTCGCCCGCAATTCGCCTCCATCCCGTCGAATTCTTTGCCGTCTCGCCCGATTCAGTGCGGCTTTCGGAGCTCCATGCGCGGATCTGATCAGTTTGGTGGTTTTCTACGCAGGATTCCGACATGAAGGGGGCCAAAGCGAAGGGCACCAAGGCCGGCAAGGCTGATGCCAAGTAACAATCCTATTATTATGCTATTTTTGTTGCTTTTGATGTAGATCCGTTGCTTGGCTCGCCAAAGATTCAGTTTTTTTATGCCTTGTAGTGCTCTCTATGATTGTCTTAGTGGCTTTTCATGATTTGTAGGTTGGCTGTGAAGAGTAAGGGCGCTGAGAAGGCACCCAAAGGAAGGAAAGGGAAGGCCGGGAAGGATCCCAACAAGCCTAAGAGGGCTCCCAGTGCCTTCTTCGTCTTCATGTGAGACCCTTGTTTCTTCAACTTTTTTTAATTTCCTGGCCCCTTTTACGTAATTGTTTTGATCTCGTCTTGGTTAGGGATGAGTTCCGCAAGGAGTTCAAGGAGAAAAACCCAAAAGTCAAGTCGGTTGCCGCTGTAAGCTCTCATCTCTTTCATATTTTTTTTTGTAAAAAAAAAATTTCATTGTTTAGATCTACTTTTGTTCGTACTTTGATACTGACTTCTGACGGGTAATTCCTCTTAGGTCGGAAAAGCCGGTGGTGATAGGTGGAAATCCATGTCCGATGCGGTAAGCTCCCACAGGAGCTGAAATCTTAATGATAGCTTATCGCCAAGCATTTCACTTACTAAAACACGCTTATGGATATATAGGACAAGGCACCCTACATAGCCAAGGCTAACAAGCTCAAGGCGGAATACAACAAGGCCCTTGCTGCCTACAACAAGGGCGAGGTAAATACGAGGAAGGCGTCACCTTTTTTTACTGCCCCATTTATAACTTCACCAAATTTTGATGATTTGATCAGAGCACGCACAAGGAGGCAGCCGAGGAGGAGGAATCTGACAAGTCCAAGTCCGAGGTCAATGATGATGAGGAGGACGATGAGAGTGAGGAGGTATATGCATCTGCAAACTGCATGCTTAATATGAAATTTGAGGTGGTGTGTTGTCAACGACTGATACTTTTCTGATTGGCATTGCAGGAGGAAGACGACGACGAGTGAGCTAGTATGCAGTGAGCTGGTGGTGGAGATGATCAGAGACATGAAAGAGCAGCTGGTGATGTGGAGTATATGGAGTGTATCCGTTTATTAGAAGATTTCGTTTTTTTTTTTGTGTTGTGGTAATTTATTTTTATCTACATGTACAACGGGTAGCACTCCGTCCTGCAAGCACTGTTGGTTGCTGGGGTGTGGCACCGGTGCAGCTCTGTGTCTCTGCTGGTGATCTCCACTTGTACCTAGGTTACTCCTACTGTCTCTTGTTTGACTAACTCCGTGATAATATCAGTTTGGGTATCTTAATATTATGTTATGAATCTCGTGGTCTTGTTATGATTCTTTGATGTCAATTGCAATGTGGTCTGATGTTGCATGCTTCTCATTCTACCCTATTCTTTGGGTGGCATGTTTTATTGGTTGCTTGCATTGTTTGTGTGTTGCATTTGATGGTGTCGATCGATGGATAGACTCCAAAACACAAGAATCTGCCCTTTTTGTCAAAACGTTGCCCCTGCTCATGGTGGTATCTTCTCTGGATGCGTGCTGTCTCCTGGTTCTGGATTAAATTTTAGCTTTCTGTCAAGGGAAGGATCAATGATGTGAGTTTGTGCTGATGGCTTGCTTAATAATCATGTTGATTGTTTTTAGTTTCACATTACCACCATAATTTGAGTTTGACACGATGAGTCACTATTAGTGTGTTTGGTTGCCTGATTTTGAATTTAGTCTGGCTCGCAGATGTATTTTTTGAGTGTTTGGTTATCTGTATTGATCCCTTCAGTTAGACTTGTGTGATGTAAACTATATGCGCAGCCTGGCCCAGAGATATGCACAATTCGGTCGTTTCTCGCAGTCTGACCCGCAGATACAGTCAATTACTTATCAAAACTAGTTTCTAGTACAATTAATCAAACAAACTAAGTACTCATCCAATAGTACAACTAACTAAACAAACTAAACACTCATCCAGCATTCACAGATTCAGTCAATTAAACAACATCTCTATTGTATCTCACAGTCTGTTTCATCTAGTCTGTCTTACTGATACGGACCAACCTATTTTCACACAAACAACCAAACATAGCTTATGACAATCTTTGTTTTGTTACCCGCGACGTCCTTTTCTTTTCACCGTGATCATTTAATACGTGCTTTTCCGTGACATAACTGTCACAAAATTAAATAGTAGTGGTCCAAAACTAATCTGTCAACCTAACACAAATGGATGAAGGAATAGGTACACCTTTGGCAATTGTTCTACTTGCTGTTTTTAAGCTCAAAATCATTGGTGGTCGTTACATGGATACTAGTGAGTATTCAGCAAGTTGGTGTTTCGACATGGAAGTTTGGGCTCCATTAGCTTTGGGTCACTGGCAGGCAGCATACCGAACACATTCATGCAGCAAGTTAAATTTTTTTTAGTACATGGGTATTAGCGACACATGTCACATTCATTTTTGCGCAGCGGCTCTGTCGGAAGCCGTTAGGGACGAACCCATTCTTTTCTTCGTTTTTTCCTTATGAGGTTTCATCGTAGCAGTGGTACATGCTCTCTTTTATGTTATGAAAAAATATTTTTTAATTACAATGTAAATAATAGACAACGACGGAGAAAAGTAGAGAAGAACGAGAGAATTTTTATCTTTTATTTTCGTGTATTCTCATTATATTTTCATACTTACTAATTCGACTTAGACTTGCTCTCCAACTCGTGTGCATGTTAATGGTAGATTTTTTTTTTTTTTTACCGATTTTGTTATATATAAGTGTAAAGGAGGGCCTACGATCTAGCAGCAGTATACTGCACCAATGTACTCGTAACGGTGCATGTCTAATGGGCGTGCCTCTATGATTTTGCCCGGCAGTGATTCCCAATATCAAGTTAATTTTCATTTTTATTAAACTCAAGGAAAAAGTTGCCTCCGTAGCATAGTGGTAGTGCGTTCGCTTCGTAAGCGAAAGGTCGCGAGTTCGATCCTCGCCGGGGGCTTCTGTAAATTTTTTTTTTGTTTTATGAGTATGTACAGAGAAAAATAAGTTTAATTGAGAGGAAAGAAGTCGGGGTGGTGGCGCAGTTGGCCAGCGCGTAGGTCTCATAGCTAAACGATGTGAGTGATCCTGAGGTCGAGAGTTCGAGCCTCTCTCACCCCATGTTTTTATTTTTTGAAGTAGGAAACAAAGCAGCAGAATTTACATGAGTTGCTACTTGGAAAGAAGCAGGCAGGCCCGGCCCAATAAGATGTGAATGGTGCCTCCCTTGTTGAAAATTTTAGCAAGCTGTTAGGTGCTAAGTTCCTCTCACACATATTAGTCGGATCTTGTCATTGCTCGTGCCATCTCTATTTATATTTGAGTGCAATTTGAATGAATTCAATTTGTAGGGACACAACTGCACTAATTGTTTACTTGAGTGTCATCTCTCTGTCTTCCATTCTGCCTTCTAGATTTTTTTTTCTTTTACTGAAAAGTAAGTTGGCCCAAAAAATGGGGAGAAATTACGATTAATTCAAATGGGGCTGCCTTGTGTTCTGATATGTAAAAATGGCAGGCGCTACTTGTAGTACTAAGTAGATAATTAGAGTCTAGTTTTGAAGAAGGGATAAGATTAGGGTTGGGGGGAGCTAAATGACGAATCCATAATAACGAGTGGCCGGTGGGACGGCGCGTCTGCACATGCCATGTCGGCTTCTTTTCCTTACTTTTTTCTTTCTTTTGTTTTTATTCTCCTTATTCAGTGGTTTGCCTAATTCTTTAGTTCTCATCCTTAATTTTGCACCCTAGTCTTAAGATGATGATTATTATTCTATTTTGTGCCAACTACACATGATTAATTATCATATGCCGACACATGCATGGATACGACATTTAGAGCAAATAGCAATACAGATTCTATGAGACATGTTAAATATCATTTGACTCATGGGAGTAACACCATGAGATGAAAAGCGACACCTGGCTAAAAATTTTCACATGGAATGGATGCGTTCATGTTTGTGATTTATATATGATGCGTTGCTGCCTACCAACAACATGCCAAAGCAGATGCAGTGATGCGGACACGAGCGAAGAGGAATTCATGGGAGCAATTCTGATTAATCAGCTCATCAAAAAGCCCCTTACCACTAGCAATAAGTCCCGGCTTTTTTAGCACCAGAAAGCACAAGTTTGTAGTATTATTCCTTCTTACTTTTCCGAAAAGACGTATGAGTACATGCGACTATCTATGCAACTTCAATGGTCTATCTATACTGATATCTACACAAATTTTATCATGAACATTCCATTTTGGTAGTCCACCGAATTTGAATTAGTCCGGCCCGGGTTTATAATGTTATAGCTAACTCCATGTACTCTAAAAGAAAGATAGATTAAATGGAAAAAAAAAATCTAAACACAGTATATTTTTTTAATGATTAGCTCAAACCATCGAGCTTATTATTTTTCTTTTTTTTCAAAACAAAAGAACAACTGATAAGACTGTCTTCAACGCCGCAGTCTCGACGCACTGACAAGCGGGACCCACGGGAACAAATTATTAAACAAATCGCGAGAGGAGAGAGACGACGCTATGTGCGGCAGCGGGGCCCACCGACGCGTGATTGGGCGAAGCGGTCGCGTTGGAGCGGGTGACGACGCGTCGTCATGCGTTTTATGGGTCCCACGCTGCGTTAGCCCATTTTTCTGCACATGCCTGAGACACGCAACTGACGCGTGGGCCCAAACGAGAGATAGGGCCACTCGTTAGCGTCTGGGTTTAACGTGGTAAAGTACGCGGCGAGATTCGGTGGGGCCCACAAAACGCGTGAGAACGCTCATACCGCGCGCCATTCATTACCGGTATTTAATTGGACACAGTCACTGTCAGGTGGGGCCAAAGGCGGTAGGGTCCACATGTCAGTGGCTGACGCGTGTGAAGGTTTAGGAAAAATAGCTGTTGGATATTTTTTTAGGCCGGTCCCATATGTCAGTGACCGAAAAAAATTACCGGTTAAATCTAGTTGTTTAAATTTAGCCGTTGGGGTTATTTAATTCATTTTTGAGGTTAAAAATTCATAAAAAATCATAAAAAATTCCAAAAAAATTGCAGAAAATTTCTAAAAATTTGTGTGATCCCCTGCCTATAAATATGACCATATTTCAACTCATTTTCACTCAAGAAAAAGCAAAAAACCACACACTTTGCACTCTCCTATTCATCTAGTATTTTCAGAAAAAATTTCCGATGGCCAACAATCCACCTGGCGGTTATGTGAATTGGTTTGGCGAATCAAATTTAGATGAGGAGAACTCTCAAACGCCAACTAGTCAAAATCCGCCCAGTTTTCAACCCCCTCCCCCACCATATCCCATGTGCTATCCACCGTTCGCTCCATACGGCCAACCACATCCATATGCACATCCGTACGCGCAACCCCCCTACGGCCCTTACGGTCAAAATTCTCATTTTGTCAGAGTTCCGACCATCTCTACAGAAATGACGCTTCCCCAACCACCAAGCAGAAATTCGTGCTCCACGTCCGTATCAAATACCGGCAGTCCGCATAGCATGGCCCCGGTCGTGATCGAGGACAACGACAACGCTGGCAAAGCCGAAGGAACCGCTGGAGCACGGCATAAACGTATGCTATGGTCTATACAGGACGACATCCGACTTGTGAGTGTTCTTCTAAATAGTAAATTTTGTTATCGTAGAATTTTTTATAAAATTTGGATTTTTCCTGTTCCAGATCAGTGCATGGTTGAATAACTCCATCGACCTGATCGATGGGAACAACCAAAAATTTGACGAGTACTGGTCGAAGGTCACTGCGTCATACAATGCGAGCAGTCCGCCCGATCGCAGACGAGACCTTAGGCACTGCAAAGACCATTGGCAAAAGATCAATAAGAAAATTGTTTAGTTCAATGGCATCTACTGCAGGTTGCGCGATGCCTACGCCAGCGGTCGTTCAGACGACCAGTTGATGTCGCAAACACGCGACATGTACAGGCAGGAGGTGGGTCAGGCCTTCATCCTAGAGCACTGGTGGAGGGCCATACGTGGTCAACCGAAGTGTTGCCGGAGCTACTTGGATTCTTCCAAAAGAGCTCGCTTCAGCGAAGAAGGTGCGCACACGTCGTCGTCGAACAACGACGATGACCCCGTCAAGCTTCCACGACCGGAAGGCCAGGACGCGGCAAAGCCGAAGCGGAAGGGGAAAAGCAAACTGGGCGGAACATCATCGGTGTGCGAGGAGATCCTAGAGCGCATCAGCAAAGCCAACGCCGACCTCGATAGGGTGGCCGATAAAGCCATCGTCGCAGCCGAAAATTTGCAAGAGATGGCCAAAAGCAAAGAAAAGACCACATTTTTAAAGTCGTTGACAAAACTGATTATGGGGGACACATCCAATTTCTCAGATGCCCGTAAAACGACGCATGAGGCCGCATTAAAGTACGTCAATGACATGATTAAGGACATGAAGAATAAATAGTAGGCCGCACGATATACCTTTAATTTGCAAAATTGTAATTGTACTATTAATTGTAGTTGCTTTCGATTTACCTGTTCGAGATGTCTCAGATTTACTTGTACTATCTATGAGATGTCTTAGTTCCAATGGCTGAACGCAAAGGCATCTATCACACTCGCCGGTTCCAACGGCTACAATTCAAAAGCATCTAGTAGATGTCTCTGTTCCAACGGGTAAAATCCAAAAGTACAGATTACATGCGCCGGTGCCAACTAGTTAAAATCCAGATGTTTTTGGATTGTAGCCATTGGAACCGGCGCATGTGATGGATGCCTTTGCGTTTAGCCGTTGGAAGTGATGCATGTGATCGATGCGCTTCTCCGCCTATACATTCGAAGCCCTAATGCCCTCATCTTCACAACTCAGTAATCTCATTTACACAACTGAAAACTTTGTTCTACTAGCACCCAGAGATCTTGTCTTGTACAAAAAAATGTCGTCCAGCTCAAACAGAAGTAGTGCCGAGGACGAAGCCATCGAGCAAATCTAGGAGTATGTGGCAGGGTTCGTACGGAGCGGGTTTACGGTCCAACCCCTTCACCGTCACGTTCTTGACGATCTTCAAGCCAGTGTAGATGCTGGTACCTCGCACCGCCGTTGAGGCAGAAGAAGGTACATCGACAGAGATCGCGAAGGCGGTCATAACCATCTAGTTGCGGACTACTTCGATGACATGTCTGTCTATCCCGGGTACTTGTTTCGTAGACTATTCCGAATGGGGAGACCCTTCTTTTTGCGGATCGTCAAAACTCTTGGGGAGTGATCCTCGTACTTCACAGAGAGGAGAGATGCCATCCTTCGAAAGGGGCTATCTCCTTTGCAGAAATGCACTGCGGTATTGTGGATGTTGTGCTACGGCTCACCTGCTGATGCCGTCGACGAGTACGTACGCATTGGAGAGTCGACTGCCGTCGAGTGCCTGGAGCATTTCGTTGAAGGAATCATCGATCGGTTCGGGGAGGAATATCTCCGTAAACCTACTATCAACGACCTCCGGCGTCTGCTCCAGCAAGGAGAGGATCGAGATTTCCCAGAGATGTTGGGAATCATCGATTGCATGCATTGAGAATGGCGCAATTTCCCAGTTGCATGGAGGGGCCAATTCACCTGTGGTGATCAAGGAGTCTCTGCAGTGATACTTGAAGCGGTCGCGTCCAAAGACTTGTGGATATGGTATGCTTTCTTTGGTGTCGTCGGATCCAACAACGACATCAGCGTGCTGAACCAATCCCCATATTCACTGATGTGTTGTGTGGTCGAGCTCCTACTGTTCAATACTATGTTAATGGAACTGAGTACAATATGGAGTACTACCTGACTGACGGTATTTACCCCGAATGGGCTGTCTTCGTGAAGACCATACCCTTGCCCCAAATGGAGAAACTCAGGTTGTTCGCACAACATCAAGAAGGGGCAAGAAAAGATGTGGAGCGAGTTTTCGGGGTCTTGCAAAGCCGATTTGCTATTGTCCATGGCCCTGGTCGATTTTGGCGACGGTCAACCCTTGGCAATATTATGAAAGTGTGTGTCATCCTCTACAACATGATAATTGAGGATGAGCGGCACTCTCATGACCCGATCAATGCGTCCTATGATAGTCAGGGGACATCTACCGTGACACCGCTGACTATCCACGCCAGTGCTCCGCCAATTTTTCAATCGATGCTAGCTCAAAATAATGCAATCCGTGCTCGCCCAACGCATCAGCAACTGAAACGGGATCTTGTCGACCACATTTTGCAATGTTTCGGGGGCGACGATACCGAGGAGTAGCTATTTGCGAGGTCGTTAACGGCCGAATGTATTCGAATTTTAATTAGTATTTGTCATTTTTTTCCATGTCTCTTTTATTATGCAAGAAATTTTTTTAAAAAAAATTAATTTTTTTCAATGTTATTTAGATTTATTATCTTTTATTTTATTGTGTCAAATTATCCGAATTTCATTTTAGTGATTTGTTAATCTTTAATAGATGTTATATACATGGGGCCCACACGAAGTGCCTCTCGAAACGCCTTTGCATTGGAGTTATTGGCGCTTGAGAAGGTGTCTCGCGAAGTGCCGGTGCATTGGAGTAGGGAGTAGTTTTATGTGGTGTTTTACACACGTGATACAGAATATATTGAAGACTATTATATTGAAACGTTTCGCGAAACACTGATACACTGAAGATAGCCTAAGTTGCCCCAAAGCTTAATTAGTTGCGAGCCCCAACAAATGGACACCATGTGGTCTTCTTATGCAGATTATTTTTGTGTTTTGTTTTCTAGGTTAGTAGTACGTGCATGCATGGGAGAAGGGAGATGCATGCACTTGTAAAGGAGTCCTATAAGCATTTGAATAATATACTGCTACTACTGCAAAACTGCCTTTTTATGCCTAATTAAGGTTATTTATGGAATAGACCATATTGTGCCCCATGTTCACTAATGGTTTACTTGCTAGTATCATGTCTTGAATTTTTTTTTAACCTCCTAGCTAGCTAGGTTACATTTACGAATTGATATTTTGACAAGTTTTTAATGGCAATACCTTCCAGTTGAGAAAGAAATATTTGGATAGAATTAATACAAAGGTAATACATATAGGAATTTGCTCATTCCACTCTCAAACTAACGGTGTTGTAAAGTTGAGTTGATTTCGTGATGGCTAAGAAATTATTTAGCCTGATATATATATATATATATATATGAGTAAAGAATTTTCTTTTAACAATCCTTACTTAAAAAACAGACAAAAAAAATACTCCTACAATATTAATTGGGGCATATCATATTAAAAATGAAGAAGAAGAAAGATTTGTCTCTTTATTGGAATCTCCGGCAGAAATAGCTAATTCTTGTTATACCAACTTGTGTTGGAAAAAAATGGCACAAAGGACACAAAATAGGTAGTGAAGAGAGGACTCTTGGAGCGTGGTGGTTAGAAGAAATTGTACTAATACGCCTACAAAATGATGCACATGATTTATTTATCGGTTAATACGGGTGCACCCTCGTTTGGTTACAAAATAGTATAAAAAGACAAATGCTCATTATAGAGAAGGAAAGAAAGAACGAGAGCAAACATGTCAGGCCATATGTACTCATAAGAAAATGTGGTATCTTTAGCACTAAAAAAGAAGGTGTCCATCCAGAGAGATGGTATGGAGGGTTCCCCAAGCAGCAGTAGGGCAGTAGATTTTGTCCAGAACCAGACCAGAAGGGGGAATTGTGCTTAATTATGCTACGACTCCAAAAGTTCCATCACATCAGGCTTCAACACATTCCGGGTGTCAAAATGCTTTTTTCTTCACACGCTTTCACTTTTTTCTCCCTTCTCTTGGCTTAGTGGGTTTGTAGCTACAAAGGCTAGCTTTCTAATCTCCTCCATCTCTCTCTTTTCTTTGGTTGGAGTTGGACACAGTCACTAAGTAAGGCTAAGGCGAAAATTAATTACTCCTTGTTGAAGAGGAGGGGTTGGAAATTCCACAAGGGAAGGAAGATAAAAGAGGCTTGACTCCAACGTCACGCAGGGTTCATTGAGTCACCACATCCACGTCACTTCACTTGCTACCATCCAACCAAACTCTCCAGAAAATTCCCCCTCACCTCATTTTGGAGAAATCTTTGTATGAAATGAACCACAGAAACAACGTCCTTGCTTGATTTTTTTTTTAAAAAAAACATCATTACATGCATGCATGTTCTACTCGCTATCAAATGGATTACACTGTTGAATTGTGAAGCTAACATGGTCTGGTTTGATTTATTTGTAAGTTAAGAGTCACCACCGACGATGTTTACACACTCGAAATAAATACAAGTGTTCTGTTTGAATTGAAATCAAACACTTCAGATATTTATTAATTCAAGTATAGATAGGAGTAACACCTGAACATTGAACATGATGCGAAGAGAATTCAATTCAATCTATTTGGTTGGTACAAGCACCACAAGGTCCCCAGCAAAAGCAGATTTTTTTTAGGTAGGAATAGGTTAATAAATACTAACTAGGTTCATTGCTGTATATTGAAAGAATGGTTCAAGTTGTGTTCACCTCTCACATAGTCACAAGCCCACGCCACCATCATTCTTCCCCTCCCTTTACTCCAGGATTTCTCTTATTCTTACTCAAATGCTCTACTACACTTGTGCTTTACTCTTCACCTTATAAAGTCCACTCCTTTTCTTTGTCATATCTTTCATATCAGTATTATTCCAAAAATTCAGGGGCTAGCTTTGCTATAAACAACTTTTAAGATTGTTTTTAAAAAATGCATGGTCAAGAGAATTTGAGTTGAGTCAAAACCAGTTGCAATTTTTTTCCTGTCACTATTGAAAGTTGAAAGTTTCTTCTATTCATATGTAGTATATACTGCAGGTCTCTGTCTCTCGTCAAAAAGATGAAGAGAAAGATTTCCCACAATGTAAGATTGTTAAGAGAAGGAAAGAAACAGAAACCTGACTGACTGACTGACTAAGCCAGTTATTTATGACTGCTCTGGTCCTGCAGGCCCTGCCTTGTGAGTTGTGACATTCTCTTTAACATTTCCTCTCTCACTTCAATTTGTTCCCCGTTCCCTTCATTTGTGGGATTACTAGTGTGCTACTTCTACTCCCTCCTGCTACAACACACTCACACCCCCGCTAATGCTATGCTTGTCTAGCTTCTACTTGTACAGGTGCCTCCCCGAAATCATCAGTTGCAATTATTGTCGTGACCCAATTATTCCAGACTTTGCCATCCCAAAGCTGCGAATTTTGGCACGAGTTGTCAGCTTTTCTCTCTGTCTTCTCATCCTTGCAGAGTTGTTCTTCAATTCCTAAAGCTGCGATTTTTGACACACTATTTGGCTCCTTTGCTCCCGCAGTCTCTGGAGAGGTTCTTTGTCATTTCGTGTCAGGCCTTGCGAATTCCTCCCAGAACCCATCCAAAATCGCCAAATTCTTGATTTTTTTTTGTTTATTGGTGGTGTAATTTTGGAGAAAAAGTCTGCAGAAAGATTTATTTCTTGCCATTTCTGATCCTGCAAACAAAAGGCGCCATCTTTTTTCTTTCCTTTCCATCCATCTATTCGCTGGTATCAGGAAGCTAAGTTGAAAAAGATTTGTTGCCATTTTTCTTGCACCAAGGACGAAACTTTCTCCTTATTAATCCCTTGACGAGTCACGACCCATCCCAAGATGCCATCTTGGAGCGTCGTGTAACGCCGGACGGGGAACGATGGAGTGGGACAAGGTCAAGGCCTCCGCCTCCGCGGCCGGCGAGGCGGCGGAGGAGAGGGGAAGAGGAGGAGGAGAAGGGTTGGGGTACGTGAAGGTGATGACGGACGAGCAGATGGAGGTGCTCCGGAAGCAGATCTCCATCTACGCCACCATATGCGAGCAGCTCGTCGAGATGCACCGCGCCCTCACTGCCCACCAGGACTCCCTCGCCGGTCAGAATACTTCTCCCTTTCTCTCTCTCTTTCTTTTCTCCTTTTTCTTACTACCATTTGCTGTTGTTGATCTTTCTTCTCCATTTTTTTGGGTTATTGTTTACTTTTCTTCTTGTTTTTGTCTCAAGTATGGCATTTTTGGGTTTGATTTGATGTTGAATCTTCAGTTAATTTGAGATTAATTAGGGGAATAAATGGTCATAGAGGGTCAAATATCCCATTTTCTTTTTGGTTTTACAAGTTGCTGTTTTCTGTTTTGTTGATACTTCCCATTGATTCCTTCCTAGGAGGGAGTAGCATTTGTTCTTTTCCCCTGATCTTTGGTGTTTTGAGTTTGGACATATTCCTTTGTGTTTTTGTATCATTCAGTAATCACCAGTACTGCTTTTGTACATACTATGTGAGGATTCCAGCTACTCTTTCTTGAAAAAAACACACACACACAAAAAAAAAAAAAAGTTGTCCTTTTAAGGTACAATTTAAAGTATGTAGCCTTTATTTTGCTCCCCACTTTCTTCATGAATAAAGTTAAGTTCGGATGTTTTCAGGAACAGGGTTGTTGTCAAATTTCTACTATGGGTTGTCGAGTAATTAAGTACCAGGCGAGGATCTGCTCCTAGGAAATTCTTATTGATCTAGTTTTAGTTTGTACGACTTTATTTATGATGGGGTACCTACTTGTTTTCCATTGGTGATGACAGTATCATTTGACTTCCTTCATGCTATTAGTTGCTCAGTTGTGGCTTAGGAATCTTACTGTTGTTATTGATTGATTTCTGTAGCTGTACTCTTCATTTTCTTGTCATTAATTACATACAGTTCTGTCACTATTAGTTTCTTCCTTTCATGATTTAGTCAGTCATAAACTCCTCTTAATACACCACTAAGGGATATCCTCTTGATTAGTGTATTTCTATGAGTAAACTTGTGAACCTAGTTTGTACCATCTGATGTGTTGGAGGCCGTAGACTTACCACATTACATGGAACTTACACATGCGAAGACTCCAGGGAATGCATTTGCTTAACCAATCAATTTGCAAGAACGGCTTCGTGGAATTAGAGCTTGTGGCATTGAATAGCTAGAATGGATTGATCCAAAAATACGGAATTAATCAGTCTTTCTGAAGGCTAGCCTTACAATTGTCTTTGTCCATTGAATCGTTTCCACTGGACCTTACCTCCTTTCTGCTCGTTGACTTTAATTCATGGAAATCATTCTTTGACATTTTGATATCTCTTTCATAATTGATCATGTTGGAAAGTCTTGCGAAAATTTGACCGCACAGCTTTGAAAATGGAAAATTGATGCAATTCCTAATTGACTCTATTCCCTGCATTTGTTCTAGAATACTGCTCAGGAAGTAAAATGAAACCAGTGAAATCACAAGAATGTGATGATAATATCGACCTATTGTCTTGTTAGGACGTCAACCATTGATTGGGATTGCTTTACATATTGATAGTTTCTCGTTTATTGTTTAGTGTTATGTATGCTCTGAGTCATACTTCACATTTCCCATTTTATGACTATTGCATGGATTTGTTATTTATGTTAAGCTGTAAAATGTTTCTGTTTCATTAGTCATGACAGGCAGCTTATATTTGTTCATTCAATGGAAGCTTATATTAGCACTAGTAAGTACCTAGATTCATTGAGCAGATCAATAAAGCTGAGCTTATAATGAGTAGTTAGTGACATTGCATTGTAACAAAAACAAAATAGATGTGGCAGCAAATGACAGTCCATGGCATGTGCACCCAATTATTCCAAAATTATCTGCTATATCTAAGCTTAACATGCTGGAATCTTATAGCATGTGAGGTTGTTACTTATCTTTCTCCTGGGTCAGGCACTCATGCTTACGACACAATTCTAATCATACCATCACTTAAAATTCTCTTACACTATATTCATACATATTGTACTGAAGCCTCTGCCTATATTAAATGATAAAATACCTTCGTAGCTTGTGCATAATTGTTTTCAGCTACATATGACAAGTCCATTGGTCAATATCTTTCTATGTTGTCAGTTTGTATGCAATTATTTGTAATAATATCTGATTTCTGTGATGATTCATCTTAATCCACTCAAAGAAGTTACTTCTTAAAGTTCAGCCAATTCTTGTTCTGAGAGACAATAGTGGTTATGGTATCTTTTCCCCTTTTGTACAGACTCTAAAACCAGGTTTTCTGAATTAGCTTTCTGCTAAATTTCTCTCTTTTTGTCCCAATATTCTACTAGCTTTGTTGTTGATAGAACGGATAATTTGCTTTCTGGTCACTTGAGGTGCTCTGATTGGTTGCTCTTTCAGGAATGAGGCTTGGTAATCTGTACTGTGATCCTCTAATGGTGCCTGGAGGCCATAAGATCACTGCGAGGCAGAGGTGGACACCGACGCCAATGCAGCTGCAGATCCTGGAGAACATCTTTGACCAAGGCAATGGAACACCAAGCAAGCAAAAGATAAAGGAGATAACGGCAGAGCTTTCACAGCATGGCCAGATCTCTGAGACAAATGTCTACAATTGGTTCCAAAATAGGCGAGCACGGTCAAAGCGGAAGCAGCCTGCTGCTTTACTGAACAATGCTGAATCTGAAGCTGAGGTGGACGAGGAGCCCCCAACTGACAAGAAGCCAAAGTCAGATAGACCTCTCCACCAGAACATGGCTCTAAGGGCTCAGAACTCTGAAAGGAGCTCAGATATGCACCACTTTGACATGGAGCATGAGCAAATCTGTGGAATGATGTATGGATCCCATGATAACAGCTCAAGATCGTCGGGCAGTTCGGGTCAAATGTCCTTCTACGAGAACATTCTATCAAATTCAAGTAGCTTCATTCCAACAAAACCATCATCACTCCCCCACATGATAGAAAATGTTAAACAAGTTACTGAAGTTGATATTGGTTGATTTGTGCAGGAATGGATCATTTCTTGGGGAAGGTGGAGAGTCCTGGGAGCTTTTCCCATCTTCGACCTGGGGAAAGCTTTGACATGTTTGGATGACATGAAAATTCTGATAACTAAAGTTTGCGGAACCCGGTTGGCTATTATTTGACAGGAAATCCAGTAGAGCATTGTAAAAAGTGAGGAAGCGAAGCTTGGCATGCAGAACGCTTTCCTTCTCATGACATGAATTGAGAACCTGGTCTAATCATCAGTTGTATTATTGATCTCCAGTGACTAGATGTAGTAGTGTATTTATGTTTACTTTTTCTTGAAGGTTGTAAGAAGCCCCATATATATCGTATAAGCTTATATACTGTCGGGAAGTAGCCCATGGTTTTTATGCTCTTTGAGTCTCGAAATTTAGTAAGTATGAAATCCGAATGTGGTGGTTCTTGCTGTTGGTTAACATGAGATTTTTCAAGCAGTATCTATCTATCTATCGATCTTTACGTGCAGTCAGTCAGGCTACAATTGCCTGGTCGACGAGTACTGGTAACCTTGCTGTTTGCGGGGCTGCAGGTGTTCGTGTTCTTCTTCTACTCTCCTTGATGGATGAGTAGTTGCTTTAATTAAAATCTGACAAAAATTTTCTAATAACAAGTTGAAATGAGATGAATTGGAGTTCAGATTTTTAACCGTGGGTTTATCTATTTGCAATTTAGACTTTTGAAACTTTTGGGTTGTATGAATATACTAGGAGGGTATCTCGAGCGTTGCGGTGGGGAATTCTTCTATTGCCAGAATAGGGGTAGGACAATGGGAGTAGAACAAAGGGTAAACAGGGTGACTAGGCAGTTCAGTATGCATACTTTCTATGGCTAGACTGCAATCTGTTTTTTTGTTTGGCGGTTCAATGGCAAAACAATGGCTCTACTAAGACAAAGAAAGCAATAATATAATAGATTGGAGAAGAGACCCAACCCTGGCACTCTAAAGTAAGGGAGCACAATAAGCATATGTAGGCAATGCTTACTTTCACATTAGAATCACAAGCAACATTTCAACCTAGGCTGAGCAGAAATCATATGTATTGCTTGTGAAATAGACAAAAGCCTAAAAAAGAGGTATGTTGATAATAAATATGTTGGGTAGGCATCGTCACAAGTCACAATGACAGAAAATATTACAAGCAATATGCAAATTAATATCTATAAGAAAGAAGGAACTTTATGGTCAAGTGAGATTTCATCCAAAATTTGAAAGCTACAAGAGCCAAATCTGGTTGATTGTGACAGTTGTGGAAGTTATTTTGAATATGGGAGAGGAGAAAAAAAAAAAGGATAAGTTTAGATGGTACAAACTAACTTTTTATCAAGAAGTACATTGGTAAGTATGGCATTGACTTAAAAAGGTTCCATTTGAGAGGACTTGAGCTTGCCCAAAATTCACATCAAACATCCATGGTGAAGCATAGAATATAATGCCACCAAAAGGTTGCCAAGATAGAAAGTTCGAGGAATACCAAAAAATTTAGCTGAGGGTGGAATTCGCAAGGCGGCATATTAGGTTCCATGGGAGATGGAATAATCATTATATGGTTTCACTGCTGAAAAGCACAAAAGAAACAAAAGCATGGCTGAACGGATTGATCGGACGCAGTGGAGAGCAGCCATAGAGCACAGGACGATAATACAAGACCCACTCGTTGCTGCCACTTGGCCCCACGCGTCGCCGTTCCATTCGCCGCGCCCACCGCATTGCGCATGGACGGTCCCGATGGTTAATCGACGGATCGCGCGGCCACTCGACGAAGCCTGGCGAGCGGTTCAGATGCGAGCGCAGCCGAGATCGGACGGGCGACACAATGTGGGAGACGTGGCCGCCATCAGGAAGCTCCTTTCAAACAGTAACTCACTTTATGGGTATCAATTTTATATATCTATTTATAGTTTATGATTTATCCACTAACATTCCAGTCTATGGAAGTTACCAAGGTACATAGATGATATTTTGATCATTCTATTTTGTCTGAGAGTTTATTTTAGTCTATCTATTTTAAAAAATCATTAAAAAAATATTGAAGACGGAGTGTGCATACACTTATGAGATCATTCCTACAGGCCAAAATCAACTATAAGACAAAGTTTATGTGTAATTGGATCTAATCTCAAAATATGTGGGCAAAATGGTGTTGTATAAACTTATATGTCATATTTTTTAGTTGATTTAAGATCTTTCAAAGTAGCTCACAAAATATGAATTTTTAGACAGGACAGAGAGATGGTTACTACATGAGAGCTAATTAATTTTTTTTTAGGAATCATACCACGTCACAATCTACCAACAGTCCAGGTACATCAAAATGTCATCACTAATTTCCCTCCTAAATTTCTAAAAATCACAATCAAACCCCTGAGGATTTTGAAAGAAGCCCCTCAAGTGAAACGCACATATCCCAAGACAGCAACAGCAAGACACCACGTCCCATTTCCCACCCCATCCCCCGATCTCGCCGCCGGCGAATCCCGCCACCGCAATCTGAGGCGATGGAGGCGGCATTTGACGCCTACTTCCGAGCCGCGGATCTGGACCACGACGGCCGGATCAGTGGCCAGGAGGCCGTCGCCTTCTTCAAGGGCTCCGGCCTCCCGCAACAAGTCCTCGCCCAGGTATCTTTCCCACTCTCTCTCAGATCTTGCTCCTACTCCCCTCTATTCGATGTTTCTGTTGCTGTGCTGGTTTCGTTCGTGGCGATCTGAAGCTGAGGTTTGCATTGATCAATGCGATTTGGATCGCAACTGTGTGGTAGTAATGCCATGTGTGGCTCTTATTTCAGGGATGAATTGTGGTTTGCTTGCTTCCAATGGTCGGAAGCGTGGAGAATAAGCTGTAGGTGCAATTTAGTTATTTTGCTTTGTCTGAACAGAAAATTTTGCACCCGGCTTGTGATTTTCTACAAATTTTAGTTCTCTCATATGCTACTAGAAACAATTGGCTTGCTCTTGTGATACAGATGTGTAGTTTCAGTAGCTTCCTTGTAAATTTAGTTGCTTTGGAGAATCCAGGTGGGAGTAGCTGCAATTGGATTCGTACAGAATTATGAGTGCCTGGAGTTTATACTACTTAAGGCTAGTGATTCCATTATTGTGCTATGATTACACCTCTCTCTCAATACATTGGTGATTACAAGTGGAAAATTGGAACCAATGATTACAGAATTGGTTCTCTTACTTCTATCTTACCACAATCCTTTTGGTAGGCAACTTGTGATTCTAATTCGTTTGCTCATGCAGATCTGGACATACGCTGATAAAAATCAAACCGGTTTCCTCGGACGTGAAGATTTCTACAACTCGCTTAAACTTGTCACAGTAGCACAAAGCGGACGGGAATTAATACCAGACATTGTTAGGTCTGCATTATTTGGTCCAGCTGCTGCTAAAATTCCTGCCCCTCGGATAAATATTTCCTCTCCAGGATCTCAGATGAATAGTGTTGTGAGCCCCTCACATGCTGCTCAAGTAGCACCAGGGCATAGTCACCAGAATCCTGCTATTAGAGGATCTCAAGGGCTTACAAGTGCATCTTCGAATCCACAAGTTCTTCCTTCTAGTAATCTTGTCAGGCCACCACAAGTTCCAAATGTGAACGCTCTTCCAACTCAAGCAATCACCCAAAGGCCACCTGTAGGAGGTAGTCCGACCGGGTTAAATCATACTAGTTCAACAACCTCAACTCTATCAACTGATTGGTTTAGCGGAAAGAAGTGTGTAAGTTCATTAGGGGCAACTTCACAAGCTCCGACCAGAGGTGTTTCTCCCCAGGTGAACCTTCATAGTGTTGGAATATCAGCACTGGCTTCAACTATTGCAGGAGGCTACAACTCACAAGCAACAGCTGCTACAACATCTGCAAAGGCAAATCCCGTAGATCTAAACCTTTTGTCTTCACAACCAGCTTTTAATGACTCTAAGGCCTTCGTGCCCTCAGGGAATGGATTTTCGTCTGATTCTAATTCTGGGGCTGACCCTTTCTCTGCAACTAAACAAGCAAAGCCAGACTCATCTTCGCTCTTATTTGTTTCAAATAATGCACCAAGTTCTACAGCTCTTGCCCCAGCTGTTGGCCCTCATTACTCCCCTAAGCCAATGCAGGCTGGTCTCTTGCAGGATATGGCCCCAGTTCCTGCTCATACTAGCCAGTTGCAACAAAACCAGCCCTTTCCTAATCAAAACCAGTGTAATGCCATACCAAATGGTCCAGCACCAAGGGCTGCTAATATTCCTGGTGGACACATTCCATCAAACCCAAGTCAACGACAGCTCCCATGGCCAAAAATCACTCAAGCAGATGTGCGGAAATATATGATTGTATTTATTAAGGTAGACAGGGATCGAGATGGGAAGATCACTGGTGAAGAGGCACGGCATCTATTTTTAAGCTGGAAACTGCCCAGAGGTACACGCTATATTTTATTATTTTTTGCCATATGCCCTCTCTTGCTGTTATGATTATAGCTCTGTGCAGGTTTTTTCTTTATGTGACGTGTGTATAATGTTTAGTTATGCATTTTTTAACAACCTAACTAAATAAGCAAATAGATAAATAAACAACTGGGTGCTAGTTGCATAAGTAGAAAATTCAGGACCAAAATTATGTTTTATTAGGACATATCCTCGTTGATAAGTGATATATTTTTTTTCACGAGCAATATTTGGACTATTAGTTTCAGAAACCCTCATTTCACTGTAGTTAACGAATTCTTTATCCATGAAAAATGCCTTTTGGATGATTAACCACATCCAGCATTGTTTTGGATGCCTCTATGTTTAAGGGGTAATGATTTCCATTTCTTGTTGTTGACAAATCTCTCCTCACATGCCTGTATACGCACCTCTTTACATTATGTGATAATTTTATGTTGTGGTCACAATTGGGTTGGCATATCAGGTCATGAGTGCTAGAGCTTCATTACACATCCATATGTTTTTATATGGTTCAAGCTGTACTTTTTAAGTTGTTCACAGTGGGCAATATTGTGATTTTGTTTTACAAATTCTAGACTTCTGGTACTCACAAATGAATTGTATGAGTTACCAAATGTCAGTTTGTTTGATGTATCCTTATCCATTGGTTTGCTTTTTCTGCTGCCATTACTTGCCATGCTTAAATTCAGGCTTGATTGACCGTTCATTTTCTTTATCATTTATTGCATGACTTCATTTTCTTTCTCATTTTTTGATTGACTGTTCGTTTTCTTTCTCATTTCTTGCTTATGACTCACTGGAATCTCCTCTTCCCCAAAATACCATATAGAGGTCTTAAGGAAGGTGTGGGAGTTGTCCGACCAGGATAAGGACGGGATGATGTCTTTCAAGGAATTTTGTATTGCTCTGTACTTAATGGAGAGGCATCGAGAACAACGCCCTCTTCCTGATGTGCTTCTGGATGATATTTGGGCAGAGGGAATTTCTCTACCCTCTACTGGTCAGTTTTCAGACAATTACAGTGGCCCATCTCCTCAGCCAACTACTGGTACCTATCCAAAGGAAACTTATCTATGCAATTTTTCATTTGAAAGAGAAGTTCCTTCTTGATGATGTGGTTTATTGAACACATGTTGAAGGGTTTTCAGATAGAGGGATGCAAGGGCCACGTCCTGGGATGCCTCCCTCATCCATGAAGCCACCCCCCAGAAGCCCTCTTTCCGCAGAGGCTGATGATACAGTGCGGACTGAGCAACAAAAACCGAAGATTCCAGTCCTGGAGAAACATCTTGTTGATCAACTGAGCAAGGAGGAACAAGAAACACTGAACTCAAAGTTCAAAGAAGCTTCAGATGCTGATAAAGAAGTATTTCCCTTTTTTTTGCTCTTAAGTTAAATTATTTCCAGACAAGATCTCTAATTTCATGTACAAGGAAAACAAAATGAAATTTAATGCATGTGTTAATTTAATTTTCCAAAATTGAATTATAATACTTCACCTCCAAAGTTGAACAAGCAGAAACCATGCTTTGAGAAGTCCAATAAATAAAGTTCCTAGAATATGTAAGTCTTGTCTCCTTGCGCTCTAACCCTTTTGAACAATGTGGGTACTTGATTACTTGACTGTTACTTGTTAGGTTCATGTATCACATGGTTTTGCAGGCATATCAAGATATTTCAGATAAAGACTAAATATTAAAAGCAAACAAATGAAGAAGCCTTGAGAAAAATATTTTAAATTCTTATTTTAATAGGTTCTGTTCACAGTTTTTTTTATACTTCATATTTTCATGGATGCGAAGATGGTATGCCATTAGAGCTTTAGATAGATTATCTTATTGGCAAAACTCACTATTTTATTTATCCTTTACTTCAGCTCTATATCTGCAATGTGGGTTTTTTACTTCATAGAATTGTGCAAAGTTAGCTTTAGTTTGGAGGACATTCTCCTGATGTCTGGTCATGAATTTAATTGCATATTTTCACGTGAAGGTTCAAGAGCTGGTAAAAGAAATCCTGGATTCTAAAGAGAAGACTGAGTTTTATCGCACCAAGATGCAGGAACTCGTAAGTTCCTTCTAGTTAATACATCCTGTGCAAATGCAAGTATATTCCATGGTTGGCATTCTGATAATGCAAATATTTAGGTTCATAAGTATTTAGAAGCAAAGGGTCTTCCTTTCTTGGATTCGAATGCAAGAATTTGGATCCTAATTCCATTGCCATCCACCTTTTTTATGCCTTTGGTGATGGCATGGCATCTGGCCTCTAATAGTCTACACTGGACCAGTTAAATGTGTCTATTTGTCTCTTATCTAGACTTAGTGCATAATTCAACCTAGCTAATATTATTTGCTAATTTTATGTACTCATTTTTTGCTTATCTCATTGTTTCTTTCTAGATTCTGTACAAGAGTAGGTGTGACAACAGGCTTAATGAAGTCTCAGAAACAATGTCTTCTGATAAGCATGAGGTAATGTTCTTTTGTGGCATTGTTTATCTTGTAATTCCTGGAACTTATTGCTAGTTTCTGAATTGCAGATCAAAGCAAAACATGACTATTTTCATTTTAATAATTTCACTTTCTTGCTTGTTCTCTTTGTTGACTAGAGATTTGAATAGCAGTACCATGCATAAATGTATTGCCAATTTGACAGAAAAGAAGATGAAAATAACATTTCAGGTAGTTTCCTGTGCTGACAATATGGAAATGTACCGTTGCACTGTCATACTGTGTGTGTGTGATACACAAAACAGTACTCTCTGGAAGCTTCCAATTGTTGCAGGCTTTTTTGGAGTAATTTCAAACCCTGGATTTAACAATACTCAACCTTGAAAAGTCCGTAACAGATCAGTAATTTTTTTTGGAAGTCCGTTATCCAGTGAGCTGCCGGATAATTGGGATTAGCTAATTCATTAAAAATATAGTGGAGGAGTATAAAACCGCATCCTAGAGGTGGTGTGGGGGAGGGTGTTTGGTTAGTATGCTAAGTAGACGAACTGCTAGAACAAGTTAGAGAAACTGCAATCCTCCCTCATAGCTAATTAGTACCTGTTCAATCCTTCAAGCCAGTTGTGCAAACTTGTCTCTTCTTCCTGACTAAGACGACTACTCCAGGACACAAGCAAGTCCCGTGTCAAGTTTAGCCAAGACTCTAGATCAGTAGAATTTTATTTTGTTTTTTTATAAGGATAATTTTGGAAGTCAATCAAGACAGCAGTAACTTGCAAACTGACACATTTTATTGGCACAGTTATATGATGTTTTTTGTTGCATCATGTCATGTAATATGAAAATGACTACCGCTGTATCTGTCTAAGTTGTGAAAACTGCTTTTTGCGTTGTTTTACATAAATTCCACAGTATTTCTTCTTACCGATCTTATATTCAGGTTCAATCACTCTCAATGAAGTACGAGGAGAAATGCAAAAAGGTTGGAGATGTGGCTTCAAAATTAACAATGGATGAGGCTACTTTTAGGGAGATTCAGGTACAGAGGTCTTTTCAGCACTAGTTCTAGTATAGCCAAGTGTGCTAGAGATTTGCTAAGTACTAGGTATCTAGATTCCCAACTTAATTATTTCTTCCTGTGTTTACAGGAGAAGAAATTGGAAATCTATAATGCTATAGTCAAACTGCAGAAAGGGGAAGGCAATGATGAAAAGCTTCAGGTTGGTATATATGTTTCTTTTTTTAATCTTTGTGTTCTTGAATCCTATTTTACTTTCACCCTCTTCTTACTCTTTCTCTCATTTTTTATAGGATCAAGCTAACCAAATACAATCTGATCTTGATGAGCTTGTGAAATCTTTGAATGAACAATGCAAAAGACATGGATTAAGAACTAAACCCACTACTCTTGTGGAGCTCCCTTTTGGTACGTGCCACCTTCTCTTGTCTCTTCTCTATCTTTTTATCGAATGTGTGCACACTCTATAATATTGTGTGGTAACACATGATAATATTATGTGTAGAAAGTAGAAACTAAGGACCCTTCCTTACATTTTCTCTTTACCTTCTTGAACTAACATCTCTTGCATCATTTATGTTGCAATCTGGCTTGCTGAGAGTTCATGCAAAGCGTTTGCACTGTTGAATTATTAATGTGCATTGATTTATAATGTAAGAGTAGGATGATTTATTGATTTGTACTTCGATGGTCATTGATGTCAGTAAGCTTGTGGCCTGGACAATTTACCTCTATCCAACAATTTGTCTGGCAATGGCCAACTTTGTTATGAGCATGCTGCATTATCATTTCAATTTCAGAAAGTACTTTCATTGAAAAGAGGAACTGGGTTCATTTGCTGGATACATATAACCTGTTAGGAAATATTTTTAAGAAAGCAAAATCACATTTTATTGATACATGGTTGAGCACAGTTTCCTTTTCCCATGGTGGCCTTGGATGAAGCATTCCATTGGTGTCAACATTTTCCTACAATTCACCTTTACCACTAAGTCCTAATTAGATGTAGCATCAAATGTAAAATAGTATTCTGACCTGTGCCACAGTGCTGGACAAATCTGCAGTTACTGGAAATCTTGGCTTGGGCTAGAAATAAAATCTTGCCTGGTTTAAGGGTTATAAGAAATCAGCAAGTTAGGCTTTTTAGTGTTTCCAAAGTATCTCTTTTTTTTAGGTTTATTCTGTGGCTACAAAGTTATGAAGGGTTCACACTGTGCTATATCTTCTTTTCAGGTTGGCAACCTGGCATACAAGAGGCAGCTGCAGTATGGGATGAAGAATGGGATAAATTTGGAGATGATGGTATGCCCATTGGCAATTCTGACTCTATCACAATCTCCATTATTGAATTTCACACATTCTTGTAGGACAATTGCAGTTTCATATTGTGTAATGCATGTCCTTCTCCAGGGTTCTTTATAATAAAGGAGCTTACTGTTGAAGTGGAACCGCCGGTAGCAAAAGAGAATCCTCCGGTAGTTGAAGACAGTAAAGTGTCTGCTAATGAGGGACCAGCAGCTGCATCAACAGAGAAAGAAGATAACAAGAGTGAGAAATCTGTTGTTGTTGTTGCTGCTGCTGCTACTAAGCAGATAACAGAACCTCGATCAGAACCTTCCGAGATTGAAGCCGACTCTGCAAAAAGCCATCCTGTCAGTCCTGTAAAGAATGCCAAAGATAGTCATACTGATGAACATGAGAAAAAGCAATCTGGAACAAATGATTTTTCACCACGTGCTACTGAGAGTGTCAGGTATAGATCCTCCAGGTCAACTTTGTTTCACAAGTAGGGGCCACAAGTTCGAAAAATGATCATGAGAAGTTGCTTAAAATTTCATTCAGATTGGCAGCCTCTCACATAAACTAAACCTAACCTATTGCTGATGTTTTGGTCTCTATATATATTGGTTTTGCTGGAATTGGAAAATTTGAGTTTTGAATTGGCTAGATGATGTATGGTTGTTTGTGGCTGGACAATATTAAATTCTAAGGGGCATATCACTAGTATGCATGCTGTATATTTCTTTTGAGAAATTGGCATTCTTTCAATTGGATATACGTTTTATTACGTGATTCTTTTGGGCTTGTATTTTTCACAATGGATATGCTCTTGTAATCTTATTTCCTGGTAAATGTTACAGCAATCATGGAGGTGCAGAATCTTCTAGTTCTGGAGATAAGAACCATGATGTACATTCTTGGGGCCCATCATTTGATCATGGTGACGAGGATGGCTCTCTGTGGAACTTCAATCATAAGGTCAGGCTAGAATTTTGCTTGTCATCACACACTCTGTGTCATGGCAACTGATTGTAGAGTTTACTTCTCTGCCTACTGTCTATCATCTAATTCTTGCAATTTTACCCAGGAAGGTGAGAATGGTGACTCCCATGATCTGTTCTTTGGGACGCAAGGTCTCCCTCCTATAAAGACAGGGGCATCTTCTACTTCTGTTAGTGCTTATGGGAAGGAGCAGAAACCATTCTTTGATTCTGTCCCAAGCACTCCAATGCAGAAACCTTTCTTTGATTCTGGCCCAAGCACGCCAGTGCAAAAATCAGCCTTTGACTATTCAGTTCCAAGAACACCCATGCAGAAATCAGTCTTTGATTATTCCGTTCCAAGTACACCCATGCAGAAATCAGTCTTCGAATCTGTGCCAACTACACCGATGCAGAAACCGTTCTTTGATTCTTTTGCAAGTACACCAATGCAGAGATCACTCTTTGATTCTGGTCCAAGTGGGACAGAGTCTCCTACTGCAGGTAGCATCTTTGGTAAGGAGCAGAAGGGATTCTTCGATTCTGTTCCTAGTACGCCGATGTATAACTCCAGCTTCTCTCCGAGGTATAGTGAAGCAGGAGATGACAACTCATTTGACAACTTCTCCCAGTTTGATTCTTTTGGTGCGCATGAGAACAATTTGTTCGGACAGCGTGATAGCTTTTCAAGATTTGATTCCTTCCAGAGCACCGCCGATCATGGTGGTAATGACACCTTTGCAAGGTTTGGTTCATTCCGCAGTACTGCCAATCAAGGTGGTGGCAACAGCATCATGAGGTTTGATTCCATCCATGGTGCCAGCGATCATGACACAAACGAGACATTCACAAGGTTTGATTCAATGAAGAGCACCAGTGAACACAACCTGGGGTACTCATTTGATGATGACGACCATTTTCGTACTGGACCATTTAAATCCTCAGAGCGCCATAGCCCAACAAGACATGGAACCGACAAGTGGAGCGCATTTTGACAGGCATTGTATTATACAAGTCATTTTGTGTGTGCCCCTTACTGCATATACATACAAGTGCAAGGTTAAGACATGCTGCTTACTTTGTGCACTACATCTATGAAATGGGCTTTTGCATGTATTTGCATTCTGTTTATTTTTGTTGTACTTAAGGGGCCTGTGTTCGTTCTATTGCACATGTGTGGTCGCATGGTGGTTATAAGCATTCTTTATACCTTGTAGAATACATTCCACAGGATGCGAGTTAAGTCGGAGGACAGAAAAATCACCAGTTTTGTTCATATTTTACCTTTTACGAGATTCTTTCGTTCTTTTTTTTTTTTTTTTCCCCTTTTGTTAGATGTCCATATCACTTGTGTCAGATGATGTATTTCTAGTGTACAAAAAAAAAATGGATTTTTGTTATTTCCTCCGTTGCCTGTATACGGTGAAGCAAGGAACCAGATCATTTGTTATTTGTGTTTAGTCTGCAATTGTAGTGTAATTTAAATGCCAATGTTGAACCATTTGTTCGTGTTACCATTTCTTTTTCCCTCGAGAAGATGTTACCATCATGTCTCCTTTATATGTTGATGTTGAAACAGTGTGATTGTGGCCGATGTATTTGGGTTCATACGATTGGTGTGATGTGTCTGCAGATATTTTCTTTTCTTAGCTGCTGTACAACCTAACCGACTTGTTCTTTTCTTTTCTCTGTAGTCAGTATACTGGCATTTCACCGACCATGTCTTGCAGCTATGGGACTGGGAGGATAATTGACCTGGCATATTCCAGTCAAAACTCAATGCAAGACTAGCTCAGCTGTACAATTGGGATGTGTTTGATTTTTAAACCAATTAACATGAAATGAATGAGATATGATAAATGAAATATCATAAATTGGTTTAAAAAGTGTTTGGTTGATGTGGAATAAGATGGTTTAAAATAAGATAAAAAATAGTGTTTTGTCTCTATTAAGATGAGTCAGTACTAAAAAAATATTCTTTAATTTTTATAATCTTAGATGAGATTGGTGGAGCTACCCACCCTGCAAATCAAACAAATCCTCACTCTGAAGCATGCGTCCCACACCTCCAAAAGGTTATGAACTGCTCGAGACGGAACAGCGTGCGGGTCCCATCGGTCAGTCGCATGACACAGACGAGCTGCGCCCAGCGCGACTTGGCCATACCTGCCCAGTCTCCTCTCCTTTCCTTTCCGGCAGACAGCGGCGATGGCTCGAAGCCCCTGCGACCTGCGCCTCCTCCTCCTCGCCGCCGCCGCCGCCTTCATCTACATCCAAGTAACCACCACCTTCTCTCCCATTTCCCCTCGCGTCTGTGTCTAAGCGGGATCTCAGCGATTGGATCAAGGTGAATTACGCAGTTAGATCAAACACGCGAGCTGTGGGGATTTTCGCGGCTAGCTCCGGATCAGATTGCCAGTACTGCTCTGTGCAGTCATGCGGAGTTGTAGAATTCTCCTTACCGTTTTTTTTTAACTGTATGTTGCTTCGATCCTTTTTTTTTTTTTTTTTTTTTTTTTTGAGGTGGGAGGGTTTGGAGAGATGGTGCATAGTGGGGAATTGTCTATGTGGAACATTTCGCATATTGTGAGTCTAATGCACGCGTTCATTTCACTATATGAGATTGTTGTGTTAACAATTTGGTGAATGGAACTAGTGAAGTATAATATGTCATCTAGTCTAGCTTCATTGGTTGTCATCGAGGCCTTCAAATATGACCCCTAGAAAATCATAAAATTAATTCTATGCATCTTTTTTGTGTTTGTAAGCCTTGCTATGATGTTATTTGGGATTGGTGACCCTAGATAGGTCAACATATTTGCCTATTTGATATATGATCCTTACAATAGTTTTTTTTTTGTTTGGGCTATTAATGTGTCTCCATCCCTTCTCTAACTCCTGCACCTGCAGCCCAGTTTCTTCCCCCTTTACTTTCCTCAACCCAGCCAATTAAAATGCTCTATGTCGAGTGTTCTACTGTTGGCACAATTGGCACAATTGTCATAGGAGAATGCTCTGTACATTTCACACATCGTATCAGTCATGATCTGGTTATGTAGTTTTTAGATGTGAGCTAACTAACTTTAACCAACTATGCATTTTCTTAGTTTTATTTTATGATGTATTTGGATGTAGCTTAGCTCTCCCCTAACACAGTTGCATGATGGTTATGTTGCTGTTTGTATGAACATGCAGCATAATGCCTGTTGTACTTTCGACATGTTTGTACTCTTTGTTTGTATTGTCATCTTTCCACCTTTTCCCCTTCAGGTTCGCCTTTTTGCAACTCAGTCTCAGTATGCTGAACGTCTGGCGGCTGCAGTAAGTAACGTCTTCTCTCATTTTTAGGATCAAGAAAGCTACTCTACCATGGCTGGTGGCTATACTGTTCTTTTCCCGTCATGTTTACTGTATGATACTCAGGGTGCTTGCTTCTTCGCTTACCTTCTGATAACTTAATGAAGTAGTATGCTGTGTTTGAAGAGGCATCATTGATGAAATTGTTCTGTATACTACCTTTTTGCTCTTTATCATTCTGCATGTGTATAACTGAAGTTGTTGTTGACACATGGAATTAATGCAGGAAAAATCTGAAAACCAATGCACGAGCCAATTGCGGTCCTTCATTGATCAAGTGAGCATGCAGCAGGAAAAGATTGTAGCTTTGGAAGGTACACAAGGGTTGAAACATATAATTCTTTCTGCATGGTATTGTGAAGTTTAGCTACTCAAAAGAGAGGAATATCTTGGTACAACTCTGAGGTTGCTCTAGTGTAATCTGTTAATGAAAACATGCCCCTTTTAGTGATATATGGATTTTCTTGTCTGATTCTCCCTGTGCATACAGTGACACATGTTTTTCTTTGATATGTTCTTTTTTTTAGTAAACTCGTTGTTTATGTCCTAAATTAGAGCTTGTGAAAATGCTGTCTTCTCTACAAGATTTGAGGAGACTACAAATATGGCTTTCCCTGCTTACTGATATATGCATTTTATCCTTTGCCTTTGTTCCACACTGTATCAATTAAATTAACAGTCACAGATCCAGTGAGTATTTTACAATTTACACTCTTCACCTTTTGGTAATGCAACAGAGATGAAGATACGTCAAGACGAGGAACGTGCACAGTTGAAGATTTTAATTCAAGATCTTGAAAGTATGAAATCACTATACTAGTTTCTCTTTTAACTCTTGATTCAGCCATGACTGTCCTCGCTGGCTAGTCTTCACTCAAGGTGTTGATTTCACTATTTATGGTATTAACTCGTACTAATTCAAGAACAAAAAATAAACTTTTAAATTAGTTTAGCCATCATCCAGGTTGGTTGTATGTTAAAACATAAAATGGAGTCATCAGGACTTTAAATCATGCCATTTGCATATCCATTTCAAAATTCTATTACTATGAGTCTATGACAAAACACTTTCCATTTTTATGTAGATTGCACTTAACTTTCATTTCTAACCGTTTGCTCTTTAACATTTGTTTGGGTGCAGAAAGGAGCATGCAGACCTTAATAAACAAGAATGTGGTTTGTACAGTGCTGATCTTGCCAATTTTTTGCTTTATAGAAATTCATCTGACCTCTTTCTATAAACCAGGTTCCTGTTGCCGCTGTTGTTGTAATGGCTTGCAATCGACAAGACTATTTGGAGAGGACAATTGAATCTATCTTGAAGTATGCTTTACACCTTCACTTCTTTACTTCCAGAAAGTGAAAATTCCTTCTTGATTTTTAACCTTTTGTTAAATTAGTGATCACTATGGAGAGCTTACTAAATGGAGAGTACCTGTGGCAATCAATACAGTAAAATGATGCACTAACCATTGATCTCGCATTTACAAGGAAACACACATTGGATTAGTTCCTTCACCTTTATGGAGTCTATGTAATTCATTTAGCTCTGGATAGGGTTCACATTCCCTACCTAGTCCAGGAGATGTAATATTGGTTCAAAATATGTGTGATAGAGTACTATATTAGAAGATTGTATAAACCAATGATTATACAAGTTGGAGAAATAGAGAATCTTGACAAAAAAATACAAAGAAAAATCAAGAGTGACCCGGAATCATCAGGAAACTGGTTGGCTCCTGGCCTCTCGGTCAGGTCTGGGAATCAATCTAGCAACAGAAACATGAACCCTGGCTCTAGATAACATGAATGCGCAGAAAACATCCTTTCTAACTGAATAACGGACATTGATTCTTCCAGATATCAGAGCTCGGTTGCTTCAAAGTTTCCACTATTTGTATCTCAGGTACCTGTCCAGCAATTTCAGTTCTTGTCCTGAGCCTTTTCATGTGTGGAAGTTCATTTTTTCTAATTATATCTTCCAATCACAGGATGGAACAAATGGAGATGTAAAAAAGAAAGCTTTGAGTTATAGTCAAATAACATATATGCAGGTTAGCAAACAAATATTTGATTTATGATTGATTGGCCCATACAGTAGAAGGAACTCTTTGTCATTCATTGTGCTTGTTGTTTACTTAGTTACATCTGAGAGCATATTCTAACTGTCTTTCATTGCAAAAAATGGAGAGAGAGAGAGAGATTAAACTGAAACAAGCTGTAGATATATCAACATTTCTTGGGATCTTTCTTAAATATATCATTTTCCCAATCAAAATTTGGATCCTGGAGTATCTAATCAATGATAGGCTTGTAGTCATGTTTGGGCACAATTAAGTCAAAGCTTGCTAGTTTAGAGGTATTTGATGGTGTTGCGGCCAAGACAAGAAAAATGTGTATTATTTACTATTTACGGAGTTTGGACAATAGCAGTTTTTCTATTCATTCTTATCTATATGGCCTTCTTCAATAGTGCAGTTAATGATACATTTAGCCTTTATTTTTATCAAGATCAAGGCAGCTTGTAGTTTAAGACTGTCACCTTTTTTCTTACCTTCTATCTGTTACAGCATGTGGATCTTGAACCTGTGCGTACTGAGAGGCCAGGAGAATTGACAGCATATTACAAGATAGCTAGTAGGTGCTCCTTAAAATTTTTTTTATTTATAGTAGGTTTAAGTCTTTCTATGTCATTACTCCATTTTGTTTTGTCCTAAGGATCTTTATTTTCCAGAACATTATAAATGGGCCTTGGATAAGCTATTCATTAAGCATAACTTTGGTCGAGTGATCATCCTAGAAGGTATTACCTCTATCATGACCCCTCTATTATTTGTTCTCAGTGATTTCTGTTTTCCTAATCATTCCATAAATAATTGGTCAACAGATGACATGGAGATCGCGCCAGATTTTTTTGACTATTTTGAGGCTGCAGCTACATTACTTGATAATGACAAGTATGTTACGTTATCCCTGTGGTTGTACTTAATAGCTGATGTTAATAGCTGATGAGTTTTGATTTCTATTGTTTCTATTTACTTTGTTGTAATTCTTGATGTTGTGTAAATGAAGGACAATAATGGCCATTTCCTCTTGGAATGATAATGGACAAAAGCAGTTTGTTTATGACCCAAGTTAGTATTATTTAATATCTCTTTTCAATTTTCCTTTTTGCATTAACAGGGAAAGCTATTAATTCTGCTATATAAGCATTTTGCAGAAGCTCTCTACCGTTCAGATTTCTTTCCTGGGCTTGGATGGATGTTAACCAAGTCTACATGGACTGAACTATCGCCAAAGTGGCCCAAAGCATATCCTTATTTGTTTCCTATTGATTTTGAATTTTGATAAGAAGATATGCATTCTTATCATTTACTTATGAGTTGATGTATTATCATCTACTTCCTTGACGAGATTTTACTTATTGGGATGATTGGGTGAGGTTGAAGCAGGTACACAGAGATCGCCAATTTATTCGTCCAGAAGTCTGCAGAACGTACAATTTTGGGGAGCATGTATGCTAGCTATTCTGCTTCACGTTTCAATAACCTGCAGTTTAAAGAAACACTGCTGACAAATGCGACATGTCTTCATGCAATATCAATTAATAGAGTAGCAACTTACTGTTTTGAGCTGTTAAATCCGGATGAATGACAATTTACACCTTTGGTTTCATTGCAGGGATCAAGCATGGGACAGTTCTTCAAACAATATTTGGAGCCTATCAAGTTAAATGATGCTCATGTATGCAATTTTTCAACTCTTATCTTTCGTTTTTGCTGGAAGTTCTTTATTGCTGAAATTTAGTTGTTTTCCTTCTTCATGGCCATAGATTGACTGGAAGTCCGAGGATCTGAGCTACCTCGGAGAGGTAATTACTAATTTGAATTTATAAAGTTGTTATTTGCATAAACACAACCTAAGTATTGTGAGATATCAGGACAAATTTTTGGTCCAATTTGGAAAAGATGTGGCTAGTGCGACACCTCTCCATGGATCTGATGCTGTGCTGAAAGCTCACAACATGGATGTTGATGTTAGAATCAAGTATAGTGATCAGGGAGACTTTGAGCAGATAGCTCGTCAATTTGGAATATTTGAAGAATGGAAGGTTACTTCTCAACTTAGTTTTACTCATAATCTAGTATTGTTCGCGTGCATGTCAAGCGAACAGAAGCTTTCTGTTTAATGTTTTAGTGGTGGTTTATTTTTTTTGTCTTGTAGCAAATGGCAGACTTTGCAATTTGTCTGAACACAATTTAGTTTGGAAATGCATTTACTTTACTGCACAGGGGAAATTTCTAAATCTGAAGATTGTAGAATTTCATACCTATTGGGGATCAAGGGTTTTTTTTTTTTGGGGGTGTGCATCGCCAGCATTATATTGTTCTTGTTTAGTCATGTTTCAGCTCGTCCTTTTCTTTTCCCAGGATGGAATTCCAAGAACAGCTTACAAAGGAGTCGTTGTCTTCCGGTTCAATACAACTCGAAGACGAATATATCTTGTTGGCCCTGATTCTCTCCGTCAACTTGGGATAGAGAAATCTTGAGGTGATAAATTTCCTTGTGCAACTACATCATAGAATGACTGGGTTCACACTATTCTTTAGCCAAAATATGAAATGATACATTCTACACTCCGTTGATTTTACCATGGAACAACCTGGATGCAATGTGAAGCAAATTTTGAACATGAACTTTTCCAAGGCGCAATCAGAGCAGCAGGGTTTTCTCGTGTATTTGCATTTACATACTGTGCTTTATTATAGGAGACTGTAGCAGATATCGACAGGTTGAAACTTGGATCCACCAGCCCCTCACCATCTGACCTGTAAATGTTGTATTCATCACTTCATTGGTCGCAACAGACGCCACGAGGCTAGATAATACTACTCACTGCATGTTTAGTGATATACTCGTAGTATCTTGAGTTTTGCCTAATTATGGTACGGATATGATAAATGCGTTGGTTTCGATGCAAATGGTTGTAACAGCATTTGGTTGTTTACTTGTTGCGGCGGACGGGGCGGTTGCCGCCCGGCAGTTTGATATATGAGCTTTTGCGGTATTTTTTTATTAAATTTGTTTGCATCCTTTCTCTTTAACACATGCAGGCCAGCCAATTAAATGCTCATATAGAGTGCTCTGTACATTATCAATCAGGATTTGGTTATCTACCAACTTTGCATTTTCATCATGGTTATGTCGCTATTTTTATGCACCTGCAGCATAAAGCCTGTTTTACTTCAACTATTCACGGAAATCAAACAAATTCCGATTTGTGTAAATTTTTCTTTACAATTGAGTAATGCAACATATGGTACAAGAATACAAAGTAAAATGACAAATCAATTACGAGAAATAGTTCCTTCTCCGGATATTCTTCTAATGATTCTGTCTTACACGTTTAATCTAATCCTTGGTTACTATGTAGCAACGATAGACTCAACAAGAAATTTATAAAACAAAATGCAAGTTTTTCTGAAAACAGTGAATAATAAATGGGCAATGGAAATAGGCATGGATGAAATGAACAGATTTCGGATGAATAGCAACCGAACTGATTCATGATTTTTTAGGAAACAATATTTTAAATTTGGGAAGAACGCTTGAGGAGTATCCTACGGTTTTCCTCAAACTCTCCGAGATATGCGCATGAGACATATTGACTTGTCTCAAAGGAAATAGAGCCTTTTTTTCTGCATGGTTATCCTAAAGAGCCCACCTTATGTACGTGGAACATGTAACACGTCATTATAGAAGGACGATCCAGTACAGTACACCGCTGAATCAAGTATTCTGAACACCTAACTCATGTGGGATACACTAGATTCTTAAAGAAAATATTCTCTATCACGCGTATAAAAAGAATCTCAGAGAATCAAATAAGAGTCAAAGTTTCAAGAACTTGACTCTATACACACGATTCACGTCCTTTAAAACCAAGTTAAGAACTAAGCATTCTAATAATTTGACTCTTACTTTGACTTTATCTGATTTACAATAATTAAATCATCAGTCTAAAATCAATCTATAATTCCCCTTAAACTTGAATCCCAAAATACAAAAAAGATCAATACTCATTAAACACTAACCGTTAGATGGAAAGGCCTTTATCCAAATATCTGAAAATCCAGAGCTAAAATAAATAAGCGTCAATACTTTTTTTCAAAAATCAGTTTCATATAAAAATGTTTCTCATGAAATGACAGGTGGGCCTACACAGCATCAAACCCTATTATTCTCTTTGTATGTAGCACAAGAGAGAGAGGAAGAGTTTATTCAATTTTTTATTTAATCAAATAGCCAATTTTTTCATTTATTTCACTTACAGGTAAGTTTGAGAAATAGTGAACCCACCCGTCAATCACTACAAGTCAAACGAGTGCGCGTGGGTGACAACAACGAAGCAGCAGCAACACTCGTCGTATTTTATGAGCTCGATAGGCCCCACTTTCCTCAACTGTAATGCAACACACTCATATTAACTCCGTCAGTGACATTTGGGGACAAGATCAATAGGATCTAGTTATCAGCGATACAGGTTCAATTTCGCGTGGTGTGTGTGTGCACTGACACGGGCGCACTCACTGTAGTAGTACTCACGTGACACTCAATCTTTGACGTATGCACCAAAAATTCATATCACTGATAGGTAGATTTTTTTATGAGTATATTTAGTTGAATTTAATTTTTATGGGGCCCACAAAAATGTATCGTATTGCGTTTTCTTTGTTTCCAATGACGGTGTTTACACGGACGTGCGCTCGCAAACCACCCGATTCTGCCCAGAGCTCGACGGTGACCGTGGACACGCGCCACCGGAAACATCGCCGATGGAGTGAACCTTTGTCTACCCATCCTAGACCCGTGGTGTATTTAAACATCGCCGTTTCTGTTGTGCATTTAAATTGTAAGTTTGATTACCCTTACGTGGCTGTGTGTAATTCACAGATCAAATGAACGGATAAAACAACAGCAGAAACGGCAGCTCCGGAGGACTTGGCCATGCACCAATAAATGTACCGGATTATTTTATTTGCAACGTGGTCGACAAAGAAACCCAACTCTCACAAGAGAGTTTTGATATGTATTTGTTTCTATTTACTTTGTTGTAATTCATGATGTTTCCCCTTGGAATGATAATGGGCAAAAGCAGTGAGTTTTATTTAATCTCTCTTTTCAGTTTTCTTTTTTGCATTAACAGGGAAGGCTATTGATTCTGCTATATAAGCATTTCCAACTCTTATCTTGTATTTCTGTTGGAATCTCTTTTATTGCTGAAATTTATTTGTCCGTGGGACTTGAGCTACCTCTCCGAGCTAATAATTAGTCATTCCATTTCACTATTTTTAAAAAAATTATCTTTCTATAATGTAAATTAATAGGTGAAAATGATAATGTTTATTGTATTTCTCAAGATATTATATAGGTACTCCACTTTTATTTTTTTGATAGAGAGAAAATGAGCAATTAATAATTTTTATTAATGATATATTGTAATTTAATTAGGGATATTATGATTTTTTTTTACTCAATTTCATAATTTCTTTGTTTGTATTAATATTGTGTAACAAAGAAAGTAATTTGTATTTTAGAAAGACGCAGAAAGCTCGCAACATGGATGGTAATGTTGGAATCAAGTATAGTGATCAGGTAGACTTTGAGCGGATAACTTGTCAATTTGGAATATTTGAAGAATGGAAGGTTACTTCTTCTTAACTCAGTTTTACTCCTAATCTAATACTGTTCTCATGCATGTCAAACGCACAGAAGCTTTCTGTTCGATGTTTTCTAGTGGTGATCTATTTTCGGTCTCGTAGCACAGGACATTGCAATTTGGCTTAACACAATTTAGTTTGGAAATGCATTTACCTTATTGCACAGGGGAAATTTCTAGCTCTGCGTAGATTTCTAGAATTTCATACCCTACCTATTACGGATCAAGGGTTTTTTTTTTTTTTTTGTGCGACGCCGGCATTATAATTGTTCTTGTTTAATCATGTTTCAGTGTTTATTTTTATTTTTATTTTATTTTTTGCTTTCCCAGGATGGAATTCCAAGAACAGCTTACAAAGGAGTTGTAGTCTTCCGGTTCCATACAACCAACTCGAAGACGCATATTTCTTGCTGGCCCAGATTCTCTCCCGTCAACTTGGGATAGGTATTCTATATAGGATTTTTTTTACTGGATCGCATAGTAGAATACATATATTTTTTTAAAATAATCTAAAATAAAAAATTAATTTAAAAAATAACTCATAGTAGAGTAAAATTACAATTTTGACCCACCATGCCAGTCTGTCACAGTTTGGAGCTGCGACAAGCCTCCTCTCGTGGCTCAGTAAACTAGTTGTGGCTCAGAGCCGCGAGAGGTGGTTTTTCACGACTCCAAACCGCGACAGAAACGTTTTACACTTTGCACACCTGTTGCATTGCACATGCGCGACAAGCCTCTCACATGGCACAGCTCAGCACACGGCTTGGCTCGGAGGAGACATCTTGGCTCGGAAACTTGTCGCGGCTCCAAGCCTGTGATAGACAAGCTTGTAATTTAAAAATAAGGATTTGAACTCTGGTATCCAACTAAAATTATGAAATGATAGACAAGCCTGCAAAAAAATGAGCCACGGGTGAAAAGGAAGAAAGTCTGCCGCGACAGGACTCCAAGCCAAGTCGCTACATTCAGCCGAGCCATAGAGATTTATCGTGACTCCAAACTGCGACAGGCTGAGATGGCACCGGTTTTTTGCATTGGGTGGGTGGGTGGGTGGGGGGGAGGACTGAGTGGCTTGAGCTACTGTCGCGGTTTTGAGCCATGAAAAGCCGCCAGTCGCAGCTCCAAGTCTCGACTGACTGTTGAGCCGCGACAAACTGACGTGTTGGGTCAAAAATGTAATTTTGATCCACTATGAGTTAATTTTCAAATTAATTTTTTCGTCAGGGTTGTTTAAAAAAAATTCATAGAATACAAGAATCACAATTCTATCAAAGTTATAAAAATATAAATATTTTTGCAAATCAATGTATAAATTCATATTCTATAAAGGATTTTTTATGTGAGTTATATTTTATGAAGATTAATTTATTTGTGTGTGGCTAAGGTATTCACAATTTTTACATACAAACAAAATTTAGGTGAGACTAATACTCACAACTTTTATATAAACAAAAACTTGTGGGACTAAGATATTTATATTATATATATAAAAAATAAAAGTTGATAAAAAAATTCGTACCATAGTTATTCTGTTTGTTTATTTATTTATTTATGTCTTTTAGTCCAATTTGCATATATTAGTTATATTTCAGAAAAAAAAAATTGTCTCCTAAGAGTATATTGACCTAGTATATTAATATTAGCAATAGACCTAGTATATTGAGTGCATATTCAAGTAAGAATAAGTGTAGATTTTATCAGATTTTAATATACTTTAACAAAAATTTTGTGTTACAAATAGTAAAATATAACAACCACAAACAAAAATTATAATGTGTTTTCAGTTGTAGGGGAATTTCATTCGTACCATTGTAAAAGTTGGATTTTTTTTGTTTTTCTCATCAGATGTGAGGTCGATATATGAGTTTGATCTTATCATGTCAATATCATAAATTATAATATTCAATTTTTATAGTGGTACCAAAAAATTTCTTTTTAATTATTTATTTGATGGAAGTGGAGAGAGAGCAAATAAACTATCAAAGGTAGCTAAGGTTGGATAGAATCAGAACATGGTTATGATTCGTGTCATAAAAGTCAAATCATGAGTTTATGAGATTGTGATCCTACTAGGTAGGGATGAAAATATATCTGGATCCTCCCGGTTCGGACCGGTTGAATCCGGATCCGGATAATTTTTATTCGGATCCGGATCCGAATCCGGTTCAGACGATATCCGACGGATCCGGATATTCGAAACTGTGCTTATCCAGATATCCGGATACCCCGGAGGCCCAGATAGCCATGCTCCCAGGCCCAGCCGAGCCCAGCCGCCTGCCTCGCTCCTCCTCTCGCTACAACGACGCCCGCCGCACCCCTCCTCCTCACTCTGTTCGCGGCCACGCCCCCTGCTGCCTCGCTGCCTCACCGCCTCGCCGCCCCGGGGCCTCGCGGCCTAGAGAGGGGGAGAGGCGCAAACAATGGTGCGCAGAAAATGGCGACACAGATCCAATGGCGGCAAGGGCAGGTAGAACGGCGGTGCGATCTAAGGCGAATCTAAGCGACGGCGGCGCAGTGTGAGATCGGGGGTGGGAGGATCGGTGGTGCAACACGGCGCGAGGGCGACGCAACGCGGTGCGGCGCTGGAGAGGCAGCGGGTTCTAAGGAGCGGTGTCGGCGCGTGATAGGTCGAGGAAGGAACGACGCGGTGGTGGAGGCACAGTGGGGGGCGGATGTGGCGGCGAGCGCGAGAGGCGAGGGAGAGTGGCGGCGCAACGTGGGAGAGGCGGCGGCGCACTGGCGTGGAAGTGAAGAGAGGGAGGAAGAAACAGAGAGGAGGAAGAAGAAGGGAGGAAGAAAAGAGAGAGGGAGAAGAGGAAACAAAGAGGAAAAAGAAAGAAGGAGGAAGGATAAGGGAGAGGAGGAAAAAGATAGGAGAGGCTCGGGAGCACGCCAACGGTGAGGATGAACGGGATAGAAGAGGATGAAATGTGGTGAGAGAGGATGAAGGGGGAGAATATCGACGGCTCGCCGGAGAGGGAGAAGAGGAAGAAAAGGGGGAGCTAGAAATGAGGGAGGAGACCGGCGGCGGCAAGCTCGTCAGGGCCGAGAGAGAAGTGAAGGAAAAAAAAGACATTTTCGAAGGTTACAGAAGAGGAGCTTTTTTTTTTCTTATCTATGTCGTGGTATTGCGAATACCCCGGCAGGTTTTGAAAGTGATCCTAGCGAAGATTACGCGGCGCGGGTTGACCGGATGACCGGTCCTCCCCCGCCGGACAAGCACAAAGAATAACACACGGGTTTATACAGGTTCGGGTCCCGGTGGGGACCCTAGTCCTGTCGACGCGCTCCCGACCGGAGTCGGCTGGGGAGGCTCTCTCCGGGGGAGAGGCTTCCGGAGCACGCCTGTGAGTTTAGCTATTCCAATAAAATGAACCGATCCTCTACAACAGAGGGGTACAAGGGCTATTTATAGCCCCAAAAAGCAGCAAAAAACCTAAACTACCCCGGAAGCCACCGTCGGATTGAAGGGCAGGACCGTCCTTCTCCCGGTCAAACGCCTTGGATGCTTGACAGGTGGTCGCTAGTTCCCGAGGTGCTCCTCGCGTGACCTGCACGTGATAAACAGTTCAATACTTTATCTTTAGGAGGGCGATGAGGCCCGGGACGGCGCCGGAGGCCACGTCCCCGGGTCAAAGGTGGCGCCCGGGAGGGCACCGGAGGCCACGTCCCGGGAGCCAAAAGGCGGCGCCCGGGGCAAGCACCGGAGGCCACATCCCCGGGCGCATGGCAGCGCCTGGGACCGGCACCGGAGGCTAGGTCCCGGGAGCCAAAAGGCGGCGCCCGGGGCAGGCACCGGAGGCCACGTCCCCAGGCGCATGGCGGCACCCGGGACCGGCACTAGAGGCCAGGTCCCGGGAGCCAAAAGGCGACGCCCGGGCAGGCCCCGGAGGCCACGTCCCCGGGCAAATTCGGGAGGGCACCGGAGGCCACGTCCCCGGGCAAATGGCGGCGCCCGGGAGGGCATCGGAGGCCACGTCCCGGGAGCCAAAAGGCGGAGGCCACGTCCCGGGAGCCAAAAGGCGGCGCCCGGGGAGGCCCCGGAGGCCACGTCCCCGGGCAACTGGCGGCGCCCGGGAGGGCACCGGAGGCCACGTCCCGGGAGCCAAAAGGCGGCGCCCGGGGAGGCCCCGGAGGCCACGTCCCCGGGTAATCGTGACACATCTTACCTGGACTTAGTCTCGCGGAGATTTCCCCCGACAATCTACGAGGTCGCAGACTCCGGATTTGAGGTTACAAAAGAGACATTTTCGGGTTCGGGGATTAATTTCGCTTACCCGCTCCAAAATTACCCGCGGGTATTGGACGTATAGTTTGTGGGGTATCAATGTTCCGATTATTATCCGTAACCGTATCCGTTTCGACCCGTATTCGTATCCGATACTATCCGTATCCGTATTCGTATTCGTATTCGGGTTACCTGTATCCGTATCCGGATCCGGAAAAAAATACAGATACGGATATAGTTCAGCCATTATCCAATCTGTTTTCATCCCTACTACTAGGAAATCAGATTGAAGGTATGCTTGCAAATTCAGCCATGTCGGGTAGGCGCGGCATGGGCCGTCGAACTGGCTGTTTGGGTCGGGTCGGTCTGGTAACTCAGTGGAGAGGCCTGACACGACACGATACCCCATGGGCCGCATTTCGTGTCGGGCTGTCACGGGCATGGCTCGTTTCAAATTTTTAAATTACTTTTAATGCGTTAAAATATTTAAAAATTAAATATTTGAAAACCGGTGAATAAATAAAAAATATTTATAAAATTGAGAAAAATATTTGGTGTATAAAAGTAATTTAAAAAATAAAAAAACAAAGATTAAAATGTCGTAGAAGATTGCAAACCAATTAATTTTAGTCTCAGATCTAAAATAAAAGCAAAACAATAATGATGTGAAATGTTTGTAAAATATTTATTTTTTTCCATTTTTTGTACAACAACAAAGAAATCAGAATCTGTTCTATACAATTCAAATAATTTTGCAATATCAGAAAGATAATGTAAAACTAAGTAAGATGTAGGATAATAAATATCAGACAATATTTTAGTAGAATCATAAAATAACTCCAAAATTTGTAAAATCTCTCTGCATGACACCAATTATACTAAAAAAGAAACTCACTATTCAATCGAACATCGATAAATAAATTTAAAATATGTTTGTATTGGAGTACTTCCTTTAAATGAGATATGTTGAATTCCACCTTACCTTCATGTCGGTGGATCGAAAATTTTCGAGACCTCATGTTGTTGGCCTTACAGTAACTCTTGAACTTGGCGACACATATATGTGAGGAAGGAATGTAAATAATAGCCGAGTAAATACTATCTAAATGTTCGGTGATTTCCTTTATACCTATTTGAACAATGAGGTTGATGATGTGATAGATACACCTTTGATGGAGAACATACCCTCCAACATATGACTCAAGTGTTGGAGTCAATATGTTCATGGCCTTCGTATTTGCTGAAACATTGTCAAGAGTAATAGAAACAATATGATCTTCTAACTTATATTCGCTAACTATATTTAATACACGATCGGCAATAGTTTCTGTAGTATGTACAACATCTATTAATTTAAAACCTATAACTCTTTTATTTAAAGTATAATTATCATCTAAATAATGTGCAACTATACTAAGATAATCTATTTTTGATGGTTAGCGGACCAAATATCAGATGTAAGTGCAAAAGAAAATGTTATTTTTGAATTTTTTTATTATTTCTACTTATTTTTCATAATATACTAAAATATCACTTCTAGTAGTGGTTCTAGTCACTTTTTTAAGTTGAGGACAAAATCTTCTTTGAATCATATTTTCAAAAATTGAACTTTCACTTATCCTAATTAACAAATTTTCAGAAACAATAAATTTAACAAGTTCTTCCCTACATAGGGTCATAACTACACGTATATATTTCTTAGTGCAACTCTTTCTGTGACGGAGTAAATGTCCGGTCCCACCTGTAGGTGTAGATGATAAGATTTTTTAATATTTACAAGTAGCGATTTGTACCTTTCTTCCACTTGGGTCAAAAGTCTCGGATGGATCAAAATACTGGTAGTATTCCGATTTTTTCCCTTTTGCTCCCTATTGAGCTTGATGCCATTGATGCAACAGAGACAGATCCCGTCATTGGAGGAGATGACATCGGATTCAGTTCGACGGTGTCCTCAACAGCACCAAAATTCTCAATATCAATTTTGTTGGCACTGAAATTCTCGAAATCAATGACGTTGAAATCCATATAGTAGCAAAAATAATTTTTAAAGAGAGAAAAAAGTAATTTTTAGAGTGCAAAAATATATTTTAGGGGGAAAAACAATTTGAAGAGTGCCGAAACAATTTTTAGAGAGCAAAAATTATTTTCTTGAGAGAAAATATGATTTTTAAAGTATAAAAATAAAATTTCTAATATCAACAAAGATTTTTCAGAAATTTTTGAATAAAAATATAACTAATTTCAGAATTTTTAAAAACAGAAACTAGCTTTTTCTAAAGTAAAATATATTTTTTGACAATAAAAAATATTTTTTTAAAAAAATTCTGAGATAAAAAAAATAGAGTAAGATTTTTGGTGAGAATGAGAGATTGAGAGTAGTACAGAGAGATTTGAGTGAAATGTGAGAGATTGGAATGAGTTGTGAATTTGTATGTGTGTTTGGGTATATATAGCCAAAAATAATTTAACTATAGCTTGTGGGCCCACCGCGCGTGCCAGCCAAGCAGAGTGTTGCATTTCAATTCAAACTGGGCCGACAGTTTCTCATGGGCCATGTCGGCCTGCGTGCTAATGGGTTGTGTCGATCCGGGCCCGATACGCGTTACTGGGCTGTGTCGTGCCGCCTGTTAAACCGAGTTTTGTGGCCCGACACGGCCCGATAACACATGTCTGGCCGAAATGGCCCGTTAGAGTTTCATGCCCGGTTGTGTCATGTGTCGAGCCAAAATTACATGCCTCAGACCAATCCGACAACGGTCCGACCTAACTTACATGTATAATTCGAGGAGGACGAGGAGAAAGCACAGGCGTAATGGCAGATCGCTACGGCTAGGGGTGTAATCGAATCGGATTCGGTCAGATAGTGGTCATACCAAACCGGATAGTTATGGAATTCAAATTCGAAAATAATTTTTACTCTATTCGGATAGAATTCGAATGTTATTCGGATTATACTGTTGTTTTAAGGAGACGGCCGCGAGGAGGCGATGTGGACGCGGGGAGACGGTCGCGGGGAGGCGGCGTAGACGTGGGAGGAGGATATTGCCGTGGGGAGGCAGCTGCGTGGACGTGGGCATGCGGGGAGGTGGTGTGAAAGCGGGGAGATAGCCGCGTGGACGCAGGGACGCGGGGAGGCTGACGAGGATTGACACCCGGACCACTTCTATTGGACTTCTGGTTAAAGGCAGGTTCAAGTCAGAAGTGTATCTGGCGATACGAACTCAAGTTGTTCTGAGGGACGTCATTATGTGATCGCCAGCTTTACACGGTCAGACCGTAAGCCTTGCGCGGTCAGAAGTTCGTAGGCTATACGCGAACTACACATTCGGGATATTGCGCGGTCAGCCAATATCCCGCGGTCAGAACATCTGCCGATCAGGATACTTGGGATCTATCTATTCGGTTGCCCATACAACAGGATATTCTAAGTATCCCGAAGATTCCTGCACGTGGAGAATCGACCGTCAGAAGGTTAACACATGCAGTTATCCATGAATAACACGTGTTTAACCTGCGTGGAGGTTAAGAGCAGTTCCAAAAAACCGCATCCAACCGTCCGGGCAACCGATTGATGCAGTTTCCTTCACATGGCACCCTTTCAAACAGTACAAAAGGATGGCATGGAGCATCAATCAGAGGATCATCCAAAAAGATCAACCGAGAGATCGGAAGATCAAGAAATCCAAAATCATTTAAATTAGCCAAGTCTACGGCCCACCTCATAGAGCATTTTAGTAAGCCTTTTTTGGCTTATCCTTGTACACTTTTACAGGGAAAATCCTCGCCTGTGAGGACTTTTCCCTCCATTTGTAAACCTTTTACCACACTTAGTGAAATCTCAACAGGACGTAGGGCTATTACTCCCACTATCGAGGGCCCGAACCTGTCTAAACTCTCTGTGCTCATGTTCACCATTGTTCAGCATACCTTCCCGGAGGGTCATCTTGAAAGGTCTCACAATTACAAATTCTGCATAAGTTCGACTGAGGACCCTGAGTCCGAATCGTCGACAGCTGGCGCCCACCGTGGGGCCTTTCTCAAGGCGTCCTAATTGAAATTCGGAGGTTCGCCGAAACATGGCTGGAGCATATGATTCCGAGAATGATTTCGATCTCGAGGATTATGCCCATATACCAATGCCTTCTCCAAGCGATCCTGTTCCGATGGAAGAGGTCGAAGGCCAGAATCTTCCATAGGTTGAATCATCTCCCCAAGTCATGTTAATCGACCAGGAGGTAACTGGCACAAGGTCAGAACCCGCAGAGGTTCTTAATGTGCTAGGTGATGAATCCGGCCCGTCATACGATCCCGCTGAGGGAAAATATGATGGTGACCCTGAAGTTAGCCCAGGAAGGTTCGACCCTGATAACCTCCACCGTCTCTTTGATTTCGAGTCCGACTCGGAACAAACCGAGATGTTCTCCCCATCGGCGACCTCACTCCCTAGGCAGTTTGCTGCGTTGTCGGAAGAAACTCCCGATCAACAGGCTGCCAGGGAAGAACAAGATCGCAAACAGAAGGAGGAGCAAGATCTCGAGCAACAGAACAACGAACTACGCAGAACTGCCCTAGAGGCTCTTCAAGATGTGCAGGCTCGTTATGATGCTGCCCCGAGTTCTTCTCGACGGTCGCGTGGTCGTAGACGTGACCAGACTCCTTCCTTACCACCGGAGCATTTCCCAGTGGACGAAGAAACAATAACACCTGGTGCCCCTAGGAGAAGTACCCATGGTCGACTGCGATCTATCGCGGAAGTCATGCGCAATTTTCCTCCTACAGTCACGGATGCGCAGAGACCGGCCTTTTTCAGGATCCTGGCGGAAAGACTGGATGAGGTCGCATCCGAGGCGACCCCAACAGCCTCTTCCCGCTCAGTAACACATTCCCGTGAACGGGATGGTCCTCATTTTGGCTCTGGCCGACGGAGTTACCCGCCGCCTGTACCGTCCCGACAGGACAAATACCGGCGAATGCAGGACTCTCGTAATAGGGATCGAGTTCCCGTTCACTCTCGTTTGGGACCACGAGTAACCTCGCCATTACGTGAGTTTGCTCGAAACCCGACCGAAAGTCGCAGGACGGTTCACGGTCCTTACGTTGGTTGCAAAACTTTGTCGCCTGGCCTACGAGCAGTCGTTTGGCCCGATAAGTTTCGACCAGGGGCCATTGAGAGGTTTGATGGAACTCAGAACCCATCCTAGTTCCTTCAGATCTATATTACTGCCATCCAAGCAGCAGGAGGCGATGACAAGGTCATGGCCAACTACCTGCCAACAGTCCTCGCAGGACCGGCTAGAACCTGGTTGTTTAATCAGCCTGAGGGTTCCATCTACAATTGGGAAATGCTATGCGATGCCATCCTCAGCAATTTCCAAAACTGTTACCAAAAGTCGGGTAAGGAGGACGACCTGCATAGACTGCGGCAAACTTGGACCGAAACACTTCGGCAGTTTGTCAAGAGGTTTGTCGGGGTAAGAAATACCATCCCGAACATATCTGATGGCTCCGTAATCAGGGCATTTAAGCATGCCGTTCGATACCGAAGATTCACTCAAGACTTGCTTATCCACCCTCCTCGATCAGTGGCCGATCTGTTCGATATGGCTGATCGATACTCCGATGCAGCCGAGGCAGTCGAATGGAACCGAATGGTTGACAAGGGGGACCTACCGCCCCAACCAGGCTTCAAGGACGCCAGGAAAGAAGATTCAAGCAAAAAGCCGGAGTCTTCACCGGGTGGGAAGTCAAAAAAGTCGAAGAGGAATCGCTCTGGACAGTACCGTGAGGTCGCAGTCGCGGAGAAACCACCTTCGACCAAAGGTAATAAGTCTTCTTTTAAACGTAAAACTGCTTCTGGTGGCCGGGATTCCGACCAGCCAGAAAAATCAACTAATCCGCAGGAGGGCAAGAGGTGGTGTCCACTCCACAACTCCGCAGGCCACGACCTAAAAAACTGCAGGAGTTGGTTGAAACAGCTGGATGATTTCTACCAAGGAGCTGGGCCAATGCCAACCTTACCGCCTAAAGAGCAGGTGTGCGGGATTAGAGACGTTGACGGAGACGAAGAAATGGCTTACCAGGTACCTCAAAATCATGTTAATGTCATTTTCGGAGGTTCCTCCTCTTTCGTTTCCAAAAGGCAGTTTAAAACCTTTTGCCGAGAGGTTAACCAAACGGAGACATCCCTTGGCGAACCTCAATATCCCCGTTGGTCGGATATGCCTTTGACGTTCGATCGCGCTGACTGTCCTGTGGGGCTAACTCGACCATTGAGGCTACCTCTGGTTATTACCCCAATCATCAGTAACGCGAGAGTCGAAAGGGTCCTGATTGATGGGGGAAGTTCCCTTGATCTTTTATTGGTCAAGACACTCGACGAGATGCAAATTCCTCGTTCGAAGATCAAGCCCATAATCCATCCGTTTTATTGGATAATCCCAAGCCCCTCCATGATGCCATTGGGACAAGTGGTCCTCCCGGTCACTCTGGGAGAACCAGATAACTTCCGAACAGAATTGATTACTTTCGATGTAATCGATTGTGATTCAGCTTATAATGCAATCTTTGGCAGGCCGACTCTTGCTAACTTCATGATGGCAACGCACTATGCTTATCAGTGCGGGAAATTGCCTGGCCCCAAAGGTGTCATTTCGGTCCGAGGTAGTCGCAACGTGGCGCTCACGTGCGACCGGCTATCTTTGGAGATGGCCGATCAACTTCCCCTCCGGGACGCTCAGGTCACCACCGTTGCCACCGATGCGATCAGGGCTGCTCCTCGACCAGATGAGAAACTCAAACAAGTTCCTTTGTACCCAGATGACCCATCCAAGACAATTCGGGTTGGGTCAGCCCTGGACGACAAATAGGAACTCGACCTCGTTGCTTTCCTCCGGGCTAACGCAGACGTGTTTGCGTGGAAACCGTCCGACATGCCCGGTGTCCCAAGGGAAGTAATTGAGCACAGGTTAGCAATTCGACCTGGACAACGACCAATAAAGCAAAAGCTCAGGCGTTTTGCCACCGACCGACAGGAAGCCATCCGAGAAGAGTTAGACAAACTCTTACAAGCCGGGTTTATCCGCGAAGTGAATCACCCGGACTGGCTCGCCAATCCGGTCATGGTCCGCAAGTCAAATGGCAAGTGGCGCATGTGCGTCGACTACACTAGCCTCAACAGTGCCTGTCCGAAGGATGACTTTCCCCTTCCCCGCATCGACCAGCTGGTTGACTCCACTGCGGGTTGCGAACTGATGAGTTTTCTGGATGCCTACTCAGGATATCATCAAATTAGCATGGCAGAAGACGATGAAGAGAAAACTGCCTTCATCACCCCGTTCGGCACATACTGCTACGTCAGAATGCTGTTCGGTCTCAAGAACGCAGGTTCCACATACCAGCGCTTGATGCAAAAGACCTTTCTTTCCCAGATAGAGCGTAATCTCGAAGCATATGTAGACGACTTGGTTGTATAGAGCACCAAAAGATTGTCTCATTTGGACGATTTTGCTGAAACCTTCTGTAACTTGAATCGCTTTGGAATAAAATTGAACCCGGAGAAATGTTCTTTCGGGGTTTCTTCAGGGAAGCTTCTTGGTTTCCTTGTGTGTTCCAGGGGCATTGAGGTTAATCCTGAGAAAATCAGAGCTATTGAACAAATGAGGTCGCCCTCGACCATGAAGGATGTTCAACGCCTGGCTGGTCGCATGGCGGCTTTAAGTCGCTTTATATCGCGATTAGGCGAAAGGGGACTACCTTTCTTTAAAGCCTTGTGGAAACATCATAACTTCACGTGGTCCGATGAGGCCGAAAAAGCGTTTCAGGAGGTAAAAACATATCTGTCCAGTCCGCCAGTATTGGTGTCTCCTGAAAAGGAAGAACCATTACTTCTGTATTTGGCGGCCACCCCACACGCGGTCAGCGCTGTTCTGATCGCGGAAAGGGAAGGAGTACACAGACCCGTCTACTATGTGAGTGAAGTACTTCATGGTCCTAAGGAGCGCTACCCTGAGGTCCAGAAGATACTTTACGCGCTACTGATGGCTTCCCGTAAGCTACGACATTACTTTCAAGCACACAAGATCACAGTACCCTCCTCTTTTCCTTTAGGGGATATTGTCCGAAATCCAGAAAAATCTGGTCGAATCGCCAAATGGGCGGTCGAATTCGGTGCCTTCGAGATCCATTTCACCCCTCGCACGGCGGTTAAGTCTCAGGTTTTGGCCGACTTTGTGGTCGAATGGACCAACCCTGAGCCACCCGTGCAGTTGGCAGAGGAACTGGAGTGCCCCGATTATTGGACAATGTACTTTGACGGCTCCCGTAGTTTTCAACACTCGGGGGCTGGAATAGTCTTAGTTACGCCCCAGGGCGAACAGCTTAAGTATGTCATTCAACTACACTTTGTTGCAACCAACAACGCAGCAGAGTATGAAGGTCTTCTTGCAGGGCTCCGGGCAGCAAAATTCCTCGGAGTCCGTCGATTAGTGGTGAGGGGGGACTCACAGCTAGTCGTAAACCAGGTAAACAAGGAGTACAGCACCTCCGATGAGACAATGGCTCATTACCTGGGGGAAGTGAGGAAATTGGAAAAACACTTCAGTCACTTCGAAGTCCAATACATCCCGCGAAAGGACAATATTCTCGCAGACCAATTATCCAAAATTGGATCCTCACGCTCATCCGCTCCGGCAGGAGTGTTCATTGAACACTTGGACCATCCTTCGATCATGACTTCGGTCGAGGATGATCCGGCAATAGCCTTCGTTGCCAACCTCGGTCAGGAACAAGATTGGACTCATCCATTGAGGGTCTATCTTGAACATGGGACCCTACCCGAGGACGAAACCAAAAGCGATCGGTTAATTCGAAAGGCGCGTCTGTACAAACTCATAGATGGGGTTATGTACAGAAAGGGTACTCAAGGAGTATTCATGCGCTGCATATCTCAGGAGGAAGGAAAATCCCTCTTGAAAGAAATACATGACGGTGTATGCGGTGCACACGCGTCATACCGAACACTGGTCAGAAAAGTTTTTCGACAGGGATTCTACTGGCCTTCGGCACTCAATGATGCCAAGCTTATGGTCAAGATGTGTCCACAGTGTCAGTTTCATGCAAGACAGGTTCATCAACCTGCTTATGCATTGCAAACTATTCCTCTCGCATGGCCCTTCGCGATCTGGGGAATGGACATCGTCGGTCCTATGCCACAAGCGGTCAATGGGTACAAGTTTCTGTTCGTAGCCATTGACACGTTCACAAAGTGGATTGAGGCCGAACCAGTACGAAATATTACTGCATCAGCCGTACAAAAGTTCTTTCACAAGAACATTGTGGCACGATTTGGTGTTCCAAACCGTCTCATCACAGACAACGGTTCTCAGTTCGCTAGCGGTCTCTTCCTAGACTACTGCGATCAGATTGGGACCAAGGTGTGCTTTGCTTCTGTGGCACATCCACAAAGCAATGGTGCCGTAGAACGGGCCAATGGGCAAGTATTGCAAGGCATCAAAAAACGTGTTTTTGATCGCCTCAAGACCCGCTCGGGGGCTTGGGCAGACGAGCTTTATACTGTTCTATGGGCACTACGGACTACCTCTAGTCGAGCCACCGGTGAGACACCCTTCCATTTGGTCTATGGGGCTGAGGCTGTATTGCCTATGGAAGTTAATATTGGATCTGTTCGCACGAATCAATTCGAACAGGTCAACCAATCCGAACAGCGATCGCAAGATCTCATCCTCCTGGAAGAACGGCGTGATCGCGCCCTGATCAAGTCCGCGGTATACTTGCAGGCTCTACGCAAGTATCACAGTAAAAAGGTGCGACCACGTGATCTCAACGTTGGCGACTTGGTTTTACGAAAAATTCATGACCAGTCTAATCGCAACAAATTTCCCCAAGATGGGAAGGTCCTTACACTGTCGTCTCAGTGCCGCGGACAGGATCGGCGCGGTTAGCTATGGAGGATGGTCGGATTTTGTCCAATACTTGGAACATCGATCAACTTCGCAAGTTTTACGTGTAAGTACCACACCCCTTTTCCTGTTCAATTAGCATCTTTTCATAAAAAGCATGTCTTGTTTTCATACAATGAGTGTTTTTCTTTAAGCCCAAATTATACAAATTCGACCTGGGGCTGATCGCCGGCGGTTAGGTTATTACAGCATTTTTCAACCGGATTCGCTGGTCGATCTCATGATCACTTCCAGATAAGTCACTCCTAAATAAGCCGTTTCTCAACGCACACGGGACTATCTGGCTAGTCTTCAGTCATCTGGGTGGCTACCAGTTTGCAATAAGGTTAAAATGTTACTTTAATCTTGACCATCGGCTTGAAGCACATATCCCTGGTCATCATACTTATGTTTTCCCCTCTGCTTAAAATACTAAGGCTTCAGTATTCATAAAACAGAGGCGGGGGCTAGAGGGATATACTTATAGTATGAAACTTATGATGTGAATATGCACTTTCTTTTAAAAAAAAAGTTTTACATACATGGCATTGTAATTACAATTGTTTGGTTACAAAAAATAAGGATCATTCGATCCCCAGCTCAGTCAGGAGTCTATCTACTAGGGGCTTGACTTCCTCTATGACTGCATCGAGCAGCTCTTCACTCTCGACCTCAACCGGACCCACCAATGCGTTCAGATCTGCATCTGGGCCATGGTGAAGTCGAACCCGGCTGAGTACGGCTGCTGCGGCTGATCGAACCCTGGTTCTGATCGCCTCTTCGCGTCGCCGTGTATCTCCAGGGAGATACTCAAGCAGTGAATCCGCCTGGGCAGTAAGCAGCGATGTCCAGTCACTTATGCTGAGGTTGTCTTGCCTCAGTTCTACCACATCGGTCTTCAAAAGATCAGCCACGGCCTTTAGTTTTTCGAAGATCCGGAGGCTCAGTTCTTTGATTGCCCGATCGGTGTGGCGAATCGAGGATTCAAGAATCTCCTTGTCTCGACTGAGCTGCGTAATTCGACCCGCTTGCGCTGTACAGAGAGAAGAGATTATTTGCATATTATGGATTCAAGTCTTCCTAATCAGGAATCGGCTTACCAGCATTCTCTGATCGAAGTTTGTTGAGTTCAGTTTCTTGTTTCTTAAACATTGAGACTGAACCGGCCACCTCTTTCTTCAAAAATGTAACCTCTCTGCAGCAAAATCAAGGCAGTCACAACCAAGATGCACCCATGCTAACCAAAGGGTAATGGTACTCACCTGCGCAAGCTGTCGCGTTCTTTTTGAATGGCTTCTGTACTAGCCATGACAACACGTGAATGACTTATTAGCCAGGATAATCCCTGTGGTGCCAAAGAAGAAGATCAAAGGTGTCCTAAGTACAATTCAGGCACGAAAGCAGAGTTTTATTATACCTTCATAAACTTTTGTAAAACAGCATCATTCAGTTCAGCGGGAATCCTCGCTAGAGCCTCCGACGTGCTCACTACAGGGACAGTTGGTGGGAGCGCCGGCCGGACGCCACCCCCAGTAGTCATCGGTGGTGACTGGGTTCCTACATTTATTCTTTCCCCTGTGGTCTGGACGACTTCCTGGACCACAGGGGTGGAGCGTTCTTCGTTGGAAGCTCCTGCACCAGCTGCGACTTCAACCTCCCCGGTGGTCACAGGGTCAGCCACGGCCACCTCTTCGGTAGCTGTGGTCCCTACGGGACAGCTTGGGGCGTCACCAGTAGGGGACTCCCCGGTCCTCTTCCTTTTGATGACTAGAGGCACATCATCGTCCTCTTCCTCCTCGCTCCCCTCTCCCTGTACGACGAAGAAGTGATTCCATGTCGCGCCTGAAAAAGAAGAAGGAATGCGATATCTTACCGCAGTCTTTCTTGCGGGACGAGGAATGCTTCGTGAAGACCCTTCCCCAGGGTTCAGCTTGGTCTTCTTGGGGGCAGGACTCTTTGTCCTGGGTCTCTGAGAGACCTTCTTCACATTCTTCGCCGTCGGCTTCCACAGAGAGCCGACATTTTCGCTTGGGAACGTCGCATCAGCAAACTTCCCTAGGAGCTGGTTCACAGTCCATTATAATGGATTAGCGCTGGACACACACAAGACCTGCAGAACCAAAGCCGGACAAGGAAATTACCTTTCGGCGCTCCTGTCTGAGGTCATCACCGGCATGAATCAAGCTCTGCGGGCGAGGTGATCCCTTAGGGCCCTCTACATCGGCATTGTAGGCCCTAAGGAGGGAATTAGTTCGCCTCTCAATTTCGGCTGAGGGCAGAACTGTTCCCAAATTCAAGTCAGAAAACATAAATTTCAGAAATGACAAAGCACAGTGCTAAAAGGTCGAATACCTTCATTGTAGTCCAGGGTTCCATCCGCCATGGACTTGATTTCCCAAGCAGGATGAGCCCTTTCACGCAGGGGGCTCACTCGGTTCTTCACGAAGTCTCGGATGACATCCCTCGCTGTCAACCCTTGACCCACCAAGTGAAGAATCACCTCGGCGTGCTTCAGGTGCTCCACGCCCAGCGTCGGGGGAGCATCCAACTCGCTTGACTTCTCTGGCCGCGAGTTCTCAAACCATAAACTACTCTCGGACGGCGGAGAGCAGTAAAACCACCTCTGGTGCCACCCGTGCACCGAATCCCGCAGAGGTGGAGAGGGATATTCCTTCTTGTCCCTCAGCCGGAAGTAGATGCATCCGGCGGCATTGGTGCTCTTCGACCATGCCGAGAAGTAGAACCGTCGGAAGAGGTCCACGCTAGGATATACTCCGACGAAGGCCTCGCAAAGATGCTGAAACATCGCCAGGATCAGCATCGCATTTGGGTGGAGGTTGATCAGTTCCCACCCATAATGTTCGAGGATGTCCTTTAGGAACTGACTCTCAGGGAATCGGAACCCGCAACGCAGATACTCCTCGAAGATCACCAACTCGCCCTCTCGGACGGTTGGGGTTTCTTGGTCCTTCTCCGCAGGCCGCCAATTGATCAGCATCCGCGATGGAAGGATCTCCTCTTTCTCCAACGCCACCAGAGTCTCCTCAGAATGGTGGTTGGATCTGCTCCAAGATGCCATTTTTTGAGGAAGATCGGTCGAAAAAGTCGATGATTTTGTGGGAGATGAAGGCGAGAAGATGAGGGTTTTGTGCGGCGGGAACTCTAAGGGTTTTTCGCGGCTGAATAGCTTCCTCAAGAAGCTACCTACTGCTTTTATAGACTCGAGGAGTCACGCCTCTGTGAGTAACGTTCCACTCAAGCGTCCTCTTAAATATTTTATTCATTTCCCATAATGGATATTCTATGATAAATCCTTTAAAGCGTTTCGGGTATCGGATCTGAAATAAAAAGACTTCTTTATTTCGGAAGCTGAAAGGGCTAAAACTCGAGAAGTCTGCTAAGGCTTTTTGAGGGTTATTTACCTTTCTTTTTACTTGAACATTTTTATGAAAAATATCATGTAACTCAAATTTTGACGTACGGATATATTCTAACTGGGTTATGGTTTGGTTAAAACCATGTTATTTAACTTCGTTTCTGATCGAAGTAATGGTCTAACCGAACGTTCGACTCTAGTCGCAATTCAGTTCTAACCGCGGCCTTAAGTCTGATCGCGGCATCAGGGCAGGTCATGGTGATCTTTTAAAGCGCGATTCTAATCGCAGAACTGAAATTTCCTGTGTACGAATGGTCGCGGACTAAGCTTTTGGCCATAATTTCACACAGAAGGTATGAAGAATGTTCATATGAATAAAAGAAACTTTATTTATTGCATTCTTTACATACAAAAGGGATACGATCGATAAAAGCATCGACCTGTTCCGAAAGAAGTTTACAAAGTTCCCCAAGGGACATGTTGTTGTCAGTAGAATTTACACTGGCAACCCCCAGGGAACTAGCAACTACCCTAAGTCTATCTATATCGTCCCTAACAACAGACGCACTATTGTCCCTAATCAAGTCAGAGAGTTCTCGCTGTTGCTGAGCGAAGTCCCTCTCTCGACGGAAATGGTGCGTCTCTTCTCGGGATCGATCAAGACATTCTGCTAAACGCAGAATCTTCGAGGCCATCTCCTCGGTCTTCTTCTCCAGGGCATTCTTCTCTTCCAGAAGGGTCTGTCCGGAAGGAAGAGATGGAGCAGCAGAAGGCTGATCGCTGAAGCCTCCTACCTCCTGCATTTTGCAAAAGTTAGTCATACTAAAATTATCAGCAAAAAGGGAGAAGAATTGTTACCTGTCCCGGTGCATAACCCGTTGATACACCCATCTTGGGAGGAAGATCATCATATGGTGGAAGAGCAACCTTCCCATCAGAAGATTGCTTCGCCAACCCAATATGGCAATCATCTGATCGAGGGATAGTCACCGCTTGCCGACCAGGATGTTGATCACCCAAAAGGATGGGAGAATTGGATGTGATGGGATCTTTCTTTAAGGATAAAGGCCTAACTTGCCGAGAGGCATGAACGGGGAGGGTCAAAGGAACTGAAGGAAGAAAGAAACTCGCTACGTTCTTCACCTTTGTTCCACTGGAAGATCCTTCGTCAACCTTGGGTTTCTTCCTTAAGGGAGACAGGACTTCATTCGTTTGAGACTCTTGTTCGACAACTTCCTCTTCGTCACTCTCAATCTCGATGATATCGTGATCTGCCATTGGGAGGAGTATGTGAAAAGGAAGAAGGCAGGATAACAAGAAAAGGACTTAGGCGTGGAGGGAAATTGTGAAGCTTTACAAATCCAAGAACCTGGTATTTATAGCCGCCTAGGTGACGATTTGCATTCCAGGCGCCTCGGGTTTCGTCAAAGCATTTACAATTTTACCTCGAGATAAAAACAATTCTACGGCGCTATCATTGCCCGTCACGTAATGTCAAAACCCGTCTTGAAAAACCAACCGTTTTCACTTAGTGCGCCACTAAGTGGAGAAGTTAAAGGGCCGGGTTAAAAATCCAATGCATGGTCTTAAAATTCGAAATAAACACGTCACTTCGTTTCTTTCGAATTTGGGGGCTAGCTGACGAGGATTGACACCCGGACCACTTCTATTGGACTTCTGGTTAAAGGCAGGTTCGAGTCAGAAGTGTATCTGGCGATACGAACTCAAGTTGTTCTGAGGGACGTCGTTATGTGATCGCCAGCTTTACGCGGTCAGACCGTAAGCCTTGCGCGGTCAGAAGTTCGTAGGCTATACGCGAACTACACATTCGGGATATTGCGCGGTCAGCCAATATCCCGCGGTCAGAACATCTGCCGATCAGAATACTTGGGATCTATCTATTCGGTTGCCCATACAACAGGATATTCTAAGTATCCTGAAGATTCCTGCACGTGGAGAATCGACCGTCAGAAGGTTAACACATGCAGTTATCCATGAATAACACGTGTTTAACCTGCGTGGAGGTTAAGAGCAGTTCCAAAAAATCGCATCCAACCGTCCGTGCAACCGATTGATGCAGTTTCCTTCACATGGCACCCTTTCAAACAGTACAAAAGGATGGCATGGAGCATCAATCAGAGGATCATCCAAAAAGATCAACCGAGAGATCGGAAGATCAAGAAATCCAAAATCATTTAAATTAGCCAAGTCTACGGCCCACCTCATAGAGCATTTTAGTAAGCCTTTTTTGGCTTATCCTTGTACACTTTTACAGGGAAAATCCTCGCCTGTGAGGACTTTTCCCTCCATTTGTAAACCTTTTACCACACTTAGTGAAATCTCAATAGGACGTAGGGCTATTACTCCCACTATCGAGGGCCCGAACCTGTCTAAACTCTCTGTGCTCCTGTTCACCATTGTTCAGCATACCTTCCCGGAGGGTCATCTTGAAAGGTCTCACAATTACAAATTCTGCATAAGTTCGACTGAGGACCCTGAGTCCGAATCGTCGACAGAGGCGTCTTGGATGCAAGAGGAGGCCGCAACAGGGAGGTGATGTGGACGTGGCGGCGGGGACGAGGCGACGATGGGGATGGGTGAACAGGGGATGGCGCGGAGGCGGTGAGGAGGCGGGTGGAGGCAGCAGACAAGGGCGAGGCGGCAAGGATAAGTCGGGGGCAATGGCTGGGACAGAGCGGATGGGGGACAGGGAGGAGGCAGCCGGGAGGTAGCGCAGACAGGGGATGGGGGCGGCGAGGAGGCCGTGTGGACGGGGGACGGGGGAGGCGGGGAGGCAGCAACTCCGACGGGGGATGGGAGAGGAGGAGGAAGGATAACTAGTAGTGATGAGGACATCCTTCGCATCAACGATCGATCAGAAGAACTTTTCTCTCAATCAAAAGAACTCTGTGCATAATCAGCATTACTCAAGGTCGCAACACTGCTCATGGTCGCAGCCGATCAAGCCTGAAGACAAATGGTCGCAACCTGAGGACCATCCAGTCTGCCGATCAAGCATAATTGTTCAGCGATTTCAACCAAGCGTCAATTTCAACACAGATGCCCAAGTAGGTTGTGTGAGCACCTGTTGGAAAGGTAATCGAAAGAGCTTTCTAACGCATCAAGAATCATCAAATTCTGACATCGTATGCAACCAGAAGACCCGAAACAATGGCAAGTGCACGAAGGGGAAGAGTCATGTTCGGATCCGTGAAAAGTAGCTCGGGATTTTCTTTTTATAGTTTGTTAGGATTCTATTATGTTTCAAATTAGTTTAGAATTCTGGTTTTAAACATTCTATCTTTTGTAAATACCACCCTCTATAAAAGAGAGGCATGGTCATAGTTTTGAGAACCACGAATTGAATACACAAATATTTTCAGAGAAGCTTTTGCTTTTGTTCTAGAGTTTGTGCTTATAAGCCACCGCCTAGAATTGGGAGTTATTTTCTTTACCATTGTTCTTGTAATTTCTTCGTTGATTGCAGAAACAGTGTGTCTACTTTTGCGTGGTCAAGTAGACAATGATCAAAGCGTGTGGTTGGACGAATTCTTTTGTCGCTGATTGCTGTATTGACAGTGGTTGGCGCCATCGGTTCGTCAGGTTACACGAATCAACGAGTTATCGATGGTCCTACATCGTGAAGATCGAGCACCCCGTATCAAGTAGGGTTTACATAAACCTAAAATCTAAACGGAAGCGGATATTATTCGAATCTGAATCTGAATCCAATATTCCATACCAAATCCGAATCCAGGAAAATAATCAGATGTATATCCAAATCCGAATCCGATTATATAATCGAATATCCAAAAATACATCTGAATCCGATTTTTTCGAAATCATTATCCAGATTATCCGATTATATCCGAATCTGATTACACCCCTAGTTGCGGCTGCACGATTGATGATGGCAACTCGGTTTTTTCTTTTTCTTTTTTTGGGTAAACTATATCATTTTTCTGACTGAATCAAGATGAATAAATGAAGAGTTTATACATGGAAATAAAGGTGTAAGTTGGGCTGTGTCGGGCCGGTGGCTTGTGTTGTGCCGTGCTCGAGCCAGCCTGCAGGTAGTCATGCCGGGCTAGGCCAGCCCGTTTGCTCGGAGGAGAGGACTAGCATGGCATGATAGCCCGCAGGCCGTAGTGCATGCCGGGTCGGTATGGGCACGGCCCGTTTCGAATTGGTGGTTGAGGGCGGCACAGCACCAGCGACGACGACGGAGAGGACGAAGGAGTGCTTGAGGGTGGCGCGATGAGGAATCAAGTGTGGCAGTGAGGAATTAGGAGAGGCGTCGCCATCTGAAGGCCCAGCATGCGAGTGGAGGTGTGGAGCAGATTCGGTGGATCTCGCAATGAGTGGCGTGTCACGTGGACCAGATCTACGGCAGCGTGATGCGAGCAAGTGAGAGGAGGGCGTGGTAACGCGAGGATCTGGCAACGAGTGTGGCCCAGATCTGCAGCAGCGCGACGCGAGTATGCGAGAAGAGGGTGTTGCGGCAATGAGTTGTGCTAACGTGAGGATATGGCGACGAGCATGGCCTAGATCTATGGCTGCGCGGCGCGAGGATGCGAGAGGAGGGCGTTGCGGAGACGCGGCATGCTAGCGCGAGGATTTGGCGACGAGTGTGGCCCAAATCTGTAGTGGCGCGGCGCGAGCATGCGAGAGGAAGGCAACAAAGGAACGCAAGAGGAGCATGCAAAAGAGAGGACTGAGGTCAACGGAGCTGCGGAAAGCGTGTAATGGGCCGCACTGTGCCAGGCCGGCCCATGATCTAACGGCCGTACCATGCCACCCGTGGACCAATTTTTGTGACCCAACACAGCCCGATAACTCATGCCGATCCGAAATGACGTACTTTGGGTTGGACCGGGCCAGCAAGGTCCTAGCCAAAGTTACAACTCTACGTAGAAATATTTTTAAAGATGGCTGACTCTTTCTTCGAAACTAAGTGATTTAATGATTGACGTTGAATCGGATGATGATGATGGTGATGATAGTAGTTAACGTTGATCACCTTGTGACAATTTCCGCTGTGCGAAATTATAACTGCTTTATTCCAAAGTCACAATATTGGAGTATAGATAGAGATACATTTCTTTCTTCTTCCCTGTAATTTAAGTTTCTAGAGTCATTTTAAAAAAGGAAAAAGAAAAATTATTGTAATTTGGGATAGTCGTCGCGGCAATCACACACAAAAAGAGAGAAAATTGAAAAAAATGAATAGCTAATCTCTTTTTTTGACTTATTCTCTTTACATGTTACACATCTATATAAAAACTTATAATTAGAGTTGTCTTAAAGACATATTCAGTAATAATCATAAAAGTCACAACATCTCCATTGGACACCCATAAAAAAACTCAGTAGTAAAAAACGGTCCGAGAAAAGAATACACAGCACACGTATGTTGTTATACTACATATGCCACCTAAATAAATACCTTCAATTAATAAAAATTCAATGAGAAAAACTTAATTAAGAGAAAAATAGTACAACATTAGTCAATTTTCTGGATCAATTTTCAGGACCTTAAATATATTGAATAATATTATTAATGTGTGATTTATTTTGGTCTCCTTGAAAACAATAGTCTTCTAAATGTACACATTAGAATACTATATACAAATTTCTAAAAAATGAACATAGGTAAAGACTTAGTGAACAAATTTGCTAGATTTTCACAATATCTAGTCTTTTGGATTATTAATTCATCACTCTTTTGGCAATCATGAGGATAAAAAAATTTTGGAAACAATATATTTAGTCATATTTCTTTGATATAGTCATTACTCCCCTGTACAATATAAGTAGCGTTGTCCTCATATAGGACAGTGGGGGTACTCTCAGTTATAGCACCACGTGACTGTTGCATATGGTGTATCAACCACCTAAGTCATACACATCATGTGAGGATTCATATAACACGATTATCTTTGAGTGGTTTGTTGAAGTTGTGGTTAAAGTCTGTTTGACAAACTTCTAAGAAATGACAACATCATCATAAAGATAAACATAACCAGTCTAGAACCTAACATTATGTGATCGGATGATAAATAACCAGCATCCATATAGCCCACCAAAATCATTTCATGATTTTCTGATAATACAAACCAAAATTTTTTATACCTTGGATGTACCTAAAGATATGTTTGATGACATTCTAATATTTTCTGGTTGGAGATGCACTATGCCTAACTAACAAACTTACTACGAATACAATATCAAATCTGATGCAATCCACGATGTACAATAGTACTCTTATAACATTTAAATAAGAAACTTCTGGTAGTAATATCTACTCATAATTTCTCTTGGTCTGAATGAGTCCTTCGTTTCTAGGGATCGAACGATTATTGGTGTGTTGAGAGGATAAAACTTATCTATATTGAATCTCTCTAGAACCTTTTTCAGATAGATTGACTGGTGAATAAATATTCATTCAGGGAGATATATTTGATCTGTAGGCCGAGGCAATATTCGGTTTTAACTAAATCTTTTATTTCAAACTCCGTCTTTAGATATGAGTTTATTTCCTCAATTTTCTTTATGGTTTCAATAATATTTATGTCATCAACATAAGTTGAGATAATGCGGGAACCATTCAACGACTTATTTATAAACACACAAGGACATATGTCGTTATTTACATATCACTTCTTTAGGAAAGATTCACTTAGTCAATTATACCACATTCTATCCTACTATTTCAGTCCATATAATGATCTTTGCAATTTAATGCAATACATGTTGTGTTAATCGTTCCCTATTATATTAAGAATCTTGTGTCCTTCGGAGACTTTCAATAAATATTGGAATCTAGTAACCCATATGGATCTCTATTAACAACATATTTAAATTCATTCCTGCTGCCAGAGATATCAAGTAGCATACTATAATTCCATATATAATGGGAGAATATGTTTCATCAAAATCAATAGTGGGTTTCTGTGTGAATTCTTGAACTACCAATTTTACTTTATATCTTACCATCGCATTTTTCTCATTTCTTTTTCTTATAAAGACCCACTTAAATCCTACAAGAACAACATTGTGTGGAGTTCAAACTGCTGGTCTGAAAACTTTCTTTTTGTTTAGCGAGTATAGTTTAGTCTCAATTGTTTCTTTCTATTTGATCCAATCCAAGTGCTAGCGACACTCTATAATAGTGGTTGCGGATGTAGATTCTAATCTGATATAGTTTGAGCAATTGTGAAGGCAAAATAATTGTCGACAACTGTTGTATTTCTGTTAAGGGTTCTCTCGTGTCCACATAATTCGTGGATATTTCATTATTCATATTGATCCTCTCTTCGTGATTTACTGAAATGATAGAGACTGATTGTTCTGCAATCACAGCATCATTTTGTGCACATGGTAATTTGCCGGGGGTTTTAATCTTTAGGATGAAGTACTTCAGGAGGCTTCTCACTTTTAAGGTGAATCTTTTCAGGAGATTTAAAGAGCATCTACCTATTTTTATTAGACTTTTGTCTCTGCAGATGTCTTCGCAGATTAAGATCTTTAACACCAATAGATCTCCCATGTTTCTGGTGTAAGGAGTGTAAGAAAATTCACTATTTTTTCAGGATATTTTCATTGTTCTAGGTGAATTTACTGCAAGTATATAAGATTTAATCATTACTTTATAATTGGTCAAAGCATCTGACACGTCATTTGCTAAATTTTGTAAATTATTTATCTTCTGAATTTCTAATTTAGTTATACTTGTGCGTGAATCTAAATATTGATGATCTTTTCATCCAAAGAATTTTGGGCATGCGGACAACATTGGCGACGGCACTTGCAGGCTGCGACGGACGAGGCGCACGACTCCATGCCCATGACATTCGAGCACGGGGAGGTTTTTTAAAAAAATTTCTGTGGCCGCCAGCATTCCGGCTCCGGGTTGGAGTTGGTAGGGGCGAGTCGGTCGCTTCAAGAGGCAACGATGAGGGGTTGTAGGTGGGGTCGCTTCGGGCAGCATGCGGGTAGGTGGCTTCAAGCTATCAGGCGCAAGGCAGTTGCGGGCTGCTGGCACGGCTTTGAACTGGCAAAGGGAGGCAACGACGGCCAACTCGATGACCGCGAGAGAAAATTTTCTTTTTCTGGAAAAACTTTCAAATCTAAATCAAGGATCTAAATAATATGCATATTGTCGATTAATTTGCAATAAAAGAAAAAGACCGACGACATACTAAATCAAAGCAAATTCGTACTGATAATATGTTATAATTCTGGATAGTCGTCATGATGTTGATCTTACGTATTAATTCATAGGATCACACACAAAAATAGAGAGAATCGAGAGAATGATCAGTAGAACTCTTTTTTTTTATTTGAAAAAGTTATAGTCGGAATTATTTTAAGGATATATTCAGTAATGTCACAAAATATTTTATTCAGTGCAAAAACTTAATTTTAGTCGGTCACACAGTTCAGATGATTGATACAGTTTACTCTTCGACAAAGAAAAATGTGATTTATGGCCGGACAATTAGAGCGTAGACTCAGAATTAAAAAAAGAATAATGATTTTCTCTATGGGAGTTGTAAAAAGAAGAAAATAGAGATAGAAAGATTTGTGTTGGAGCATTGCTGTTGGTGGAAAGATTCATGGGCCTTGGCGTCAGATGTGGCAGGCGCGACTGACAAATTTAACTCAATAAAAAATAAATTGTTGGCTGCCGCGCTCGTTAATAATTGTCATAAGTCGTCTTCTTTCTCTTCTCCCTCCATTGATTTCTCTCCCTTCTCGTTCTCCTCCTGCTACTATATGCTATTTCTTTCTTTTCTGCGACTGACTCAACACGCGAGGTCAACCAGTCCCCCCACCCCTCTTCTCTTCTCTTCCCAGTCTCTGCTGGCTTGGATCGATCATACCAATACCATCTGCTTTGATCCATCCTTTCTTGGGTAGGTGAAGGTCCCTGCGTTTCTTGAATTCTTTTTTCCCTTTTAATTTTTCTTAATTTTAATTCCAAGTTCAAGATTGGTGCTTTTGTGGGAAGATTTGTGTTCTGTTTTTTATTTGCATGAGGCTTTTCTGTCTGTATGTAAATGGTGAAATTCTCATGAGCCCCAGCACCCACTTTTCCTTTTGGACCTAACCAATATGAGTAGATCCTAATTAAACCAACTAAACAGCCGGAGTAGAGAGGTGCAACCCTTTTTTTGTTGTTCATCTTCTCTCTCGTTGACAGAAAGGCGCTGATAATTAAGTTAACCATGCTATGTGATATAGAACTCCAATGAGCAAGTTTTGCGATACTTCTTGAAGCTATCGGTGACTTCATTTGATAATCTTCAGATGATTGCAATTCATTCATTTGTTACAGCCTATTGTGCTGTTTGCGGTAGCTCTGAGTGAATCTACTCTTATTATGCGGGGGAAATTTCATTTCTAAGAATACTTACTCTTTATGTGTTGAAAATTTTACAGAACAAAATGGCAAACGATTTAGATGGAGATAGTGAGTTTGAGGACCAACTGAATGATGGCCGCCAAGAACCTGCATTTGAGGCGTTTATGTGCCCGCTCACTAAGCAGGTCATGCAGGATCCTGTCACCATCGAGACCGGGCAGACCTTCGAGCGAGAGGCCATCCTGAAATGGTTCAAGGAATGCAGGGACAGCGGGAGGAAGCCGACATGCCCACTGACGCAAAGAGAGCTCAGCAGCACGGAGATCAGCCCCAGCATTGCTCTTCGGAATGTCATCGAGGAATGGAGGACAAGAAATGACGAGAAGGAGCTCGAGAAAGCCCGTAATTCTCTTGGCCTGCATTGTGAGGACGACACGCTGCGAGCTCTGGTGTATCTCACGCAGATTTGCCAGAAGAGCAGCGCGAAGAAGAGCCTTGTACGCACTGAGGGCATCATACCGATGGTTGCTGATATGCTGAAGAGCAACAGCAGAAGGGTTCGGCTCAAGTCCTTGGAAGTTCTTCGTGCCATTGTCGAGGACAACAACGAGAATAAGGTTGTCCGATTGTTCTTCGGTTTCTTCTTTCATTGATAGATGAGAGAATACATGTTTCTAACATGAAATTCTTGTAGGAAGAGCTGGGGAAAGGAGACACGATACGCACAATCATAAAATTCTTGTCCAATGAGCATTTCCAGGAGAGGGAACTCGCGGTGTCACTCCTGTATGAGCTTTCGAAATATGAACCTTTGTGCGAAAGGATTGGCTCGGTGTATGGGGCAATCCTTCTGTTGGTTGGGATGGGAAGTAGCCAAGCGGAGAACATGGTGGCTGTGGAGAAAGCGGAGAACACGCTCAAGAATCTGGAGAAGTATGAAACCAACATCAAGCAGATGGCTGAAAATGGCAGGCTTCAGCCCCTCCTAACCAAACTCCTTGAAGGTGACACATATGCAAAGTACATAGCATTTAGCTTCTAATGCCATTTAGTTTGTGTTGTAATGCACTATATTCTTATGCAATCTAAATTCTCAAAGCTCTGTGAATTCTATATATGCAGGTACACCTGAAGTGCAGCTTTCAATGGCTGAATACCTCGGTGAACTTGCCTTAGCGAACGACGTGAAGGTCATGGTGGCTGAACAAGTTGGTCCGCTGTTGGTCACCATCATGAAGACAGGCAGTCTACCGGCGAGAGAAGCAACTCTGAAAGCACTGAGAGAGATTTCATCAAACGAAGCCAGTGCCAAGATACTTCTGGAAGCAGACATCCTGCCCCCACTTGTCAAAGACCTCTTTGCTGTGGGCGTCAGCCACTTCCCCATGAGGCTGAAAGAGGTGTCTGCCGCAATACTTGCCAACCTTGTCGCCTCCGGTGTCAGCTTTGAGTCCATCGCACTTGATGACAGCGGCCAGACGCTCCTCTCGGAGGACATTGTCCACAGCCTGCTCCATCTGATCAGCAACACTGGCCCCGCCATCGAATGCAAGCTTCTCCAAGTCCTTGTCGGGCTGACAAGCTCCCCTACAACGGTTAACGGCATTGTATCCGCCATCAAGAGCTCTGGAGCAACCATCAGCCTGATTCAGTTCATCGAGGCCGCGCACCGGGAAATTCGTGTTGAGTCCCTGAAACTCCTGCACAACATATCTCCGTTCATGGGCCATGAGCTTGCAGACGCCCTCGGAGGGAGTTCCGGCCATCTTGGCAGCCTAATCAGAGTCATCTCCGACAGCAACGGCCTGACGGAGGAGCAGGCCGCTGCCGTCGGCCTCTTGGGTGACCTCCCCGAGAGAGACTCGAACCTGACACGCCAATTGTTCGACCTGGGCGCTTTCAGGGCGCTAACTTCCAAGCTGCTGGAGCTCCGGCAGGGCGCGATCCGCGGTAACCGCCACACCACCCCGTTCATGGAAGGCATCGTCAAGGTCGTGTTCAGAATCACCTGCGGGTTGCAGGAGCCCGAGTACGTGGAGTTCGCGCGCGAGGAGAACCTGACCGCGCTGTTCGTGGAGCTACTTCAGATGAACGGCCTGGACACGGTGCAGCTGTACTCGGCGATGGCGCTGGAGAACCTGTCCCTCGAGTCAAGAAACCTGACGACCTTGCCGGACGTCCCGCCGCCCAAGATGTGCGCGTGCTTCTTCAGCAAGCCGGCGGCGCCAGCGGGGGTGTGCCCCGTGCACGGCGGGTTCTGCTCGATGAGGGAGTCGTTCTGCCTGGTGCAGGGCAAGGCGGTGGAGCGGCTGGTGGCGTGCCTGGACCACTTGAACGCCAGGGTGGTGGAGGCGGCGCTGGCGGCGCTGGCGACGCTGGTGGGAGACGGGGTGGACGCGACGCAGGGGGTGGTGGCGCTGGGGGAGGCGGACGGGCTGAGGGCGGTGGTGGAGATACTGGTGGAGAGCCGGACGGAGGCGCTGCAGCGGCGGGCAGTGTGGGTGGTGGAGAGGATCCTGCGCATCGAGGAGATCGCGCGGGACGTGGCGGGCGACCAGAGCGTGGCGTCGGCGCTGGTGGAGGCTTACCGCACCGGTGACTACCGCACGCGGCAGACAGCGGAGCGAGCGCTGAGACACCTCGACCGCATCCCCAACTTCTCCAGCGCCTTCCACACCGTCAGACCCTCCGCCGCTGCCTCCTGATCTCCTCTGTCTTTCTTTGGTTCGTTCTGTTGGTTCGTTTTGTTCTTGTGTATCTTGTACCATATGATGGTCAGTATATACATGGTTACATGTAAATTTGTACTATAAGATCGATTTCTGTTGATTATGTTCATTTATTTGTAATGTGTTCTTAATAAGATATTGGATTCAGTGAAATGAAAGGTAAAATTTATTTATCTCTGTTTCATACACCAACCAACCTGTAGCAGAATTAATTTTCATCTAAAAATTAGCATCCATGTTAATACAGAGTAACAGAGGTTGGCGTCTCTACAAGTTATATAACCTATCGTGTACATGAACTCTAACCACTTGCAGCTAAGCTCCCTTGCAGCAGCTGCAAGCAGAAAGCACAATCCCTGGCAACCATATATCAACCTCTGCAACTAGAATTACAATAACCAAGAGAGGATAAAAAAGAACAATTTCCTACTCTTCCTTGATTAAATTAGCTGCAATATTCGCTCTCTCGTTTATCAATTTTACATCTTTTGTACGGCACAAATCCTTTTGCCGGCTGATCTCTTCTCCTGCTCGGCTTCACCGTAATGAAAGCCGAATCAGCGCTTGGTCTCAGCTCAAAGCTTGGTGTTGGTTGTAGGAGATGAATATTTCTGTTACCATGTGACTCAACACCATTGCAATTAGGACGGCTTGTCTGAGAATAGCTGTCAGACTCTTGAGCTAGTTCCAGCCAAAGGGCTCTTTTGCGTGTCACTCTCATCAGTAGCTTCCATCTGTGACAGACACTGATTCGTGTTTGATCCACTCGAATGATTGATAGGGATTCCATAGAAAGGCCACCATATATGACAGGGTGCAAATTTAGCATCCATTGTTCCACCGAAATACAATGAGAAATAATTATGTGCAAGACATCATCCAATAGGTGCCATTGCCGCAAAATCTCCAGTCAACAAGGCCTTCATCATATCTTCACTAGAGGGTTGTAAGCTGTGCTCGTGATTTTCACCTTCAATAACCAATGAGCATGTTTTCCTTGGATCTGGGATGACAACTCTTTCCAAACAACTTCAAACTTGTGTTTTGCACTACTTCTGACGAGTCTTCTTCAGAAAGATCCTCATCTTTACCATCCTGGTCCAGTTCCTGCAACATCTATGATGAGTGAGCTGATGAGTTAAAATAGTTGCTTGCTTTATTCATTGCTCATCGAGGATGATTCAAAAGATGGTTACCTTCTGGTGTTTATCCCCCCTAGTGACTTGAGAAGGTACATTTTCCTCATCAGCATCTTGTTCAGCTACTGATGCAGGATCAGTGTTCTCACCATCTGATAACACAGGGGATCCACATCCATCATACGGATTGAAAGCTGACGACCCAAAAGCATCGGACTGCAATGCAGATAGCACTGACACAGGAGATCCATCCCCTTGGTTGGAAGCTGACGAAGATGAAAGAGGAGCATACTTCAATGGCTCCATTGTCAGATTTGCAACAGTTGATGAATCTCTGTGTTTGCGAGGATATGGATGCAGTGGTTTTCTTTTTGGCCAAGGTGGGGGAATTTTGATATCATTATCTATTCCGGGCTCAGGCGTTACCCGCAGCGCAAAGCACTCACACATAAGAACAAGCTGTGGAGCTGAATGATCCAAATGAACAAGCTCTGAAGGGCACATTTATAGTACTATTCAGTTCAGGAAGGGTGAAACACCTTTGAAAAAAACTTCTGGGCATGGCTGCGAGAATCTGAACTGCAGTCTTTGTTCCGATATGTTCTAAGGAGTAGTAGAATGAATCAGAAACAAAAACAAAAATGCCCTTCAGATAATTACATAGAAACAGGCACAAGTGTGCACCTTGTATCTGCCGCCAGGATCGGCCATACAGTTTCAATGCCTCAAGGAATTTCTCATGCTCCTCTTCTGTCCACTTCTCCCGCTGCTTGGTGATGGTGTAGGGCTTCCTGACCTACATGAGCCATGTAAAACACAAAACATTACTCGTGATAACAATTGCATAAAATCTACCAGTTGTTTCAAAGTGGAGTGGGAGATTGCTACCTTGACAGGGTACTCATCCTCCAACTCCTTTGGGTGCAAGGCGTCTGTGGAAGCAGATTTGGCAACATCCACATGTAGTCCTCTGTTGTTAGACAAGTGAGATCGATTCAAGCTAGAACTCACCTCATTTTCCTGCAGACAATAACAGAAAAGAAAATAAGACATTGCTATTGGTAGTTTCAAATTTATTAATGAAACCGAGCTAAATTCATTTCTGTAAACTTTAGTAGTAGCTGATCAACACTACCAGCAAAAATCTTAGCTTTTACAATGTTCTCCGAAAACAGATGGTTCCTACAAAGCCAATTGAATTAAAGGGCAGAAATTGACAGCGTCCGTGGAAGAACTTTTAACTACTTATCTTTAAGAGAATTAATTAACGATTTGTAGCAAACTAGTAATGATGGCACCAGTACTATCAAGAGGCATTATGATTATTGTGATTTTCTGGTGTCTAGCAGGGCATATTTTGAAATTGACCAAACAAGTAGCTTTTCCGGTAACAATACTTTGGTTCCCCAAACGGACTGAGAGAGAAAAAGAACTTTCCAGTAGCTACTAAGCACAGGACTTTGAATCTCCAAACTCTCATCAATTCAAATCACTTTCCACTGAAAAATAAATTAACAAAAAAAACAAACAAACAAAGAAAAAGGTGGAAGTTTGCAACGCCAGATCACAGACCAAAAGCACGACAAGAACAACGAAGCACAGAGATAAATAAAAGGAGAGATCTTTACCTCCGTCTCCGCTGCCGCAGCCATGGGCGCTTCCTCCCTCCCTCCCTCCCTCCCTCTCTGTCTCTCTCTCTCTCTCTCTCTCTCTCTCTCTCACGCGAACACTGTAACTTCTTGGCAACCAAACGGGGCTTAAAAAATCCCAAAAAATCAAAAAAAATCGGGTAAGCAACTTGTGTGGAGGCGAAGGTGGAGATAGCGGCGGAAGAGGTGAAGGGAAGGAGAGAACAGAGTAACAGAGAGAGAGAAGTTGGGAGGGGTTCATGTAGGACAAGTTGGAAATTTCCAGAAGCTCCTTGGATATCTATAGTGGCTGAGTGAGGATGGAGGGATGTAAAACGCCTGCCCACATTTGTTTTAAAATCCATTTATTTGTTGAAGCACTAATATTTGTAAATTAACCGAATAATCATAATTCAAAAAGCCTTTATAACATCATATCCTCTAATCTCAAGACTAATTCAAGAACAACGGTGTATACAAAATTGCGAAATATCTTCTTATTTGATTTCTTAGAGAAGTATATTAGTTTTACCGAATCAAATCTTAAATGTTAAAATATATTTGAAGTTATGAGATTTAAAATAGAAAAACATTTTAACTTGGATAATAGAAAGAGAAAAAATTTGGGAGCCACGAGAAAAAAAGAAGCAAGACCATTTTATAATGTCTTTTGGGGAGATTTTTTTTATAAATAATGCAGATTAAAAAATTAATTACAAAAATGATCTACAGTTCACAAATTTTACAAAAATAGACCACCACATTAGCCTGCCGAGTCTTGGACACTTGACAAGTGACCTATCGCGTGGGAGCCGCTTGTCAAGTGCTTGGTTTGTCGAGTTCCCACGGCAATGGCGGTGGAGAGCTTGTCGAGTCCTAGCTACGAGCATGTTGGAGAGATGGGGAAGGCAATGGTGCAGACGGTTTGGCTGGCGAAGTGGTCGAAATGGCTCTCCACGGTAAGGCGGCACAGCGCACTGCATGTCGCAGCCAGGATGACGACGGCGGCACTCTGGAGGAGACCAGATGATCGGAACGACTTGAATTGGAGAGTAGGACACACTGGAGATGGTGAAACATAAGGCAATTGAAAAATGGGGGCCGAAATGGACGAGATTTCCACGGTTGTCGGAAACAGGGAGAAAAGAGGTCGACGACGGAACTCTGGTGGTCGACCACGGCACAAGCTGAAACTTAACAGGAATGGGATTGAAAACAAGGCGCATCTAGCGACGCAAACAGATCTGGGAATGCACAGCTAGATCGACAGGACGACAACAGCAATCGCCGGCAACAAAGCTTCTCACTTGTCGAGGCCTGAGAGCTCAACAAGCAGTTTGTCTAGTACCAAGCACTCGACAAGCCACTCCCATGCAACAAGTCGCTTGTCGAGTGTCCAAAATTTGACAGACTAACGTGGCAGTCTATTTTTGTAAAATTTGTGAACTGTAGTTCATTTTTGTAATTAATTTTTAAATCTAGATTATTTATAAAAAAAACTCATCTTTTGGGTGCTCTTTCTTTCTTGACCACGTCACGCATGAGCATATGATGAGGACATTGTTGGATCAAGGATGCCGACTAGAGAGGGGTGAATAGGAGGTTTTTAAAAACTTTAAAACTAAAAGCAAATAAAGAACAAATCGAGAACAAATAATATAAGCAAGGGAAAAAGAACGAACACAACGATTTTTACCGAGGTATCGGAGACTCGCCCAGTCTCCACTAATCCTTGTTGAAGCACTCAAATCACTTGAGTCTTGCCTCAATATCCACAAAGGATATTATCACTAATGGTTGCTCCTTGTCCACTCCGGAAAGGCGAGCACCGTTGCCTTGTACACACTTGCCGAGCCTCTCCGACAATCTCCGAACGGAGAGATCAACGGCCACGCCTCCGAACCGTCTAGGTGAGAGCGCTCACCAAGAGTAAAAGGCAGCGAGGCCTTCTCTAGACCTCCAAACACACACCGAGAAGCTAAGTAAATGCAAAATGCAAAGAACTGAAATGCTCGGTGGATCGGAAAGCACTCAACTTGATCAAAAGATCAAGATTTTATATAAGAAACTAATGCTCAAGAGTGTATATGAAATGCTGCTGCTTGTTGTATAAAACTTATGCCCAAAGCCCCTTTTTATAGCCTCAAGAAGCAAATGAACCGTTGGAGCTAGGGCTGAAAATCAGCAACCCAAACTGACAGTCAGTTTGCCTAACTGACAGTCAGTTCAGTGCACAACGGCCGACAAAATTTACGGATAAAACTTTGCTCGCCGTTTGTGGTCGAAAAAGGAAAGCTGAAACCCACAACTGACAGTCAGTTACACAAACTGACAGTCAGTTCGACCACAAACTCGACCAAAATCAAATAGAAACTCAGTTAAAAACTCTGTGGTCGAAACCCCAACTGACAGTCAGTATGGACAAACTGACAGTCAGTTTAGTACAAAAATTTTGAGCACAAAATACACCCTCTCTGGACAATTGTCAATTTAAACTAACTGACATTCAAACTGACAGTCAGTTTAGCAAACTGACAGTCAGCATGAACAAAAATAGAGATAACTTTAAATCCAGAAATCCAAAATAGGTGTTTAATAGCTCATTTGAAAGATATTTTAAAGGACTATCTTTTTGTCAACAGAAGAAAAAGCCATATCTCCATATATCTTTCTATAAAATGCAAAAACTCTTCTGCTGTCAAAAACTAAACTGAAAAACTAAATAACTGACAGTCCGTTAAAAACCTCCATAACTTTTGATCCAGAAATCCAAATTGAGAGTTTAATAGCTAGTTTGAAAGATAATTTAAAGGACTACATTTTTGTCAACAGAAGCAAAAGCCAGATCTGCCTAGATCTTTCTAGAAAAAGCAAACACTCCTCTGCTGTCAAAACACAACTGAAAAACCAAATCTTTCAAACCAAATTCAAATCAAATCCAACTCAAAATGATGCAATGCAATGACCTAGATTTCTCGGTTTGCGTTGGAGATAAAAAAGAGGACTTTCGCCACCCCTCTTTATAGTACGGTTTAAAACTAGAAAATAATTTCCCTAACCGATCATCTCCAAACGCCGAGATCGGTAAAAATAAAAACTCGTAATACCTTAGGTCTTTCGCATCTTCATGATTTGCGTCTTGTATTTTGCTCTTCTGCATCTTGTGCTTTACTTCAAGTCAGGTTCATCTTGATCATCTTGTATTTCTTCCCAACTGATCCCTGTATCAATTAATCTCAAAAGCACAATTAGTACGAAGCACAATTAGTACGAAGCACTTTGTTTTCATTAATCATCAAAATTAGGGTTAGGCATGAAGGCCTAGATGCAACAATCTCCCCCTTTTTGATAATTGATGACAACAAGTGTTTAATAACAAAATAAATGAAATAACTCCCCCTGAGTATATGCATCTCATCAAATCAGAGTATAAACCAATACATATACAGCAGGGTACCCATGTCATAGATGTGCAAATATCACCAAGTCATATCAGAGCATACACATCTCAAAATCAAGACATCATATAATCAATGTATCAATGTATCATAGCTAAGAACATCATCTCAAGAAACCAAGTCACATATATATATCAATCAAGATATCAGAGCTACACAGATAAACATATCACACACAGATAAAGAAAAACATCTCCATAAAACATCTCCATATATATGAAAAATAAACATCTGTTCAATACAGCAAAAGACTCTAATATCCAAAATACCAAAATACTTCTCCCCCTTTGGCATCAAGCACAAAAAAAGGGAGGCAAAATCAAATACACATCAGAGCCTAATGCTCATCATCTGAAGAAAAGCCTAAAATGTCTGTATCTCCGGAGCCAGCTGGAGATCCAGACGCGTCGATGGCTGGAGACGCCGGAGGGGTCGCAGCTGCAACAGGAGCTGGATCTGCAGCAACGGGAGCCGGAGCTGGTGCAACAGGAGCTGGATCAGCAGCAACTGAAACTGAGCTCGGAGAAGACTCAGCCTGGCGGGCCCTCTTGCGAGGGACCGAAGATCCGGGAGCAGGCAGGCGACGCAGAATCTCCTCCTGCTGTGCAAGCAAACGGAGCAACATCTGATGATGCTCCGCCTGGGTGCTGAGGATCTGCTGCTGCACCTGAATAATCTCCTGAAGCTGAGAGGAAGAAGACGCAGATCCGGTGCCAGTCCCTGCAGCTGGAGCTGGGGAAGACTCCTGAGCAGGAGCCTCGTCCTCTGACTCCCCCGCAGCATCATCATCTGATGCGAGAGAACCAGGGCCAGCAGCTGCAGCGGGGCGAGCACCAAGCCTGCGATCAGCCTGGCCCAGAGGATAGAAGAGAAGAGGATGATGGGGCCGTGGCAGCTCAGTGTCGACGGCCTGGATATGAAAAAGCACCGCTATGATATACGGAGCGTATATCAGCTGACGGCGCGGGGAAAGAAGTACGTGCTGAATCTCACTGATGATGAGATCGGCAACATCGAATGGCTCCTCCTGAAAGATCAAAATCAGGACATGGAGGGCCAGATAAGTGATCCTAGCCCTATCTCCGCTCATGGGGACCAAAGTGAGACGGAGGATCTGTAGGGCTAGGTCTACATCGCGGCGCAGGCCAGCAATGTGACGAAGCTGGAAGGGGCCGGAATAGAGCATGGCCACCTCCCGACGCTCGAGGTCTGGAAGGGTATGGAGCTGGCAGCCAGAAGGAGGGCGCACCAGTCCAAGCGCGGACTCCAGCTGCTCCTTTGTGACGGTGTAGACCTGGAGGCCCGTCATGAAGGTCATGAAGTCGCGCTGAAGGGAAACAAAGACGGTGGAATAAAACTGGCGAATGGGCCCCTCAGCCCAATGCAGAAAGGAATCAGCGACTAGGTCGCGGATCCCTACGGAGCCGAACAGATCTGCGAGGAAGGCGATGCCTGTGCGAGAGGCGATCGTCCCCCACGACAGAGAGCGGTGGGCAAAGATAGGAGCGCGGCTATAGACACTGGTAAACAGGTCTAGGTGGAGGTTTGTGTAGCAGGTGAGAACCTCGCATGCGTCGCGACCAGTGGGACGCGGCGACAGATATGGGTTTGTGGAGCGGAGCGTGCGAAGGCGGCTAACGTGCCACCGGGAATAATCCACGGGGACACGCTCAGGCGGAGGCGAGGGCCGGTTCTCGGACGTCTGACCCGATGAACGCTGGCTATTAGCCGCATTCTTCCGTCGGGCCACACGACGAGAGGGACCGGGCTGATCAGACATGACGAAAGAAAAAACAGAGAGGGAAAACAGAGACCTGAACTGAGGCGGCTGAAACCGAACTGAAATGGTCGAGGAAGCAGATGCGAAGAGGACTGCCAAATCGACCACAGGAACGAAGCTCAACACGGCCAGGAGGTCCACGATCACTGCACACGACGAAGAGGTGTGGTGCAGAGGAGAAGGAGCCGTGAACAGAGGAGCCAAACCGAAGAGGTCGAGACCAGCGAGGACGGTGGCGCCGGCGGTGAGGAGCTCACTGGCGACGAGAGGTGGCGCAAGGATGTGGTGGCGAGGCACGGCGAGGAGGAGGTGCAAAGGCGGGCGCAAGAAGCAACGGCGGCGAGAAGAAAGGTGAAGAGGCAAGGAAAGGATCGGGGAGTTTTTAGGGTTCTGGATCCCGCAACTGACAGTCAGTTTGATAAACTGACAGTCAGTTCCAAACTTAGAAACATTGAACTGACATTCAGTGTGCCACACTGACAGTCAGTTCACAGAACTGAGTTTTGAAACTGACAGTCAGTGTATGAGACTGACAGTCAGTTTGGGACTCGAACACGACCAGGAGCTTCGACCAAAATCAAATGCACGTAACTGACTGTCAGTTTGTGAAACTGACTGTCAGTTATGACAATGACTTCGACCAGAGACTAAGACCAGGCTCCTAAGCATTAAACTGACTGTCAGTTATAGGAACTGACTGTCAGTTTGATCAATTTCGACCAGAAGCAATCTAAGACCAGAGAGAGAATATAATAATATTTTAATACAAACAACACATTTAGCACATCAACTAGCATTTGATATATCAATAATGTTCAGTTCACCCCTTAAAAAGCAAATTCTTGATCCATCTAGGGGTTTAGTGAAGATATCAGCTAGTTGCATATCTGTTCTGACATAATTCATATCTATATCTCCTTTTGCCACATGATCTCTAATAAAGTGGTGCCTTATTTCAATATGCTTAGTTCTAGAATGTTGAACAGGATTATTAGCAATTTTAATGGCACTTTCATTATCACACAAGAGTGGCACTTTATCAAATATAATCCCATAATCCAAAAATGTCTGCTTCATCCACAATAATTGAGCACAGCAACTGCCTGCAGACACATACTCAGCTTCAGCTGTGGAGAGAGCTACAGAATTTTGCTTCCTAGATGACCATGATACTAAGGATCTCCCCAACAGCTGACAGCTACCAGATGTGCTTTTACGATCAATTTTGCACCCAGCATAATCAGAATCAGAATACCCAATTAATTCAAAATTTGCATCTTTAGGATACCAAAGACCTAAACTGGGATAGCATTTTAAATACCTAAGGATTCTTTTAAGAGCAGTTAAATGACATTCCTTAGGATCAGACTAAAATCTAGCACATAAGCACACACTAAACATGATATCAGGCCTAGATGCAGTAAGATACAACAGACTACCAATCATAGACCTATAAAGTTTAGAATCAACCGATTTGCCGCTTTTGTCCATGTCCAGATGTCCATTGGTCGCCATGGGAGTTTTGATTGCCTTGGCGTCTTCCATCCCAAAGCGCTTGAGCAGGTCCTTCACGTACTTTGTTTGACTCACGAACGTACCATTCTTGAGTTGCTTGATTTGCAGACCGAGGAAGAAGCTCAGCTCACCAATCATGAACATCTCGAACTCCCTAGACATCATCTCTCCAAACTCATGACAGAAATGTTCATTAGTAGATCCAAAGATAATATCATCAACATAAATCTGACAAATGAACAAATCCTTTTCAATTTTCTTTGTAAAGAGAGTTGTGTCAACCTTCCCAATTTTAAAACCTTTTGATAATAGAAAGTCTCTAAGACGCTCATACCAAGCTCGAGGAGCTTGTTTGAGACCATAGAGAGTTTTTGACAATTTAAATACATGGTTTCGAAATTTAGAATCTTCAAAACCAGGAGGTTGTTCAACAAACACAAGTTCAAAAATTTCACCATTTAAGAAAGCACTTTTTACATCCATTTGAAAAAGTTTAATATTAAAACATGATGCATAGGCAAGAAGAATGCAAATAGCTTCAAGTCTTGCTACAGGTGCAAAAGTATCAACAAAGTCTAAACCTTCGACTTGAGTGAAGCCTTGAGCAATAATACGAGATTTGTTTCTAATTACAACACCATTTTCATCTTGCTTATTTCTGAAAACTCATTTTGTTCCAATAACATTATGATCTTTGGGTCTTTCTACTAGAGTCCAAACTTCATTTCTAGCAAAGTTATTAAGTTCTTCATGCATGACATTTACCCAATCAGAGTCATTTAAAGCTTCATTAACATGTTTGGGTTCTAAAGAAGATACAAAAGAATGATGTTCACAAAATGCAGCAATACGAGATCGAGTTTGAACACCCTTACTGACGTCACCCAATATTTGGTATAGAGGGTAATCCTTGGTGATCATTTGATGCTGTCTTGGTGCTTCGTCTTGTACAGCTTCATCTTGATCTTGTTCTGGAGGATCAACATGAGATGATGATACATTTTGATCAACATTCTCAATGTTGACATCATCTTCTTGATCTTCATCTCTTGGCTTGATGTCTCCTATTGTTATGTTCTTCATGGCTTCTTGAAGATCGTCACCTGAAACTTCATGAGAGACTTGCTCCTTTTGTGAGCCGTTAGTTTCATCAAATTCGACATCACCAGATTCCTCAATGCAACTTGTATTTTTATTAAAATCGCGATAAGCTTTACTAGTGGTGGAGTATCTGACTAGAAAGCCTTCATCTACTCTTCTTTGAAATTTACCACCAAAATTCTTTTTCTTAAGAATATAACACTTGCAACCAAACACTCGAAAATAAGAAATATTTGGCTTGCGCCCAACAAGAAGCTCATAAGGAGTCAAGTTTAGAAGAGGATGCAAATAAAGTCGGTTTATAGAATAGCAAGCGGTATGCACGGCTTCAGCCTAGAAGCGAGTAGGAGTATCGTACTCACTTAGTATAGTCCTTGCCATTTCTATAAGTGTTCGATTTTTCCTTTCAACAACTCCATTTTGCTGTGGAGTGTAGAATGTGGAAAATTCGTGTTTGATTCCAAGAGAGTCACAAAAATCAAAAAGAGTTGAATTAACGAACTCTCCACCATGATCACTACGGATTTTCTTGATGGATAATTCGAATTCAGTAGAAACACGTTTTGCGAAACTTTTGAAAACATCGGGGGTTTTAGATTTTTGAGAAATAAAGAAAACCCAAGTATAGCGAGTAAAATCATCAACAATCACAAAACCATAATTGCTACCCCCAATACTTTGAAACTCGGAAGGTCCAAATAAATCCATATGAAGAAGTTCCAAAGGTTTGCAAGTAGAAAGAATGCGCTTAGTTGGATATGAGGTAGCAACTTGCTTGCCTGCTTGACAAGCGCTACAAGGTTTGTCCTTTTCAAAATTCACATCCTTTAAGCCAACAACCAAATCACGTTTTAAAAGTTTTCTCAATTGATGCATTCCAACATGTGCAAGTCGTTTATGCCATAGCCAACCTTTTGAGGTTTGAGAGACAAGACATGTTGAAAGAGATGCATCTTTTGAATGAAAATCAACCAAATAAAGATTTCCAAAACGAAAGCCTTTAAAGATCAAAGATTTATCTTTCAAACTTTCAACCAAAACTTCTTTTAGATAAAACGTGCAACTAAAACCAAAATCGCAAATTTGTGCAACGGAAAGCAAATTGAAATTCAGAGATTCGACCAATAAAACATTTGAAATAGAAAGATCATTTGAGATTGCGATTTTACCCAAGCCGACCACATTTCCTTGACGGTTGTCGCCAAAGGTAATCTTTTGGTTCTCGCTTGAGTTGTCTTCTATTGAGGTGAACAACTTCTTGTTACCGGTCATGTGTTCGGAGCATCCGCTATCTAGCACCCAATGCCTCCCACCGGTCTTGTAGTTCACCTGCATAAAAAGAATTAAGTTCTTTTAGGTACCCAAATCTTTTTGGGTCCTTCAATGTTAGCAATCAAAGCTTTGGGCACCCAAATAGATTTCTTCTTTTTGTTTAACATGGGTGCGCCAACATACTTTGCAATAACATAACCTTTTCTCGACTTTTGAAGCATGTAGCAAGTATCAAAATAATTTGGAGTCATCAAGGGACATGCTTCATGCGAATGACCGGTTTCATGGCATTTATGACAAAATGAGTTACATGCTTTAACAAATATGGTTCTAGAATTTTGTTTCCTTTCTTTCTTTTGAAAATATCCTAATCCTTCTTTTCTAAAAGAACATTTTTGTTTACTAAGGATTAGATCAAGAGATATTTTACCTTTATAACAATTTTCTAAGCCTTTTCCAAGTTTTTCAACTTGAGCCTTAAGTTCATTATTTTCATTTAAGATGTTATCATTAGAAACACATGGAATGTGATGACTACTAGAGGGAGATTTATCCAAGTTACATTAAATTGAAGCATCTACCTTAGATGAGGTATTTGTAACATCTTTTATGAGCATGCATTCATAAGATTCTTTAAGTTCAGAGTATTGAGCGCGTAGGGAAGAATGTTCTTCCTTAAACGCCTTATAATTCTTTTTAGTTTTTCCAAAGACTTCATTTAATTCGGTTATCATTTCAACTAAATCATCATATGAAGGATCGTTGATGTGTACCTTTTCATCACCTTTAGCCATAAGGCAAATGGATGAGCTAGTTGAAGTGTTGATGTTGCCGAGAGCTAGTCCGGCCATCTTCTTGGAGCAACTTCTTTCGTTGTCGGAGTCGGAGTCGGAGCTCTCTCCGCCGAACATCCACTCTCCAAAACAGGCTTCTTTGATTTCTTCATTCTTCTTCTTGAAGAACTTCTTCTTGTTCCACGCCTTGTTCTTGTTTGGATATCTTGATGCTATGTGTCCCTTCTCATGACATCCATAGCAAATGATGTCCTTGAAGTTATTTTGCTTTTGCCCCTTTGGTAGTGTGTCAATGTTGACACCTTTCTTATGCAACCTGCGAAGGAGTTTTTGAGTGTTCTTTACCATGAGTGCGAGGTCTTCATCGGAGGAGCCATCACTTGAATCGTTTCTTGCATTAGCTTTGAAGGCCAAACCTTTCTTCTTCGTCTCCGCGGGTTCGGCTGCTTCCTTCTTCTCCTTCTTGTGCATCTCATGGGTGATGAGGTTCCCATAAAGATCGGTTGGTGTTGTGGTCGATAGATCGGAGTTTGTGAGAACCGTGGCCAAAGTGTCGAAACTTTCAGGTAAGGCCCTAAGCATCTTTCTCACAAGCTCAAGGTCAGTAAAAACAACACCAAGACCCTTGAGTTCATTCACAATGTTATTTAACCGAGTAAACATGATTTAACCGAGTAAACATGGAATCCACGGACTCGGTTGATGACATGGTGAAAGTCTCATATTTTTGCCTCACCATTAGCAATTTTGCCTCTTTAACCTTTGTTGTTCCCTCGTAAATTTCTTCGAGGGTAGTCCAAAACTTATGAACAGTCGTGAGATTGCTCACACGGTTAAACTCATTTAAGGATAAACCGGCAAAGAGTGCATTTTTTTCACGGGCATTTAAATGCAACTTTCTCCTATCGTCCTCAGACTGACTTGCCGGATCAACCGGAGGAGTAAAGCCGAGTTTAACGATATCCCATACATCAAGCCCCATAGCTTCTAGGAATACCGACATACGCACTTTCCAATAAAGATAATTTGTCCCATCAAAGATAGGCGCACGACCGGTATGACCAAGAAGAAAATCACCACTTGACGACATCCTCTCTCTAGGCGGTAAAGCCTAATGAATCGAGAGACCTTGCTCTGATACCACGTGTTGGATCAAGGATGCCGACTAGAAGGGGGGTGAATAGGAGGCTTTTAAAAACTTTAAAACTAAAAGCAAATAAAGAACAAATCGAGAACAAATAATATAAGCAAGGGAAAGAGAACGGACACAACGATTTTTACCGAGGTATCGGAGACTCGCCCAGTCTCCACTAATCCTTGTTGAAGCACTCAAATCACTTGAGTCTTGCCTCAATATCCACAAAGGATATTATCACTAATGGTTGCTCCTTGTCCACTCCGGAAAGGCGAGCACCGATGCCTTGTACACACTTGCCGAGCCTCTCCGACAATCTCCGAACGGAGAGATCAACGGCCACGCCTCCGAACCGTCTAGGTGAGGGCGCTCACCAAGAGTAAAAGGCAGCGAGGTCTTCTCTAGACCTCCAAACACACACCGAGAAGCTAAGTAAATGCAAAATGCAAAGAACTGAAATGCTCGGTGGATCGGAAAGCACTCAACTTGATCAAAAGATCAAGATTTTATATAAGAAACTAATGCTCAAGAGTGTATATGAAATGCTGCTGCTTGTTGTATAAAACTTATGCCCAAAGCCCCTTTTTATAGCCTCAAGAAGCAAATGAACCGTTGGAGCTAGGGCTGAAAATCAGCAACCCAAACTGACAGTCAGTTTGCCTAACTGACAGTCAGTTCAGTGCACAACGGCCGACAAAATTTACGGATAAAACTTTGCTAGCCGTTTGTGGTCGAAAAAGGAAAAGCTGAAACCCACAACTGACAGTCAGTTACACAAACTGACAGTCAGTTCGACCACAAACTCGACCAAAATCAAATAGAAACTCAGTTAAAAACTCTGTTGTCGAAACCCCAACTGACAGTCAGTATGGACAAACTGACAGTCAGTTTAGTACAAAAATTTTGAGCACAAAATACACCCTCTCTGGACAATTGTCAGTTTAAACTAACTGACAGTCAGTTTAACAAACTAACAGTCAGTTTAGCAAACTGACAGTCAGCATGAACAAAAATAGAGATAACTTTAAATCCAGAAATCCAAAAGAGGTGTTTAATAGCTCATTTGAAAGATATTTTAAAGTACTATCTTTTTGTCAACATAAGAAAAAGTCAGATCTCCATAGATCTTTCTATAAAATGCAAAAACTCTTCTGCTGTCAAAAACTAAACTGAAAAACCAAATAACTAACAGTCTGTTAAAAACCTCCATAACTTTTGATCCAGAAATCCAAATTGAGAGTTTAATAGCTAGTTTGAAAGATAATTTAAAGGATTACATGTTTGTCAACAGAAGAAAAAGCCAGATCTGCCTAGATCTTTCTAGAAAAAGCAAACACTCTTCTGCTGTCAAAACACAACTGAAAAACCAAATCTTTCAAACCAAATTCAAATCAAATCCAACTCAAAATGATGCAATGCAATGACCTAGATTTCTCGGTTTGCGTTGGAGATAAAAAGAGGACTTTCGCCACCCCTCTTTATAGTACGGTTTAAAACTAGAAAATAATTTCCCTAACCGATCATCTCCAAACGCCGAGATCGGTAAAAATAAAAACTCGTAATACCTTAGGTCTTTCGCATCTTCATGATTTGCGTCTTGTATTTTGCTCTTCTGCATCTTGTGCTTTACTTCAAGTCAGGTTCATCTTGATCATCTTGTATTTCTTCCCAACTGATCCCTGTATCAATTAATCTCAAAAGCACAATTAGTACGAAGCACTTTGTTTTTATTAATCATCAAAATTAGGGTTAGGCATGAAGGCCTAGATGCAACAGACATCACTGCTACGGATACACGCAGCACTTCACCACCATCACCCCCTACGCACGAACTTGGGCCAATTACACAAGCACGTGCACGACAGTTAAATTATCAAGTGAGTTCATTCCTCGGGTTTCATCATTACACTGTAGAGGATAGATTACTATTTAATGATATTTTTGTACTTAAGAACCACAACATGGATATGTAAGAAAGCAATTCTTCACCAAGTCAGGAGCAGTCCGCCTTCAAACGAGCATAGAAGTTGCATACGGAATCCGTTTGAGATGTGTGAGCACTTAATAAAAAGCTTACTTCACCCTCTTTCTAACAGATCCAATCCCATCTCCAAATTCCTTATGAGTCGGCCGCAATCATCAAAACAAGTCGGCGGACAGAACCTGTCTTGAACTCTTAGGTGCTACGTCGCCTCTACTTTGGGCCCAAGGCATATGTAGTTTGTTTTGGGTTGCGTGCCACCTCTAGCTGCCGCCCCTTGTCGTATATTTGCCAAAACTTCTTGTTGCTTTCTTAGGTTTTGTTTAGTTTAGTTTTCCCATGTGTGAAACTACCTCGATTTCTCTTGTGTCCGTCGACCAATTAAATCGAGTTATAGAACCTCAAATTTCGAGTACTTTAGGCTTATTTGCAATTTCAGATTGTTTTTCCTTGTTCTTGCTTGTTCTTCGGTTACTCGCAGGAACTGATCTTCGTGATCAGGTCAACCGCGTTCTTGACACGATTGATAATAACTCGGTGTGGTGGTTTAGCGATTGCTTGGCGTCCCGTCGTGATCAGTTAGCAGCCGCATCGTCAAAGTCATCAACCATCAAATCAAAGTTATCATTCTCATCGGAAGATTGGGCCAATCTTACATTAGCACACGTGTCTACCAGCCCAACCAATCGTTGGGTGCGCGTGAAGCTCGCTCTATCCCACACCAAATAGCTCACAAAAAATCTCTAGCCACATGTTTTTTTTTATATATACATCTTTTCTTCTTAAAAAAATTGGCATAGAAGGAATAAAAGGACGGGGATGTAAGGTGGTTAATTAAGACAAAAGCATTGTAGTTGTGGTTAGGGTGCCACCAATCTATAATATCTATAATATTGATCCCCACTAACTGGGAACTGTTCATTATATCTCACTCCTGACTGCGCCACATCGCCCTTTTTACCTCAGCCATTCGATCGGTTCCGTTCGCCGCTCTGATCGTTCCACGTCCGTGCGTTGTTGCCTCTCACGTCCACTGCTCCTCCATCGACCGCATGTTGCTTCCGCTGATCATTCCACGTCCGTGCCCAAAAGCCCTATCCCCAAAACCCTTGCCGCCGCAACTCCTCCTGCCCGGATCTCACCAGATCCACTGCCGCCGCCTCATCGGGCGCCTTGCCGGATTCGCACCACGACGCCGCCGGGCCACACCGTTCCAATTGCCACCGCACAGCCACCACCAAACCCTAGCGCTGCAACTCGTAAAACCGTCTCCATAGAAACTCGCCCCGCCCGGATCTCACCAGATCCCCTGCCGCCACCTCATCGCGTGCGTCACCGGATCCGCATCGGCACGCCGATGGGTCCCCAGTGCCGCCACATCGATCCCGTCGCCACCCCACAGCCACCGCCAATCCCTAGCGCCGCAACTCCTCACGGCTGGATCTCACCAGGTCTGCCGCCGCCGATGCCACTGTGCCGCCAATCTGAGCGAGATTCGCTCGGATCTGAGCCACCAAGCTGCCCCTCACATGCCACCGCGCTGCCCCTCACATGCCACCGATCCGTCGAGCTGCGCCGCATCGCATTGCGCCATGACGACCACAACTACCACGACAGCTTCGACGACTCGACCTTCGACCTCCTCCACGGCCACGTCCCGTCGACCGTAGGCAGCTTCGACTACGAAAGCTACATCGACCACAACTACCACGACAGCTACGTCAACCACGACAACTCCGTCGACCACACGGCGGGTTTTGGTCAGTGAGTCCACAGGCTTTGACGACTACAACTTTGCGCCGCGACCATTGGTGCCTCCCCGCTGGTCGCCGCTCCTTTCGACCAGCACCAAGGGTTAGGGGACGGGGTGTTAGGATTAGTGAAGTTTGAGGTCAAATTGGCAGACAGCATGATCCAATCTTGTCTCTATTGATTTCTTGGACATGGTTTTTCACTATCCATTTGGTGAGAGATATCAATACTTCTTGTCAAGGATTGATTCATTTGGAGGCTACCTAATCTGAGAATAAACTGTTAGTTGCTTGATTTATGCTACTGCATTGTGTTATGTAATCTTGATACATGCAATTTCCATAGTGGTATCCATAAGAAAATAATTTGGTGGCTTCCCCTGTTACTTTTCCCCCATTTCGGGCTTTTACCTATCGGAGGGCAATCTTTGGTATTAATCCATCCGATGCTGGCCATGTGTGTAAGGACCACGAAGCTGGTCAACTGGTCAGCGGGTCAAAAGCCACGTGGATGGCTATTAGAGTGGTCGCACTGCTGACCTCTAAACTTATGTGCGAGTTTAGTTTTTAAAGGAGTGCTGTCAGACTGTGCAATATCTGTCTGGGGTTCCTCGCAGCCACCTCTCAGCCTGAGCGAGTGCCGCTACTCACCCCTGTATAAGCGTGTCATCATTCAGCTTTTGATCACGGGTCATTTTCGGGTCATCGCGGGTCGTTCACGGGACAGTTTGAGCCCAGATGGGCACGAAAACAAAACCAACAAAGAAGCAGAGAAGAAAGAAAATAGCAAAGAAAAGAAAGGAAGAGAAAGAAAAGAAAAAAAAGAAAGAAAAAGAAAAGAAAAGAGGGGGAAACTCCAGAACAGCCAGGGCAGGCCCAAGGCCCAACAGCCCATTTATCAGTTTAGCCCCTGGATTCTGCCAAAATTCTCAGCTATTGTGAAACTTTGCACAAAACCCCTCCAATTTCTCTGATTTTGCAAATCAGTCCAGTTTACACTAATGCGGCTTAGGCATCAGCCACCTGTTCGCCGGAACAGTGAAACCAGCCACATCAACCCCACCTAAGTCGGCTGCATGCAAAAGCTTGCAGGATAAGCAAGTTTACCATCCAAATTCACACCCACAATAGCATCATTTCACACAGAACAACAGAGAATAGGGTAAAAGCCCAAAACTCAGGTAACCAGTAGTACCTTAGAGTAGAGAAGGGGATAGCAGATAATTTAGGCATGCATGTTCATTCTTTTCTATACTTTGTGATTCACAGGTGAAGCAGCAGGAGCAGTTCAAGAGCAGGGAGAAGAGATTCAGAACCAGCATCAAGGTTAAAGCTGAATTTAATTATAGATTTTAGCATGTTTAACCTTGGATTATATTAAGGTGTGTCATTCAGATGCTTAACTAGAGAGTAGCTCGCTAGAATTACTTAAAGCAGCAATTGAAACCCCAACCAGTGATTCAACTAGATGTCTACACATTCAACATATCTTTCACACCCCGTAGCAGAAGCTTACTCCCCATCACAAAACACATGAACACAAGATCACAATTATCCACCTTCAGGCATCACAGTTCACAGCACCACCTCAAACCAAGGCACACCAATTCCACAGAACAGAGCAAACACAATACCAAAACCAGAGCAAAGCACCCCAGCCCAACACTACACCTCTCACCTCAACCCGGACCCAAGGTAGGGGAGCTTACCTGGGGGCGCTGACGTCGAGGACCGGGTAACCGGCAGGTCAGCGGCGGCACATCCACACACGCCCGACAAGCCACCGCGCGGCCATGCCGCTAGGGCGCGGCCAAGCGCGGCCGCGAGCCGCGAGAGAGGAGGCGCAGCAGTGCGGCCCGGGCTACGGCCGGCCGCGACGCGTGCGCCGGCGAGAAGTTCACGGCGGCTGAGCTAGGGATAGGGTTAGGGTGATAGGAGCCATCGGGTGCAAGAGAGAGAGATAGAGAGCCACGGGAGCTGCGGCGGCGCCGGAGCCCGGAGACGACGGCGAGGTTAGCTAGGGTTAGGGCCGGCTAAGGCGGACTCCAACGCGCGACCACGCGAGGAGCTTCGCGGTCGAAGCCGCCGTCGGCCGCGCGCAAGCAACGCGCGGAGCAGTGCTCGGACGCGCGAGCACGCGGTCGTGGCGAGGGCGGGCCCCACCTCTGCGAGCGCCGGTCGAACGCGCGTTGGAGAGGAAGATGGCAAACGAACAGGCGCGATGAACAGTGTTTTGACGCGTTTTGTGGGCCCGGCTACAGTACTACCTCAGGTTAATTCGGCCGGATCTTTTGTACCGCACTCACACGTATATACCCATGACATGTGGGGACAAATTATGCCGGGGCCCACTTGTAAGTGACTGTTTTAGCTCGCAACTATCGGATTGATTTTTTTTCAGTTTTTAAAGCGATCCAACGGTCATTTTTTGCATGGGCCCACTTGTCAGCGACGGAATTTCCGGCCGTTGGAGTTTTTGCCGTTGCAAAATTAGCCGTTACTCTTTATTTAATTATTTTTTTTATTAAAAAATTACCCAAAATTCCAAAAAAATCCTAAAAAATTCAGAAAAATTCGAAAAAATTCTGAAAAATTCACATAATTCTGGCTATAAATAGATGCTTCATATCTTCACTTCACCACACCCATTTCACCCATCTCACCCATCTTATAACATTTTACACACCTATTTTCACACACTTTGTGCACCGAAATTAGTTTTAGGCGTCGATATGGATAATAATTCTCCTGAGGGTTTCGTAAACTGGCTTAGTTCTCCTAGTACAACTGGAGAAAATCCAAAAATACCAGGTAATTCAAATCCTCCACCATATCCACCCACTAATCTTCATTTTCCACAACCATCTTTTCCATCCGTGTATCCTGTCTACCCCCCCCGGCCCGCAGTATGCACATGCTCCTCCATATCCGCATCCCGCTGCATATGCACCACTGCACTCATTTCCACAAAGCCATCCATTTGTACCGTATGGGCCAAACTATCATTTTGTTGAGGCTCCGGCTTCGTATGGTCATCCCTCGCCACCGCCAGGCCTAGGGCAAAATCTCAGATCCCCATCCCCCCCAGACGTGAGTACTCCACAATCTACGCCGGAGCTCGGAGCGGACGACGACGACGACGACCATAGTCTCCCGGGTCCTGCCGGGCGCAGGCGGTTGTTTTGGCAACCGGCCGACGATGTTCGACTTGTGAGTATTCCTTTTTTACATTTAGATATTGTGGAAGGAATTATTTAAACATTTTGCTGAATTTTATTTGAAACTCTTACATCCATTTTTGATCACACCATTTATAATTCGGTTGCGCAGATAAGTGCGTGGTTGAACAACTCGTTGGACCCAATCGACGGGAACAGCAAAAAGTTCGACACGTACTGGGCGAGTGTGGCTGCGGCGTACAATGCGAGCAGCCCACGAAATCGTAGAAGGGAGGTCAAGCATTGCAAAGACCACTGGCTCCGGACTAACAGAAAAGTTGTCCAGTTTAATGGTTGTTGGTGCAGAATGAAGGAAGTGTACGCCAGTGGTCGTTCGGACGACCAACTAATGGCACAAGCTCGCGAGCTGTATAGGAGTGAGACAGGGCATGCATTTGCTCTGGACCACTGGTGGACGAATGTTCGAGACCAACCTAAATGGAACCGAACATATGTCGACACCGGGAAAAGAGCACGGTTCAGCGAGGACGGTGCGCACACATCATCCTCGTCCAATCCAGATGAGCGGCTCGTGGAGGAGACGCGCCCAGAAGGTCGCGACACCGCCAAGGACAAGCGCAAGGGGAAAGGCAAACAGAAATCTCCTTTGGGCAACACGTTCGCGCAAGAAGACCTGCAAGCCTTCGTCAGAGCTAACACTGAGCGCGTCGAGGCAACAGCCCGTGCGGCCTCCACTCTGAGCAAACACGACCAGCTCAACCAGAAGCTGGTCCTTGCAAAGTCTTTAACAAAATTGGTCACTACAGACAAATCCAACTTCACCGAGGAGGAAATGAAGGATCATGCGGAAGCGTTGAAGTTTGTAAAAAATTTGATCCGGAAGGCCAAACTAGACTAGGCAGAGTAGTGTAGCATTTTATTATCGAGGTGTCGTTGTACACCTATGTATCCTTCTTTTCTGCAATTGAAATAAGTTTGGAAAATTTCCGTTGGACTCATATGTTTGAGAAATAGCCATTTGACTCATGTGGTTGAAAGTAGTCGTTGGACTCATATGTTTTGAAAGTAGCCGTTCCACTCATCTTTTCGGAAAATAGCCGTTGCACTCATCTTCTTGGAAAATAGCCGTTGCACTCATCTTTTCGGAAAATAGCCGTTGGAGTTTGAAAAATAGCCGTTGCACTCATCTTTTTCGAAAATAGCCGTTGGAGTTTGAAAAAGAGCCGTTGGGATATTCATCCTGGCTTATATAAACCGAATCGACCGTGCACATATTTCTCATCCCCAGCAATACTCCTCACTATCAAATCCCTCTCATTCCCAAATCCCTCTCCCTCAAACATGCCGTCCAGCTCTGGTTCAAGCTCGTACAGTGAAGACGAAGAGTCCGTAAATACCTTACGGAGTGCCCTTGCGGGATTCGTCAACCCAGATCCCGCCATGGTGGAGTTAGAAGAGCATGTGCTTGCCGGTATACAAGCAAGGCTGCAGGCTTCTACTTCCCGCCGTCATCAGCGCGATAGCAGATGATACATCAACAGGGACCGTGAAACCGGCCATATCCGGCTCATGGCGGACTACTTCTGCGAAGATCCGGTGTACCCCGACCACATGTTTCGTCGGAGGTTCCGGATGAGTAGGCCCATCTTTCTTCGTATCGTCGGATCTCTTGGTGAGTGGTCCACCTTTTTCACCGAGAGAGTAGATGTCGTTAACCGCCGAGGGTTGTCTCCATTACAGAAGTGCACAGCAACCATTCGTTTGTTGACGTACGGTTCTCCTGCCGATGCTGTCGACGAGTACGTACGGATTGGCGAGTCCACAGCAATCGAATGCTTGAAGAAATTCGTCGACGGAGTGATTGACAACTTCGGCAAGGAATATCTTCGACGCCCAACCATCGAAGACATGCAGCGCCTATTGCAACAAGGAGAGGCGCGCGGGTTTCCGGGAATGCTTGGAAGCATAGACTGCATGCACTGGGAGTGGAGAAATTGCCCAGTTGCATGGAAAGGGCAATTTACTCGCGGCGATTACGGAGTCCCAACCATTATACTCGAAGCGGTCACCTCCTAGGACATTTGGATATGGCATGCCTTCTTTGGTGTTGCCGACTCCAACAATGATATAAATGTGTTGAACCAATCCCCCTTGTTCACCGATATTTTGCAGGGACGAGCTCCTCAAGTACAGTACTTCATCAATGGGCACGAGTTCAACATGGGATACTATCTAGCAGATGGTATATACCCAGAGTGGGCTGCCTTCGTGAAGACGGTACCCCTGCCCCAAACAGACAAACACAGACTGTTTGCACAGCATCAAGAAGGAGCGAGGAAGGATGTGGAGAGAGCATTTGGAGTTCTACAATCCCGCTTTGCCATCCTGCATGGCCCAGCATGCTTTTGGCAACGTTCAACTCTCGCGAAAATCATGAGGGCATGTGTCATACTACACAATATGATCGTTGAGGATGAGCGAGATTTTGACGGGCCACTCTACAATTTCGAAGACATCCAAGGGACTTCCACCGTAACGCCGCCTAATATCCAACATGGCGGTATAGCTGCTTTCGCTGATGTGATCCAGAGAAACACCAACATTCGGGCTCAACCGATGCATGCAGCGCTCAAAATAGATTTGATTGAACACATTTGGGAGCATTTTGGAGGTGTCCACGGAAATTAGTCATTATATATCTCTTTTCTAATATTTTTTATTTCCACGTCGATGTTAAATTTCAAGTTTCAATACCAATGCATGTATGTAATGTCGTACGTTTAATGTTATGTTCAACTGTCCAATGTAATAAAAATATTTATTTTTATTGTACCGAATTTAATACAAATATTTATTTTCGTTATGCCGAATTTTCGATCCGCAAATTATATTTTTAAATGTTGGAAATATTGTCGTACAATTTTTAATTTATTTATATAGATTATGTAATTATTAATATGATGGTAAAACCGAAATTATATATTTAATACGTGGGGTCCACCCAAGAGCCTCTCCAAGAGTCTTTGCATTGGAGAGGGAGACTCTTGGAGGAGTGGTCTCACGAAGAGTCTCTCGAGGAGCCTATGCATTGGAGAGGAAGAAATGGTTGGTTGAGGCTCTTCGCTGACGTGGCGGAGAATATTCTCCTGGAGAGCCTGTCAGGAAGGAGCTAGGGTTGGAGACAGCCTAAGTGTGCATGTACGTGTGCGTGTGCGTGTGCGTGTGTTTTGGTGTAGGCAGGCAGAGAGAGAGAGAGAGCGGGAGAAAAGGAAGATTGGGCCCTGGGCCGGCCCAACCAACACTTCTAGGATTCTTTTTCCTTTTCTTTTTGTGATTTCAATTCTGGTTTCAATTTTAAGTAGCCACTAATATCATTCAATTTAAAATGTATTTCAAATCAGAGGTTTAACTAATTATAGAGTGTAATTATATGCTTACCTCTTTTAATAAGTCAATTTAAAATTTATATTTAATTCTCTTCCTTTTTGTAAACTCAATTCCATTATTAATTCTAAATTAACTAGTGACTTTCTCCCCAAATCAATATTCATAAATATAGGAATTTACATAACTAAATATTTTAACTGATCAACAATTGCAGTGTCTTAATTTACACCTAGATTAATTAGAATCTAATCAAATTAGATTTATGTATAGGTACACAAATACATCTTTACTATTTTAACAAATACATCTGAAGTAATTTCAGTATTTCATGTAGACCTCAATCCAAGTAAAAGAATTCTAAGATTATAAATTATTTTGGTTTCTATTCCCAAATAATAAATTAACTAGTTGTCAACTTAAATAACCTTGACTTTAAAACAATATCTTGGCTTAATTATATTAAACATTATAAAGCAAACACCCTTAATATTATTATTGTTTTTAGAAACTACCCAACTCAAAATGGTTATATAATTCCATTAGGAAGTTCAATTAAACTAAACTCGATTTCTTATTTTGCCTGGGAGAGTGACATGTACAATAGAGCGAGAGCAATTAGCACCTAAGCTCTGCATCAGTGCATAGCATTTATCAGCATTTTTCTTAGGAATTTATATACGCGATCATTTTACTTTTAGGAGCGGAGCTGAACGAGAATTTCCAGGGCGACGCTCATATTTTGGATCCTGATCTTGCTACTTCAGGCAAGTTTTGTTCTTGACCATATTGATCGTGTCTTATTGCGTTTATTTGGCTATCCTATATCTGATAATCTATGTAACTATACCATCTTGCATCAAAAAGGTATTTTATAAAAGTTGGTCATAATGAAAGAGTCGGTGTCTTGATGGATAAAGTGTAACTGGAGGAGTGCCGAAGGAGGGCTCGAATCTTGTATAAAGTACAATTATAAAAGTAAGGACATAACCAGCTGTCATTTTTACCCAGCGCTGCAATACCCGTATCAACCACAGACCTGGTATGGGACAGGCCTAGTCAAGTATCTTATCCGAACGCTAGTACACCTCCACACTGGGAACGTATATGTATATTATATTATGATGAAAGAACCGACCCGAGGCGGGCTTGGAGCTATAGGCTCACAGTGGGTGTAGCAGATGCGTCCGACTACACAGGTATGGTGGTACCATACCAGTGGAGGGAACTAGTAGAAGGGTTTGAAAAAGGCTTTGTTCTCTTGATAATGTCACGCATTATCAGAAATGCGGAGCACTGTTGACGAACACCGACATGGTAATCAAGAGATTCTGTGAGTAAAGTGATACCCCTCTGCACAGTAAAACGTGGATATTCACTCCTTGTTCTCAGGTCGAGAACTGCGTCGCGGCAGAAAAGGAGACCTATAGGTGGTCTCACCCTATGATGCAAATGTTCAATAGCGTTTTACTTAATAACCGGAGTCTTTTACAATCACAAATGAACTTTTGAGTCAAAACCGTCTTTGCTAATATACTCTAATAACTCTTTGACTAGTTAAGGTTTGCATGATGCATTTATACATCCAAATTGCTTGCTGAGTGCCTCGACACTCATCCTTGCTATTATAATTCCTTGTTAGACTTTGAATACCCCTTGGGTGATGCCACGCCAACCGGACGACCAGACCAAGAAGCTTATCCTGGAGAATCCTACTGTGAGCTTGATGAGGTCTATTTCAACACCGAAGACGAAGAATGACCGCCATAAGAATACCCTAACTGCTGTATTTTGTTTTCAATAAGTATGCTTATGCTTTTGTGTGTAACTAGACTCGTCGTTATATTGGACCATGTTTAATTATGTCATGTTTCTGCTCGCTACTCTGTAACGAACATTCTCGGATAAGTTCGTTTTGTTCGAAAATGTTCAAAGATCAAACGTGCTGCCACGTGGGTGGTATGTCAGGTCGCCGCAATGTGCATCTTTTAATCTAGACTTAAAGGATAGTTTGTTTCATCCTGGTTTGATAAACTGATATATGCAATTGGTGTTCTTTGAAATTGGCGCATGTAATTCAGAAGTGCCAATAGAAGGCAGGCATTCTCATTTTCTCACTATCTTTTGAAATCTACAAGACCCTGGTGCTTATATTATCTTTGCTCCATTTATGGGAACATCGTTCTGGTACATACACCTTTACCTTTACTAATCAAGTATTAAGCAAAAAATTGAGTGGTTGCTAATATTGCTAATGTTGAACCTGTTTATCTAAATTTTGATTAGTTTTGCAGCTTTCCTCATATCATCTTATGCTCTTGGCAAGTTCTTCGTTCTGTATTCTAAATTTTATACATGATTATTTTCCTTCTAATCGTAATATGTATGCAGGTAATTCAATCACTTATCTAGTAAAGGCTCCCTCAAGTTATTAATATGTCCTATCTATTCAAGTTGCGCAGTGGTGGTCCTACAAAGAAAAACTTGACCCTAGAAGAACAACAAGAAAAAGTAAGGACACTGTCTTGCCTTTCGATCTATGCTTGATTCTTTCAAAATATTTTCTCTTAAGGTCCCCTTGCTATTCTGTTTGTTGAGCAGATAATTGAAGTCCGCAAGGAGCTTGGAGAACATTCATCAACAGCAATACAATATTTCCGTTCGGATGCCACAATATTGAGATTTCTTCGAGCAAGAAACTGGAATGAGCAGAAAGCAATTAAAATGCTGAAATCAGCTCTTAAGTGGCGGCTAGAGTACATGCCAGAAACAATTCGTTGGGTATGTTTGGTTCAATTCAATCCATCTGTTCATGTTCAATTGAGGATCCATGTGATATGGGCAGTACAGAGAGCAAATTAATCGAAACATTAGAGATGAAGTCATGCTTTACAAATTTACCTATAAGCCACCTGAAAGTTTGGTACAGTTGAAATAATCATGCCTATTGCATGCAATATTTTGCTACAAATTGAAGAATTCATACATGTTAGGTTTCTTGCATTCCCAGTTTGCAATATAAAGTAAGCTTTTCATTCTTTCAATCATCAAGAAGATGTTGCACATGAAGCAAAGAAAAGAAAGATATATAGGGCGGACTATCAGGACAAATGGAAGAACTGTTCTTGTATTGAGGCCCAGACTAGAAGTTAGTTCTGGCTTGCTGCAGAGGAAGTTTCTGAAAAGCATCACATCGAGACTATAAAATTTTTAACACAGTATCTTTTGCTCCCTTACTGAAGCATTTTAAATTGTTCTCCATTAGATATACCTAATGGTTAATATGCCGCAAGATCATGCTGGTATGTTGTAATCCAATTAAATGTGGTAAAACTGAACTATTAAATTGATGATCCTGAGCCATTCTAATATATGATGACTTAAAATCATTCTAGGCTGCTAATACAATTAGCACATCAAAAACTAAGTATCTAAATTTCTTAGTATCTAACTTTGTGCACTTCATTTTGAATTGCAACACAATACAACCTCAGCAAAAGGACAGATCAACACGTTCGTCCCGAAGGCTTTCCTGAGACAACGCGCAGGCACTTCACTAGTTTAATATATTTATATCACATTTCTTTCTCTGTGATTTTATGTCATGTTAATTGACGTATTTCTGTGTATTCATAAGCATAAAATGAATACCTAAAGAAGGTTGTTATTTCTAGCTGCCAGTGATGTTCCTTCAATCCAAATGAATTTCAGTGGAATCAACTTCTTCGTTGTCATCTTCTTCCAAGTGCTTTTGAAATTATCAAAAGAAAGAGCTTAGGCAGCTGGCTTAAGTCTACTGTCTAAGACCATTTGATCTAAACTTGAACAATTAAAAATAGGATGTTAAAACATATACTACAACTCCATAGCTCTATCTGACATTGTTATCGATGAATCGTACTTTAGTACCAGTTCATTAAAGAAAGGGAAAAAATTACCCTTCCCCTTTTAAATAAATAATAATTATAGAGGCTGATATTAAACAGGAACGAACCTGTAATTATGTGATATAACTACGTGTCAAGTCATAATAACAATGATTATTCAACTTTTAGTGGACGCAAGCATAAAATGGAGTGATGGATTGGTTATGGCCCACTGCAAATAAAAGAGGAGAAAACGTAATAATGAAAAAAAAAAAAAAAAAGTTGGTCTGCATCGGTCAGAGCCTGTTATCACAAATTTGCTAATTACTTAACACCATCAGCATGGCCCGCTCACCCCAGTATGGTTCTAAACATGTAATGGCCATATATGATCCTCGTGGGTTCTTTTTTGTTAGAACCTCACCTGATCCCAATTGTTGCATCTGTTGCTGAAATCATCTTCGTTGCTGAAATTATACATTTTCCTTGCAACAAAAATTGCAATGAATACAAACAAGTGAAAAGAGACTGTTTGAAGAATTTGCTCTATTCTACCCTTTGAATGCTAAAAAAGATCAAAATCTGGAACTACGAGTTATCAGTTTGGATGGTCAAGTCCTGTATACCCAAATCTTGATACAGCCCATGCACATGTTGAAGGATTGAGTATTCATCAGCGCCACTTTTCACCTATACCAAAAAAAAAAAAAAAAACCCTGAATTTAGTCATTTGATACACATAAAATGTTGGGCACAATGACTAATAATTCACCAAGGTTTTCACCATTGCTGGCGTTTATACTAGTGACTGGCTGATATGCCATCCATAATGGATATGTTCAGTGCCCAAAACTTACCCGAATTGCAAGAGAACCAACCGCATGACCAGGTACAAGCTCCCAAAATCGGCCTTGACATACTTCAGATACATCCTCACTAGCAGTTATCTAGAGAAAGTAGCCACAAGAAGTGTTTCAATGCAGCCTTGAAATGACCGACCAAAAGTAAGTACAAGCATGCTTACCTGTCTCCAGGATTTGACAAAGGCCGAAGGTGGTACATTGACAGGTGCTATTTGCAGTAGTATATTACCGGTAGCTTTAAAGAGTGGCAAAACAAGCATGAATACTGCTATTGAAACAATTCCCAGGCACAACACTTCCGCATTCTCAACCCTAAAGGTGGTAGCAAGAAAAAAGAAAATGTTTATCTGAAAGTCGTCATGATATAAAGAGCACAAGGAAACTTTTCACAGAGAATTTACCCCAATGAAAGAAGCCAAGAAGCTAGTATCAAGCCAGCACTGAGAAAGAATTAACAAATTTCAATTAAGGGATAACTACAAGCAAATGACAAGTATTCTATGGAAAGTTAAGGAGCATAACAATAGTGGCATGTGTTACCTCCGTATTGAATCTGCAAGAACATGCAAACAGACAGAATGATAATTCATATCCTCCGCTTTCCTGTAAACTGGTCATTAATTGGCAACAAGTGTTCATTAGTCAGTCTATCAAATCTGATGCTTATGAAAGAATTATGCATAGATTGGTAGTCAGACCAATGTTAACACGAGCATAGCTCCGAAAGAACCAAACACCAATTAAATTAACCAAAAGGTTTGCCACAGCTGAAATAATAAGGTAATGCCTGAAAGAAAAGAAAAACAGTTTTAGCACAAAATATTAAGATAGTGTATCAACCAGCAACTTATTCATGTGAAATAGATTATGAAGGCCGGAGGACAGATTGTTAATGACTTAATTTAATGTATTACACTATATCACAGGACTCAAAATTGTGTTGCAAGACTGAATTCTTCTTGCACCTTGACCGGTACAACATTTTCCATAAAAAGATCAAGGTTACTGCTAAATTACTGATGCTAACTGATCCGTTTGAGACCTAGCCTTGGTTTTCGTATTAGGCTCGCCCAGATTCTAATACGCGGAATAACAGGATCTTACTCGGAAATACCGAAACCCAAAGGTTGATCGAAAACACAGCTCAAAGTAATTGCACAACTCTTTATTTCAAAGAGGGCTTTACACGACAAACGTTAGGCACACTTGCCTACGTCGAAAGAACTATAAGTGTTTAAAACTCAAATAAGTTCTATGATTTTTCGATGATCTAAACTAGACATATTACAATGTATGTATAGTCCAATCGTATGAGTACGTATCAAACTTAGTAACCTAAACGTATTAGACTCATATAACTAACTAATCCTAAACAGATAAGTTTAGTTATATATATTCGGATCGGATTACAATTCTGAACAGAGAACAAATTCCTTTTCATGGTCGCGAACCAATCCATAGTCGCGAAACCTTTCCGAACACGGTTAAGGTCGCGAAGCCGTATGCGATCAGGACTTGGTCGCAAATCCGTATGCGATCATGACTTGGTCGCGAATCCGTATGCGATCAAGACATGGTCGCGAATCCGTATGCAATCAGAACTTGGTCGCGAATCCGTATGCGATCAAGACTTGAAGATCCTCCCGGATCATGACTCCCTTGTTGAGAAAGAGCCAACCCCTGTTGCGACCTCTCGATCAAACTGGAGATGTGAAAATTGGGCTTGTTCATGTTCTTTGGTATACCACTTTGCCGCACATGCTCGTTGATCTTTCTGACCGATTCGAAAAGTCTCCCTGGTGCCACTGCGGATGGTAGTCACCTTCTCCCGAATCACATCTTCGCGTAGAGATTCGTCTCGTTGATAGACCAAGTCTTCAACAGATGGTACTATAGTATCTGGCTCATCATCCAGCATTAAAAGCTCGAAGAGTTTGAATCCTTCCCAAGGTCGCAAACATTTCCAAAGTCTCAAACCTTTTCGTGGTCGCAAATCCGTTGCGAACTCAACCTAAGATCCTCCCGGATCATGACTCCTCTGTTGAGAAGGAGCCAACACCCGTTGGTAACCAACTGTGAAGATGTAGAGAACGACTGGGAGTTTTGGAACGAACACACAATGAGCAATGCTACAATCGTTGGATCGAATGTATGGATAGGCGCTCATGGAGCTTGACACCTCCGTCATGGATTGTGGCCTTAGCCACTAGCGGATAGCCTTCCCCTTGTCGAGGTTGATACCATCACTGATCCCAAAGCTAGAATTGCGAAGTTTGAATAGTGGCGCCGTAGAGACAAGTTGCATGTCGTTTTTGACTAGTCGTTGTGGTGATCGACTATACACCTCTGCGAATAGCGCGTTGTTTTCTTCCGGCGAGCTTGCTAAACAACCACCACTTTCTATACTCGATGCAGCACAATCCTCTTGGCTAATTGGACGCATCACGCTCAACACACACTTTGAGCATGCATTGACAATCCGTTTCGCCTGATTTGCTATCATCAAGTTCTTGGTGTCGACGTGGTCATTTTTGCTGATGATAAATTTCGTCTCATCCTTTGTGAGGTCGTATTCTTGAGCTCTTCGGTGGTAATGGGTGTCACGATCTTACAAGAACGGACTTCAAAAAATTACTTGGCAAATATCGATGGGGATGACATCGCATTGAACCTCGTCGATGTAACGAGCAGATATTGCAAACTTTAGAGTACACTGACTCTTGATTTGCTGATTCACGTCGGAAGTGAACCATCCATCCGAGAGGATATGATCGAAGATGATGAGTTGTCTGTAAACCAAGTCGTCGAACCAGCCCGGAGGAGACCAAATTCTTTTGGCTTCCGGGGTCGAAGATGGCTGCGACCACCTCGTGCTTCACCTGTATGTTAACAGTGAACAATTCCTCTGTCGGGTTGTGGTCAATTGATGAACCCGAACCTTTCTCCTTCGGCATTGCCATTAGAAACAACATCGTGTCCGCCTTTTCAACCGAATCCAACTGGATAATTTCCTCTGCGAGCGGAATAGAAGTAACCATAACTGTTTGTGTGCTTGGTTCATCCCTCCTTTTCCTTTCTGGTCGCAGTTCAGGATAAAGTTTATAACACTTCTCTTTTGTGTAGCCAGCAACATGACAATGCTCACAAGTGTTACCCGTATCGTGGGTACCCTCTCCGAAGCTCGTCGTGGTTGAAATCTCCCTCAAGTTCTTGTCGTTGCGGGTCTTATTCTTCTTCTCAATCGCCAAAGCAGTCGTGCTCGCGGTCGAGATGTCTTGAACTCTGAACAGACTTAGCTCAGTACTGATCGATTTCTGAAGTCCAGATGTGTACTTCCGAAATACCTGAGGATCAGACAGAGAGATGCCGATGACCATTGCTTGTCGCCGAAACTCTGTCGTATAGTCTTGGACGGTCTGGTCGCACCGTTGGTACAATCTGTGCCAACGCTCCCATCTCTCCTCAAGATAACCCATCAGATAGAATTTTTGTCGCAGAAGTTGTTTGAATTGACCCCACGCAAGGTCATCAGCTTCACTACTGGCGACAAGGGCCTTCCACCATATCTTGGCGTGGTCCTTCATCTTCAAAGGTGAAAATTTGACCTTTTGAGCGCTACTGAACCTTTTCAGGTCAAAGTAGGTCTCAAGCTGGTCAATCCTAGAATCCAGCTTCTCGGCATCGATCACTCCATATATGGGTATATCAATCTTAGCGTCGACCTTAAAAGATCCGACAGCTAAGGAGGTGTTGGCGAGGTCGTCGGTCTTGTGGTCGCCTTCGTCTTCATCTTCGTCTACCCTGCGCAAGTCTTCACCAGTCTTCTCACCCATATCCTTCCCTACTTCAGGAGGTACAATAATGGTCTGCTGCTTAATCCAAGCAAGCACGGTTTCCATGTCGATGGAGAGCTTAGCCACTTGTTCGGCTAGGTTAGCTTGAACGGAGGTATCGTCAGACATTGTCGGAGACGCGGCTATAGGAACCGTCAATTGATCGCCTGGAGTTTCGCCGGAGGTTTTGTAATCCTGGCGAGTCTTCACCATCCACAGAATAGGAAAGTTGCTTTGATACCAACTTGATCCGTTTGAGATCTAGTCTTGGTTTCGCACTAGGCTCGCCCAGATTCTAATATGCGGAATAACGGGATCTTATTCGGAAATACCGAAACCCAAAAGTTGATCGAAAACACAGCTCAAAGTAATTACACAACTCTTTATTTCAAAGAGAGCTTTACACGTCGAACGTTAGGCACCTTTGCCTACGTCGAAGGAACTATAAGTGTTTAAAATTCAAATAAATTCTATGATTTTTCGATGATCTAAACTAGACATAGTACAAGATATTTATAGTTCAATCGTATAAGTACGTATCAAACTTAGTAACCTAAACGTATTAGACTCATATAACTAACTAACTAATCCTAAACAGATAAATTTAGTTATATATATTCGGATCGGATTACAATTCTGAACAGAGAACAAATTCCTTTTCATGGTCGTGAACCAATCCATGGTCGCGAAACCTTTCCGAATACGGTTAAGGTTGCGAAGCCGTATGCGATCAGGACTTGGTCGCAAATCCGTATGCGATCAGGACTTGGTCGCGAATCCGTATGCGATCAGGACATGGTCGCGAATCCGTATGCGATCAGGATTTGGTCGCGAATCCGTATGCGATCAAGACTTGGTCGCGAATCCGTATGCGATCAGGATTTGGTCGCGAATCCATATGCGATCAGGACTTGAAAATCCTCCCGGATCACTAACAAACTTGATTGACCTAAAGCATAACATACTGATACAGGCGCTGCAACAGTAGCAATATCACCAGTTCACACTTTGACACTAAACCATCATCTTCCAGGAGAAACACATTCAACGAAAAAAAAAAGAGAAGTTGATGGGATAAAGATTCATCTGTCAGCTTAGAGGGTGCTTACTTGTGCTCTGATTCATCTTGCATAAATGCATGAAGTGCTTCAACAGCTAGTGAGAAAGACAGGAACAACAGAAACAGCTGTCTACATAAAGAACCAGAGGAAGAAAAAATGTTAGCACTACAATAAATGGGCTGAAAGTATCACTGGGCGCCAACCAAGTGAAAAGCAACTAAAATACTCAAAAGGATCACTTAATATGTAAACCCTCTGAACAAAGTATTCCAGTGTTCTCTGCAAAGTTCCAAAAAAAAAGCAGCTTGTTTGTTCAATCAACAGAATAATTGGGTGCACCATGCTGCTAGACATCAAAAGAAAATGAACATAAAACTAAAGAATGCATCCAGCCTTGTCATAGAAGAGGTGTATTACCTCTACCATTCTTTCTTTCTCTCTTCCTACTTGATGCATGTATACTACTTTTAGAGTATTTTTGGCCAAAAATGACCATGATAGCCACTGAAAATGGGTCACAGAAGAGGGGTGTTTGCTGGGGGCCCAAGGCATCCCCTGGGAAAGCCCATACCCAGAACAGCTATTTTGACATGAACCAGACTAAAGAAACATTGTAGTGCAACAACCATTATAACCCCTGGTTCACAGAGCAGGGTGTCCGTAGGGTGAGGCAAGGGCACAGAGAATTGTGAGTTGCCCAAGGGCTCCAGCAGGTTGGGTGCGTCAATGCTTGAATACATTATTTTTAGCCAAAAAATAACGGTGACAGTAATTGAAAACAGTTGTTTTCGGCACAGGTGTCGTCGTAAAGACTGCATAGTATCACAACACCTTTTAACCCATGGGGTCACAAGGGCGAAGCCTCTTGGTTGTGGCAGGGAGCAGGGGGTGCCGGGAACCTCCCTTGGGCATGCCATCACAGTAGGAGGTGCCCCTAGCCCTCGTGTGCAGATCGGACAATCCCATGATGACAATGTGATACTATTTTTGGCTGAAAAAAGCCCCCCAACAAACAAGTAGGTTTTGAATTAAGAAGCACAATCACCAAATCCTTAGTTTTCTTACAATCACAATATGTTGTCCATTAGCAAGTTAAAGGATGCCAATTACAAATTACAAAAGTTGCTATAATTATAAGTAGATTGGATAGTATTTTAACACACCTGCATTGCTAAGCATGGAAAAAGCACTGGACAATTAAATTAAGCTGGCAAAGACTTTAAGATATGCATCGAGATTTGAGATTCAGACTTTCTGTCAGTTATCAAAAGGTTGAAAACTACATGCGGTCTAAACAAATTTGTTCATCACTACACACAGATTCCTAAATTCCTAAAGTGGTAGGCCCAGAAGCTTACAGCATTTGTGAAGGCAGCCAAGACCTCCAATCTTTTATACCTGAAAGAAAACGGGTAAAAATCACTCAGTAGTACACAAAATTTGTAAAACAATTACTACATTAGTAAGCCGACTTATAGAATGAATAAATATCAGTTTAGCTACTTAGAAAGTATTAAGATAGGTATGGAAGAGTAAAGTATAGATCAGCTGAAGCTTGAACAGGCGAGTTGAAACATCTAAAAGAATCAGTAAATCATGAGACTGGCTATAACATAAGAGAATAAAGTAGATGATCTGAAGGTCAAAAACAAACAGAAATGCTGATCCAAATTCTTGTATCCAACACATGAACAACAAATTAGTACATGAAACTAATGCTCAAATCTGCCTACTGAATTTCTGAGTAGGGGGAAAGAGCTTTATCAATCACAATGGTAACAATGACATAAGAGTAATTATGAAGGCATTCAGAGACAACAAGCATGTGGAAACTGACCCGTAAGTGTAGACATTATCAGGCTTTGTTCGAGAGGCACCCATAGCAAATAATGAGAATGTTAACAAGCCACAGCCAAACGTCAGATGGAAAGCATCTGAAACTAAGCCTGCAAAACGTTGGTATTGGAGATTATTAATACCTTGGATGTATCAATACTTCCAATAGCAATAATCAACTATCATATTTAAAACAACAGAGGCTTCATAGGGCAAAACGAGCAAGTAGATAGCAATTGAATTATACAGACTGTTCTGTTCCCAGATGGACGAAACCTCGAAAGGTAATTAGAGTTGGCTAGGTGAATTACATCTGGTAATTAGAATTGGTCCCAAATGTATGGAACTAGCAAGCAGCTTACTAAACCTAGCAACGTACGGGAGCTCAAAAAGTGAAGACTAAAAAAGCAAGCAACAGACAGGTTCACAGGTCAGGGTTAGAGGAGCGCACCAACACGGCCGGTGAAGAGGCCGACGACGAGCTCAATGGCGGAGTAAGCGAAGTTGAGGCCGACGAGCAACGCGAGGCGGCGCATGGACCGGCTCCCCCAGGCGAGCCACCGCACCAACGACAAGGGCGCGGCACCCTCGGTGGCGGAGAGGGGAGGGATGGAGATGGAGGAGTCGGAGCGGGAGAGGGCGCGGGAGGGGTGGGGCGTCGGGGGGCGAGAGGAGGCGGAGAGCGGGCGAGAAAAGGCGAGGCGGCGGTCGCCGCTGCCGACGACGCCGTAGTTGGCGTTCCAAGGGGGGTGGGCGGGGGTATCCATGAGGAGATCAGGAGAGATTTTTTCTTCGTTAGATCAGCTGGCTGCGGGCTGACCAGCTAGTTTGCCTTTGCCTATGTATGTCAATTTTTTCTTTTTTTTCTTTTTTTAATATAAGCTTCCCTGCCTTAGGCTGTCTCCAACGGGAGCGCAAGGAGAGGCTCGCGTCGACGGCGGCGTCCGCGTGCTCGACGTTTCCCCGGCGCGATTTGACGCACGCGTGCTACGGAGGGAGATCAACGCCGGTCGAGTGCGCGGCGAGAGAAACAGCGGCGTTGGAGAAGACGAAGGCGCGATAAAACGCGCTTTGTGGGCCCCACGAAGAAACCCGGAGACGAACTCAACCCGCGTGAACTTAATACTGACAGGTGGGTCCCCAAGAAGAACGAGCCCACACGTCAGTGACAGAGTATTAGGTAAACGCGTGGAAACAATTAAGCCGTGGGGCCCACCAGCGCGTAAAACGAGTGAGTGCGCCAGCCTCGCTGGCGTCACTCACGCGCACGAAACCCAGCTGAACTCACTGACATGTGGGGTCAGAAATGTGTAGGTCCCATCAGTCAGTGAGATAAAACAATAAAGTGTCGGTTTGTTTGGAAAAAACACGCAACCGCGTGAACTGTAGCAGTAATTTGACCCCCGTGCATGACATGTGGCCCCAGATTCGTATGGTCCCGCATGTCAGTGAGTGCTTTTACAAATTGAAGCCGTTGCGAATTCTTTTTGGCCGTGGCCCACCTGTCAGCCGCACAAAATATATCCGTTGTATTTTAGCCGTTATAAAATAGCCGTTAGAGATTAATTTAATGTTTTTTGGGCTAAAAATTCGTAAAAAAATAGCAAAAAATTCCAAAAAAATTCCAAAAATTCACAGAAAATTTCCCCTGCCCTCTCCTATATATAGGGCATATTGTTGACCTATTTTGACACAAAATTTTTCATCCATCCACAACAAAGGCTATTCGAAATCCTCGCAAATTTTTTTACAAATCCGACATAGATTCGACTCCACCGGGCGGTTTCGTTAACTGGCTTGGCTCTTCCCATACTCCCAGCGAAAACACCGAAAATCCAAACACCGAACCGCAGCCCGGTTTTTCACAGCCACCGACTTACCAGCCGTATCCACCGAATTATCAGCCGTATCCACCGAATTACCAGCCGTATCCACAGTACAGCCAAAATTATCGTCCGTATCCACCACACGGCCACGCAATTCCACCACCGCCACAGTATAGCCAAAATTATCATTTTGTCGGCACGCCACCAACATGCCCCCAGTTTTCCCCACCTCAACTGCACTCTACGTCTGTCTCCGACAACGGCACTCCAGACTCTGCTCCAGCCAATATGCCGACCCGAGTTCGCATCGATGAGCCAAACACTAATGTTGGTGTGCACGGTGGCCAAAAGACGAAGCGCTTACCGTGGTGCACCGATGACGACGTCAAACTGGTAATAATTTTATTTTTCATACAAGAGTATTATGAAAGACACATATTTACGCTCAACCTTGATATTAAAATTTTTTGTACTACATACAGATTAGCTCTTGGCTCAACAATTCGCTCGATTCTATTGATGGAAACAATAGAAAGTGCGACATGTACTGGGCCAACGTAGCAGCGGCATACAATGAAACGGTGCCGCCTAGTCGGAGAAGAGAGACCAAACACTGTAAGGATCACTGGCAACGAACCAACAAAAAGGTGGTCCAATTCAACGGTGTTTGGCTCCGCCTCAATGAAGTCTATGCCAGCGGTCGTTCGGACGACCAACTCATGGCGCAGGCCCGCGAGATGTACAAGACGGAGATGGGTCATCCGTTTGTGTTGGATCATTGGTGGACGGCGGTTCGCGGTCAACCTAAGTGGTCCGCAGCTTATGTTGATCCTCCCAACAAAAGAACCAGATTGTCCGAGTCGGGCACATACACGTCATTGTCCAACAACGATGACGTGCCACCAGCGCAGACACGGCCCGAAGGACGAGACTCTGCTAAGGCGAAGCGCAGAGGTAAGGGAAAGGTTGATGACTCGCAGGATTCTACGTCGGCAGCGAGAGCAGATCTCGATGCCTTCATCCAAAATGAACCCAACCGAGCCGAGAAGAGGAAGGACATACTCCGTATGTCAGATAACTTGCGCGCCCTGGCGAAGGCGAAGGAAAGATCCGCCTTGTATAAGGCGTACACGAAAATGATGAGTCTCGACAAATCCATCTTCGACGATGCGCAAAAAGCGGAGTACGATGCAGGGCTGAAGATTCTAAGGGACAAACTTAATGCTGGCGATGATTAGTTATTTTATTTTGAATTATCTCTTGTAGCCAACCATGTATCCTCTGTTATTAATCTATATATGATTTTCTACTTAATTTTACTCTGATATCCAACTATGGAATCTGGCCGTTGGAATATAGCCGTTGCAAAATAGACGTTCGAAATATAGCCGTTGGAATATAGCCGTCGGAATATAGACGTTGAAATATAGACGTTCGAAATATAGCTGTTCAAATATAGCCGTTGGACTCTTTGTCTATATATTCACCCCCTCCGCAAAACTTCTCTTCACTATCCAACTATCATCTCAAACGGCGTAGCTCTTTAAAAACCCAGTTTCATTAGCCACTCACAAAATGTCTTCTAGCTCTAGTTCCAGCACACATAGCTCCGAGGAGGATGCCATGAACCAAATTGAGGATTTCTTAGTGGAATTCATAGAGGAAGAGGAGGAGGAAGATCGTATCATCGCCGGTCTTTACGCCCGACTTGATGCTTCATCATCCCGCGGACGCCGCCGAAGCAGCAATAGGAGATATATTGACAGAGATCGCGAAGAGGGGCATCAACGGCTCCTCGCCGACTACTTCGCCGAATATTCCGTCTACCCTGACAATACCTTCCGCCGGCGTTTTCGGATGGCGAGACCCCTCTTTCTCCGCATCGTTGAAGCTCTAGGTGGGTGGTCCCCCTACTTCACCGAAAGAAGGGATGCCACTAATCGCCGTGGACTCTCCCCTTTACAGAAGTGCACCGCAGCAATGCGTATGCTCACGTACGGTGGCCCCGCCGATGCCGTCGATGAGTACGTGCGGATTGGGGAGTCCACGGCGATTCAATGCTTGGAGCACTTCGTACAGGGTGTCATCGACATATTTGGCGACCAATATCTTCGCAGCCCCACCGTCGACGATACCCACCGCCTACTGCAACAAGGAGAGTCCCGTGGCTTTCCAGGTATGCTAGGAAGCATTGATTGCATGCACTGGGAATAGAGAAATTGTCCCGTAGCATGGAAAGGTCAATTCACTCGTGGAGATCATGGAGTCCCGACGATTATACTTGAAGCGGTAGCTTCGTATGATCTCTGGATATGGCATATTTTTTTTGGTGTTGCAGGCTCCAACAACGACATCAATGTGCTAAACCAATCGTCCTTATTCACCGATGTGTTGAAAGGGTGGGCTCCTCATGTTCAGTACTCTGTCAACGGCCGACAGTACAACATGGGGTATTATCTCGCCGATGGTATATACCCGGAGTGGGCTGTCTTTGTGAAGACGATACCCCTCCCACAGACGGTGAAAGATCGGTTGTTTGCACAACAGCAAGAAGGAGCGAGAAAAGATGTTGAGCGGGCTTTCGGAGTTCTACAGTCTCGATTTGCCATCGTGCACGGTGCGGCACGATTTTGGCGACAGTCAACTCTCGCGAAGATCATGCGGGCTTGCGTGATCTTGCACAATATGATCATAGAGAACGAGCGCGACGACAATGCCGCCAACTATGACTACAATGATCATCCGGACACATCCACGGTAGTAACGCCTGTGATTCACTCTGGGGGTACACCTTTATTCGAAGATGTACTTCGAAGAAATACTGCCATTCGTGCTCAACCCACGCACACACAACTCAAAAGAGACTTGATCGAGCACATTTGGCAACGTTTCAGAGGAAACACCGACGAGTAGCATTTGGATCCTGTTTTGTAGTAGGCATTTGTTTGCAAATTTAATTTTTTTGTACTTCGCAATTATATCATGTACCGCTATTCGAATTTTAATATATATTTTTTTTTCAAGTGCAATTTTTAAATTCAAAATGTCGAATTTATTTTTTTTGTCGTAAATATCGAATTTAATTTCGTAGGTAATATATTAATATATTAGTAATATTGAATTTAATGAATTAATACAAATTCGTTGAATATATAATTGTTAAATTGTATAGAGCCAAGCAAGAGCCAAGCCATTGGAGTGCTTGGCTCTTGTTTGGTGTTTGGTTGGTGGTTAGGAGTGTGGGGCCCACGCTAAAAGCCAAGCTGTTGGAGGCTTGGTGCTTGCTTGGTGCTTTGGGATGGTGTTCGCACACGTGGCAGGGAATATTTTGTTTAAGAGTCAAGCAAGAGCCAAGCCTGTTGGAGACAGCCTTACTGGATCACAATCGTTGATTTAAGATCAGGCCGGCTTCATTGCTTCCCTTCATTCTTCCCCGTCATAATGCTACAAAACACTTTGGCACAACAATCATCACTTATCAATTGCATCATTTCTTGTTATTACTCATCCATATGATCTGAGTCGTACATAACAAAATGATACAGCAAGCAGCTCGAATCCATTACATTCTCCTTCAAACCTCATTCCAGTACACAGGAACCAATCCTCATTTCCTGCCTGACACCACCAATTTGTGTGTGTTTCCATTTTCTCACCTCACTTCTCACAATAACCAGAAAAATGCAAGATGAAAGAAACATAACACCATGGAAACATTAACCACACCAGCAGCAGTTAAAAGAGTACCACCAAATTCATAGCTCGGTTGCTCCTCCATATCTACCATTTCAGCAATTGTAAGCACTACAGGTTCTGCATCATCATCATAACAATATCCATAAAACAAAAAAGGTAAACTCAACAGCACAGACTAACACCTGTCTCCAGAAAAACATATTACACTGTCAACATGAGAAGCCATTGTTTTGCGACAATGTCGTTCCGATTTACGCAAATAAGTCCAAGCCGCATGGCTTCAATCCGCCATCGACAAGTATGTACAGCACCAGAACCACTATCGCATTCTACTCTCCATCTTCATCACTCCCTCTCCTCACCATTGTCCTCGCCACTCTTCTCCGACCCTACATCGCCCCTCTCACCATCGTTCTCCAATGCCTCCTCAACCACATTCTCTCCACTGCCGCCGCCACCGATGCCATCCTCCCTCCCTGCGAACCGCGACTCAAGTGCCTCCAGCCGGCGCCTCATGTCTCCCACCTCTTGCTCAATCAAAAACAGCCTCTCCTTCAGTGTCAAGTTCTCCTCCTCCAGCCGAGCAACATGAGCTTCCTGATCATACTCCTCCTCCTCCTCAAGCACATAATCGGCAACATCCTCACCCCTCCCTGGGTATACCATCTCAAACCGGCTAAGATCATGGTCAAGACGCCGCTCCACCTCGACGTGCTCCTCAACATCACTCCCACTGGAATTTCCCTCGTCGTCATCATCAGATGTCGGGGCATTCGGGTTAGCAGGGTGGGGGGAGCGGCGGAGGCGGATGCGGCCCTTCATGGAGCCGTAACCATCGACACCCCACTGTGCCTGGGCCATGTCGGCAAGGCCCTCACGAGAAGGCGAGAGGCGCGGGGTGGGGAGCACGGAAGGGGTCACAGGACTTTGCGACACCACCGTCACAAGGCCACCCTCACGCTTCGCCTGGATGATGTACGATGTGGTGTTACGCGGCGCGGCAGCCTTGGGCTTGCGGAAGTACTTGCGGTTGGGGTGGTTCTTGAACCAGCGGCGAGCCTTGGCGCGGTTCTGCACCTGGAGGTCGCCGAGGGCAGGCGGTTGGTACCCGCCGCCGCCGGAGTGGGGATTCTTGCGCTTCCAGCCGCGGTTGGCGGCGATCGGGGCGGTGGGAGGAGCGAGGAAGGGTGGCGGTGGCTGCGGAGCAGCGGCGGCGGAGGGGTCATCAGAGGGGGGTGGCGCGGAGGTCGGCGGTGGGACCCACATGTTGAAGCTTCGGGTCATCATCTGGCTCGGATCCATGGCGAAGGCAACTTCCCGCCTGCTTCTTGACTGCAATCAATTATCTGTGGATGAGATGTAGGTTTAGGGTTAGAAAGAGGAGATCCTTACAAATTTCTTATTTTTTGATATTTGGACCTGAAGGCTTCGGTGGAAAAAAGTAATTGTACAAAATTAGGCCGGAAAGGGGGGGGATCGAATCAATCTATGAGCTAATCGCCTGGTTGGATTTGGCAGTCCCGACCACCTATTCCATCCATTCTCGCACACAAACCCTAACCCTAGTTTTTTTTGTTGGGGGGGGGGGGGGGGGGGTGGGGGGTGGGTGGGTCTGCAAATGAAAAAAAAAAAAGGAAGGGAAAGGGGGCGTTATTGTAGTGTTTATATCAAAATTTTTTGTGTTTACTTCTGTTTTGAAAATCCAGCAAACACGTAGTGTGGAGGGAGAAATTGACAACCGAAGAATCTGTGCAAGAGGAAGGTGTGGGTGGTATTTATAGGTGGAAGATGAATGAACAGATGAGATTTGGTATCATATTACTCACTCACATTGATTGGATGAGGTTGGTGCCAACAAAAGAGACCAGGGTTTACCGCACAACTCGCATTAAACCCACTCGTTTTTCTTTTTTTTCAATTGGAATGATTCATTTATATGATTCTATTTGATTGACAGAAATAATTACTCATTGTATTAGTAACTATTTCTTTTATCTAATTTAGGGTTGCTCAACCTTATCATCTTATTATTGATCCTCTCATATGCCAACAGGAGCTATTTTGATGTTCATGTAACCACTTAAGCAAACACCATCTCGAACATCTAAAAGAACCACATCCTAAACCTCAGCTGCCGCCGCCCACGAACCTCAACCGCGGCAACGTCACGCAAAATACGGCCATGTCGTTTAGCAAAATGAAAAAAAAAAAAAACATGCGTAGGTATGTTGTCTAGCAAATCTTGACACATCGAAGCCGTATAAGCCCCATGTTTTTCAACCATAACATGTAGCTGAGCATCAACAACAGTATGGCCTGCAAGAGTTTCTTTTTTCCATTTTTTACAACACACGTTACAATGGCTCCACTAGCACTAGCGAGCAACAGGTAGGGCTTTACATCAAAAACACAACAATCCTAATTTACAACTGCTAGCATGGGATGATAATGCTATAATCTTAACTCCCCCTGCCTCTCAGACACCAACCAAGAGTTTTTTTTATAAAAGAAAATGGGGGCAGAAATCGTTTAATTCATGAATTACAGTTGAGCACACAAAAATAATAAGTTATCGATTTTGAGATTGGATTGGCGTAGCCTTTCATCTACTCCTTGTTCCGTGTGGCTCGATCTTTCCTGTGCCCGCCAAGGATACGAGATATCTGCAGACCTCTACTGAAGGCCTGGTTGAAGAGCATCCTGGTCTGGAACTCGGAAACAAATGGGAACCAAGCGAGAAATGCAATGGGGGTGAACAAGAGGAGGCCCATGATGATTTCATAGCCCCGTGCCAGTGCCTTGATAGAACCCCAGAGCCCAATATGATCAACAACAGGCTTGATAGCTTGTGCAATCTGAAAATAAAGGTACGAGGGGGTTAAACAAGAAGTATAAATATACCTTGGAATAGGAGAATGAATGGCATTCCAGCTTTCAGGACTTACCAAAAGCAAACCCCATCCAGTTGGCATGAAAGCAAGGATGCAAACAAAGATATCTAGAACTGTCATATGAGGGATTGCTATCAAGATTATAATGATGGCGACAAATGTTATGAATATAAGCCCTTTGATCAACCGGAAGACAAGTTGAAAGTTTGCACTGAATCTCCGCCTCCCAACTGATACAGTCTGGAAAGAATACGAAGATAGAACAGAAACAAGCAGGCAACAGTAAGTACAATAGGAAGTGAAGATTTCAGCTAGATAATTGCAAATTCAATCGTAGATAGAATTTAGTGAGGGTCAAATACAGTGAGAACATGGTTCCAGCATTTAGAAAGTAATGGTGAGAAAACTAAGTTTTGTAAAGAATTAAATTGATGGATTAATATAAAGAAAAGGGCCATTCCTATGCTGCAAAAACATTCTGGCCGTAATGTGACTGCTGGTCATCAAAATTAACAAGGCTGAAGTAAAATGGGCACTGATGGTTACCTTCATCACAAGTAAAATCACAAAGATGACAACCCATGAGATGCAATAAACCTGGAACGAACATTAAACAGGGTGAGAAGCTTATTAGCAGCCCATACAGCACAATTCAATAAGCACAAATCTGAACAGAATAAAGCAATATTAAATGAGTCAAGCATATTACCAGCACACTCCTGGTGTGTTTGGTTATGTTCAATTGATAGACAAGGCCATATTGGTAGATAAAGAAGCGCAATGCAAGCACTATTTCGAGAATAACGCCTCGCTTCCCAGAATGTCTAAGGGGCTCCTGCTCTTTCTCCCACCATGATTCCCAACTTTTCTCTGGTGGTACACCAATGCCCCCACGGCTGCTAATCCACTTATTCCAATCAGTCCAATCATCAACAATCTTCTGCCACTCAAACCCAGAAGGATTAAATAGGAAAGGTGCAAAGAGCCAGGTGCCCACCATAAACCACATGGAAATTGTTATGAATATATATGGAATAGCTCCTCGATACGACTGCCCAAAGATTTCATACACAATGAGCAAAATCATCAACTCAATACCCTTGACAAAATGACTGCGAGAATACAGTCGATAGTTCTCGGCAAATTTGGCATGGAACACCACAAATCCACGTCCAGTAGCTCTATATTCAGCTCCTCCATGGAGTAGCGTTGTTCCATAGTAGTGAGTTTTGGTGCCAAGAGAAAATGTGAAGAAAACAGATGCCAGTTGCAGCTGCATAAGAACAAAGTCACTCATTGCAGTTCTGAATCCTCTTTCTAGACCAATTTCCATCATCATAGGCAGTGCCATCAAGAACCCAAGCTGCACAAAAGACTGTGAAGCAAGAGCAACCTGGAGAGGCTCATTATGTATAAACCTCTTTCCAGTGGCAAGAGCTTCATCAAGGCCACTGAGGACAAGATATAGACGCCCATAGAGGAATACATATACAGTCCAAACCGTAATCTGAAAAGGAACAGAAAAACTATTAAACTTTAGGAATTAGGATTAATTGTCGGTTCAGAAAATTGAAAATTTTAGGGAGGAAATAGTACCATTGTGCTGAAGTAAAAACCAATAGTTGTGTAGTAACAGGACAACATTCTGAAGAAATCAAAACGATGTCCAAGTCGGTAGATGTCACGGCTCAGTGTCTGTTCCCCATTACCATTTGCTATTTTCGCCTCAAATAGTGAAATTTGATTGAGACCGACATCTCTTCCCTTACCAACTTGCATGTATTCATGATGAGTAACATTTCCTTCACGCAATGTGGAATTAAATCCTGCCATAAAGAACCAGATGTTACCAGAACATTTCCAGATTTCTCAGAACCAAGCAACAAAGGCAAAAAGGTATTAACATACCAGCAAATATGTCCTCACTAAGATTGATGATTTTAGATGCTTTACTTACACCTCCCCTTGTAAGGTGGAAAAGTCGATCAAATATATCAGGATGGCCATAATGAAATCGAACTCTGTACAGAAAGACATCCAGAAAAAAAAAAAAGAAAAAGATGTCATCAGAAAATTCTCACAAAGATTCTTCAGGGATTAAAATGTTGTCAAAGTAATGGTGGATTAACAGAGAAACAAAACTAAGCAGCCAATTCAACTGAATTGACGGAAAGAATAACCAATTCAAAATCCCAAATTGACCTTTTTACTAAATCTGAGAATTATACCAAGTATGAAATGTAGAAAGATGCATAGCAGTAATGAGCAAAATCCAGCAGAAATAAACCAACTAAAACAACAAATGCAAAGGATTATATTGTCATAAAGTCACATATCCATAGTAAGATGAATCACCTCAAAGGATTGGCAAGTACACGTTGTCCAATGGTCACAAAACTCGTCTCCTGATTTGACATGAACCATGCAAGAGAAGAAACACTGCAAAAGCAACCAAGTGACATAAGGTAACTTATCCAAGTATAAAGCACTAATCCACATAGTAGTCGCAATTTAGCAAAAAGAAACATGGCAAGGCAACAAATACCTGCCAGTGAAGATATGCTCTCTAACTCCAAGTATTGATGGATATCTAACACCATCATGTTTCTTCAGAAATTCTTCTAGCAGATTTCTCATTTTCAAGGCCTCTTCCATGTAATGCTCCTGTTTTGATAACATGGTATAACTAAAAGGTACCAAAAATTCTTGCAGAAGCAGAGGCACCAACACCACATACCTGATTCATGTCTATAGTTTGGAGGCCTTCGCCTCGAGTAAAAATTATTGCATGGTTCTGATTTTCTGGTTTTCCTTCACCTAGCATAGCATTACCTGGAAGCTTTATCCTGTAGATGTCCTGCACAGCAAAACATACGAGGTAGCTAAATTTATCTGATTTGAAACCACCAAGACCATGAAAAACATCCATTGCAAATAGGAATAATGGGCACACTTACAGGCAAGCTTGAAGAGTTTTAATCAAGTACAACATATTCCCTCAAAAAATAAATATAGCTGGATTCCTTTAGACCATCTACATATTACCAAACCACCCCCCCCCCCCCCTTTCTTCCTTCCCCTTCTTTCTGCATAAACATTACATCCCCCCTTCTTCCATCCATGCCCCTTTCAACTGGCAAACATATCCAACCATCCTCTCAAGAAAATTAGCAACAGTCAAAACATTCTATGCGCAATATTTAGTGTCAGCATACACGCACACAAGAGAGATAGAGAGAAGGGGTCGGGGGGAGGCAAGTGTCAATATAGAGAGCATATATTCAAATAGATTAATCTATCTCAATTCTCAAAAAATGACCATAGGATTTAGCTCCAAGACACTAAAAAAAGGGAAAACAAACAATAAAATTGTTTGGATAACATCCCACAACAGAGTATTTATATGGTGATTGTACCAAGAGAAATAAATTGTTCAGTCACTTTTTCCCCAAAATCAAGTGCATAAAGTTGCAGTAGAATAAAACTAAGTGTGTGAAAACAACAACAATATTAATCAGATCATATTGAATTAAAATAAACAATAATTAACAGAGTTTTTTTCAGTACCTGATCAAGATTCTGACCAGGATCGTCAGGCTTAGTTACAGACACCTTCACCAATGCTGAGTAGTAGACCTTTTCTATCTTCTTGTTCCTAAATTTGGTAGGCTCTTCAACTTCATCAATATAGGCAACCCGAAGTGATGGATATCTGCCAAAGATTTGGAGATAATGGAACACCAGTATGTAAAAATAGATCAAAACCCAGTGTGGCACAGCATAAACCAAATTACCATTACATCAATAATGATGATGGCAAGGGCATACTGACACACTCATGGCATGCTCCAACATACTCAAGTTGAGCACATTACCAAAATGTAATGCTCCAACAAACTCAGGTTGAGAATATTACTAAAATGGCATGCTCCAAACATATTCATGGCATAACTGCAAATGTACCATGGCATGCTACAAAATGGTGCTTTAAACAATGACAATGGCCTCCTCCAACATACTCAGGTTGAGCATATTATCAGCAATGAAAAATGAAGCAAGGAAAATGAACACAAGGGCTTGACGATTGCAACTTCTATACCAACACCCCATTCCAGAATATTGAATCTTCAATCAAGACTTACGTTGTCATCAGTCTAAGAATATCTTGTGCACGGTGATCAGCAGAACGTTTCTGGATACCATATTGCTGGCATGAGACAACATAGGTAAACTTCATGTCAGCTATATCTTTGCATTGGGTCATTAATGGCCATTCTTTAGGTAACTGATCAGTTGCTCTGTAGCCTTCCATTAGATCTGAGGAAAGAAACTAAAATTCAACAAATTGATCATACATTGTTCATAATCAGAAAAGAGTCAACCATTCAAGAATACCATCATCTTTGGCCAAATCAAGGAAAGCCTGAAGCACCAAAGCTTGTCTGTAGTACATCATCCCGCGTACTGCAAACAAGAGCAACAATTATTAAAACAATCAAACTATCAAACATAATGCTTTATGCATGGTGTTCTTCAAGAGAAGTATAAAAGTAAGTAATGAAAATGAAAAACCAAAAAAAAAATACCTGTTCTTGTCAAAGTTTGTCCCCTATACGAAGCCCAGAGCCGGAGCTCCTCTTCCAATTGTTCCTTCTCTCGGAGCTCCTCCTCATTCTTGCACTGCACCCTTTCAAGGAAATTTTTCCATTCATCTGCAAGGAGATTGGGGCAACAAAGTATTAGTTTTGATGATCGGGAAAAGATAAGACTTCACAGAATTTTGAGACATCAATCCAGAGTGTCATTTAAGAGACAACCTGGGTAGATTTTTTGCAAGTAGAAAAGGATTGAAACTCCATCCTCATTCTGCTCTTCTAGAGCTTGTGATGAGAAAAGAACATCCTCCTTGTAATAAGGGGTCAATACACTGCATTCCACAAGCCTCAAAGCTTAAAAAATGAATGCGATAAATGTAGGACAACATGAGAAGTAATCTAGTGAAGAAAATATAACTATCAATAAATACTAAGCAAAAAGAGTTAAGAACAAAAAGAGTTGTGCAATGTATGTGGTGCACTTTGCTCAAATGCAAAGTAATTAATAACATTCAACCAACATTAAAGAGTTAAGGAGTAATGACTGGAACATATCAGATAACCAAAATTAGGAAATAAGATTCTAACATCCAGTCGTACACTTGCACAGAATCTGGTTCTGCTGGAGTTACTAAATGCGATTTCCTCATTGCAGAGACAGAAATGAAACCACACTTTTTTTAAGAAACTGCAATATTAAATATTAGAAGGTAACAAGCAGTAATACTACATGATGAACAAATGACAATTTGCTATTTTTAAAATAAACAAGAAAGCTAACCTAGTACACGATGAGATTGCAATAGCACAGTGCAGCAAGAATCTTGGAGTAAAAAAACTTACGAGAAGGGCAACATGTTTCGAACTTTCGGAGCATTTGGCATCGCCATAAAAAGAGAATTAGCAAAGAAGGATATTCGCCTTCTAGCATCCAGGTTTGTAGGGACATCCATAGCAGATTCCTTCACTGTGAGCAGTAGGTGAAGCCTTTTTATCTGAAAGAAATAGAAAAACACATCATTGCAAAAAACAGAAAAGAAAAACAATAAGCACCAAATCCAGAAGCTCAGGTGGCTGCCATAAACAAAAAAAAATTAAAAAAACAGGCTGAAAAAGATAGAACCTTTTCAGTCCATGCTTGAGATTCCTTCACAGGAAAATCAATAGCTTTAGCAAACAGCTGATCTTGTTGATCAAGCGGTGTCATTCCTTCCTGTCTTCTGTAATTTCCACTGTGTACGGACTCCAATGGTCTGCCAAAAGACAATAATACATATAAGAGCAGTTACCAAAACATGGCACGTAAGATTAGATGATCAATTATTGTAGCATCCAGATTTACTATAGTAATGCAATAAGAACTCTTGAGACAAACGAAGTGTAGCAGTCTAGCAGTACAATAATTGTTTTTCTTCGCAATATTGAACAGCAATTCTAAAGCAAACAGCAAAGAACACCATAACAGCATGTGATCACCGAAGGCATGATGCAACAACCTGGCATGTGGATGACAGTAAATTGTGCAAGAATTTATCATTTCACTTTCTCAAGAAAACCATGCTATTAGTACAGTACGAAGGCCAATGAGGTATCTCACCCACTCAGACTCTGTTGCTCATCCATTATCTCCATTGTATCCCCCTCATCCATTATATCCCCCTCATCCATTATATCCCTTGTAACCACCTCAAGCATATCTTGGAACAAGATGATGATTTGACCCTTGTCGTTTTTCTTATTCGTTTGCTGCACTCAGAGAATGGAAGGATTAGGTGGTATTCCCACATTCAACATGACAAGGACCATGATTACTAATTGTATACCAGTAATTCAAGCAGTTCAACAAACTTCCTGCTCAGAGTGGGAAGCTTGATCATGTTCAGTTGCTTTATCAGGGAATCCGTTTTTATATGACCATCCACCACATTGAAGATCTTTGTTATGACACTGAATCATACACATCACGAAGTTTTTTCAGAATTTTTTTTTTAAGAAAAAAAAAAAGATGGAGAGACTGAAATGAAACTTTAGAGTTAAGTCAGTAAAATAGAAGAATGAGAAAATAAACTCACAGTTTCTCTCGTTTACCAACAACTAAAGCAAATATGATGTTTCTGAACGAAGCATAGCACTCCTTGATAGCATAAGTAAAATATGGATCTGACTTCATCCTCTTATTTAGATCACGATCTTTTCCTCCACTGTCTGCTGCCATATCCAATGCTATTGGAATCTGAAATAAAGCCAAAAACGAAATGAAACACAAAAGCCTCAGTTCACCAAACTAGCAAGCAGAGAAATAGGAGCTGAATGCGAATACATACCTTGCTAGCAAGCAGGAATGGTGGCCATTGGATTATATCCATATCACGGTCTTTGCAGTATGGAACAAGCAACAAGTCCTTCTCTCTACAGAAAAACAAATAATTGACTATTCTGACATAAGGTAAAAAAAAAAAAAAAAAAAAAAAGACATCTGATGTCACACCTGTTATCTATCAAATCTTCGTCCCGGAAACTTGTGATTATTAGGTTCCAAATCTGAGCAAATCTAGCAGCTATCTTCTCCTCGTCTTTGTCATCCTCAGAAGTCTAAAGCAATTTATATTGTCAAATGAAAGGATAAAAGAAAATTGTGACATAAATACTTTGTTATAATTTTCTATTGATCTATTCACAGTATCGAATAAGGACTTTTAAGACAAGAGAAGCACACCTTATTAGGTTTACTGGAGAAAGCAGCCCGGAAGCCTTTCCTCTTATTTGCCTCAGAAGGAATCAAACGTTCATTGAAAGCCTTAGGCAAAGATTCGAAGCGAGACCTTAACATTCCTAAGGTGCGTATCTGATTATACAAAACCGACAACAGTGTATACCATAAGTTCCTAGGTTTATAATAGGGACAAGCATACAGGAGCACAACAGAATTCACATATAAAACACAGCTGCTATCTCTGAAGAACAAAAGAAGCTTCAACATGTTAAAAGCTATCAACCATCATAATCAAATATCCCAACAGAAACCCTCCACCAAGACAGATGTGTGCACCCTAACATTAGTGTGCATGAGCACAAAACTAGTAACCATCTAGAACAATAGTTTCTTTATAAAAACATAACGAAAAAAACTAGTAATTTATAATTCCCATCTTAGTTAAGATCGAGCTACTGGAACACTACTTAGGACTAGTTAATTATGAGCAAACTACCAACAAACAAAAAGAATTTCACCAATCAAGTCTAAAATTGCTTATGTTGTTGCCAGAGAGAAAAAAAAAAAGATAAAAGGAACAGCACATCTCAAACTGATATTTCTGATTTGCTAATGGTTGCAGCGGAGCTGGAAGGTATTAGACAAGAAAACAACTTCATGTACTCACTCAGCAGTTCAAGTCCAATGAATAATGAAGATATTGGTCAGCTTTACTAACCTCACCAAGACGGCGACAGGCCCCATAGATACCACCAATCATTGTTGAGAAAAGTGCATACCAAATCTGGGTATCCATGAAATAGACCTGGACAATCAAATAAGAAAAGTTAAAATTGGAAGAAGAACATCTTCTGCTAAAAGGCTATAGTAAAAAGGACAGAAGCGTACTAGAATAATTGGAGCCCACAGTGCAATGACAACACCAATATTGTTGTTTGCTGCAGAATGTAAATAAAAATAAGAATAGTTCAAATGTTCATAAAAAAATAAATTATTTCAAGATAAATACCATGTGGAAAAAACTCGTGCCACTTAAATGTCCGAATTGGTTCCCTCATTGCATCTTTTGTTGGTTGCACAAGTGGCTTGATCTGCAGTCAGGCAAAGGACAAAATAAGTAACCAATTTCTGAGGGTTCCCACATTAAGAGCCACCAAATAACTTCAAGTATGCTAAATTTCTGTTTATACTTATTTATCCATATGAAAATTTTGCGCACTTGGACTCAATGAGGACATCACACTTCTGCTATTAGTTTTGACGCATCACTAAACAAAGGAAGTGATTGCAATTTCCCAATGTCCCAATTACCCACTCAAGAAATGATTGATGAAAGGTCCTCATAGCATCCTCGTCCCACTATACTCGTTGGCCCCACAGATGGTGAATGTAATAAACTAACAGTACAGGTCTATGACAAGAGGGGTCTTAGAAACTTATAATAATATATTTTCCCTTTAATATCAGTACTACAGTATGCCCCTAGATCTATGTCTCACCATCACTTCTTACTTGGCCATGCCCTACTTACACTATCAAATCATCTCACCATCTACTGTCACCTGCTAACCACTACAGCCTTGCCACCATTCCTCTCATAATCTCATCCCTCAGCAGCCCCTTGCTGCATCTTTTGCTCAATTCCTATTGCCATGTCAGTGTTGCTCCTCTCATCACCATCGCTCCTCTCATCTTACCGCTACTTCTCTGTTTATCGTACAACGGCATCGCCACCTCAGTAACTGCCAGCTCTAAGGTACTTCACTATTTGTCATCAGGATCCAACTCTGAGATTTCCCATTGCTGATCTGATGATAATTTACTCATTGTAGGTATGCAATGACACTAGAAAAATTTTACCATTGTCATATATAGTGTGTTTGTTATGAAATTGAGATAAAACAATGGGAATTTGATATGAACACTGGGTATAAACATTTTACATATTTTATGTCCAATTTTAGTTCGCATGCAAACCTTTGCTTTCCATCCTATTTGGGTTTGCACACACATCAATTCCTTGTAAAATATAGTTCTCACACACACATCACTGTTTTAGTGCAAGCATAATTAATCCAAAATAGATCCATTGCTTGTCACCTTTCTTGCATCACTCCACATCTGGGATGCTTATCATTCAGGGACCTGGAAGAGGTCAGTAGGGCAGTTATGGGAGATTGGAATTCAACCCCCCATACCCGATTGAGTACTGTTAAGTACAGTATGTATATGTATTGGACTTAGCCTCATGTGTCACTCAAGTGTGAGTGTTGAACTCGAACTCATGTGTCAGTATTGGACTCGAACTCGTTTAGTCTTATTAGACTTGAACTGGTTTAATCCTGTCCATCTCTAAGTTGTACCTATATATATTAGGTTTTAGATCCTAACATGATGTATGGTTTTAATCTAACATGATATCAGAGTCAAGATCCCTAAAACCCCAATCTTACCTACCCACCATCGATTCACCGCTCCCGGGAGGCGGTGATAGACACGAAACTCCTAGGGACAGTGCCTAAGCAAGTTTAAACAGCACGCGGCTCTCGGCCCACTCCACCAGCCCCCCATCATCGCCGAGATCATCGGTGGGATTCTGCTGGACATGTTGGCCAACCTTGGCCTGCTATTCTTCCTCTACCTCGTCGAACTCGAGCTCAACATTTCCTCCATAGGCCGCACCGGCAAGAAGGCCATCGCCATTGCTCTCTCCGGCAAACCCGGCCCGTTCACGCTCGGCATTGGCATGTCGTTTCCGATGTGCGCCACTATCATCAAGGGCGCTCCAGAGGCGCCTACACCTTTCCTGGTGTTCATGGGTGTTGCACTCTCAATCACCACCTTCCGTATGTTGGCTCGCATCCTAACCGAGCTGAAGATTCTAACCACGGACCTTGGCCGCATGGCCATGTCTGGTGCGGTGGTCAACAATGTCGTTGCCTGGATCCTGCTGGCCCTTGCCATGAACGCCTTTCTTGGTGTTCATGGGTGTAGCACTCTCGATCACCACCTTCCCTATGTTGGCTCGCATCCTAGCCGAGCTGAAGATTCTGACCACGGACCTTGGCCGCATGGCCATGTCTGCTGCGGCAGTCTACAATGTCGCTACCTAAATACTACTGGCCCTTGCCATTGCCCTCTCGAGTTCTGACTCACTGATCATTTCACTCTAGGAATATTTGCACTACCCTTACCATTGTCCTCGTCGCCGGCATTGTCACCGACACCATTGACATCCACGCCTTGTTTGGAACTTTCGTTGTTGCCATTGTTGTCCCTAAGGACGGCCCTTTCGGCGGTGTGCTCATTGAGAAGGTGGAGAACCTCATCTCTAGTCTATTTGTCCCGTTGGCCTTTTGACCCTGTTTTGGCCCGTTTGGCATGTTTGGCCCTTCTTTGGCTCTGGTTTGACCAATTTTGGTTTTGGTTTGCTTGGGCTCGTTTGGCCCTGATTTGGCCCTGGTTTGGTTCTGGTCTGTTTGGGCTCGTTTGACCCTAATTTGACCAAAACTTGTTCCTTTGATTATGGTTGTAGGCCATTATTAGCTCGTCATTTGCAAACCATTATTGGCTGGTCATCTGCAGTTTCGTTTACTACTTGTCGTGTTGCTGGGAGCAACTTTTAATGTTCTCTGTAAGCAAAAGCAATCATCAAGAAAGCAATGAAAGCTTCAGAGGAGAAGTTCTGCTCATCAAGTTTGGTGAGAGAGAACGCAATTTTGCGTATCTCCCCTTTATGAAGTAACACTTTAACTATAGCATTTAGCATACGAGAGTCTACAGCACTGCCAATATTCTCCAAACTCCATACATCCGATCTGTCTTGAGTTTGAAGGAGGGTGTTAAGTATAATATGTATATGTATTGGACTTGGCCTCATGTGCTAGTGTTGGACTCGAACTCGTGTCAATATTGGACTCGAACTCGTTTAGTTTTGTTAGACTTGGACTTGTTTAATCTTGTACATCTTTAAGTTGTACCAATATGTATTAGGTTTTAGACCCTAATATGATGTGTGGTTTTAATCTAATAGGTACCAGGGCTTGGGATGTCTGTGTGTGCATGTGTTGGGGGTGGGGATCCCTGGGATGGGGGATAGGATTCAGGGACCTTGTGGAGGTCGGTAAGTTAAATTGGAATACCCCCCCACCCCAACCAAAAAAAAACCACGCCAAGAGAAGCAAGGCTTGGGATAGGGGAGAATCCTAGGGTTGGGGATAGGGAACAAGGAGCTATCCCCACCCCACCCCCATTGCCATCCTAATTGAAAGAATGGTATATGGAACCAATGAAATTAAGTGCTCTACCATATTCAAAATCCCAAGAGAACACAAGCTTCCAACAGTCGCAGTTACACCTGCACATCAGATTATTATTATCTTCCACAAAATGAAAATCAATTACCATTGGAAATGCAAACTTCATGCACAAATATACTCAAATGCCATGTCTAAAAAAGGTGATGAGGTTATGATTCATACCTCCACATAGTAGCTCACTATCAATTTTGTGGCTAAAAGGAGGACCCAGAACATTGTATACCTAGCATTACAACAATGCAAAGGTACATGAAGAAGGTGCTATAGTAAACAACAAGAAATGTTTAAATGAGCTAACATACTTGAAGAGGGAGAACGCGCCTTCATGCATTCCTCTACCAACAAATAAGCGAGGCTGCAGACAAAGTTGTGAATCTTAGCACCTAAGGGGTACCAACAACTTGCAAATGGAAGAAGCTGTCAAAGGGATAACTACCTGGGACCACCACATCATGAATGTTATGACTTTAAGATTTGATCTCTCAAGGGCTCTTCTGAGGACAGGGAAAAGAAATAACATAGCCGCCAGCATGTTTGGAGCCAAATATATCACAACAGCCAAGATATACAGTGATGGTTGATTCTGACCATCACCAAGCCAACTTTTAATTGTCCTTGCAAGACCAGTAGGATTCTCCCAGGTGTAAGCATAAGTTACTGGTAAAATCACAACCCATGCAGCAGCTGATATTAACTTTAAGATGTACCGCAGCTTAACTGCAAGAGACATGCTTCTTCTTGCTTTCCAGCTCAAGACAATGTCCAGAATTGCTGCATTGGAACATTATTAGAAGTCAGGGAAAACAGGTATCCTCTGTACAAAAGGACTTTTCAAACTAGTGTGATCAATTCTTAGGTAGTGTGTATATGTTGGTGTTAGCTACAGGAGCATAGCAGACTAGCAGTCCACATTTCAGCCATAGAATATAAGATGCAACTGTAGCACCTTGACGATAACGAATTTGAAAAATGGCATTGTTGCTGCTAACATTGTTTGCTGAAGTTTCATCCTTCCCAAACACTCGCATGAATTTAATCACAAGCGAAAAACTAGTCATTTGAATTAGAAAATTAACATTAGAGCTACAAAAATTACATGGCGTTCCAAATTTTCGGTTGGATTCTTTCTTCTCTTTACCCAAACAGGCCCTAATATGAACTTGAAAATGTCTATTAGGAGTGATATTTCATATCTCCAAAGCAGTAAAGAGCCAACAGTTCATGCAGCCACATGGCAATCAAAGCAGTAAGCAGTTGTCGGCAAAAGGCAAAAAGCAAAAGTAAGAGAAAAAAGGAATCCAAGTATCAACAAGAGCTCAACAGAAGTAATGCTAACAATATCTGCATAGCAGACTTGTTTATCTGGTAACAGAGCCAACTCGCAAAGAACTTAAGTATTTGCATGCACAAATTTTCAAGGGAGAAGACAGGTCGCAAGGAGTTTGGCCACACACCTTGACCCAATTTCAGTATTGCTGCCGTTATAAATATGCTCAAAACTTGTTTAAATACTCCTGCATCAAAGATATCACTGGGTGTGCCACCGTTCCAAGCAATGATAATCATGGCCTGTATGAAATGATAACAAATCATATCAAATAGAAGGCATATGAGGGGAAAAAGCACCCAAAAGAACATGGCAAGAAATAAAATGAAATAAAAACGAACCTGTAAAGATAAAATTAAGAAGCCCCACATCCTGTCAAAACTGCGGAAGATGTGCCAAAATGATCGTACCTCAACAAAATTAACCTTTCCCATCCATTGGTCCCTACCAGCTGGTCTATTCTCCTGGATCACAATAATAAAGCTCACTACCAAGAGGAACCAATGAAGACAGAGAAAACAATTTTTTTTTCTTGGGTTCATTGTAGACAAGAATTTATCGGCCTGTTTAACCTAGGCTTGAGTTTATTCCAAAGCTACCTTAAAGACTGGAGGCACACAAGCCGGCTTACAAGATAAGAAATAAGTCATCCAGCAAAATTTCACTTCGTCAGATCTGAAAAGTCCCCTTCTAAGGGAAATCCCTCTTACAACGCAACTAATCTCCTCCTAGAAAGTTGCCCAATAAGCCAGCTACAGTTTCTCATTTATGCCACGAAAAAAAATCCCCCATCTGGGCGTGATTTAAATATATTTGGTTGAGAAGATGAAGCTTAACATTTGGCTAAACAGGCCATTAACTCAAAAATCTTTTCTAAGGCCAAGGTAGAAAAATAACTAGGAAGAGGAACAAAGCAAGCAGACCAAATCTAGCTCTCAATGTTGTATTATTAAACACATTTTGCATTATCTCAAAAAAGAAAGGTACTTTTGTAGTACCAGATGAGGTTACTTTTCTTAGACGTAAGGTTTATGTTGGATATTATTGTTTACTGGGCCTTATTGGGCCTAACGAATGTTTATTATATTGAAGACAGCTATGGTTAGAAACCATAACGTCAAATTAAAACCCTAAAATCAACTCGGTATCAAAGCCGGTTACCGCCACCGCCGTCGCCCCTCGGGCGCCGTCGTCGCTCGGGCGCCGCCGCCACTCCCGCGTGCCGCTCGGGCGTCGCTGCCGCTCCCATGTGTCACGCCCGGCCATCCGCCGCCGCTCGGGTGCCGCGAGGAGAAGATCTTCAGTGGCAGATCTAGATCTTCTATGGCTTATGTAATGTAAATTCGTGAAAAAAAGGAGAATTATGAGTGCATGAGCTAAATTCTTTTCTTTGGACCTGTTGAGATGACAACCAAGATTCCAACCATGGAGGAATTTATGGCGAAGATGATAGAGATGATGACGATGAGGACGAATGACATCTCATCATCGGACAAAGCTATGATGGCGGTACCATACTCACAGACGGTAAAAAAGATAAAGTTCATGCCAAATGATGTGAAACTAGAGGGGACCAAAAACTATCTGAGTTGGTCCAGAAGGGTGATTATGATTTTGGAGGCGAAGGGGTATGCTGACTATGTACAGGAGACATATGTCGAGCCCCTTAAAGACAGTTTGGAATGCCAGAACTGGAAAATCACTGATTCTCTAGTGAAAGCGTGGTTACTGAACTCGATGACCTTCTATTGTTGGGATGCTGGAAACCACTCCAACTGCAGCCGGGATATGGGCTGTGTTGGCTAGACTATATTGTGGAACCGGCAATGCCATGATGATGGCTGAGGTGCATGGGAAGCTTCGAGGAATAATTCAAGGAGAGCGGACTATATCCGAATACTACAATGAACTCTAGCGAATGTGGATAGATTTGGATCACTACGATCCGTTGGACATTCCTCACGCTGAACATCTGACTATGTTCAAGTAGGTGGATCGCAGGAGAGTACTTGACTTTCTACAAGGCTTGAATGCCGAGTTTGAGCCTAGAAGAACTGCAGTTTGCCACCAGCCAAATCTGCCCACCATGGAGGCATTTGCTGCTATGGTGATAGAGGAGATCTAATTATGGGTGATGACATTAGGTACCCCGCCACCCCCTGCTAGATCTGCGTTGAGTGTTGCAGATAACCGCGAGAGCTTTACTTGCGAGAAGATTGGCCACATTAGCTGGAATTACCCACAATCACGCGATTCTGGGCGTGGTAGGGTTGATGGCAGACGTGGTGGTGTTAGGAGACAAGGTCCTACAGACAATCTTGTCGTATCTAATGAGGGGTTGGTTGTGCATAGCAAAGAGGAGCTTTCTGAGTTGGAGGAGCTATGACAGTTCAAAGCAAGGGTTGAGAGTTCCACCAGCAAGCCCATGACCACCCTGAAGATCCCTATGACCACTACGTTTGGTATTTTTGCCAATTATGCCCATGCGGGCACAGGTATTGAGGCACAGGCTTTTGCATCATCATGAAGTGAGTAGTGGTGACAATGATGGAGGTGGCAATGTTGTTGTGGGTATTATTCCATGTCCTGTTGTGGATGAGGGGGTGTGTGCCAATGGAGGTGGAGACCCTGGAGTTCTGAAGACTTATGTGAGGAAGCGTTTTCGTGGCATTAGAGTTCAGGGGAGCAGCAGCAGTCACAGCAACAACAACCTCAACAGCAGCCCTAGTCTCCTGTGATTGAGATTGATGACCAGTCGTCCACGCAACTTATTACCCCTGACCCCTCCTAAGTTGTCTCACCTTTGACCCCATCTCCCTCTGAAACGAGTGGTAATATATCTCTTGATTTTCCCATTGCTCATCGTAGAGAGCTCCGAGTCAATGCCGGTAAGCCTCCGGCTAGTTATGGCTTTGAGGGTGATCTTTCTCATGTTGCCTCATATTCTTCTTTGTCTTCTGCATATAAGTCTTTCATTGCATTATTACAGTTTGTGCCCATACCAAAAGATTGAAAAGTGGCAATGCAAGATCCTTTGTGGCTTAATGCTATGCAGGAAGAACTTCTGGCATTGCATTAAAAATGAGACTTGGGAGCTAGTTTTTCTTCCAGTAGGAAAGAAAGCCGTTGAATGCAAATGAGTGTATACCATAAAGCAAAATGCAGAATGCAAGGTTGAGAGATAGAAGGCAAGACTGGTGGCAAAGGGATATAGTCAAACTTATGGGATTAACTATGATAATACTTTTGCACCAGTAGCAAAAATGAGTATAATGAGAACTTTAATCTCATGTGCAGTGAACTTCAACTGGCCCCTACATCAGCTTGATGTAAAAAATGCTTTTTTGCATGGTGATTTACAAGAGGTATATATGGAGGTCCCACCATGTTTTGGTAACAATGGAAAGGTATGTAGGCTGAAGAAGTCCTTGTATGGATTAAAACAATCTCCGAGGGCCTAGTTTGATAGATGCAGACGTGCAGTTTGTAGTATGGGTTACAAGAAATATAATGGGGATCACACTGTCTTTTTCAGACACTCTGGAGCACTCATCACAATACTTGCTGTGTATGTTGATGATATTGCCATCACAGGTGATGATATTGAGGAGATTGTCCGTCTGAATAACAAGTTAGGTAAAGAATTTGAAGTGAAGGATCTGGGTCATCTCAAATATTTTCTTGGCATAGAGATTGCACGGTCCAAAAAGGATATAGTTCTCTCACAACGAAAATATACTCTAGATTTGCTGAATGAAACTGGAATGTTAGGATGCCGTATTGTCTCCACTCCCATTGAGCAGAACCATAAGTGCTCAAACTGGAGACCCAACTAACAAGAAGAGTTATCAGAGGCTTATTGGGCGTCTTATTTACCTTTGTCACACAAGACCCGATATTACTTATGCAGTGAGTGTGGTAAGTAGATATATGCATGACCCAAGAGTTGAGATCATGGAAGCAGTATATAGGATTCTAATATGTCTGAAGGGCAATCCAAAAAAAGATCTCTGTTTCAGGAAGAATATGAATCTTGATGTGGTCAGCTATTGTGATGCTGACTGGGCAAGTTGTTTAGATGACAGGAGATCAACATCAGGGTATTATGTCTTTGTGGGAGACAACTTGGTGTCATGGCAAAGTAAGAAACAGATTTGTTTCTTGATTTACAGCAGAAGCAGAGTACAGGGTTATGTCCTCTAGCTTGTGTGAAGTATTCTGGTTGAGGGGTTTGTTGTCAAAATTAGGACTGTTTCGAGGTGGAACTTTGACACTATGGTGTGATAATAAGTCAGCAATCAATATTGCTAATAATCCAGTGCAACATTACCGCACCAAGCATGTGGAGATTGATCGCTTCTTCATTAAAGAGCGCTTAAACAAAGAGAGTTTGAAACTAAAACATGTATCTTTTGGAGAGCAATTTGCTAATTGTTTGACAAAAGAACTTGGTCCCAAAGAATGTGTGTTAGTTTATAACAAATTGGGGATGATTGATATCTATCGCCCAACTTGAGAGGGAGTGTTGGATATTATTGTTTACTAGGCCTTATTGGGGCTAACGAATGTTTATTATATTGAAGACAGTTATCGTTAGAAACCATAATGTCAAATTAAAACCCTAAAATCAACTGTTCATCATTAGCGTGGATGTAATGCAAATACATTCATATCACAAGGGACTTACTCCATTCATGTGATCATGAGAACGTTCCTTTGGAGTCTTGAAAAAATCAGCATCATCTCTCATAGGCCACCCTAATCGGAAACAATCTCTAGACCTGAAAGAAGTGCAAAAATACTTGTATGGCTTTCCTCAAAAGGACGGCGCACAAAATAGTAAGAAAAAACTATTAAATTAGACTAGTGTTTACCAAAAGTATTCATTTAGATCATCATAGTTTCTCCAATGCGAGTGCTTTGATTTTATGGTCTTGCTCCTTTCAGCTTCCTACATAAAAGTCTCAAACGACATCAGATGATCAAGCTTGAAATGGAAACATGAAAATGTGAAACTAAGCAATCATACCTTCTCTATAACTTTGTATATTGGTGTCACAACTTTCTTCAAGAAAGCTTCTTCATCACCGCCATAAGCAGGTTTAACATTTTCACCAGTCATTGGGCTCACATTTCCAGCCAACATACCATATAGTTCAAAAGCCATCTGTTATAAAAAAAAAACACCAATAATGAAATATATATAATTAACAAACATGACAGCATCCCAGAGTCAACCCATGTGCAACAAGCAGCCCTTAGAATTACACATTTTCTATGGCATTCTTCTGATTTTGATTTTTTAATTGCTAAAGACGAAGAATGAGAGGTCATAAAAAATCCTACATTAATATATACACAAATTTTTGGTGCAAAAAGGTTAAGTGCCAGCCTCAATAGTTTGCCCATTTACAATGGTCCCAAATACTCAGAGGATATGAAAGTACAGTACAGAACAAATTTGTAGCAGACAAAGAAGAAGAAAATATTTGAATCCTTTTGAAATTTTCATGTCTACTATTTACCCAATAACATTGAGAACAACTATTGTTTGCTTAAGTGATTGTCCAGACAACATAGCATGATGCTTTCATGTTTAGTGCGTGCATCATGCAGTCAAATTATCAAGGACTTTCACCTTGCTATCCTCTGTCACAGGAAATGTTGGTGCAACTACACAACCCATACTTGCATTGATACTGAACTACTGAAGAAGTGAACAAAGGTTCTCCATAAGCTCTCAACTGCTTTGTTAATCATAATACAAGTTGAGGTCAAGAGAAAATAAACTACACATTATTTTGTGGCAAACTTTTTGTGACCAGTTAATCAGGTTTGAACCTTTGTTAGGAGTTTTAGAGTCTTTCAAGAATCAATTCAACAAATACAATATGGTATACTTAATTTGAGGAAAATATAGTAGGTCATACATGATGATAGATGTAGCAAAGACACTCCGGCATAAATCTCAGGTTAGCCGCCTCACCCCAGATGAGCAGATAAAGTCCCATATAGAGAAGCTTACGCTGCTGCACTTCCTGTTGAATAGTAGGCAACCTAGAAAGCAAATGATCAACTAATAAGTCAAGCAATGATTTGTGAACAGCAATGTCATTTGTTTTAAGTGATGCAAAAAATAAAGCTGCACTTTTTCCTACACTAGGGAAATAGTTGCAGTTCTGGGTGAAATCACAACAGACTCATCACTGTGTCTAAATTTTCCATTATCGGATTAAGGCCCATACCATAAGCTGCTTTTGCGGCCCAGGTACTTGCACCACTTCTTGTAGTTCTTAAATAGCTTTTTCATTACTGCAGTCAGCGCAGGGTCATCCAACTGAAAAATATTAGCTAATAAAATGAATAACCATCATAAGTCATCAAGTTACAGGTATCCACATGGAGAGAGGGAGTGTGGTGGGGACCACCTTTGGCTGTTGGTCAACCTTAGGAATCTGTCTTCTGTGTACATTGGCAAGTAAAAGTATGAGATGTTCCCTTTGGTTTGATACATTATCCTTCTGCAGAATGAGTTGTGGAGTTAGACGTCTTCAGAGCTCACAAACAAATCCACAACATTTAAACAGTGTTTGAGATGGAAAATTAAGAAAATCAAGCAGCACAGTTACCTGAAATCCAAACATAGCCTGAAGCCAACCAAGAAGGTCTTTGTCAGGCTTCTTTTCAGATTCCTTGGGCCATGGCAAGCCTCTGGTATTACGAAGAGCATAAACAGCAGCTTGAATCTATATAATCATAAAGATCAGCATAAGCTATATTAAAACCATCTTGCTAAAATTTTTAGTTTTGTGACAATATGATAAGCTCTTAGGCAGTTCATCGCCACAGAGTTCAGGTTAGATGAAAACCTCAGGATATCGCATGATAGCCTCATTAGCACTGTCAGGATCAAGTGGGAGAATATTATAAGGAACATATAACTTTTTCTTTTCCTCAACTTTGATGTGTGTGTCCAAAATCTGTACAACAATTACAACAGAAAGTCAAAATCACAATTCTTCCAAAAAGAAATGGTGAAAGGACAGAAAAGACAATAAGGATGAACAAACTAGAATCCACTATAGTAGCACTAAAGCAACAAGGATAGTAAGTACCGATTGATCAACTTCAAGAGACTGTGAAGCATTGACGGCTTCTAAGACCTCAAACAAAACAGCTGCAGTTTGATATGCTTTCGTGAGTTGAGCACTGAGAAAGCATAAAAGAAAGTCAGTATTAAGGAAGAAGCGAATGAGTCAGCACTCGGCAACATGTATAAGAAAGCAAGCACAACAAATTGCTCACCGGTCAGCTTTGTCAGCGGCATTTTGAAGTGCTTGGATATACTTATTGTAGTACTGCTGATAGAAACTCTGCATTTCTCGAGCATCACTCTGTTTCACCCTTCCCTTCAATGTCGGATCATTCTCCTAAGGAAGCAAAAACTCATTAAGCTAAGCAATTAAGTTTAGGGCATGCTTGGTCTATCTTAAAGCTTAAATCATATGCTGGCTTATCAGCTATAAGCCTAATAAGCCAAATAAGATAGTTTATTGGATAAGCCATAAACTACTTGAGTAAAAGCAGCTTACACACCTTCACACACCTATAAGCCCCACAGTCTGTAAGCCATCCTTCACTAGTATAAGCTTCTATGTGGAAGAGAAGTTTAAGCTCCTCAGATAAGCCCAAAATAAGCTGGCTGTTTGGCATTGGTGTAAGATTATAAGCCCCAATAGGTGTAAAGCTTAAACCAGGCCAAGCAGGCACTGTACCAACCACAATGGTCCACCAAGCTTTCACTTAACATAACTACTGAGATGCATTTGTTCTTCGTGGCCATGAACAAAATGCAAGAGAAACAGCCATACAGATGTTTTCTCCAACTAAAATTGTACAATGCATCATAATTTTCAGACATTAGTAGGGGCATCATAAGTAGAACTCAAAAAATATCAATTAACAGATGCTGCATTCCTACAAAAAGTTAGTGCACACCTATGATATGGTCTAACCCACGAAACCAGACCATATATTCATGAAGGATGCATAGACGAGTGCTATGAACATATAAATAATAGATAGATGAGGGCAAAAACATGAAATGAAGCAAAAAGAGCCTACCCTTTCTAGCCTTTGCAGGAGTGCAGTTTTAAACTGACGAACACCTCGACCACTTGAAGTCGGGTCCAGCCGATGAGCTTTCTCGAAAGCAAAGAAGCGGCCTAACACATCCACCAAAGCAACAGGTTTCGTTACCCACTGATGTTTCAACTTTCAAGAACTCTTCTCATTGACGAGGCCATATTAGAGAGTAAATGGCAAATGCCCCAATAGAACCGAAAGTTCTCAAGGACTCATATCGTGAGTAGAGCATGGTGAATCACTATCTAAAACCAACAAAAAAAAAAAAAAAAGTACAAATAACACCCCACATATGGTAACCAACAAAACAAAATGAGAGGATACCAACTTACAACTGCAACAAAAAAAATTCACTAAAAAACATAAAAAAAAAACCAAAAAAAAAAAGCTCCCAGTAACCAAATCCGCATCCAAGTGCTTCACAGCACTCTTCTTCAGGCTACTACTGCTCTAGGCTTTATTGAACAAGTTTGTCACATTCCGGACGAAACCGAAAGGCTAAAAACAATTCTTCTACTCTGGCAAATCTGGAACATGCAATCAAGTGGTGGCCGGTAATACTATGTTGAAACAGGAGACTGCGATTCGTCTTATTAATCGGCTTCTTTGGAAGCAGAGATTCTATTTCAAGGGAAGAACAAAGCGGAACAGTCTAGCAGCTTTTGGAGACCACCGGCCAAACCTTTCTTAAAGATCAACTGTGATGGCGCTTTTGAAGAAGGGGCAGGCAAAGGTGGCTGGGATGTTGTTGACCGGAATGAGGCTGGGGAGTTCATCGCAGGTCGAGCAGGTCAGATGGATAACATGCCACATATTCTCTCCGCTGAAGTAATGGCTGGTAACCAGGGGATGTTACTAGCAAGGGAGCTAGGGATTACACATGCTATCCTTGAGACAGATTCTCTGCCATTAATCTTTCAACCCAGGACTTTTCCGCTTTTGGAGTGCTAACACAAGAAATAACTTGGTTGAAGCATGAGTGCTCTCTGGGCATAACGTTGCATATCTCCAGGAACGCCAATGAAGCTGCTCATGTTACAGATGCTTTTGGTTGAACCCTAGTTTCAGGTGACTCAGCCTCGTGGTATGATCTACCACCAGACTTTGTAATGAACATTATTACCAGAGTCTCGTCTGGGTTAATAGAAGTTTAAAAGGTAAGCAGTGTCAAAAAAAAATCCGCATCCAAATCCCCGCTACGATGCTATGCTACAGCAGAGAACTGGAACAAAATTAGTGGAGTGTAGATACTGTTGTGACGCACAGAGGTAGGCGACGCGGGGGTTGCTGGCCTCGACCTCGTTGGCGACACGAAGGATGGGCGCGATCTCCACCAGCGACGACGGCACCACCTCACTGTCAAATATGGACTCCCCCAGGTTCCCCGCGGTCTGCGTCCTCTGTAACCGCCTCCCGGCACCCGATGCTGGCGAAGCCGACGCCTCCCCGGGCGCCATTCTCCTCCCCGACGACGACGCCATCTCAAACCAAATCTACTGCACCCCAAAAAAAGACGCAAAAAAAATCGTAAAAGAATGCCAAAAAAAAGAGATATGTGGAACGGGTAAAGAAATCGGAGGAGGTAGACTTGCCTCAGGGGAGGGCGTGGAACCCTAGATTTGGCCGGCGAGGTGGTGGGTGCGGGTGGTTCGGAAGTGGAAGTGGGAGTGGAGAGCTCGGGAAGCAAAAGTGATGGGCGAGCGGAATAAAAGGTTTTTTGGGTTGTAGCAGCGCTTTTTGATTCCGGTAAGAAAAGGGTCAGACTCCAGACGGGTGAGAAAAACTGCGTCACGAGGTGCTGCCTTTGCCGGATTTTACGGCTTTGCCACTGGCCCACGTACCCACGTATTTATCTTCGCTTTTTTCTCTCTATTTATTTTGTACAAAACCAACATACTACTGCCTCCAAACAATAAGGTAGGTGTGTGTGGAGATTCAGACCGAACCTAACTGAAAATTTGAAAATTTTGGTATGGTGTTTGGATCTGATTTTGCGATAATTTCATTTGGATTTTTATATTTGAAAATTGAAAAATGTGTATATTGATTTATCATCTTATCTAATTATGTAGTCTAGTAGCCCGCAAACCCAAACCCCATGTCATTCGTTCTAGACATAACAACTTAGCAAATCGGTTGGTAATTGTCTCCCTAAATCTTATCTTCTGAAGAAATTGCTCTCCTCTCCAAGATAGTAAAAGATTAGGAGTCACAAGAGTCTTGATGTCTTAGTGTTTTTTGTGCAAAATTATCTTCACTGGTCTTATGAAATTTATATTATTAAAATCAAAAACCACCTTTTACTCTTATAAATTCTTTGCTTTTGATGATCCAAATTATTTGCCTTGGTGATTGATTCCAAAGGCTTGTCTAAAATCTTAATTGGTATTTTGATAGTTGTCATTTGTAGAAAGGATTTGGAAGGTATTTTTTGATTTGGAAAATGGCATCAACTACGATATTGTGCAATGTAATATTTTTCCAAACATTTGTTGTCACTCTTTTTGTATGTATGAACCTCCTGGTTGATTGCCGTTAGTGTTGTACTGTTATTGTGTTTGACAATTGTGTGATGCTTTATGAATAATTGAATATGACTATGTTCTAGTGTTATGTCTTATTGGTTGAATGGTCTATCTCATATGCTTCATGCCTTTGTGGTAATAAAGCTTTGAGTTCGCATCGTCTATTTATAAGAATTTTAGTTTGGTAATTTAGTATTTATCAAACTAAATCAAATTTATTTTGATATTTACTGATACCGAACTAAATTATATTTTGATTTATTTGTATTGGTTTTGCATAACAAATTTTAAAAAAATAAAAAGAAAGCTGAAATAACTGAATGCACGCCCTATACCAACATGCATACGGCAAATGGTACGGTGTCATTTGTAAATTTTGTATTTTGGCGGAGTAGTATTTTAAACTAAAGTTGCTCATAACAATATAATTAGGTATAAAAAGTTGTTAGTATAAAATAAGCAAGTAATAAGAAGATAGTTACGAGTGTAAAGTGTCGACAAGTGATATTATTTAGCAGGAAACCACTAGTACAACAAAATTAAAAAAAAAAAAAAGGAAAAAGGGTTGGCGATGAAATGGCATGTAAAGCAAAAGGAATTCCATCTTTAGACTAATCAGCTGAATCGTTTGGAAAGAAAAGAAAAAAGTGGAATATATTCCAAGAGAGTCCATTTATAATTACACTTGCCTGCCGCAATTGTGCTGATCCTTTTCCCAGTTCAAATTGCAAATCATTTTTAAAAAAAAAACTTTAAACAGCGCAAGAGAAAAAAGAAAAAAGTAATTTTTGCATATTGTGTATCTTTGAATTTTTTATAAATAATTCACAATAAAAAAATTACAAAAATAACCATAATTTTTTTTTTTGCATTTATGATCTGTCACGTATGCATGTCGTGTTATTGAGCCACAAGAAGTGGCTTGCTATGAACAAATAAAATTTCAATTGGAAGTTACAAAAAGAACTCATATTTATCATTTATGAGCATCTCAATTTGAAATTATGAACAGACAAACATAATGCAAAAATGTTGACTACAACTACAGAAAAAACAATAGACATGTTGACTGGTGAGTGGTACATTCTTTTTTTTATGAGCTCGTTATGACCTTTGTTCAGCACGACACGTGGTGGGTTAGCCTTAGCCCTTAAGAATGGCAATTAAGTGGGGATGTACTTGTTGTAGTATCGAAGAAATAGATTTGTAAATTAGGTGGTAGCAGTAAAAAGATCTGATCGATTCAGCAAAAGATAAATTTGATTGAGATAGTAAAAAAACAGTGATCACACCAGTAAAAAAAATTTGTATGATGGTCATGGCTTGTGATCGCACCAATAAAAAAACATGATCGATTGATTCTAAACGAAACAGTAAACTGTTTTTTTTATGATGGTCATATTTTTTTGGGTCGAATCAGGTGTCATGGCTTGTGGTTGAATATGGCAAAACAGTTCGATAGTTCGAAACACTGTGGTCGTGATGCCTAGTCGAAACAGTGGTATTGCTTTTGGTTGCATTTTGTTTTTTGGCCGAATCAACTGTCATGGCCCACGGTCGAATGCGGCAAACAGTGTAGTTGTAGCAGGGAAAAAATTTGGTTGTAAGATTGGGCCCGTATCATAAATCTTGGTGGCACCAGCAAAAAGACTTGATCGATTCAACAAAACATAAATTTGGTTGAGGTAGAAAAAATAGCGGTCACGCCTATAAAATCTCTGGTCAATTGATTTAGCCGAAGAGTTAATTATTTTTAGTCGCATTTAGATTTTTCAGTCCAATGAGCAGGCTTGGTTGTGGGGAAAGAGTCCCAAGGTTCATTAGGCCCTATGCTTGCTCGAAGTGGCGATATTGTTTTTGATCACATTTGGTTTTTTGTCGAATCATCTGTCATGACTTCTGGTTGAATACAACAAACAGCTCGACAATACAAAACAGTGTAGTCATGGCAGCAAAATTGGTCGTAAGATTGGGCTCGTCAGCATAAATTTTGGTCGTACCAGCAAAAGATCTAATCGATTCAGCAAAACATAAATTTGGTCGAGATAGTAAAAAATAACGATCACGCCTGTAAAATCTCTAGTCGATTGGTCTTGGTTGATTGATTTTCACCAAAAGAGTTAATTATTTTTTTGTCACATTTTGTTTTTGAGTCGAATAAGCAAACTTGGTTTAGGGTGAATATGGTGCCTGATTGAAGCAACGGTCTTATTTTTTTTTTATGATGGTGGCATTTTTTGTTCTCTGGGCAAATCAGTTGTCAAGATTTGTGGTCGAATGCGGCAAACAGGTCAACAATACGAAACAGTGTGTCCGGTTGATTTTTTTCCCTGGTCGAATGGAAAAAATTTGGTCTTGATCGAATGTGAGAAACAACTAACTAGTGGAAAATAGTTGGACAATCAGAAACACGCTCGACGGCACCAATGAAGTAAACGCGCAGATCCAATGACCATGAACGAAGGGACGACAGACTCAACATGAACCCAACTTTCAAACAATAGCCTACAAGTCCGGTAGTGGATTCCACGCAGCCGCCCTAGATGAAGTGAAGATAGCGATCTAGCGGCCACAAACACAGTAACGACATGAGCAAAGTAGCGGAGTGTACGCAGACGATACGGATAAAATGAACACGTCGATCGAACGACCAGGAACGCGGCGTGACTGGGCATGGAGAGCACTTAGTGCCCAATGGTATATCAACATATGATGTATTATTATTTGTTCTATCCATGATTTATTTTATGTTAGATCAATTATAACTCCACCAAATTATTTTTTTAGTTTTTGCATCATATTATCACAAATAGAAGGTGTTTAAAAAATCTATAAAGTTCATAGATCCTACATCTTGTACGGTGCCTTGGCCACTTATTTCAGCCAATAAAAACATAAATGTAAAGCCAAAACCCAAATTGTGTAGGAACAGGCTACTTACAAAATCAAAAATAGCAATTGTGCATGATTTCAACCATATTCTATCGAGTTTTACAATTCAATATTTGCTTAGATACAAGAGTGATATTATAAAGCTACAGTTTGCTCTCATTTTATTATGTCGAGAAGTCATTCAGTAAAAAATAATAATTTTGATAGAATAATAATTCAAAGATGATTTGAACTTGCTGACTTTATTGAGGAGTGATTTTTATGCTTTATCAACCAGTATAATTTTAAGGCGATTAAAGGGGGGAAAATAGAGAATTTATATACCATGGAAGCACCGCATGGAGGCTCAGTTGGAGAGGAGGCATAGGGGGGCAGTCTTGTGATTAAGCACATATTTTGAAGGTAAAAATGCTATAGCTAGCAGTACAAAAAAGAAAAAGAAAAAAAAGGAAAAGTGTAGTTCCGTGGGCCCTACCAGGTCGTCCATTTGTCCCGTTTTCGGCGCAATTCCCCCCGTTTTTTTTAAAGATTTAAAAAAATGCCTGATAGTGAAGTCATTCCACGTCTGCAGCACCGCCCATGTGATCACTGGAACCCTCTGTCGTATGAGGCTATCTTCAATTCATCAGTGCATCATGAGATGTTTCAATAGAATATTCTTTAGTATATTCTGTGTCACGTGCGTGAAACACTATTATGCTCTAATACAAGGCACTTTGCGAAGTATTTCGTACGGGCCACGAGTAAATTAAATTTAGGTGATTTTAGTAAAATATCAGTAATTTTTAATTTAAAAATCGAATATATGCGATGTTTGGTCTCTATATGAAAATAATTTAAAGATCTACAACTTTCTCAATATAATCAACATCTAATTTGAACTAGATTAATCATAAATTAAGAAACAAAGATTATATACAATTTGATCGCACGTAAACTAAGGTAAAAAAGGTGATGGGCCCACATGCAGGGTTTGGATGCCCGACGCCTCAGCCAGTACCCCCTGTGAATACTCCACCAGTATGAAAAGTTCGTAAAGGGGTGGGGCATTCGGTTTTTTCAGTTTGGTTTTTCGGTATTTTTTAAATTTTGGTATTACATATTACATACCATATTTATCAAAAAAATTAGGTTCGGTTTCAGTAAATACCAAAAAAATTCGGTTCGATTTTGGTAAATACCAAATTTACCAAATTATCGCAAACCACTTGACATCTTTGACTCTTTTTTTTGTTTTACGATTTAGAGTACCACATAATAGTATAATATTGAAGGTTTGAAGTGATAACCATATAAACTACAGCCACCGTCAACCAGGGGAAACTTCTTCTAATGACTAACTGAAGCTGTATTCATTGTACATAGAAATCCAAGAGAAACTAGAATCCACATAATGGAGTAACTAGTAGATTCTGGTAGTTAAACTTTACATGCATTTTTCAATATTTGATCAAGATGTCATGATGGTAAAAAGATCCTCTTGTAACTCTTGTTGATATATGAAGCCAATAGAAATCTGTAGCAGTAAAGGTTGCAGCCGAGTGCCACATCTCACTAACACCATGAGCTAACCAATTCGTTCCATTTGATGTTTACAGAAGAAAAATCCACACATCTGAATTTATACAACCTCGTCAGCACACTTTCAGGGTAAACAATGTTGATCGAAGGATGCCGACTAGAGGAGGGTGAATAGGCGGTTTTTAAAATTTTACTTTTAAACTAGTGTTTAATAATCTAGAATTGCAATAATAAACTTCTAAAGATATGAATGACAATTCAAGATGAGTGTTGCAACTTCTAAAAGATTAAGAGGAGCAATTCAATCTCTAAAAAAGTAAAGCAAGTAATAGAAATAACCGAAGAGATCGAATTTTTCCCGAGGTCTCGGAAATTTGCCGATTTCCACTAATCCTCGTCGAAGCGCTCTTCGCTAGAGCTTATGCTTCGATTTCACTATGGGTAGCCCTTCTCCTCTCCGGATAGGCGAGCTCCGAGCCTTTACAACCAATCACCGGGCCTCTCCGACACACCGTCGATGGAGAGATCGCCGGACCTCCCGAGTAGTCTAGGTGACGGCAATCACCAAGAGTAACAAGTCTAGCACATTACTTGATCAACCTCAAAGCTTGAAGAACAACAATGCAAATGCAAGGGCTTGAAATCACCTTCACCCAACTAGCACTCAAGATTCACTCAAGTTTTGACTTCAATTTGTTGAATCTTGAGCCCTAATCAGGGTTTTGGTGATTAATGACATCCGTGAGATTTGCGACTAATCTCTGTATGTGAGACACAGGTAAATCAAAGGAGAAAGCATCAAGAAAAGACAAAGCAAGGTTATCAAGACTCCATAAAGCGAAGACAATGAAAATCTCGACAAAAGTACAAATACCTAAACCTAGCGTCTTCTCGTTTTGAAATTTTCTAGGTTAGATGGTCGTACTATTAAGAGGGGTCTTAGCACAAGTATCTTGATCAACCTTGAAGTTTTTAGAAGCATATTTACATTTGCTTTTGCCCCAAATCAAAAGTTGAGTAAAAATTCAGAAGTCTGTTTTCGTTTTGTACTGGCCGGACAGTGTCTGAAGTGACCGGACAATGTCCGGCCAATACAAACAATTTCAGTACTTTGCAAACATGCGCAACAGAGACAAATACATTTGTCCGGTACATATGTCCGGTGAAGGCCGGACATTGTCCGAAGTGACAGGACAATGTCCGGCCAGTACAAATGTTAACAGCATATTGAATTAAGACAAATGTATTTGTCCGGAGCTTTTGTCCGAAGTGACCGGACATTGTCCAAAGTGACCGGACAATGTCCGGCCAATACAAAATCTAGGCTATTGTAAGGGCTGTGTTAACAGAGACAAATCCATTTGTCCGGACATTTTGTCCAGACAAATCCCATATGTCCGGCCCATACAAAAATCTGGAGTGTTTTATGTTAAGTGTCAACAGAGACAGATACATCTGTCCGGACATTTTGTCCGGACAAATGTATCTGTCCGGCGTGTACACATCATTTTAAACAGTGGTGTCAACAGAGACAAATGCATCTGTCCGGACATTTTGTCCGGACAAATACATTTGTCCGGCCTTCACATTTTAATCCAAACGGGTACTGACACTCGCAATTCACGTGAATAACGGTCAAAATTTTTGTACTGACCGGACATTGTCTGAAGTGACCGGATAATGTCCGGCCAGTACAACTTTCGCCCAATCTTCTTGATTTCGACCGTTTTTGTTGAGAGTATAAATAGATCACTGTTGTAGATGTCTAGAACACACGAAATACATCTTATAAACCCTGAGCAACAGTGTGCAAGCTCTCTCACATCCATTTTCTAGCAATTGAAGTCAAAACTTGAGAATTCTTGAGTGCTAGTTGAGTGAATTTGCTTCCAAGCCTTCTTGCATTTACATTGTGTTCATCGAGTTTTGAGATTGATCAAGCAAGGTGCTAGGCTTGTTACTCTTGGTGATTGCCGTCACCTATACGACCTGGGATGTCCAGCGATCTCTCCATCGACGGTGTGTCGGAGAGGCCCTGCGAGTGGTTGTAAAGGCTTGGAGCTCGCCTATCCGGAGTGGAGAAGGGCTACCCCTAGTGGAATCGAAGCATAAGCTCAAGCGAAGAGTGCTTCAACGAGGATTAGTGGAAATCGGCAAATTTCTGAGACCTCGGGAAAAACTTGATCTCTTTGTTTACCTCTACTACTTTCTTAATTTTCATAGTAATTGAATTGTTGCTATTGATATTATAGAAAGTGCTAAATCTGAATTGAATTGTCTTTCATATCCTTAGAAGATTTGTTATTGCAATCTTAGGTTGTTAACCCTAATTTAGAAAAATTTTAAAACCGTCTATTCACCCCCCCTCTAGTCGGCATCCTTCGATCAACACAATTGCTAGAGAATGGGTGTGAGAGAGTTTGCACAGTGTTGCACAAGGGTTTAGAGATATATTTCATATGTCAATGACATCTACAACAGTGGTCTATTTATACTCTCAGCAAAAGCGGTCGTTTTCAAGAAAATTTGGCGAAAGTTGTACTGGGCGGACATTGTCCGGTCACTTCGGACATTGTCCGGTCAGTACAAAAAACTTGACCGTTACTCACGTGTAATTCGAGTGTTAGTAGCCGTTTGAACTAAAATGTGAAGGCCGGACAAATAGATTTGTCCGGATAAAATGTCCGGATAGATGCATTTGTCTCTGTTGACACCCCTGTTCAACAAAACTTGTACACACCGGACAAATCTATTTGTCCGGACAAAATGTCCGGACAAATGTATTTGTCTCTGTTGACACTCGAATTAAAATACCCCTGTTAATTGTATAGGCCGGACATATGAGATTTGTCCGGACAAAATGTCCGGACAAATACATATGTCTTTGTTAACACATGCACTTTCAAACGCCCAGAATTTGTATTGGCCGGACATTGTCCGGTCACTTCGGACAATGTCCGGTCACTTCAGACAAAACCCTCCGGACAAATACATTTGTCTTAACTTAACGTGCCATTAACATTTGTATTGTCCGGATATTGTCCGGTCACTTCGGACAATGTCCGGCCTTCATCGGACAGATGCACCGGACAAATGTATATGTCTCTGTTGCACTTGTTTGCAATGTTCAGAAGTTGTTTGTATTGGCCGGACATTATCCGGTCAGTTCAGACACTGTCCGGCCAGTACAAAACGAAAATAGAAATCTGAATTTTCTTACTCAATTTTGATTTAGGGCAAATGCAAATGCAAATATGCTTCTAAAAACTTCAAGGTTGATCAAGAGACTTGTGCTAAGACCCCTCTTAATAGTACGACCATCTGACCTAGAAATTTTCAAAACAAGAAGACGCTAGGTTTAGGTATTTGTACTCTTGTCGAAATTTTCGTCGCTTTCGCTTCATGGAGTCTTGATAGCCTTACTTTACTCTTCCTTGATGCTTTCTCCTTTGATTTACCTGGGTCTCACATACAGAGGTTAGTCGCAAATCTCACGGATGTTATTAATCACCAAAACCCTAATTAGGGCTCAAGATTCAACAAACAATACAGTAACTTGAAGATAGAAGTGCATAAGCATGTAAGCACATAGTCAAGTGAAAATGAACATATTAATACATCAACATAGTCATTAGAAACATAACTTACAAAGCAACAATTTCTATAAACAATCTGACAGGAGTTCAAAGAGTTGGCAGCCAGCACGAACAAGTTTAAATTGTTTTTAGTATCAAGACCAGACTGACCTTACACCATTAGACAATGGAAATCATTATAGGAAATCCTAACAGCAATGGATATACTAATAGCAATCAGACTAGGCTAAGAAAACCTCATATATTTAAAAAGAGTCAAAAGGTGGCCGGCCTGGGGGTCTGCCACACGAGGGGAGGGTTGGAGCCTGGAGGGTGGCGGGGGCATGGGGAGCTCGAGGAGGCGGCACGGGGAGCTCGAGGCGGCGGATCTTGGACTGGGAGCCAGAGGGGGAGACGGTGGAGGCCGGAGGAGGAGGCGGCGGACCTTGGACAGTTGGACTGGGAGCCGGAGGAGGCCGGAGCCCGGAGGAGGCTGCACAGGGAGAGGGAAGAGGAGCGGAGGAGGGGATTAAGTTAGCCAGTTGGGTCTACTAGGGAAGGAAAGGAAATAGCGCATGGCAAATCAGTTTTTCCCGAATTTTTTGGTTTTTTACCGAACCGAATACCGGATATAGCTAATCTGACCTATCGAATCGGATACCAAATACAAAAAACTGCTATTCTCGGTTTGGTTCGTTTTTTTGATTCGGTTTTTTCAGTTCGGTTTAAATTTGCCCACCCCTATCAGCAGGCGATCCCTCTCTCCTCCTTCGGCCGAAAAAATATTTTTTTAATGGTGGGGCCCACGCGCAGAGTTTGGATGCGCTGGCGTTGGAGTGAGTCTTGGAGTTGTATATAGTAAGAAATAGATTTGCCGTGCCATGGAGACTCTTTGTAGAATGTCTATAGCTCAACAATTATATACCTAAATTTAGCTAATATCTCAAAATTTTGATTCAACTGACATTGATATTTTTTTGATTTATGACTTATATTGACAATTCATTTAAACTAATGGAATAATGAGATCAAAACGATCAAATCGGTACAAACGGATCATTAACGAGACTTATATATCATATATTGCTATATTTTGAGATATATAAGTCTGTTTAACAATTAGTTTATATCAATCTGATCATTTTGGTTTCATGATTACACTGTTCAAAATGATTATAAATCTGAGTCATAGATTAAAAAATATCAACCTCGAAAGAATAAAAAATTTTAGTATAATTTAATCGAAAAATTTGAGTTCAATATTTCCCTCAAGAATCTTTGAGATCGATATTTTTTATCTATAGTTTGAATTGACAATCTGTTTGAACTAGTGAAATGGTGAGGTCAAAATGATCATATCAACACAACTTGATTGTTAAACCGGATTTATATATCTCATAATAACATATATAAAAATCCAGTTGATGATATGTTTGTATTAATCTGATTATTTTGACTTCATGATTCCACTGATTCAAATAAATTATTAATTTGAATTATAGATCAACATATATCAATGTTGAAAGAATCAAAATTTTATGATATAAACTAAATTTAAGAATACAATTTGCACCGCTCTACAAGCTACATGTTGGGTTGAGACTCCACAAACACAGATTACTCTATAGGTTGGTTGGTTAAAAAAAAAAATTCTAGGTACCTACCGAGACATACGGAGAGAAGAATGTACCTTTATTGGGTTATTGGGCTTTAGATGGGCCTCCAACAAATGCTCAAACAACAGTCCTGCTTCGTTATTTCGACAGACACAGAAAGGAAAAACTTCTCAACTTTCTTTTTTTTTTTTTAACTCCTTATCCTCCTCTTCTTCTTCTCCCATACCAAAACCCTACACCACGATTATCTTGGGTTTAATCTCCCCATCATCCCCCCATGGAGACTTCCCTGCGGTTGCGCCGCGGCGGTGGCGGCGAGTCCAAAGGCCTCCGCATCCACGCCAAGGAGAAGCTCCCCCTCGGCTCCAATTCCCTCCTCCAGGTTCTTCTTTGGTTACTTTGCCTGCATTACATGTTCTTAGCAACTGGTGCGATATTTGTTTCAGTTTGTCATGCTCGCTGCCTGTTTGATGATTTGGTCCGTTTAGATCAATACCGATACCAAGTTCACGGGGTGTGTCTCTCACAGGCCCATGCGGAGATAGATACAAGCAACGGAGCTCCCAGTTATCTTGCAATGTTTGTAAGGCAGTTTTATCCTCAGGTAAACTTTTTAGATATCGAAGTGTGTTTGTGGAACGTTGTTAGCTTGTCCTCATTTTATTAAGAAAACTGACATCTTGTTCTTTTTTTTTTTTTTTGGTTCTTGATTCAAGTGTAGTTATCAGCAAATATAGGTGTAGGTATTCAGTTAGATAAAGGCGATGATTTCAGCTACAATCTTCGTGGAAAGAAAGCAATTTCGTTCACGTCCAATGGCTTAGTGGGGGTAAATCTCAAAGGACGGCTGGTTACTGATAAAGAATTTAAGCCGGTTAGTTTGTTCGCTTTCTAACATAAGATGATTTGCCCTTTTTTTCTTTCTTTTGTATTTTCATGCATTGCACTTCTGTGGAACAACTAAAATAAAATTGTATTTAGTGTAATAATTGTTTGTACTTTTAAGCTTGGAGTTATGGTTTAGCAAGAAATAGGATGTTCTACAGGTCTATAATATGATCTACGTCCTGCTTATGGGGCTCCAAGCTTTGATGATTTGCCGGCGTGTTTTAAGCTTATAATTGTGGCTGTGCAAATACTGTCTCATAGCTAATGCCCCTGTCTTTTTAGAGCATGTATTAACCTTGCAGCTCTTGTTCATTGTTGGCGATAGAGATAACAGTTGACAGACCACTAGTATCTGCTTTGTGGATTTTCTCTAAATGTCTTCAAGCAGCTTCCTGTGACCTATGATGTGATACTTTCTTGATGAAATGAACTACATTAACCCTGCAGTCTTGCAGAATTCGAACCAATCTGGTTCGTGCACTTTTGTGCATGCTTGTTGCTCAATTAATGAAACTAATCAACTGTGGTGTGTTTGTTTGGCAACTCACTTGTTTCCATTGTTGCCTTCAAAATATTGATGGACAAGGAACAATGCAAGTGATGGTCCTGTTTACTTTATTTATGTTACTTTGCATTTTTTGCAGAGGAAGAGAACTGGAGCGGTCGAGTTAGCTTGGACCATACTTGACTTTAGAAAAGATCAAGACGTCAGGCTTAAAGTTGGGTATGAACTATATCAGAAGGTTAGTGTTTTTGTCATAAATGAATCTTAAATGCCGAAGTTGCTGAATGAGCTGCTTGTCTTTAGCTATGATCTTTTTATGCACAATGTACATAAGCTTCTCAACCACTAAACTACTTTCTGATCTTAGCTATTTCATGTATACACTTATCTTGGCTCTCGAATAAATATTATTTCGTATTTGTGCACAGCATAATGCAGTAACAGATGTTTTTATTAGATAAATTATTCAACAAATGTTTCCATTTTGGTGTGCTGGGAGTTCCTGACTGTCCTTTGCCTATGATCATGCTCTATTAAATTGGGCAATACACACCCCAAAGAATACTAAATGTTCGTGTCTGCCATTGATTGTTTCACACAATATCACCACAGATCACTGACGCTACCTAGCAGATCGCAGTAGATTAAGCTGATTGTGAATAACTTGTTGGGCCTTCTACACCTTTCGGTGTTTGACAAGCTATTCTAGACAGTCAACTATTATTATGATCGAGAATTAAAAGTTCTAAATTTTTATGACCATTTTGTTCCACCTCCCTCATTTGTAGAACACAACTATTATAGAATAATGAAGTTTTTACTCATTTTGGAACAACACATTGGTACAATACTTCCACCTTGTTCAAATTTTTTCAAACATTTGATTGCAGGTGCCTTATTTCCAGCTCAGGGAAAACAATTGGGCTCTTAATGCTTATATGGATGGCAAATGGGATGTGAGATTTGATATGTGACCTCAAAGACTTTTGTGGATGGGATGGACTTATCTGGTGATCATTTTGGTCTATTTGTAACTTGTCAAACCCTCAATTTTATTTTCGTTGGTATCACCTATTTGTAAGCAGCATTTCTTATGGAAATCCAATTAATTTCTTCAGTCTTGCCATGATATGATTTCTCGGCACAACCTATAGTGTATGTGTTTTGCCCACACTGTTGTTTGACATTGATGGCTTTTGGATAAAGCTTCATGCATCTTCCTCTGGTGCAATCATAACTGGATATAATACTTTTTCCTGGAGTTCATCATCTTGGCATTGAAACAGGATGCCCGATTGTCAGAATCAAAGGGCTGGCATGCTGATAAGTAGTACATTGGTGTGGCTGACATTTGCTGAGATAACCAACCAAATCATTTTTTGTTTGCTGGGAGTTTATATGACACGTCGGTTGACGGTTCGGTGGCGTCACAATCTCATGCTATTTCAATAGCTAAAAGAATACCTCCACGCCCAAAATTTGCGTGTTTTTTGTTAATGATGTATTTATATGTTTCATTTATTCTCAATGACATGGGTTACCGTCACCTCTACAGTGTTATGATTCACACATTGAAACACAAAAAAAAAAAAAAGCAAACAAAGAAGGAACATGCTCTTGTGTGCGGCGCAAAGGGTTTGATAGAGCAACACTGTCTTTACGAAACAGAAACGGTATGCCGCTTGGTATGGCCGGTGTGCTCTCGACGGTGTAGCCATAAGGTGTCCCTGCTAGTTGAACACTAGAACCAGAGCTTCATCTAATATGCGCGAAGTCAGCAGAAAGCTAAAAATATCTTATCTAACTCAGATTGGTATTAGGATGATGATGAGGCAGCTCAGATTGGCACGAGAGGATGACGAGGCACAATAGGATTTGGATTAAGAAAAAAAGGAGAGGTGCTTTTTTTTGGCGACAATGGGAGGTGCCTGTCTCTCTCTTTTGGCAGCACAAAGAGTGGCCTCCTCAGACCACTACTCCGCTGTTCTAACCCAACAACGCCCTGCAACTGCAAGCGCTAGGAAATGACAAATTCTCTTTCTTACCATGAGTGGCGCCTGGTGTATTTAGTCACGTTCGCATGCTTCGTGTGGGTTTCAAGTCTGTTTCGTTCGGTTTTCCTGTCCAATTGTGCCCGCTACTTCATGAAATACTTATTTTCGTTGAAACGAAACGATCCTGATAATTCTCCTGCAGACACGTGTATTTTCTGCCTGACTCGGTGGCTCTTTTGTTACATTTGATGCTTGGGATGACATGTATGCTCTCTAGTAAAAATCAGTTGTATCGTCCCGATCTTTCAGGCAATACATCAGTATCGTTAGTCTATCGCTACCAATTTGTTATATTAGTTTGAAATACTGGATTGGAATATATTGGTTAATAAATCGGTTGCCGGTAGTTATATTGTTTAATATATAAGATGTAATTACAATTTTGTCAAAATATATATAGTTGTTTTGTACGTAAATTGATATATGATATTTATTTTACATTAAGCTTGATAATAGAACAATATGATATATAACTCAAAATTATGAACATTTTTAAAATTCAAATACAAAAATATATGGCTCGATATTCAACATGTGAAGATATATGCTATTTAGACACTTTGGGAAGAAGACTACAAACGTGTTATGTTGTTGAATTAAGCTTTTTGCTCAGGCATACATGGTTACTTCAGATGGAGATGGATATGGTTAATTAATTAAGTCTTATTGAAGCCTTGGAGATAAATAGAAGAAGTGAGAGTTTTAGTCAGAAAGAAAAAAAGCAGTGCCTTTTCGAGGCAGAAAGATGGGCTTGATGCTGTTTGAAAGGTGAGGGACTGCCGGTTCGTTTCATATCTGAGTCCGCGTGTTAAATTTACGTGCACACGGTACGCCCTGCATGAAGTGCATCGCACGCGTTTACGGGTGCAACTCACTTCCACTGTATACTGGGTTTTTGTACAATGTACTTATACTGAAACTTTTTTTGTTTTTACCTGCATCCACCTTGTTTGCCCGGTACTGGGAGCTACGTATCTGCTTTATGAGATAATAATATTATCTTTGTCCATTTTTGTGTTGATGTCATGATTAAAATATGTCCCACGTGCGTGAAAAAAACCTAGTGATTTAAACTTTTCATAAAGTTACATACACATACTAGTCATCTCTGCTTGCTGGATGATGATGGGTAAGATTTTGATTGTATTGATCAGATTTGATTAGTTTATTTTATAGTCAAATTGTGACTAAAACGGATCATATCCATCCCAGTGAGCACAAAACAACAGAAATAACTGCCTTTGCATGCCCTCTCTAGTCTCTCTATATAACATCCTCCCATTCACAAAGGACTAACCTTCCACATACCATCACTGTATCCTATCCTCCACCATGCGGTCTCCGGCCATCCTCCTCCACTCCTCCACCGCCTCCAGCGACCTCTCCTCCTCTCCTTCTCCTCAAGATCCTGGCATCTCCATCGACTCTGACATGGTGGTCATCCTCGCCTCCCTCCTCTGCGCCCTCATCTGCCTCGCCGGCCTCGCTTTCGTCGCCCGCTGTGCCTGCCGCCGCACCGCCACATCCTCCGACTCCTCCTCCTCGCCTCTTCCTCCCCCTCCCAAAGGCCTCGACAAGAAGGCCATCGATGCTCTTCCCACCATGTCCTTCGCCACCGGCCCAGCCTTAGCCGCCGAGTGCGCGATATGCCTGGCGGAGTTCGCCGAGGGGGAGGAGCTGCGCGTGCTGCCGCGCTGCGGCCACGGCTTCCATGTGGCGTGCGTGGACACGTGGCTCAGGGCCCACGCCACGTGCCCGTCCTGCCGCGCCTGTATCGCACCGGCGCCGCCCGCTGGGATCCCCGTCGCTCCGGGAAGGTGCCGGAGGTGCGGCACGAGCTGCGATGACGTGGCGGTCGAGGTGGGGGGATCGAATGGTACTGGGGGTGGGGACGAGAGGTTTTTGCCTTAGCTATAATTCCATCCTTGATTAATTAATGAGGGTTTTGGCTAATTTGTCGTTAATTCTGTGTTATTTAGTTTCACATCATCACATGTAAAGTTCAAAGTTCGCAATGAGAAATGGAATGCAGAGTATGCCCTTTTTCTTTCTTCTTTCTTTTTTTTTAGGTGGAATTAATCAATGCAAATGGAGCTAGCACTATTGTCCTTAATTAGTTTACCCCTTCATAATTACTTGTTTAAAAAAAAATCTTGAAGAGTAGCAGGTATAATGTGGTAGCAAAGTCTTTAATCTTTTTTTTTTGAATGAGATAGTTGCATCTTATGTTTGGACAAACTTATGAGAAGCAAAAGAAACAGCCATATGCAGAGCTAAGCATGGGTCTATTAACTCAATACTATCTCTTACGTACTCTGGGTGCTGGACTCTCGAGCACAAATGAATGGTCCTCTCCTTTCCACTGATCGTTAGTGAGTATCCTATTTCGCATTTGCCCCGCTATTATGTTAAATTTAACATCTAATAAAAACTAATTGGGACTAATAGAGCTTATGGTAGTACTTGGTAATTCACTTAATCATGGTGCTTTAAAGTTGCAATGGGCTCTCTGTACACAACACTTAACTATTCTAAGGAATAAATAAAGCACCTACTTTTTCTTATTCTCCTCAACTTGTTTTTGGTTCTTGGATGGACAAAGCACTTCTTTTCCGGTTATTCAAACAAGAATCTTGATTCTTGATTGATGACTTTTCTACTTCGCCACAATAGAGAATACTTAGATATTTTAGTTTAAAATTTGAGAAAACACGATCAATTTATCTATATATTACCATTAATTAATGTAAAAAATTGAGAAGAGCGAAGGCGTTAATGCAAAATTCTAAGTAGATAATATATATCAATATTTTTGTACAAGAGATTTCATCTGTGGATATTTGTCTGACAGATTATTAAAATGATATGAGTGTTCATAGTAGGTTATCTATTAATTTTTTTGGATGCATTGACTAACTTATTGTCCAAACGATATATAACTTCATCACCCCTACAATCGTATATATAATAAGTTTTCATTTGAACTCACCTCATCTACATCTTATACAAACATATATAAACTTTAAGCCAACTTACGAAGAGCGACAGCACTTATATCATCATTTCACATGGAATATAGAGTAGTCTTCAAGTTAGGTCGACACCAACTTTTACAATAACTGACAACACAATCTTAATTTGAAAGCAAGAAAGTTTTTTTTTTTCTGTACACACTTTCACTTTCTTTTTTGGTACAGTACATGTACCTCAAAAAATAGGAGGGAGATATCACAAGGTTTGGTTAGCACTATAATTTTTTTTTTCTCTTTAGTTCCTAGCCGATCTTTTTCCCCTAAAAATGGTTTGACCTCGCAAAGAAGCAATTTTAATTTGAGCTGTTGCAAGTGCTGCCTCCAATTCGCAGCAAGCATATCCATCCATCCATGATTGTTTATACTAAAAATCAAAATGACAAGGGAATAAAAAAATATTATTATATGAGTCTATGACATTAATTGTGCACATATTTGTAGAATTAACATAGTTTTAGAATAAAAAATATATAAGATCGATGCAGCTAGCTTTTGGGGGAAGACACTTCATGCAGCGAATATATCATATGATGTGAGATTTGGCAACTTCGTGTCGCGATGGAAGAAATGTGCGGTCAATATGCCCGCCTCTGGTTTTTGGTTCTGATCATCGATAGCGTTACCACAGTTTAGTTGGAACATGACGATGCTAAGATATTTGGAAACTAAGATCTATACTTTTACTTTTACTATAGTTAGATCAAATAGGCCGCTTGATTAGTGATATATTTTAAGGTTGTCGAAGGCACGAACAATTCTTGTATTTGGAGAAATGCTTGAGATTAGGGTTTTTTTGTTCCGGTAAAAATTGAGAAAGATTAAAGAAAACTCAGACAACCAAAACTGAGGCTAACGACACTATTTATATTGTTGGCCACTTAATCTATTCATATTTTAATATTTCTCATATCTAGACTCCACTAAATTTATGATGTGAATTTAACTTAAGTTAAGACCTAATTCACTTTTGAGACACTCTTAATTTACTATCGAAATTTTCAAATTTTTCATAAATTGTCACAATCAGATCTTGAATTTCGAATCTCTCAACTTTGAGAAGGATTGAAGAATACCCGCACAGCCAAAGCAGAGGCTGACGACACTGTTTATATTGTTGGTCAATTACCAAAGGTACGAAAAATACAGCAGTAATGCAGTGAATGGATGTTAACTAACTAAGTCATTGCCTTAAGCTAAAGACTCGTTCTAAACAAACTAATTCCTGCAACAATCCTAATATTTTTATTGATTAGGTGTACACATGTGAGAAATCTAGACATGTCTGGCTTTCAGCCAAACAAGATACTACTAGACGTCAAATTAAACAATTTAGTGCAAAGATACAGATCAAATGGGTTCTAAATACCCAACACGGTATATACAAGTACAACAATAGAGCACTTTGATTCAAATATATATGGATGAAGCGAAGGTTTCATTCACATAAAACACAAGAATTACATTTAGGAAAAATGAAAAAAAGAAAAGGCTTGAAGCATCTAACACTAGCACATCAGGTCTCAAGAACCCAAAACAAAAATGAAATGCAAATTCTCATAACCAAAATCTTATTCCACCTATCTAATGGTTTTGTCACAAAAAGACTGAGAGACAAATAAACACGTTTAATTTAAATTAGTTGGTGGGTATATAATCAGTAGACGGCGTTAGGGTTGGGCAGGCCCTTGGCTCCGACGTTGAAGAACTCGATGATGACCTCGAGGGGGAGCCCCTTTGTCTCCGGCACCCTCAGCGCCACGAACACCAGTGCGATGCAGCACACCACGGCGTATATCCCGAAGACACCGGCCAGCCCCACGGATTTGAGCATGACGGGGAGGCTGTAGGTGACGGTGATGTCTCCGAGCCAGAAGACGAGGGAGCAGATGGCGATGCAGAGTCCCCTCACTCGCGTGGGGAAGATCTCCGCACAGAGGATGTTGGGGATGGGGCCGAACCCCATGACGAAGCAGCAGAAGTAGATGATGACGCTGCCCGTGGAGAGCACAGCGTGCGCCACCATGCCCATGGGGACCACGTTAGCCACGATGAGCACGAGCAGCGAGGCGATGAGCACGGGGATTGTGGCGAGGAGGAGGGCACGGCGGCCGGAGACGTCCATGAGGCGCATGGCGAGGGCGATGCTGGGGAGCATGAGGAGGGTGGTGAGGCCACTAATGAGGATGGAGGTGGAGTCGGAGCTCAAGCCCAGGTTGGCCAGCAGCACGCTCACGCCGGCCTGGTCCAGGATCTGAGGGGTGTAGTACAGCACGCCATTGATGCCCGAGAACTGCATGACATGACCAAGAAAAACAAGATGTTTAGATTTGTGAATAAAAACTCCTCTCTAACAATAGCAGAGAACTTTACTTTGAATCACCAGGGACTCAGGGAGCTGTACTTTGCAACAGGAAGTTTGTGTATATGTCTCATCAAATTATTTCAATCTGGTGTACCTGCTGAAGGATTTGGATCATGACGCCGCAGAAGAGCGCGTGGCGGACACCCGGCTCCAGCAGCTCCCGCCACCTGGGCCCCTTTTCCGCCGTCTCCGCCGGGTGCACAAACGCTGCCCCCGTCGGACTCTGCCCCACCAGCTCCTTCGTGTACAGCGCCGACTGGCTCACCAGCGCCGCCGCGTGGACGTACTCCCCCCCGCCTCCCACCGACGTCATTGACCCCTCCTCGTGCAGGTACATCCTCTTCACTCCCCCCTTCTTCGACCCATCCGGCCCCACCTTCTCCGTCCACTTCCACGCCAGCTGCCACCCGCCGCCGATCCCCATCGTGCTCGCCGTCTCCCCGCCGTCGGCGCCCGTCAGGCTGCTGTACCTCCTCACGCCCAGCCGGCTTCCATTGCCGTCCAGCAGCGGCGCGTGGAGTCCCCCGTCCGCCGCCTCATTGTCGGATGGGTACTCGTGGTCGGGCGCGACGTTCTCCTCGTCCCAGTCGACGGTCTTCTCGCCGCCCTCGGCCACGCTGAGCATGCTGCCCAGGTTGGTGAATAGCGTGCTCCCGCGCATGCTCCCCATGGTGCCATCGGCGGGGTTCTTCATGTCGTGGACGCTGCCGAAGAGGGCGACGACGGGGTCCTTGAGCTGGTCCAGCATGCTGCCCTGCCGCGACGCCAGCCCGAGCGTGCTCCCCAGCATGCTGCCCTGGCCGCTCGCCACCGGCTGCGCCACCCACGACATCCCCCGCTCCGGCCCGTACAGCGTCACCTTCTCCTTCCCCGCCGCGTCCCTCTCCTCCTCCTCGGTCGCCGCCGGCCCCACTATGTACTCCTCGATCGCCGTCTCCCCGCCCGTCCCCAGCCCCTCCACCAGAAGTGCCATCTCCCCCGAGACGTCTTCGCGGCCCCGGAGCATCTGGAGCACGGCCCTGGCCTCCTTCATCTTGCCCTTGCTAACGAGCCACCGAGGCGACTCCGGCAGGTAGTACACGGTGAGCACGAAGTAGACGACGGACGGCAAGAAGAGCACGCCGAGCATGACGCGCCAGTTTGGGTGTGGCGCCAACGTCATTGCAAAGATCATGCAGTACGACAAGAACATCCCCCCGGACCCGGTGAACTGCGGCAGCGTGTTCAACTGGCCGCGGATCTCTGGCGGGGCCGTCTCGGAGATGTACACCGGCACGAGCGTCACAGCAAGGCCGATGCCGAACCCGTCGACCAGCCTCGACAGCAGCAGGACGTACACGTTGGGTGACCACAGCATCATGAGGCCGCCCAAGAAGTAGAGAATTGACGACGCGATCAGCATCGGACGCCTCCCGACGGAGTCCGACACCGGCCCGGAGAACGTCGTGATGATCGTCGCGCCGATGAGTGACATGGCGACGACGAGCCCCTCGATCGCCGGCTGGCTCTGCAAGTTGAACTCCCTTTTGATGTACAGAAGTGCACCTGCAAAACACAGAGAGAAAAAGGCTGTAACTTTGTAGCATTTCAATACTACAATTTGCATTGGTGTCCCTGAAATGCTTCTGGCTGATATAGCTTGCCATTATGAACTCCAATCTTAAAAATTTTCAGGTAAATATTATACCTGCAATGGTGGCATTGTCCCATCCCTGCAACATGTTGCCGATCGCGGCGGTGACAGCGACAAGCACTGCCCCCCTCATCTTGCCTCACTCACACAGGAGATGCTGCTACAAAGAATGGATCAGATCTTTTTCAGTGAGCAATCCATGAAAGCATCACGAGATGGCAAAATTACCAAGAACAAGAGCTGACAAAATCAAGGTCACAACATGAGAAGGGTATATAGATCAAACACAAACACACGCACCTTACAGAAGTTGATCAGATGGATGCAAGAGAGGGGTCAAATGACATTGGCAAATTGAGAAACAAAGAGTAGTTTGGCAGATCCAAAAAATGCGCTTAAAGTAAAGCGGGCAATATTATTGCCATCCACAGAAGAAAGAAGAGTTGCCACTCCCAAGCCCAAAAGAAGAAAAATAATACTAAAATTAGCTCAGCAATTTAAAATGGAGACAAAGAACAAGCTTATTTCCTGCGCTTTCTCAGCCTCTCCCACCTGTAACCATCTCTCTCTCATTCCAAAACTGATTTTTTAAAAAAAAAAACTACAGGAAAGTAGGCGGAAAGTAAAGTGAAGGCTAATTTTCTTAAAATTCGTTTCTCAAATGCAATACAAATATCAAAACAATGTACTAATACACACATGCATCAATAACCATATGTAAATATCATACCATAACTGTTTTTCCCAAATGTAAATGCAACACAACATATGACAGCAATACTCTTTTAATTACCAGACTGACAGAATCCAAGAAACCGGCGGCTATCTTTTTTGCCAACCCAATTCACATATATTAGTACGTAGGTGTCTATACTTTTGTATAGAAACAAAAGGCCGAGGAAGATACGAAATCAATGCAACTCAAGAATAAGAAGGGAATGGAGGAAGAGAAGCAGAAATTTAGGTGGTGACTGGTGAGGTCTACATGACTCGATCACATATAAATAATAGAAAGGCAAACGAGTACTCCTAGCTGGAGAGAAAGCCCAAATAGCGCAAATTAAACAATAATTTTTTTTGCTGAGATTTTCAAATAATGCATTTTGTAATAATGTTTTGGATTTTCAAATGACCTACCTTTGTTTAATGACAATAGAAGATTTCAATTTTTTTTCTCCTAATTAATTATGGCATTTGTTTTTCTAAAATTGCCATGTCGCATATAGTTGGAATTGTTATTGGGCTCAGAACTAATTCCTCATGCTGTCACCGTGGTTGACATTACAAAAGGATGGATCATGGATATATACGTGTATAGCTGCAAACCAGTGGATGCTACAATGCCACATGGATGTGTGTAGGCAAAACAAGTCGTGCGCATTCCAATCCCTCCTCTTTGTGATTCTTGTAGAATATTTGGTTCAAGCACCAACGTGGTTACTAGTACTGAGGGTTCAAAAAAACTAGATTTGGAGTGATTTATTGGACTTTTCAGTTTTCTGAAAATTGATCGAATCCTGCTATTCTCAGATTTTTTTAGACTGATGATCAATTCAAAATAAATCGTTTACGAAATAGAGTTAAAATCAAATGACATTTGGTATCTTATCCCCCACTGATTTAGCCTATTTTCGCTGATAACCTTCCAATTTCCATTGGTTTTCTCTCAGGCTTATCTACTTGTCATCATCTCAAATATGTCATGAGTTAGATCTTAGGTGTTATAATCATCCCTTTCTTTATATTATAACTTGCACATTATTTTCATCGATTATTCGTGCATAAACTAATAAGCTCTGACCTGTACTTGACAAGGATGAACTCCAAGAACCAATTCATACGTACTCTTTTTTTTTTTTTTTGGAAATTGATTTATGCGTACTCTTAGTCACGAATTTATGAACTAGCAAACCTTTTGAATGTTTTTTTTTCTTTTAAATGTAGCATTATCCAAATTAAACCTAACATGGCATTGCATATTGCCCTATTCCAAGTATAAAATATTCTGAAAGATCTCCTCTTTGAAATAGTGTAAAGTGTTCGAAAAATGAAATCACAACTAAATAAATAAATACACACTAAAATGGTACAATTTCTTCTATTGAAATGTCATTAAAGCGTCCCTTGAACTATTCAGAAGATCAACCTGTATATGATCCAAGCAGCTATTAGTCCTAGATAAGTTGGCCTGTAAGATCATATTGATTTATTTGCTAAAAAAAAGATCATACTGATTTTTCACTAAAATCGTATTCATATCAGATTTTTTTACTAAATATATTTTGATAAAATGTTGTACACAGTCATATTGCAGCAATAAACTACAAAAAGAATAAATACCATTTACATTTTTGCACATATCTTGGATTTGAAGTTTGCATCTGCTTCTAACAGTTTATGCTCTGATGTAGACTCACCTGCACACATGCATGCACTTACCCTGGCATTGTCTTGTTTTATGACCATATTTATACCCCCAACGAATCGTACAATTATACTCACATGCTGTGTCTATGTGCGAAACTGTGTACAGCCATAGAATCACATCGGAATCGCAGGAACCATATTAGCAAATCACATTATTGTTCTTGGATTCTTAGGCTTCAACATGCCATGAAAGCAATCATCACAGTAGCAAACAATAACCAAAATGAGCGAATCCAATCAATCTTTGCCTCCTCTCCATGTGTATTAGGGAACATTTGGAATCTCCATTAAGGTTGGCCTCAAATAATAATACTTGAACAGTGATCATAACAACAGTAGGGAGTAGAGTACTGAACACATACATCATAGCACAGTTCTGAAGGAACTTAGTTTGGTTCTTATGAGGCAAGTGCTCATATGGTTAAGTTCTGGTTGCATGCATGATTGAACAAAACAGAATCTTTCTGGAAACAGAGACATGCTAGGAGTATGGCAGATCTAGTTTGTATTGAGATCTGCTCAGGAAAAAAAATACATTATTTTTAGCTACCACTTTGGTCCTCACTAACCTTACTTAATAACAATGGCTGTAATTAGCACTCAGTGCTGTGTCAATAGTTTTACTGTTAAAATAAGCATATGTGTAAAAACTGCAGAAAATTAAGAATGTGAATACAATATTAGTGCATAAATATATAAACCGCACCAGATATGTCAGATACAGTTTTGGCATTGAATCAATTGCATGGGATTAAAATGTACACTACAAGCCCAAACACACTCCTCGATCTTACGTACAAAAACTAGCTCATCTCTGAAACTGGTGTAGTCCTCTTGTCCATGTATGTATACTTGAGAGTTGAGAGTACATGCCATGGGTTAAGCATCAGCGAGAGCCAGCAACACTCACATCCAAAGCATTCCTCATGGTTAGTCTTCCATTGCCTATGATGCCTTTCTTCATCATCGCCGCGAACTCGCCGTAGTCGATGCGGCCATCCTGCCAAGAACAAGTAAATCAAAACCACCAAAATTCTTATATCTTGATACAATACAGCAAGATCGATACTGACATTGTCTTGATCGACCTCTTTGATGATCTCATCGATACCGACATCGCCCATGTTATGCTCCCTGCAGGCATGCTCCAGCTCGTCGACCGTGATGTAGCCACTGCCATCCTTGTCAAAGTAGGTGAACGCCGCTAGCAAGTGCTCCTCACGCTCCAGTTTGTTCATGTGCACCGTGGCAGCAATGAACTCGTCATAGTCGATTGTACCATTCTTATCGACATCGGCCTGCAGATACCAAAATGTTACAAACATAACTTCATGCTTTAGGAGGACTAGTATTCGTCAACTCACTGCATCCATCAGGTCACGAATCTCCGATTCTTTCAGGTTGGAGCCGTATCTTTTGAGCCCCTCTTTGAGCTCATCGAACGTTATGGCGCCGCTGTTGTCGGTGTCGATGGCCTTGAACATTTCTTTCAGGCCGGCGATTTCCTCTTCCGAAAGGTTCTGAGCAATGACCTGATTGAAATTGGAAGGGCATTTCAGTATGGCTGCAGTATTTGGTACAGTAACCAAAATTACCCACTTCTTACCCGTAGAGCCATCTTCTTCAGTTTGTTCATGGCAGAGAATTGCTTGAGTCGAGATAGGACCGCTGGATCGAGCGGTTTGTCAGGAGCAACTCCGTTTTCGCATATCCACGGATGACCTGATGATCAGAGGTGGTACAGCAAAGCAAAGGGACATAACATAATTAGTATGTCATGATCAAAACTTTTAGTTTTCTTAATATTTAGTCTTAAAGATGTATTAGTTAAAATTTCACAAATTTAAGAATTTTAACTCGAAATTTTTCTTTATTTTTTTGTCTTAAAGAATTTTTTTGTAAATTTGAGCCATTATAACTTACTAAATAGATAGTTAGATTTTTTTTATTAACATGTGAGTTTTCTGATTTTTGAATTAACGTGGGAGGTCTGATGCAGTGTGTAATTAGTAATAGATAAATATAGATAGAAGGAAGGATGGCGTACATACAGAGTACTTGGTGTGCGGTTAAGCGATCGGAGGGTGGAGATCGAAGCATCATGCGGATGAGGTCCTTGGCGCTGTCGGAGATGTTGGGCCACGGCTCCGACTCGAAGTCGATCGCCCCCTTGAGCACCGCATCAAATATCCCCTGCTGCGTTTCTGAACTCAATGGTGCGCATCAATTCAGACACCACAGCCAACATGTGACAGGTCAAAAAATTCAGATATATCACGTCATGTATGTATGTATACGTTTACCTGCCCAGAACGGTGGGACGCCGCTAAGCAAGATGTAGATGATGACGCCGGCGGTCCAGACATCAGCTTCAGGGCCGTAGTGCTTGCACAGCACCTCTGGTGCCACGTAGTACGGGCTCCCCACCACATCTGTGAATATCTGGCCTGCAAAATATATAAAATCATGTCAATATATTTCCTTTAAATTAATGTGCAAGACATTGGAGTTTGGTCGACTCATCATGAGAAGTTGTTATGCATGCATATACCTGGCTTGAAGAAGACGGATAGGCCGAAGTCGATGGCCTTGAGGGAGGCGTCGTGATCCTTGTCCTTGAGCAAGAAATTCTCCGGCTTTAGGTCGCGGTGCATCACCCCCAGGGAGTGGCACGCCTCCACCACGCCGACGATGACCCTGGCGATCTCGGCGGCCCTGCGCTCCGAGAAGTAGCCCCTCTCGACGATGCGGTCGAAGAGCTCGCCGCCCTCGCAGAGCTCCATCACAATGTGCACGTAGAGCTGGTCCTCGTAGGCGCCCTTGATGGTCACCACACTCCCGTGCCCCGCCAGGTGGTGCATGATCTGTATCTCCCGCCGCACGTCGTCCACGTCCTCCGCCGTCAGCAGCTTCCTCTTCGCGATCGACTTGCACGCCAGCGGCGTCCCCGTCGCCAGCTCCGTGCACAGGTACGTCGTCCCAAACTGCCCCTGCCCCAGCTTGCGGCCCAGCGCGTACAGGTCGCGCAGCTGCGGTGTCTGGTGCCCCAGCACCGCCGTCGGGGACGACAGGTGCTGCTGGTGCCCGCGCATACTGCGATGCGGGTGCGGGATGTAGTGCAGGTCGCCGCCGGAGAAAGAAGAGGAGGAGGAAGCGGTGGAGGACGAGGAGGAGGACAAGGAGTAGCGGCTGTGGTGGTGGTGGATGGTGGTGTAGTAGTCAGCGGCTCCGGGGAAGCGGGCGGCGGCGGCGTACGTCGGCGTGGACGAGCCGCGGCAGGAGTTGCCCATGAAACGGGGAAGGAGGGCTAGCTAGTACAAGGCATGCATTCTTTGTTGCATGGTTTCCTGCTTGGTTTGTGCAAGGTGAGGTGGGGAGGAAAGCTAGGGATGGAGAACGACGACGAGAGGTTTGTTTGACCTGGTGCATGCCGGGATTTGAGGGGGTGATTGGCAATGGTGACGTACTGGCATGTAAATCTAATAGTATTTGGCGGGATCGTGAGAGCATGTAGTGTATGCGTGGGAGCTAATTAAGCTTAGGGAGTTGAGTGCATGTTCATTTTGTTCTGTATTAATTACATATTACAAATCAAATTTTTAGCTACTAGGCCTGTTTGGTGCAAAACAACCAAGGTGACATTATGCAGGACTCGACTCGATTTGTACAGCTTAATCCCATGGGTTAAATTTCTCGATCCACTGGTAATTATGCTCGTCAAAGAAAATGATCTTTTTGCCTAATTTGAAATTTTTATTAAAAAAAGTGCTTTATCACTCTTCCTATCTTATCTTCTTTATCATTGGATCCTAATTCTTCTCGGAAACAAAATTACGAATGCTGTGAACAGTCAATTGGATATCAATTCGTTTCCAACATTAAATTCTAAGCCCATGGGCTTTTTCGTAGCACCACCAAGTCATTATCATGTTGCTAATCCGCCGTTCAGAGCATTTACATACGGTAAACTACATTAAATTTTTTTAAAAAAATGAAAAAAATTTTACTTAGATTTGGTAGTGAAAATTTTGTCCCTATCACTCAAAAAAATGCGCATCTTCCTATCTACTACAAAAAAATCACACTTTCTTTTTCTAAAGACACTTACATATCAGTTTCTATTTTGTTTTTATCATTGACGTCAATTCAAGGATAATAAAATAGCCAAATGATACATTTACCCTCACCCTCTTCACTGTGCAAAGCCATAGCCTTCTTCTCTGTGTACGACCATCGCCAACCGCCCTATGCATGTCTCAATTTTTAGTCCCATCAACTGCGTCCTCATCGGCAGTTAATTACCGTTTTTCCTCTGCCGGCCAAAACACCTTGTTCCTCCCATCAGAGTACCTTCCGGCCACCTTGACCATCGATCCCTATATAAGAAATTATTCTTAGCTTTCCGTAAACTTGCCCTAACAGTTACTGCAAGTAGCCTCGCCACCTTTTCATCGTCGACGCATCTTCTTCCCTAGCACCACCTCATTGTTGCCATCACACCTCAACCGTTCACTACTGGTGAACACTGCGTCACCAACGTCGCCTTGACCCCCCTCATGCTCACCTTCGGTCGCCGCCTTCCATATTGGTGCGTCGTTGAAAAATGTGGTGAGCATGCTCGTGTGCACGGGCGCACCACTGCCACCCTAAATCTCGCCACCATCGGCTAATCCCCATCGACCAATCCATCTATCGACCAATCCATCTATCGACTACCCTCAACCTCCCAGACATGACCAGTTATCGCCTCGTCGCCTGCATTGTTTTGGTGACAGTGAAACCATTATATTTCTCTATTACTGCGAAGCGTGTTGCCACTTCTTTGCCAAATGGCCCAATACTCGCTGTCACACTCCTCCACCTCTGGCATGTGAGCCTGACAAGTTGGACATCACCATCAGTGAGCACATTGCAATATCTCCTTCTGTCTAATGTTTAGGTGTGATCACTGTTGCATCTAGGCCTTTATGTCTAATCTAATTTTGATGATTAATGAAAACAAAGTGTTTCAGACTAACTGTGCTTCTGAGATCTTTGACACAGAACTTGTTTGGGAAAACACGCAAGATGATCAAGATGAACCCAACATTAAATACAAGCACAAAGTGCAAAAGAGCAAAGACGAGATGCAAACTTGAAGATGCAAAGGACCTAAGGTAATCTGAGTTATTATTTTACCGAGCTTGGCGTTTGGAAGTTGATCAATATAGGAAAATTTGCTTTTAGATTTAGTTGTATTATAAAGAGGGGTTGCAAAGTCCTCTCTACATTTATAGCATAAACCGAGAAATTACTAGGTCATTGCATTGCATCATTTTCGGTTGGATTTGATTTGAATTTGGTTTTTAAAGATTTGGATTTTCAGTTGAGTTTTTGACAATAGAAGAGTTTTTTCAATTTTCTAGAAAGATATAGGCAGATCTGGCTTTTGCTTCTGTTGACAAAAATGTAGCCCTTAAAATTATCTTTCAAACGAGATATTAAACTCTCAATTTGGACTTATGGTTTTAAAGTTATAACTATTTTTTAGGCTGACTATCAGTTTGCTAAACTGACTGTCAGTTTGAATGTCAGTTAAGTTAAACTGACAATTGTTTAGAGAGTGTGTTTTTTAAGCTGAAATTTTTTTATACTAAACTGACTGTCAGTATGCCCATGCTGACTGTCAGTTTGCATTTCGACCTTAATTGGTTTTATCTGAGTTTCTATTTGATCTGGTCGATGTTTTGGTCGAACTGACTGTCAGTTTGAGGTTTCAGTTTCCATATATGACCACAAACGGATAGCTATTTTTTATCCGTAAATTTTGTCGGCTGTTGTGTATGTAACTGACTGTCAATTTGGTGAATTGACTGTCAGTTTGAGTTGTTGATTTTCAGCCTGAGCTCCAATGGTTCTTTTGATCCTTGAGGCTATAAATAGAGGCTTTGAGCTCGTATTTTACACAACAAGCAGTCCTCTTCTCTCTTATACACTTGAGCATTTGTTTTCTAGTTGAAAATCTTGATCTGTTGATCAAGTCGAGAGTTTTCAGATTCACCGAGTGCTTTCGTTCATTTCATTTTGCATACTTAGAGTTTCTCGGTGATTGTTTGGAGGTCTAGAGAAGACCTTACTGCCTATTACTCTTGGTGAACGCCCTCACCTGGACGGTTTGGTGGCGTGGCCGTTGATCTCTCCAGTTCGGAGATTGTTGGAGAGACTCGGCGCACTTGTAAAAGGCATCGGTGCTCACCTTTCTGGAGTGGACAAGGAGCAACCACTAGTGAATAATATCCTTTGTGGATATTGAAGCAAGACTCATTCACTTGAGTGCTTCAGCGAGGATTAGGGGAGACTGGGCGAGTCTCCGAGACCTCAGTAAAAATCGTTGTGTTAGTTCTCTCAATCTTTTCTTATTAACATATTGAACTGCATTTGATTCTTCTCTTTGCAAAAGTTGTTTTAAATTAAAGTTTTTAATAGTCTCCTATTCACCCCCTCTAGTCGGCATCCTTGATCATACAGTCACCGTTGCTTCCAGCCACCACTGCCGCCATCAGCATGACCTGCGTGTCACTTATCCTCATGCATGACCACCGGAGCCCTTATTGTCGGTCAACGCTCACCGGAGGTCGTTGTAGCCTTGAAGACTTGTCCCGACTTTAAAGCCAACTGTGCTCTTGCATTTGGCTCAAAGCAAGCCATTGGCTCATTTACTGGCAGGGCTATATTTGTCTTTTGTGTAAAATTATGACCGAATCAACACTAATTTAAAACTAAAGCCACCTCTAATGATAATAGACCTGACGGTGATGGTAAAAACAAAATAGAAGCTAATGTTGCAGTAATAAAAAAGAATGATTTTTTTGGTAGCAAAAATAAAAATATACACTTTTTTAGTGGTATGGATGTAATTTTCTATAACAACAATAACAACAACAATAATAATAATGTAGAGTTTCATCCTCACAAGCCACCTACAATAATTAAAACCCATGCATGTATTTCTAACTTGTTTCTTTTTTATTAAATAAAACTTTTTTTTTTGTAGTTGATGCAGTATAGTAAACAGTTATGGAAGAGATGAACACGGAGATACTGTAATCCTTTGTTTTTCTTTAAAACAAGGAACATGAAATTGTAAATGAAATATAGAGAGAAATATGCCCTTAAGACAATCTCAGTTTTTCTTTATATATACTTGTACCCAATAAAAGTGGAGGAAGACAATAAAGAGTTCCACTGTTATTCTCTTTATTTTCTCTTTGTGTGTGTGATTGCTGCGATTGGTATGTGCAAAGTCGACATCACGATGACAATAATTCACAACAGGCTATCAGCACGACTCGCTCTAGTTCATTATGTTGTCGATTTTATTTTTCATGCAAATCAATCCTTTTTTAGATATGAAAAAAGTTTATTTCTGGAAAAATTGATTTAGCTGGCCAATCGCCGGACGCTAGCCTCTATCGCTTGGTCGAAACCGTGCGCAGCCTCACTGCTCAGAGCCACACCTCCGAGCCCTCGTATCACCACGGTTACCTGAATCAACTGCCTCGTCGTTGCTGTGTGATGTGGCGACAGCCGTGCCGTGCCACCCTATTTGCTGTGCGCGCCTAAAGGCATCGCCGCATTGTCAACAAGGTCGGCGTCGCCATACGTGACCATGTGCCGTCCATGAACTTGCCAACTGTCATCCCCTCCTCCGTTACTAGCCTGAAGCTACACACGCGGTTAGTAGCAAGAACCCCACTGATGCCGCTTGCAACACACGTTTCCCGAGGCGCACACTGCCCAAAGTGACACAGCTACCTGAAGTAACTGCCACATGTGCCGCGCCCGCTACATCATTGTTGTCGCTTGAAGCGGCTGCTCGTCGCGCCTACCACCCACCGCTCGTCGCGTCACCAGTAGTAGCCGCCTTCTATTGTCCTGTAGTGTGTGCACCCCCGATCGGGGCCGGCCAACGGTAGCAACAGCGGTTAGCATAGCCACCAATTGTGGAGGTGGCGGTGACGTTTAGGGTTCCAACCCTAACCGCCATCTCCTTTGGACTTTTGGGCCAAAAAGCCCACGTGGTCTATCACGGTTTACTGAAAAAAAATAGGCTACTCACAATTATACAAAAACCCCATTTGTATTCAAGAATATGTAGTAAAAACAGCATTGACTGGTAATTTTGCAAATTAGCCCCTAACTTTTCCCAGATATTAGAAAAATGGGCTTCCACCTTTTAAATTTATCATTTTAGCACCTGTATGTTTTATTTCCTTGATTATACACCCCCAAGAATTTAATTTTACAGTTATTGCTTTTTTGGTATTATAGTGCTTATTTGTATTGATTTATGGGCACCTAAACTTGCAAAAAATCATAGAAAATTCATAATTTATTTAGAAATTCAATATTTATATTTATGCATTTACTGAAATTATGAATTTTGTTTCTGGTTTGTTTTTAATTCAGATAAATTTATCAAAATCTTAGAAAAATTTAGAACAACACAAAAAAAATTGCAGAAAATGCAGAAAAATTGTAGAATATTTTCTACTATGTGAAAATTTTTCCTTGCTTATTATTAATCTTATTTTAATACCTACATACTTAATACATAATTAAATTCAAATTACTTGCAATAAATCTTATTATGGGATGAAATTGTAGGAAAAATGTCTGACATCATGAAACGAGAATTTGTTGAGTTTGCCCTCGATGGGAATAATTATCTAACTTGAGTTCTAAAGGTTGATATCCACCTAGTCTCAAATGTTCTTAGGGAGAGCATTTTTTTGGAGAATTAGGACACTAATGTCTTGAAGATAAAAGTACTAATCTTTCTAAGACATTACATGAACAAAGATATCAAGAATGAATACATCACTGAGATGGATTCACTGGCACTGTGGGAGTCCCTGAAGGCGACTAGCGTGCCACCTGGAGTAATCAACGGGGGCACGCTCAGGTGGAGAATGCGAACGAGTCCCAGATGGCTGACCCGTTGAACGACTGCTGTTTGTAGCATTCTTCCGACGGGCAACACGACAGGATGAAGAGGGCTGATCAGACATGACGAAAAAGAAATATAGGAGGTGCAGCAGAGACCTTTGTGGAAAACTGAGCAAGGAAAACCGACGAACGGTGAAGCGACGACGGTGGCGAACAAGGCCGGTGAGAAGAGGCACGACAAGGTGACGACACAGCCACGGCTCAACAATGGCTAAGTGAGGGACGGCGAGGTGCGGCGGCGAGGTGCAGCGGCAAGGTGCGGCGGCGAGACACGGCACAAGTGCGGCCAGGCGATGACTAGGTGTGGCACGGTGATGTGGTGCGGCGAAAGGTGGCGAAGGGACAGCAAAAAAGGCAACGACGGTGAGAGTGGAGGCGAGGAGACACAGGAAAAGAAACAGAGCTAGGGTTTGGGGACACAAACTGACAGTCAGTATAATATACTGACAGTCAGCACAAAAACCAGGAACTTGATGCTGACAATCAGCACAAAGAATTGAGTTTTGAAACTGACAGTCAGTGTGCGATGCTGACAATCAGTGTGAGTCACCACTTCGACCAGAGGCTACGACCAGGTGCTAACACTACTAACTAACAGCAGTGTGTGAAGCTGACTGTCAGCATAGGCAACGACTTCGACAAGGCAGCAAATTTCGACTAGAGAAGGAATAAAATATATTTTAATACATTTAACATATCAACTAGCATTTGAAATATCAATTATATTTAATTCACCTCTGAGAAAGCAAAATCTAGTCTCATCTAAAGGTTTGGTGAAAATATCTGCCAGTTGCATGTCAGTTCTGATATAACTTACATCTATATCCCCTTTTGTCACATGATCTCTTATAAAATGGTGCCGTATTTCAATATGCTTAGTTCTAGAGTATTGAATATGATTATTAGCAATTTTAATGGCACTTTCATTATCACACAAGAGTGTCACTTTTTCAAATGTAATTCCATAATAAAAAATGTTTGCTTCTTCCACAAAATTTGAGCACAACAATTACCCGCCGACACATATTCCGTTTCAACAGTGGAGAGAGCTACAGAATTTTGTTTCTTAGATAACCAAGATACTAGAGATCTCCCCAAAAGTTGACAGCTATCAGATGTGCTCTTTCTATCAATTTTGCAGCCCGCATAATCTGAATCCGAATAATCAATTAATTCAAAGTTTGCATTTTTCGGATACGAAAGACCTAGGTTGGGGTAGCATTTTAAGTACCTAAGGATTCTTTTAATAGCAATCAAATGACATTCCTTAGGGGCTGATTGAAATTTAGCACATAAGCAAACACTAAACATCATGTTATGCCTAGATACAGTAAGATATAGCAAACTACCAATCTTAGACCTATAGAGTTTAAAATCAACCGATTTTCCATTGTTGTCCATATCTAGATGTCCATTTGTGACCATGGGAGTTTTGACTGCTTAGCATCTTCCATCCCAAAACGCTTGAGCAAGTCTTTTATATAGTTCGTTTGACTCACGAACGTTCCGTTCTTGAGTTGTTTGATTTGAAGTCCAAGAAAGGAGCTTAACTCGCTGATCATTGACATCTCAAATTCCCTAGACATCATTTCTCCAAACTCATGAAAAAAATATTCATTAATATCATCAACATATATTTGACATATGAACAAATCTTTTTCAATCATTTTTGTAAAAAGCGTTGTGTCTACTTTCCCAATTTTAAAACCTTTTGATAAAAGAAAGTCTCTAAATCATTCATACCAAGCTCGAGGAGTTTGCTTCAGACCATAGAGAGCTTTAGATAATTTAAACACATGGTTTGAAAATTTGGAATATTCGAAACAGGGAGGTTGTTTTACAAAAACTAGTTCAGATATTTCTCCATTTAAAAAGGCACTTTTTACATCCATTTGAAATAACTTAATATTAAAACTTGATGCATAAGCAAGAAGTATACGAATAGGTTCAAGTCTTGCTACTGGTGCAAAAGTTTCACCAATGTCTAAACCTTCAACTTGAGAAAAACCTTGTGCAACAAGACGAGTTTTGTTTCTAATTACTACACCATTTTCATCTTCTTTATTTCTAAAAACTCATTTTGTTCCAATCACATTATGATCCTTGGGTCTTTCTACTAAAGTCCAAACTTTATTCCTAGAGAAATTATTAAGTTCATCATACGTAGCATTTACCCAATCAGGATTATTAAGAACTTCATCTACAATTTTAGGTTCTAGTGATGATACAAAAGAATGATGTTCACAAAAAGAAGCAATACGAGATCGAGTTTGAACACTCTTACTGATATCACCTAGTATTTGATCTAGAGGGTGATCCTTGGTGATGGTTTGATGTTGCCTTAGTGCTTCTTGTGCTGCTTCTTCTTGACTTTGTTCTGGTGGATCAATATGAGGTGATGATGTATGTTGATCATCATTCTCAATATTTTCATCTTCTTGATCATCTTCTCTTGGCTTGATGTTTCCAATGGTAATGTTCTTCACAGTTTCTTGAAGATCTTCACCTGAAACTTCACAAGGGACTTGCTCCTTTTGCGACCCATTAGTTTCATCAAATTCTATGTCGCATGATTCTTCAATACAACCATAATTTTTATTAAAGACTCGATAAGCCTTGCTAGTGGTGGAGAATCAGACTAGAAAACCTTCATCTACTCTTCTTTGAAATTTACCACAAAAATTTCTTTTCTAAGGATATAGCATTTACAACCAAAAACTCGAAAATAAGAAACATTTGGCTTAAGCCGAATAAGAAGCTCATAAGGAGTTAAATTTAGAAGAGGATGCAAATAAAGCCGATTAATAGAATAGCAAGCAATATGCATGGCTTCGGTCCAAAAAACGAGTAGGAGTGTCATATTCACTTAGCATTGTTCTTGTCATTTCTATTAGTGTTCGATTTTTCCTTTCCACAACTCCATTTTGCTGTGGAGTGTAAGAAGTAGAAAATTCGTGTTTAATGCTTAGCGAGTCACAAAAATCAACTAAAGTTGAATTAATGAATTTTCTACCATGATCACTATTGATTTTCTTGATGGAAAGTTTGAATTCAATGGAAACACGTTTTGCAAAACTTTTGAAAACATCGGGGGTTTCAGATTTTTGAGAAATAAACAAAACCCAGGTGTAGTGAGTAAAATCATCAACAATAACAAAACCATAGTTGTTACCCTCGATACTTTAGAACTTGGAAGGTCCAAATAAATCCATATGCAACAGTTCTAAAGGTTTGCAAGTTGAAAGAACACGCTTAATTGGATGTGAAGTAGCTACTTGCTTGCCTTGACAGGCGCTACAAGGTGTATCCTTTTCAAAATTCACATCTTTTAAGCCAACAACTAAATCACGTTTTAAAAGCTATTTAAGTTGATGCATTACAATATGTGCAAGCTTTCTATGCCATAGCCAATCTTTTGAGGTTTGAGAGACAAGACATGTTGAAAGGGAAACATCTTTAGAGTGAAAATCAACAAGATAAAGATTTCCAAAACGAAAGCCTTTGAAGATCAAAAAATTATCTTTTAAACTTTCAACTAAAACTCCTTTAGGATAAAAATGGCAACGAAATCCAAGATCACAAATTTGTGCAACGAAAAGCAAATTAAAATTCAGAGATTCAACAAGTAAAACATTTGAAATTGAAAGATCATTGGATATTGCAATTTTGCCCAAGCCTACCACATTTCCTTGACGATTGTCGCCAAATGTGATCTTTTGATTTTCACTTGAGTTATATTCCAGTGAGGTGAATATCTTTTTGTTACCGATCATATGTTCGGAGCATCCGCTGTTGAGCACCCAATGTTTTCCACCGGTCTTGTAGTTCACCTGCAAAAACAAAAGAATCAAGTCCTTTTAGGTACTCAAACTATTTTGGGTTCTTCGATGTTAGCAATCAAAGCTTTGAGCATCCAAATTGATTTCTTCTTTTTATTTAGCATGGGTGCACTAACAAACTTTGCTATAGCATATCCTTTCTTTGACTTTTTGAGCATGTAACAAGTATCAAAATAAGTTGAAGTCATTAAAGGCCAAGCATAATGTGAATGACCAGTTTCATAACATTTAAAGCAAAATGAGTTGCATGCTTTTATGAAGACAGTTTTTGTATTTAACTTCTTTCCTTTCTTCGGAAAGTATCCAAGTCCTCTTTTTCTAAATGAGCATTCTTGTTTGCTAAGAATAAGATCAAGTGATACTTTTTCTTTGTAACAATTTTCTAATCCTTTTTCAAGCTTCTCAATTTGTGCCTTGAGTTCATTATTTTCATTTAAAATTATTTCATTAAAAGCACATGGTATATCAAGAGAATTATGACAACTAGTAGTCATATTATTCTGAGGGATAGCATTAGAAGGATCATCAGCTAGATCACAAGAAGTGGCTACATCTACTTTAGATGGTGCATTAGTGATATCTTTAATGAGAAGATTTTCATATGAATCTTTTAGCTCAGAGTATTGAGTGCATAAAGAAGAATGCTCTGCTTGAAGTGCTCTATACTTTTTCTTGGTGATTCCAAAAACTTTATTTAATTCAGTAATCATTTCAACTAGTTCATCACATGAAGGGTCATGAGAATATACCTTATCATCACCTTTAGCCATAAGACAAAGAGATGAATTTGTCGATGTGTTAATGTTGTCAAGAGCTAATCCGGCTAGCTTCTTGGAACATCCTTCTTCGTTATCGGAGTCGGAGTCCGAGCTTTCTCCTCCGGACATTCATTCTCCGAAGCAGGCTTCTTTGGTTGCACCATTATTCTTCTTGTCTCAAGTCTTGTTCTTGTTTGGATATCTTGAGGCTATATGTCTCTTTTTGTGGCATCCATAGCATATGATGTCCTTAAAATTTGATTGCTTTGATCTCTTTGGTCGTGTGTCGATGTTGACTCTCTTCTTGTGCAACCTGCGAAGAAGTTTTTGAGTGTTCTTTACCACAAGGGCTAGATCCTCGTTAGAGGAGCCATCGCTTGAGTCATCTTTGGAGCCGGCTTTCAAAGCCAACGCCTTCTTTTTTGCCTCCAATGGTTGATCCGCTTTCTTCTTCTCCTTTAGATGCATCTCATGGGTGATGAGGTTCCCATAGAGATCAGTAGGTGAGGTGGTCGACAGGTTGGAGTTGGTGAGTACCGTTACGAGAGTGTCGAAACTTTTCGGAAGAGCCCTGAATATTTTTCTCATAGTTTTGATATTACTAAAAACAACTCCTAGCCCCTTGAGTTCATTCACAATGTTGTTCAACCCAGTAAACATGGAATCTACAGACTCGATTGGTGACATGGTGAATGTCTCGTATCGTTGCCTTATCATGAGCAACTTTGCTTCTTTGACTTTAGTAGTACCCTCGTATATTTCCTTGAGGGTGGTCCAAACCTTGTGAACGGTGGTAAGATTGTTCATACAGTTGAACTCATTTAAAGATAAGCCGTCAAAGAGAGCATTTTTGGCATGGGTATTTAGGTGGAGTTTTCTCTTATCGTCATTAGAGTGATTTGCCGGATCATGCGGAGGAGTAAACCCAAGCTTAACTATGTCCCAAACATCAAGTCCCATGGCCTCAAGAAATACCGACATGCACACATTCCAATAAGGATAGTTAGTCCATAAAAAATAGGCGCACGTTCGGTATGACCGAGATGAAAGCCCTCATTTGACGTCATCCTCTCTCTAGGCGGTGAAGCCTACTCAAAGAGAGACCATGCTCTGATACCACGTGTAGGATCGATAATGCCGACTAGAGGAGGGTGAATAGGAGGCTTTAAACTTTTCAAATAAAACAATTTTTGCAAATAAAGAAAACAAGAACTAAAGCAAAAATAATTTATTGCACAATTAAAAGAGAAAGAGGAATAGAAGACAAAAACAAGGATTTTTCTCGAGGTCTCGGAGACTCGCCTGGTCTCCCCTACTCCTCGTTGAAATACTTAAATGAATGAGTTTTGCTTCAATATCTATGATTGCTCCTTGTCCACTCCGGAAAGGCGAGCACCGAGTCTCTCCAACAAGCTTGGAACAGGAGAGATTAACGGCCACGCTACCAAACCGTATAAGTGAGGGCGTTCACCAAGAGTAATAAGTTGCAAGGTCTTATCTGGACCTCCAACAATCACCGAGAAACTCTAAGTATGCAAATGATGCGAACAGAACACTCGGTGGATCACAAAACTCACGACTTGATCAAAAGATCCAGATTTTTATGCTAAAACTAAATCTCAAATGTGTATAAGATAATGCGGCTGCTTGGTGTTAGAAACAATTGCTCAAAACCTCTATTTATGGCTCAAATGAACAAAAAAAACCGTTGTGCTCGAGCTGGAAAGTGACAGTGCACGCTGACAGTTAGCATAGCATGCTGACAGTTAGCATAGACCATGTGCAAAAACAAGCAAATCTTAGAGAAAACTCAGCTAGTTGTTGTGGTCAAAAAAAGGAAACAAATCAGCACATATTGACAATCAGCAACACATGCTGACAGTCAGCATCCACAACCATAGCTCGAAAAAATCACGGATAAAACTTTGCTAATCGTTTGTGGTCGCATATAGAAAGAAATTGCTCATGCGGACAGTCATCATCACATGCTGACAATCAGCATCGACCAAAAAAACGACCAGTTAAAACAAACTCAGAAACAAAACAGATGAGGTCGAAACTTATGCTGACAGTCAGCAACACATGCTGACAGACTGTGTTTTATATGTGTTGATATCATCACCCCAACGTACCTCTATGGGACCTTATCGGAAGTTTTGGATATATGTTGAATATGAGACTTCATCAATTATTAAATATATTGAGTCCATGATAGGAGATCTTTTTATAGCTTAATATGCTAATTGTGTATTTGATGAAGATTTTTTGCTGGCATTAGGAGATAAGAGTCCAAATTTGAAATACTGTGAAATTTTATAGAATGAAAAAGATCTTCAATATTTAGATTCATGCACTAGTCAAGCTAAACTAGAATTTGAGAAGATAATTAATTTGTAAAATTTAGCAAACAACATGCAGATATTTTCACTGATTATAAAGGAGTGACTAAATCTCACATAATTGCAGTAAATACACCTGAAAAAGTGGAAATATCCCCAAAAAATAGTAAATCCACTAACACTCCTTCACACCGGAAGCGGGGAGACTTATTAGTGCAAAAAATCTCAATCTGCGGAGACGCCTGTAAAGACAAAGGATTGATAAAAGATAGTCAATTATCTATAAATCTCCTGAAGAGACCCATCTTGAAGGTGAGAAACCTTTTTTAAGAGATTCATCCTGAAGATGAGAACCACATCAACTTAGCACATGCACAACATGATACTGGGATTGTGGAACAACCATACTATCGTTTCAGGAAATCATGAAGAGATGGTTGATAGTAATAGTGAGATATCCGCAAATTATGTAGAAATGGGAGGGACATAGTGGAAACACTACATTTGTCAACAACTACTTTGTCTACACAATTGCTCAAACTATTTTAGATGAGAATCTAGATTTAGAACCAAAATCTACAGTAGAGTACCGGAAGCAATTAGATTGGGTCAAATGGAAGCAAGTAATTAAGGTTGAACTATACTCGCCAAATACAAGAAAAGTTTTCGGATCAGTAGTTTGAACACCACAAGAAATTATCCTTGTAGGATACAAGTGGGTTTTTTATAAGAAAAAGAAATAAGACAAATAAGGTGGTGAGATATAAAGTGAGATTGGTAACTCAAGGGTTCACATAGAGATCTGGTATTGATTTTGAGAAAACTTATTCTCTCATTATAGATGGAATTACGTTCCGCTACTTGATATTTCTAACAGCAAGCATGAACTTAAATATGCAGTTAATAGATGTTGTGACTATATATCTATATGGGTTAATAGATTCTGATATTTATATGAAAGTTCTTGAAGAACTCAAGATTCCTAATATGGTAGGAAATGATAATCGCAACATTTATTGCATTAAATTGCAAAAGTTGTTATATGGCTTGAAAAAGTTGGGTAGAATGTTGTATAATCGACTAAGTGAATTCCTCTTGGAGAAGGGATATGTAAATAACGATATATATGTCCTTGTGTGTTTTTAACGAAGTTGTTGAATGACTTCTGTATTATCTTAGTTTATGTCGATGACATAAATATTATTGGAATCAGAAAAGAAATTGAGGAAGCAAGCTCATACCTTAAGACAGAGTTTGAAATGAAAGATTTGGATAAAACCAAATATTGTCTCAACCTTCAGATTGAGTACCATTTTTAAGGAATATTTATTCACCACTTAATCTACCTAAAGAAGGTTCTACAGAGGTTTAACATAGATAAGTCTTATCCTCTCAACACATTAATGGTCATACGATCCTTAGAAACGGATAATGATCCATTTAGACCAAAAGAAAGTAATAAGAAGATATTGAGACAATAAGTTCCCTATCTAAATGTCATATGAGCACTATTGTACCTAGCGAATTGTACTAAATCTGATATTGCATTCGTTGTAAGCTTATTACTAAGTGCATCTCCAACTAGAAGACATTGGAATGATATCAAACATATTCTCAGGTACCTTCGAGATATAAAAATTTTTGGTTTGTATTATCAGAAAAATTATGAAATGACTTTGGTGGGTTATACAGATGCTGATTATTTATCCGATCCATATAATGTTAGATATCAGATTGGTTATGTTTATCTCTATGGTGATACAACATTTCTTGGAGATCTGTTAAACAAGTTTTAGTGGCAATTTCAACAAATCACTTAGAGATAATTATGTTATATGAAGTCTTATGTGAATGTATATGGCTTAGACAGTTGATACACCATATCCAATAGTCATATGCTATTATAACTGAGAGTACCCCCATTGTCCTATATGAGCAGTCCTATGTCAAAGAAAATGTGACTAAATAAATTGCTCCAAAATTATTTTATCCTCATGATCTTCAAAAGAATGGTGAGTTAATAGTCTAGAAAACTAAATCTTGTGAAAATTTGACAGATTTGTTCACTAAGTCCCTACCTATATATACTTTTGAGAAACTTGTATGCGGTATCGGGGATGCGTAGGCTTAGAAGACTGTTGTTTTCAGGGGAAGCAAAATAAGTCACACACTAATTCTATTATTGAATATATTTGAGATCCAAAAGATCAACCAGTGCTATATTCTTTTTCCCCTAGTTAAGTTTTTCTGATTGAATTTTCTTAATTGAAGTTTTTAATGAGACAACAAGTTCAATGCAACAATACATGTGTGTTATATATTATTTTCTCGGACTGTTTTTCTCATTGAGTTTTGGTCGAGTTTTTAATGAGACATATATATAGTAGTAATGTCATAGAGGAAGTGTTGTAAATGAAATATTTTGTAGACATTATTGAAATTCTCTTATGACAACTCTAGTTTTTCTTTATATATATTTGTATACGGTAAAGAGAAGAGGTAGTCAATGAAGAATACTACTTTTATTCTGTATATTTTCTCTTTTTGTGTGTGATTAGTGTGTGAAAAATCCAGGACAGTAATTCAGATATACTAATCAATAGCCTAAAAGATAGAATGTCTATATGCATGGTATAATGCTTTCCTTTATTTGAGAAAAAAATAATCCTTCCCGGGTGGGATGAGAAGCTAAGAAAGGAAGGATTGGGCTGCGCTGGTATGGGCCAGGATGGGCTATTAAGCACAGCAGTGTGTGCGTGTGAAGGGGAAGAAGAGGCGGCTCGCCGGCGATTCGATGGGGGACGGGCGCTTGGGAGGGCATCCTAATCGTCCGGCGTGGCTGCAGCAGTACGAGCTGGTGGGCAAGATCGGGGAGGGCACCTACGGCCTCGTCTTCCTCGCCCGCCTCAAGCCCCGTCGCTCCTCCATCGCCATCAAAAAGTTCAAGCAGTCCAAGGAGGGCGACGGCATCTCACCCACAGCCATACGAGAGATCATGGTATCCATGCTTGCCTTCTATTCATCCTCCCGACTCAAACCCTAACCTCCGAGCAATTTTGCAGCTCCTCCGGGAGATCAACCACGACAATGTTGTGAAGCTCGTCAACGTCCACATCAACCACGCCGACATGTCCCTCTACCTTGCCTTCGATTATGCCGAGCACGACCTCTATGTATTGTCTCATCTTTAACTCTTTCCTCCTCCCCTCCCCTCCCCTCACCTCCCCTCCCCTTCTTCTCAATTCAGGAGATCATCAGGCATCACCGTGATAAGCTTAACCTCCCCATCAATCCCTACACTGTCAAGTCCCTCCTCTGGCAATTGCTCAATGGCCTCAACTATCTCCACAGGTCCACCTTTAAGCTTCTCTCCTTATAAATAACTAAATGCAATTTCTTTCGCCCCATCTCACTGGACTCTAATAACTTCCCCTGTACAGTAATTGGATTATCCATCGCGATCTCAAGCCTTCTAATATACTGGTATGTATGCTATTTCATGTCTCTGGTTCACAATTTTGGCCAATCATGTTTGTTTCCTCTTTATGATTTTGACCATGCTGTGGTGGCATGTATCAATAGGTTATGGGAGAAGGAGAAGAGCATGGAATTGTGAAGATTGCTGATTTTGGGCTTGCTAGAATTTATCAAGCTCCTCTTAAACCATTGAGTGATAATGGGGTTAGTACTTCTCCATATGACATGCCTAGGAGTTATTTACAAACTATCACTGTAGATACTGCAAACATCTTCTTTGTTTTTATGCGAGTATGTTCTTTGTTGTCAAGGTCTCCTAAGCATGTGGCTAACCAAAAATTTTCAGGTTGTTGTGACTATCTGGTATCGTGCTCCTGAGCTGTTACTTGGGGCAAAACACTACACAAGTGCTGTTGGTATGCTTGCAGTGGAGAGGCAAAAGTATTATGTTTAATCAACCAACTCTTTCTGTTCATATGATTCGGTTGTTTCCTTAATCATTTGTAGATATGTGGGCAGTTGGTTGTATCTTTGCTGAATTGCTTACACTAAAACCACTGTTCCAAGGTGTTGAAGTCAAAGCTACTCCAAATCCATTTCAAGTATGAGCATTTGAACTCAAATAATGATTAATGTTTACTCATTTTATGATCTGGAAAGTTTCTACTTTTGACATAATCATGTCTTATAACCATTAGTAAAGTTGCATGCTGTTGCCTTGCATCTCGTTACACTTTCTGTCAATGTATGCTATTCATTGGCCATTTTTTTATCTCACATTTGATTTATACATGTCTTGTAGCTTGATCAACTAGACAAGATTTTTAAGGTCTTAGGTAAGCATACCTTGCTTCTGCCTTGGTGCCATCTGACTTTAAAACCCCTTGTAGTATAACAGTGTGATTCTTCTCCAGGACATCCTACTGTTGAGAAGTGGCCCACCCTTGCTAATCTTCCATGCTGGCAGAATGACCAGCAGCACATTCAGGGACATAAATAGTATGTCAGACATTGTTGACCTGCTGCTACAAACCTCCTATGTTGCTTCTATCATTCCTCAAGGTCATATGTTTTCCCTTGCAGTGAGAACCCAGGTCTCCATAATATTGTTCACTTGGCACAAAAGAGTCCGGCATTTGATCTGCTGTCCAAAATGCTTGAGTATGCCACATGCTCTCAAGCCTGTTATGGAGTCAATGAAACTTTGGTTGATGATCATTTAAATTCTTTTACTTCTTAGTTTCAGGTTATGACCTTGATATTTCTTCTGTTACAGGTACGATCCTCGAAAACGTATGACTGCTGCACAAGCTCTGGAGCACGAGTAAATACCTTCTCCCTTTCATTATTTTCTCTGCCTGGTTGTTTGCTTTTTTTATTTCCATAGTGGTGATGTGGTCTAGTAGGTTGCAGGTTGCCTGAATCTGCTCTGTCAAACTCGCAAGAAACATGACTTTGCAATAGTTAGCCAGCTCATACTTGAAGTAACTGCCTGGTCTATGTGCACTCTTACGAGTTCTAGCCAAATATGTAAAATTTGTATCAGGCTCAAGTTTTGCTTTTCATTTCGAGGAACTTTTAGTCTACGTTTAGCACTCAGTACATTTAGGGAACACCATTCGACATTCTACTTTTGGTGATTCAATTTAACACATGAATTCAATGGACTGTATGGTTGGCATTTCTATTCTGAACGAATCTTTGTTTAGGTACTTTCGGATGGACCCACTGCCTGGACGAAAGTAAGTTTATGTTATTATTCATGAGTAGTATTAATTGCTTTTACTTTTGCAAAGAAGCACCTCCAAGTCTGCACATCTAAGTAAGGGTTGATCCACTGATATTAGTATAAGTCAGCACTTCCTTATGAAAATGAAGACTGTTGCTGTCGTCTGTGCCTTGTCTGACCCTTAAAAATGTCTCTCTGTGGTTAGTGCACTGATTCCATCCCAGCAAGTGGATAAAATTGTGAATTACCCTATTCGTCCGGTTGATACTGCAACAGATTTTGAAGGAACCGCTAGCCTTCAGCCAACTCAACCGGTAATGCAGCACTACCCAATTCCTTATTTTCCAATGTGTAATTATGGGAAAGATGATTATGTTAAATGCTCCTCTTCTCAATCAGAGATTGCATAATCTTTGCTCTGTTTCTTAGCATATGTTTTAATTGGTCAAACTGGTTAAATGATGGATATAACAAGATTCTTACTTCCAATGCTAGATACATCTGATATGTCTTCCTTCTTTTCAATTGAACTTCTTGTTACTTTGCAATACAATTGCTTCCAGAGTTCATGAGGGTTTCTTTTGCACATGCATAATGCAATAAATTTGTTTATATCAGCCATCAGGAAATCCTCCTCCTGGTGGTCAATCTGTGGTACCAAGACCCATTCCGAGGCAGATGCAACAACCCATGGTTGGGATGCCAAGAATGCCAGCTGCTGCCAACATGGCAGCCTTCAGTGCAGCTTCACAAGCAGGCATGGCTGGGCTGAACCCTGGTAATATTCCAATGCAAAGAGGTGCAGGTACTCAGTCGCATCAACACCAGGTAATTTCCCAATTCTGACGAGCTTATTATTACTATCTGTCTTGACTTGCTGCCTGGTAGTTATCGAATGTTGATGTGGCCAACAGTTGAGAAGGAAGGCTGATCAAGGAATGGGGATGCAGAACCCTGGGTATCCTCAGCAGAAAAGGCGTTTCTGACAGTCAGCCATCACTGTGGAGTCGGTGATGATGTATAGTGTTTTAGGTTATGTAAGCTGTGGCCCTTGGTCATTGTGATTGATATATCAACTGGGGCGACCATGGTGGATTCTATCTGTTGAGCAGGCAGAGGTATACCTAAATACAAATGGGTGTTATTGTAGAACATGATTGTGAAGCGTACTTTGCATTAACAATTTCTTAATGTTTATGTACGGGTGGGGAACGTTTCTTTTATGTGCATTCGGGCGGGGGGATGTTTAGGCAGAAAGGTGTCCAGTCAAGACCTTTTCAGACGGTGCAGCGCGGTGCAGGTAGTGCTAAATCCACTTTAAGGTGGCTAGTGATGGATCGGATGATAAGGTCGTTTCACAGCATTTGTCGAAAGATATAATGCCCATCATCAAGTGTGCAGCTTATAGAATGCGTCCCGGTTTTCAGGTTTCGCTCGGCTGTTCGACACTAATATGGTTTTTTATGGATATATACCCCTTCATATAATAGATACTTGTAGGTAATGCCAATGCCTCTGCCTTATTAAGATAAATTTTTTAGCCTTCTCTCTTCTTTGCTGCTTCTACAGTGTCCCAATGGCCACAGTATTCTATGTTGGAATTGCAAGCTTGAACAGATGCCCCATTTGCAGCGATGCTTGGACTTTTTGGAGAAAGTAGTCGGGCAGTCTCTCGTACCGCACAAAATGGCGGCACGAGCAGGTCTCGACGAGCACTGAGTTGGTTTGTAGGACAAATGCAATTAACTACGGTCGTCCTCGTCGTCCAAAACCAACGCATAAACCTCCTCCACCGCCAGTCTGCCTGCCTGCTCGGATCGAATCTATTCTATCTCCAATTCCAAACCCTACATGATTTGATTTCACCCCACCAACCAATTATCTTTACGTGCACAGCTGGGGAATATCGGCGTGTGACACCCGAGGACAAGAGCCGCCAATGTCGGCTGGAGCTAGAGTGGAGAGCTCTAGGCAGCTGCTGTGCGGAGCTTACATGATATTGATACCGATGATGACTACCCATTTAACATCGATTTCAGTTGATCTATGATAATACCAAGACTACACCAATTCATAATTGCTTGGGTTTGCACCAACGCAAGAATTAGAACGCCTTTCTATGGCCTCGGGCATTTCAATCAAAACTATTTCCATGGACAGAGTGATCGTGATCGAGTGGAATTTTTGGGCAGAGTTTGCAATAGTAGCAGACATCAGCCGGCATCCACTTACACTACACCATGAATTCGCAGAATAATGGACGGAAGCAAGAGCAAGAGCAGCAATGTCTTTGCTGACCAGGCATCGGCTAACTCACAGGAGGAAGAAGCAGCTGGAATTCCAATCAGGCTGGTGGAAGAGGGGGGTGCATCAAAGCAGGAGGCGGCAAAAGGACAAACAATAACAGAATTATCTTTGATAGATGATAGTATTCAAATAAATGGGCTCTTGACTATCTTTTCTTTTGTCAATTGCTGGAAAGCTGCTGAGAGTTAAGAGAGACGTTTGTTCTTTTTTATCACTGCGACAGTTGCGTGACATTAGGCGCCCCTGATGCTCTATATCAAATGGTTCTTTCTTTAATTTCATGGAAACACCAATTTATATGTCTCTGGTTGATCTTACTGTCTTCATTTGATGTATATGCATATATACACTCTACAGTCCATGGTATCACACTTAGATTTGGCTAGGTATTCCTTGTCGTTAGTTGGCTATTACACCTGCATAATCTCAGCTCTTCTGAGGAATGTTCACAAGGCAACCTGTACAACCTGATTAGCTTGCATTGACCTTCTGTTTGTTTTGTAGCCTGTTTTGCTATGGAGTTTTTTGCTATCTGAATTTTCAATTGATTACTGTACTGCTATCTAATCTATCTATGTCTGCAGTTAGATTTGGCATAAATTAAATCGAATACTTCAAGCCACTTTGTACTCCCCACGGAAGAAAAGAACTCGACGAGGAAGGAGCAGTCAAGAATCCAAACCAAAATAGTTCGTTTCTCCTTACTAAAACCAAGCAACCACACAAAAAAAAACCCCGGGCGTATTCCTGTAGTATGCTATTTCATAAGAAAAGGATGAATAATGCACCGGAACAATTCCACAATTCTTCAGCATCAATCATTAACCTTGTCTAGAGGAACTTATTCTTATGGCATTGATTTCAAATGTTACAGAAAGGGGCAAGCCCGTGTGTAGTTTCATAGAAACAGAAAGTTGATTACAACTTTTCAATTGAAAAGAATCAAAACATTGCAAATATGTTATCCAAGAAAACGCTCAACATGCTGTCCACAAATTTCGCAAGACTATCGGCTGCTTGGTTGTAGATTAATTCTCTAAGGCTACCATGTAACATACTATAACTAGTACATTAGCATCTATCGCTAGAATTAAACTACAACAAAACAAGATTTAGATTTCCTTGTAATCCTAATCATTGTGATGGTGCATGTAAATCCACCAGCACAGGGACTCCTAGTGCATCTTTCAAATATGCAATACACTTCCTCGTTGCAATACCAGTTGTCACAAGCCACACAAGACTTATGTTAAACACAAACTGAGAAGAGAAAAAAAAAAGCATACAGCAAGCATCAGAACTGAAGCACAGAAGTGGAAACTCAATATTGTATTAAGGAGGTCAGCAACCAAGGCACCAAAAAATGAAGCAAATGAAGCAACAACAATGTAATGCCACTGGAGTAGATGATAGCACATGCTTTTCTTTAATCAGGACTTCCAATTGAACAGCAATAACTAGAGACAGTACTAGTAGTTTGAGCAAGTGATTTGCTATAATTGATGGATGTCTCTGCCATGCCATTGAATTTTGTGCACGGTGATTCAGTTGGGTTTCTGCATATGAATTTGGATCTGTGCCCAATTTCAAAACGGCTTGCCTCAAACTAATTCCTATTGTGCATCTTATTAGATTAGAGAGTAGACTCAGAACCTTCAACAACAATCAAGAACAATTCTTCACAATCTACGCCAGAATTCCAAGAAACCTTGTACCCAGCTCCAAAAACAAACCTGTGGTGGGAAATTCTTACACATACTTAATTGAAGAACTTTCCTCCACAAATATTGGTTCAAGAACGTGAAGGTAGATGCCTGGCATGGCTACGCGGCCACCGGTGAGGAGAGGACGGGGCTGACCACAACAGATGAATGGATAGTGAGGAACAAATGGTGACGAGCAGAGACGGATGGTGACCGGCGGCGAATTTAGGGATTCAGAGTGGGGACTGCGGCCGCGGGGGAGGGGCTCTCGGGAGAGAGGGGACATGGCCTGTGGCCTGTGGCCTGTGGCTACAGGGTAGGCTCGACTTGGGCCGGGGCTGCAGCCCAGCCAACCTGGCCCTAGTTTCGCCCCTGATTAGCCGTGAATAATGACAGTCTTATATATTAAAGTAATAATGTATATTAAAAATATATAAAAAAAACATTATTTTAGTCTATACAAAATGAATTCATACATACAAACAAACAAGATCTCATACCCTCAACTATACAACTTACATACACCATCTCATACAATATAAACTCATCTATTGTACCATTTCATGTAGGGATGCTCATATGCGCAACCAATCAACCAAACACTATCTGAGTCAACCTTGTGTGAATTGAATTTCGGCCAAGTGTGAGCTGAGCAGTACTCCCACTACACAAGCACATCTCAAATTAAGCTGCTTAAAGTGTCTTGTCATGTGAACTTTTTGGTAGGCATACATGCAGCAGCAGCAGCAACAACAATAATAATAATTAATGAGTACGAAAGAGTATAGTGTTAACATTGTTTGATCGAATCATATGTTGCTGTTATTGGTAGCAATAACAATTCTAAACCCAATCTGATCGATCGTTCATTATTTGGGAATCAAAATTTGAGTACAAGTTTATGTACAAACCACATGCCAAGATTAGATTACTGCAACATCTTTTCTTGCTGTACGAGTTGCAAGATTAATGGTCATGCTCCGAGGTGGCTAATTTCTGGATGAGGCAGGACTGAATTTGTTTGTTTTTCTTCACTAACAACTAGAGCAATTAAGGAGACATGAACTGGACTGCAAATTAAAAAGCTCTGAGACAGACTACAAATTATAATATCCGAAATTTTAGAAAGAGTAGTAGCAATTAACTCGTGGAATGGATAGCCTCAGTTGTCGTCGCCGTAGGCGAGGAAGCGGTAGTGCTCTTTGTAGGGGCCGTCGAAGTGGAGGTCAGCCTCGAACCACTAGGGGCAGCTGACCAGGTCTCCGGCCACTGTACTCGTACCCCGCCATGGTGCCGGCGGGGAGCACCCAGACATCACCAGTGACGATGTAGATGAGCTGGTTGACTAGCCAGCCCCAGGGGCATGCAGCATCTGCCCCTGGTCTTGCAGGTAGACCAGGTGTCCATGACATGCAGCTGCGCCACATGAGCTTGCAATGCCATGCGCCAGTGCGCCACTCCACACGCACCTTGTACACGTCCTCCAACCTTGGGGGTGCTTAACAACAACCGGCGGCGGCCCTCACTTCCTTATTCTTTTTACATCAGCAATCAACTGCACCTGCATAGATAACTGACGTAGCAAAGCGCTCAAATATATTTATGCCACAATGCAAACAAAGACAAAACACTGGTGGACGGCACAGCAGGATGGGCGACAAGCGAGAGCCCTAGTAGCTAACTACTACTGTGTACCCTCCCTCACAAAAAGTAAATTTAATATCAAAGTAGACACATGATCCACAGATCAGATATTAAATTGATAAGAACAGATGCTACCCAAGATCTTAGCCAAAAGCCCCATAAACATAATCTTTGCTTCGTTTTATACAGCGCTCCACAAACCCTGCTTCTCTATGGTACTATTCGTAACACATGCTTCTGGCTGGGCTGCATTTTCTCATTGGGCCTGATGATGCATTTTCTCACTGAGTTATGTGTATTTAGTAAGAAAAATTGGTTATTCAACACTCTAACCTTGTTTGGCAACTTGCGAAAATTTTCCATGACTAAATAAATCCCAGTGGAAATTTGATTAATCCCCATGGAAGACCAAAAATTCTAGTGAGAAAACATTGCTGGTGGAAATAATTCCTGTTGTTCGGGAGAGTGACATGGAAAAAGAAACCAACGATTAAAAAAATCAAGAATTCTTAAAAAAATCCAAAAAATCAAAAAATGCAAGAAAATTTAAAAATATATATCAAAAAATTTAATCCAGAACATTAGAAAGCTTAAATTTTTTTTAAATCCAAAAAATTTTGCAAAAAATACAAAAAAAAATCCAGAAAAATAAGATTATGAAAAAGATACAAACGATTGATGATAACTAGACTAATTAAGAGTACAATTTGTGTTGTTAACTTGAAAATAGAGTCAAAATCGTGGGTGCAAGGAAATTCACAAATGAGTTTGACTTGAATGTGCAAGTTTGACAAATATATAAGTTAAATTTGAGATGACAGTGAAAAAAGACCTATATGTCTATGAATAGTTCTCTTATTGTGTTAGAATGTTTCTTGTAGATCTCAATGGTTAGCATTATATGAGATCATATACATAAACATTCCAAATTGTTCCTCAACTGTAACATCCTAATGTCATGTAATAGATTATCTCTCCTAAGAAAACTTAAAATAGATTTATATATCTTTGGTTCCATACGAAACTCTATCTAACACTGACTTTCATACCCTTCAAGAATTCTCTCAACATGTTTAGTGCCGGTCAAAATTGATGTGTGAATTAGTCTTTTTTCTCAACACATGACACTAAAGCGAGCAAGACTACAAGAAACATTTCATCATCCTCTTTTTCCTCCATCTTTATCAATCTCATAAATTGTTCTCTTCTAGAACCCATTTTCACTCCTCAATGCAACCACAACAATAATTAGCCCATTTAATACAACACTAATTAATCAACACTAGTTAGATTAAACCAAAGCTGAAACTTAAATGAATGATATAACGCATAAGTGGTTCTCTATGAGACGTCTGAAACAAAATATAGTATTAGAGATTCAGACATGATTTACTTGCAGTTAAGAACAGTCGGGCTAATTTGGGTTTAGTCTTTTCTTCTAGAAGAAAAGACTGAGATTGATGAGGATGGTGTATTAGAGATTAGTTAGGCATACAGATTAGTTAGGCACTACAATGAAGTTCCACAATCAGATTAGTTACAAAACATATACGGCAAGTATAGGCATTCCAGTTGATGGAACATGGTTCTGCATATCTCTAAAAGGCTTAATTCTACCTCCAAAATTCCTCTAAGCTAGAGCATATATTATTAGAGAAACAGAGTTTTGCACCATCTCTATTTACAGAATTCTATTTCCGGAATTCTATTTCGAAAAACAACATATCTAATTAGCACAACACTGAATTGGGCTAATGAATGATACTTGAATGAAAATAGTGAAACTACTAATGAAATAGAAACGGGTGATGATACTTGAATGATACTTGATGAAACAGATAAGAGCTGAACTGAACTAAACTTGAAAATAAAACATTGAACTGAATTGAACTGAACAAATACAACACTAATTAGCCCAATACACACGAACTGAACTGAAGATACATATTGAAGATACATGAACTGAAGAGAAAACAGGAGCTGTAAATAAGAAAAAACTAAAAGGAACTATTCAGCTTGCAAACAGAATAAGCACAACACCAAACTCACAAATCCTAAACATCTCAAACTAAAAGGAACTATTAAGCTTGCAAATGGTCAGTCCATTTAGAGGCGCATGCATTTTACTAGTGCAAGCACTACTACTAGTACCAGACAAAGCACCTACTATGGAGCAAAGCAAACTCAATTCAATATGTAATCCAGTAAAAATGGCAAGTAAATTCCAGCCTACAGCTCCAACAAATCTCTGTCGATTCAACAGACCCAACGAATCTGCAGTAAAAATGACAAGTAAACATCCCAAACAACAGTCCCGCTCAGCACCAGAGCATCCAATCCACAACAAACCACAATTCAACCAACCTTTAAACTGAGTGAAAAAAATTCAGATCTAATTCTAGCACAAGCAGCAAAATGGCTAACATCTACCCAGACAATTATCTAGCTGAAGATGGAAATCAAGATTTAGGAATTCAATGTAGGGCTTTTTTTTTAACCTCTCCAACCAATATTTTCCAAAACAAATTGTATGTAGCTCAAAATTAATCTATCTTTAACCTACAAGATGCTATGTCAGTGAATTCTTTTGAACTGACAATCTGAAATGAGTAAATTTAACTAACAAGAATGCTTGACATATGAATCATAGCTTATAAATATACATATATGTCAAGAAAATAAATGAATTCTTCTAATGATAAACCATCTCTATAGACAGGCCTTTTTTTTTTTGTGTGAAACTTACACTAGCACTGAAGCAAAAAAATGTGAAGGCATCCTGAAACACTAGCACTGAAGCACATACCTTCTTCTACTCGTGGATCCGAACAGAACAAAATAATATGTAGATATATCTACTGAAACACAAGCAGATATAACACTGTTTTTAGTTGGGCCTAATTCTTTTCCAAGTCGGCTTTAATCGCCACTGGAATGGGCTGGATCCCGATCAATCCCAAGCCATCCAAACAGTGATATTTTCACAGAGCTTTCTTTTCTTTTTTTTTTTAAAAAAAAAACTCAAAAGTTTTAGGCCTGTTTGGATTGCAGAATTGTACAGAAATTTTGAAAAAAAAAAACTCATATAAACACTCCGGATCTTATCCGAGATGAGAGGGTAAAAAATTGGCGTTTTAGTTTCTCGTGTGAAATTTTTTCTCATCCAACTCTTAATTAGACGGCTCCAAAAGTAGTAATACATGTACATTTATTTAAGTGAAGTGATGCAGAGAAAATGTTTACATACCCGTGTATTCTGCCACTAATTACTCCTATTTTACCACACGGATTAGAAATTGAAGACTAAATTTATTAAATGGAACTTTTAAGATTTATGTTTAACAACACTATTATCATGACATATGGTTCGTTGTCATGTGTATGTGCTTCCCGTATCAACCGCATAAATCTGCTTGAAACATACAATTTCCAAATTATTGCATTCAAGTTGGCGGTTCGAATTAAAAAAAAAAAAGAATTTCAAAATTATTCTGAAATTTTTAAAAATATCAAAAATAGCCTTCAGTCGCTAAACTCAATTCGCGACTGAACCCGCAAACCCGTTAATAATTGAATTATTTTCTGAACTTAAAGGGTTTTTAGTTGCTCACCCACCCGTTTCGAGACTAAACCCGTAAACCCGTTAAGAATGTTTGGGTCCAGAATAATTCAGTTCTTAACAAGTTTGCGGGTTCAGTCGTGAATTGGATTCAGTAATTAAAGACTATTTCTGATATTTTTGAAATTTTCAAGTTAGCTCTGAATTTTTTTTAAATGAGATTCATAAAAATAAGTCTTATTGACAACGATTACACTCTCATTTTAGTCATTTTTTATCTATAGATATTATATATTCTTATTAATCAATTGTCATATCAGTACAATAATTCACGGCTAGACATTAGTCCAAAAGATCACGACCATCCCTGGTCGAAGGCTTATAACTATCTTAAAACTTGGGGAAAGGCGTATGACCACGATCTACTCTGGTTGAGTTGATTACACTAAAATACCCCTTGGTCGAAGATAATAGCTATTAAGATCCTTAGTCGAAGTAGTAGTTACTAGCGATTACTGACATATCATCACTCAATGTTTTTTATGACAAGACGATTAACACACGAGCTCCCGAAAACTATCGAGGCAACCACTACCAAGGAGGCAACCGTTGGCAACCGACAAGCAGTTTTCTTGATGAATAACCGCCCTATACAAGAATAAAAAGGGGGTGATGTAAAGGGGAGGGCATTAGCATCTGTTAAGACTCTCCTCTTGTAAACACAAATTCTTGTTCAGCAATCAAACATCACACAGGATGTAGAGTTATTACTTGATCCATCGAGAATTTGAACCTGTCTAAAAAAACCCATGTGCCTCATCATTGTGTTTCTTTTGCAGTTCTCCACAACTTTTGTTTATACCATAAGTTTGATGGTCAAATCATTGATTGTCGACACATATAATCCGATCAATTGCACACCTACTCCAGCCCCCCAAGTAGTCCGATTTTTCCTCAACATCGGTAAGGAGCTAAAAGATCGACCACCCTAATATATGTTTCGTTGATGGAAAATTTCATATCTAACTCGATAAAGGCAAGTGCAGAGCTATGAATAGGGAATGTTGCACTAGTATCTACACGACACAAATTGTTTGAGGAATAGATCGTAACTCCTCAAAATATTTTAATCCAGCTTATTAGTCTCCCTTTATCTAATGCCGGCGGCTGGCATTGCAAGGGATAGTTGGTGACGAACGGGCGCGACAAGGATGGATTGGCGACAAAGGCGATGCATCAGCAGCAATTGCAACGGCGGATCTAGTGGGACAGATTAGTAGCGACTGATGGGGGCAATGTTGGCAACGGATTTAGTGTGACTAATCAGTGGCAACAGATGGACTCGACTGTTGCGGCAGGTTAGGTGGTGGAGCATCTGGTTCCAGGGATTGGTGACAATGGCAGTAACAAATTTGTGGCAACAGATAGGCACATCATTGGCAACAAATCTGGTGCAATGCGACAAATGGGTGGCAATGAAAGGTTGTGACAATGGCAATGGGTCGATAGTGACTAATCTAGTGCGATGGTTCGTGGCAATGGCGGTGATATAGAGCGTGTGGCAATCTAGAGCCATGGGTGAGCGGAGAGGCACTGTTGTGCAACAGAGATGCTTGCCTGACCAATGAAGGATACGATCGCTGGAAACTTTGGAGTCAAATTGGAGATGCAAATAGAGACCTTACTCTCAGAGTTGCAAGAGGCGTTGTCGACGAGGGTGGTAAGAAGGTTGAGGAAGGCCAAATGACAAGGGCAATAAATATCAATTGTCAAATTGATGACTCGGAATTGGCGGCAGTGTCCTAGAGTTAATATTATTTGTTTTGTAATGTTTTACAACTGTGAAATGTTGTTAGATACTATTTTATTAATTGACAAGTTTTAGAGTGTCTATTAACCAATTTTCTCTTTTAGTAATGTATGCTAAAAAAACACATATATATTATATAAATTATCATCGGGGGGGATGGAGCACCAGAATATGTGCATTTTATTTTACCACGATTAAACGACGCACACCACAATGATTCAAAGCATAACTTTGTACCCTGTGAGGCTGTGAGCATGACTTTTGTAGACCTCACATCTCATGTTTGGCAGTTTGTGTGCTACAACACAAGATGTGACTTGAATCCAATCAATCACGCTAGTACCTGTTAATTGACTATCTTCTCTGAAAAATAAAAACCTTTTGTTGCTGATTAGTTCAAGCTGGTACCTGTTCACTGATAGATATGTACATTTCCAGATGTGTCGTGTGTTATTGATGTAGCTTTCATCCGTTTACGTCTACAGTGGAATTTTTTTTATATAAATAACCCAAAATTAAAAAAATTGCAAAAATAATCCGTAGTTGCAAAATTTTGCAAAAATGTACTGTCCCATCGCCTATCAAAATTTAAAAATTCGACAGATGAATTGTCGTGCTCGAACGACTTATGGAGTACCAGAAATTTTGACAAATCGCTTATCACATATTCAAACGACTACTTGGCTGGCTCGGCTCCCCACTAGTCTCCTTTTCTCTCCGCTCTCTCTCCCCTAACTCCCTAAATCTTCTCCTCTGATCTCTCACTCTCTCCCACTCATCCAAGAGAAAAACATCTCTCCCACATTCTTTTCCAATTTTCATTCTTAGATCTTTCAAAATCTAGTTATAATATTCGTTTAATGAAAGTAGCAATATTGTAGAGCAAAACGAGCTCTTCAAAACAAGATATATTTTGTTCAAATGCAACTTTTTTTGTTAATTTTGTTATTAATAACATCATTAATACTTAATTAGAGGGTTAAAATGTATGTGTATATGTTGTTTTATTATAGTTTAATTTTATGTGGATGGAATATAAATTTTTCCCTCCAGAACTTGATGTTGTTAATTTTTTTTGTGCATGTTAATTGAATTAGGTCTCTTTAAATCGAACTATATTGATATTCAATAGTAATTTTTAGTTGATACAATTATCATAATTGTAGAAACGAGCGAATCTCTTCAAGACAAGATAACTTTTACTCACATGCAACTAAATTGATGTTAATGATTATGTTAATGACGGTATTAGTGAGATTAATGATGTCATTAGGACATAGTGAGATGGTTGGAATGTTTGTGTACATGCTGTTGGAAATTAAAGAAAATATGGTTAGTAGAATTTGGAAAAAAAAAATCGATCCATATTGTCACTGACCTAACTTATTTTGGATGAGAAAAATTTGTGTGGTGTAATACAAAATAATTTGAAACAAAATAACAGTAAATAAAGGACCTGACCTAACTTATATTAGAGTAATATGGAGAAATATATTGTTTTTTTGTTGTATGAAATAATATAGATTTGTATTCATGATTGCATAAGACGTAAATAAATTATGTGTAGGGTTCAATTAATTTAGAATGTACAGTTGTTTTTAGATGTAGTTTAATTTAATTTAGAGTCTTATTGTTTTTGGTTTGAGCATGAAATAATATACACATAAAGCAGAAAAAAGATCACTTAGTGTAGTATATGTGGGAAAAAAAAATTACAGTGTAGTTAGACAAAATATTTGGGCGCAAAATAAAAGTGAATAAAAGAACTGACCTAACTGATTAGAATGTATATGTTTTGTGTGATATGTGTTTAGAACTTACTGCCAGTTTTTAGGGCTGGCTATTTTCACATGGTATTTTTTGCTTCTTTGTGCACAAAATAATAAAACTGTAAATCATCTAAGGCATGGAGGCACCAGAAAAATTATGCACTATTTTATGACGACAGCTTAATTCGTAAGGAGTAAAACGGTGTAGATATGACCCGTTGCAAGTATGTGATGGCCGAGTTGAACTTAGAGAACGCATTATTCTTTGACGTGAATTTATGAATCTTGAGTCTATTTGAGAAGAACTCTCAATATGAAATGATTCAAATTGAAGGACTGATCGTCAGGAAGACCAACAACGGGCTGTATTAGATGTTGCATGAAGTGAAAGGGGATAAATCATGGGGCACTTTTGTTCGAAGAGTGAAGGACTCTAAAGGTAGATTGGTCCGCCAATTTGTGCTATATGTTTAGTTCTACAATATAGAACCAGCGGAGTGTGATCTTGAAGACGAGGCAAGTAACATGTCGAGCCCGACAATATTTAGGGCCATCGAATGGTCAGGTATTTTCTGCCACACTCGCATGGATATATGCGAGATATTGGATGGCCTTCTAGTCGTGTCTGACAAAGATGTTTCGACAGACTCAGAAGCATCTAATGCCTCCAACAAGTAGAATCCCAGTCCCCCGCAACAATGGCTTGATCAATTTGGATATAGTTCTGCTGTGTTGCCAATAGACCAAAATTTGATATAGTCTTTTGATCAGGATGGTATATAGATAGAGCAGGAGTTTTAGAGTAAACAAGATATAAAAATGCCATGACCTGATAGTCTCTTGCACTAAATAGGAAATATAGGATTGTGAAGTCCACCCCTAATTTGTATGTGGCAACGTGTGTAACACAGGGGTGCCCATGGAAGGTTTGTGCCTTACAGTCGAAGGATGACATTGGTTTTGTGGTGATTAGAGTTACTACACACATGCATACTTATGGAGGTATCAGACAAATACAAGAACATGACGTCCGTGTATGTCAGTAACATCATCCAGCTGTCAATGCGAGAGAACATATCCAGAATGCAAAAGAAATTATAAAACCGCTAACGAGTCAAGGCTCAGAAATGCGATAAGTGGTTTATCGAGTCTCCAGCACTCGATAAGCCACTGTTGAATTATCACGTTGCAACACATTGTCTGTCGAATTTCAGAGACTCGACTAGTTGATGTGGCAATATATTTGTGTAAAACTTTGCAACAATGAATTATTTCTATAATTCTCTTTTAATTCTGTGTTATTTATAAAAAGGGTATTAGTCTGCCATGTGGTGCATGTGAGTGGTTGGAGAGGCGCACATTGTGATGTGAGGTGTTCCTGTCACAAGGGTGGAGCTATTGGCGGCAAAGCATTGCAATTATTGCCACCTCACATCATGTACCCCCGATATTATCACACCTCATGGCGTGCATACACTCCATTATCACACGAATTTTCAGGATCCATCCAGCAGCCATATTATTTATATGTAATTCTACAAATCACACTAATCTGGTATTGCATTTTGATTTTTTCTTTTTGTGAATATGTCATGTTGATCTGGTGTCTCAGATGGCTTGATTTGCACACTTAAAACCGTATTGGTAATTTGTATCGTGTATTCTGCTCATGGGAACCACGCAAAGATATACTGAATAATTCATATGCTAGATACAGACCCTGTAACAATTTAATCCTCTTTTGTCAGATAAAAAAACACCAGTAGTTGAAGCCTCAGTTTGGATACACTGAAGGTAAATATAGATTTGATTAATTGTACTACGATTCTTGCCGCTTGTTCTTTTCCATTTTTTCCTTTTTCCCTTCAGAACTGTAGTTTACTTCCACAACTCAAAAACTGATTGCTACGCTTAAATATAAAAAATAATGTTGAAACGTAGTGCACGAGTTTCAATAATTGGCCAGACATTTGTCTTCGGTAGTTTCTGGCCCGGTTCCAACTAGGAGGCATTTAGACTCGTTTGAAATGTAGGAATTATCTAGAAATTTTAGAGAAAAATATGTATTTTTATTAGATTCAAAATTTTCTCTTAAATTCTTATAAAAATTCTGCATTTGGAACATGCCTTTATTAGAGTGGAGTTGAAATTAGCTAGGTATTTGACCTTTAATTCTAGTTTTTCTATTTTAAAATTATATTACATATTTATAATCTAATAATATGATATTAGTTATTATTATAACCAATGTAAATCATGCAATTTATTACAACAGCATGGACACATGTCCTCTGAAATTTCTACAAAAAATAGATCCATCTTCAATTCCAAGTGGAAGCGACCATATCAATTAGATGACTCTTAACATAGGAACCATGCATGAAAACCCTGGACAAACCACCATAATAATTGGGGGGTCATTATCCTGGTAAGGACCATTCATGCCATCAATTCCTCACTGGCCCGACTATTTATATTAAATCGTGATTCGTGAAGCACGAGTTCTAGTATTTTTTTTTTTTCAAAAAATGTATGATTACTCGTCATATGAATTCGTTAGGTAAGAATATCTCTGATGTTACTTGCTTGACTTCATCTCCCTCGGCTTGCTAGCTAGGTGAGGATTCGATTCTCTACCTTCAAAAACAAAAGACTGCCCTGTGTGTTTCGCTTCTTTCTAACTGTTTAATTAGCAAATTTGTACATTAGATTGCCTATCTTTTCCATTATATTGTCATAATATCCGTCTTTTTTGCTGGATGCCAATGTAACCTCTTGCCTTTTTATATTGCAACGCACTACAGTGTTATGTGAAACATAATTTAGACATACATATGTGCAATCTTTTGTACACAAATATACAATATGTTATGCCATGATATATGCAATGAAGTTAACTGCCTGGGAGAATTCAAGTGCTCCTTCCTTTTGTCTTTTTTTATCCTCTTTCTTCGGTGCTGTCCACGTTACCGTACAGTGTTATCCATTTTTTTTTCTTCTTTTTGTCTTTTTTTTTTTGGGGTCTTGAATAACGAATTCTAACAATAGTGAGGCCAAGCCAAAACTAATGTATTATCTTAATGTATGCGTATAAAAGAAATCCATGTATGACAATGAGCCGTAATCCATAAGCACCAAAGAACGAAGTCGACCATGATAAAGTACTCATCAAATTAGAAGATGGACATAGCAAATGATGATCTGTCCACTAACTAATTATTTCATTTTACACATGTTGTGTGTCAGAGAACACGAGTTTAAGAAAGTAATATCCAATTAATCAATGTGCATCGTACACCGAATTCTATGGTCTTCCTTCTTCCAAGAGGGCTGGGAAGTGTGAAACAGCATCCAAGATTCTACGACATATGGAGCACGTAGGCTGCCAGAAGGGACAACAGCTTATATTGGATATGCACTCATGCGAGTACCCAACAATACTGTTATTAGGGTCGATCTAACGGTAGTAATTAATTTAGCCAGTTACGTCTACGTGGAGGGAAACACAGAACGAATGTACTGCCAGCCAGGGTCTTTTAAAAGTCCACGGGTCCCTTCGAAAACTTCTATGCATAAATGAGAGATTTTGTTTCACAAGACATATTAAATTACAAAAATATCTATTATTATTTAAATTTAGGCTTAAATGGAAATTAATCAAGATTCTAACTAGAATTTAACTCAAATTTGATAAGATAACTCATTTTTGATTCAACTCTTACAGATAAAATAAAAGATAATCGAACAACTTTCTATTTTATGCAAATCCCTAATAATAAGATGAGAGACAAATCTAACACTTCTTGATGTCATTGTGATAAATTATTGTGCTTTCTTGGTACCCTTCTATTGATTCTAATATGCGTTATAAGCTTGCTCATGCATCACACGCCTATATATGCCGACTTGTTTATTATGTGCGAAGCAGTTCGTAGTCTAGTTCTTGATTAAAAAGGTTGCATGATCACTAATTCGATGTATAACAGCATTTGACGAATGACCAGCTGCGATGTTCTTGGTACGTGGATTGTGATTAATTGCATCTTTTTTGCATGCTCTACTTTTTCGCCCCCTGCAATAATAGATCACAACCTTTATGGTTGCTTAAGCATCATGGAGAAAGATTGCACTTACGATTAATTGCTCATTTAATTAAGCAGAAGTATTGAGAAAAGACTAGAGCTAGCAGGCAAAGGAGGAGGAGGAGAGGTAGGATGGGGTTCTTGTCCTTACTGGTGGTTGCATCGTTGCCCATCGTGGAGGTCCTGCTCATCGGCCTCCTCGGCGCCTACCTCGCCACCGGACGGTGCAACATCCTCACGCCGAGTGCGCGCAGCGACATCAACCGGGTCGTCTACGCCGTGTTCACCCCGGCCCTCATCCTGGCAAGCCTCGCCAGGACGGTCACCCTCCAAGACGCCATTTCTTGGTCTGCATAGTATTGTGCTTTCTTTGAGTCACTGACTGTATCATCCACCATCTTGCATGTCTCTCTGATTTTGTTTTTGTCAATTAAAGGTGGTTCATGCCGTTGAATATTGGGATTGTGTTCTTGGTTGGAGGCGTCCTTGGGTGGGTGGCAGTCATGATCTTGAGGCCACCTCAGCACCTCAGGGGCTTGATCATAGCTTCCTGCTCTGCTGGTAACTTCTTTTTTCCTCTCTTTTGTTCAGTATATCTGCAAGTGAAAATGCCATAATTTTAGATCTGAGGAAGCATGCATGCAATTCTGGTCACTTTCCAAGAGATGATGATTGAAGAGGATCCATAGTTTCTTATAGTTTTCAGCCTTCATACACTTAACTGTCGTCTTGTTTCTGTAATGGATGAAGCAAACTTCGGCAACCTGCTCCTGATAGTGATTCCAGCAGTCTGTGCGGAAGATGGTAATCCATTTGGCATGGGGAAGAGCATCTGCACTGACCGCGGGCTCTCCTATGCGTCCTTCTCCATGGCGGTAAACCGATTTGTTTCAGAAATTTTCAGTCCAAATAATGCTAAGTTTTGAATGATCGTTGTTCGTTTAGTAAGGCCAGATAGTGTGTTTTTTCCCTCTTTAGCTTGGAGGAATCTACATTTGGACACACACATACAGTGTGATGAAGAGGGCCAGTGAAGTATACAGCAGGATGCAACAGGCAAGTGTTACTGCTACTTATGAGATCGATCCAAAGGACTCTGCTATGTCAGAGGATGACGAAGAGCCCTGGATTGACCAGGAGGTTGTAATCTCAACATCAGCCAAATCTGTTCAAGGAAAGGAAGAACACCAAATTGTAAGTTCATATATCTGAAGTATATTTCATACCGACAGCACTTTTACCTGAAGTTTCAGTTATGGGGAGTACTATATTACTGGTTATATGCACCTATTGAACTTGCTTGCTTTCTTTCTTTCTGTTCTTGCATGCAGTTGCTTCCGTTATTGTCTAGTAATCATCTGAGTGGAAAAAGCAAGAACTTCTGGGAAAAGTTGAAAGAAGGCACACACCAAATAATTGAGGAGTTAACGGCACCGCCTACTATCGGTGCAGTAAGTTACAAACTCAGCATTCTACCTGGAGCAAATGAGGGAGGTTAGAAGAAAAATGGGAGGAAAACACTGAACTCTTCTTTCTCTTTCTTCCGGTGTTGTCAGGTTTTGGGCTTCATTATTGGTGCAGTACCGTGGTTGAAGTCTCTATTGGTTGGAAATAGCGCTCCCCTCCGAGTTGTACAGGACTCCCTGAAACTATTAGGGTATGTATCGTATGCATGTAAAAATATGTGTCATACTTTGTCTAGCTTTAATGAAATAATACCATTCTCTTTGGTTTTTTCTGAAATGTAGAGATGGCACAATACCTTGTGTTACTCTCATTCTAGGAGGAAACTTGACAAAAGGTAAACACTGGCAAAACTGACTTTGGATTGCTTGTCCTGACTCTTTAATCAGTTACTGATCTCTGATCTCTGAATATGATCAGGTCTGCGCAAGTCAATAGTAGCACCAACAATCCTTGCAGTGATCATCTGCATACGGTACGCGATCCTACCGATCATCGGGATCATAGTGGTGAAAGCGGCACGTGAAATCGGATTTTTGCCACCTGATCCACTGTACCAGTATGTGTTGATGATCCAATTTGCTCTCCCACCTGCAATGAGCATTGGTAAGAACTCATATATGCAGTTTATTTTCTGAAGATATCAACAACCAAAATTTGCTAGTCAGGTTCTAACAAAGCTACAAAACTAGATTCCAACAACGGGACGCTGTCTATCACATATTTCAACTCGACTGATAAAAAGAGTAGTGCAGATTTTAACAAAATATATATTATTGAGCTTGCAACAGTAAGACTGACAGATGGGATGCAGGCACAATATCTCAACTGTATGATGTTGGCCAAGAGGAATGCTCAGTGATCTTCCTGTGGACTTACCTTGTTGCGGCATTTGCGCTCACGATCTGGTCGACGATCTTCATGTGGATCTTGTCTTAGGCCAGTGGACAATTTTGACATTCAAACCCTGCAATTTCATGCCAAGAAGTAGCATACCCATAGAGATGAGATATTAAATTGTTTTTTCAGTCACTGTATAAGTTTGGTTTGTGCATTTGTGAACCAGGGCACGGATCAACTGTCCTTTCACAGCTTTGGTTATATTATTGATACTATGCACGTATACAGTATATATTTTTTCTGTACTTGATCAATTTTGGTTGCTATAATACAGGTTGTTTAGAGTTATCTGGTGAAAACAAAAATTGAAATAACCATAAAGATACACAATGCCAGAAGATAACCAAACCATTCTGCCCTCTCAAATCTCAAGCTCTGGAGTCTGAGCATCTCAAAGTCACTACAACATATGTTCGAGAGAAAGGTACTCAATGATGTTACCGGATAATATCCGCCTAGTACATAAATTTGTTGGTGATAGTTGACGAGGATTGACACCCGGGTCATTTCTAATAAACTTTTGGTTCAAGACAAATTCGAACCAGACATGTATCTGGTGATGCGAACTCAAGCTATTCTGAGGGGTATTACCATGAGGTCGCAAGCTTTACGCGATCAGGTCGCAAGCTTTACGCGATCAGGTCGCAGCTTTACACGGTCAGACCGCATGCCTTGCGCGGTCAGAAGTTCGTAGGCTATACGCGAACTACACATTCGGGATATTGCGCGGTCAGCCAATATCCCGCGGTCAGAACATCTGCCGATCAGGATACTTGGGATCTATCTATTTCGGTTGCCCGTACAACAGGATATTCTAAGTATCCCGAAGATTCCTACACGTGGAGAATCAACCGTCAGAAGGTTAACACATACAGTTATCCGTGAATAACACGTGTTTAACCTGCGTGGAGGTTAAAAGCAGTTCCAAAAAACCGCATCCAACCGTCCGTGCAACCGTTTGATGCAGTTTCCTCTACATGGCACCCTTTCAAACAGTACAAAAGGATGGCATGGAGCATCAATGGGGGGGGGGGGGGATGATCCGAAACATCAACCGAGAGATCGGAAGATCAAGAAACCCAAAATCATCCAAGTTAGCCAAGTCTACGGCACACCTTATATAGCATTTTAGTAAGCCTTCTTTGGCTTATCCTTGTACACTCTTACAGGGAAAATCCTCGCCTCTGAGGACTTTTCCCTCCATTTGTAAACCTTTTACCACACTTAGTGAAATCTCAATAGGACGTAGGGCTTTTACTCCCATCATCGAGGGCCCGAACCTGTCTAAACTCTCTGTGCTCCTGTTCACTATTGTTCAGCATACCTTCCCGAAGGGTCATCTTGAAAGGTCTCACAATTACAAATTCTGCATAAGTTCGGCTGAGGACTCCGAGTCCGAATCGTCGACAGCTGGCACCCACCGTGGGGCCTTTCTCAAGGCGTCCTAATTGAAATTCGGAGGTTCGCCGAAACATGGCTGGAGCATATGATTCCGAGAACGATTTCGATCTCGAGGATTATGTTCATATACCCATGCCTTCTCCAAGTGATCCTGTTCCGATGGAAGAGGTCGAAGGCCAGAATCTTCCACAGGTTGAATCATCTCCCCAAGTCATGTTAATCGACCAGGAGGTAACTGGCACAAGGTCAGAACCCGCAGAGGTTCTTAATGTGCTAGGTGATGAATCCGGCCCGTCATACGATCCCGCTGAGGGAAAATATGATGGTGACCCTAAAGTTAGCCCAGGAAGGTTCGACCCTGATAACTTCCACCGTCTCTTTGATTTCGAGTCTGACTCGGAACAAACCGAGATGTTCTCCCCATCGGCGACCTCTCTCCCTAGGCAGTTTGCTGCGTTGTCGGAGGAAACTCCCGATCAACAGGCTGCCAGGGAAGAACAAGATCGCAAACAGAAGGAGGAGCAAGATCTCGAGCAACAGAACAACGAACTACGCAGAACTGCCCTAGAGGCTCTTCAAGATGCACAGGCTCGTTACGATGCTACCCCGAGTTCTTCTCGACGGTCGCGTAGTCGTAGATGTGACCAGACTCCTTCCTTACCACCGGAGCATTTCCCAGTGGACGAAGAAACAGTAACACCTGGTGCCCCTAGGAGAAGTACCCATGGTCGACTGCGATCTATCGCGGAGGTCATGCGTAATTTTCCTCCTACGGTCACGGATGCGCAGAGACCGGCCTTTTTCAGGATCCTAGCGGAAAGACTGGACGAGGTCGCATCCGAGGCGACTCCAACAGCTTCTTCCCGCTCAGTGACACATCCCCGTGAACGAGATGGTCCTCATTTTGGCTCTGGCCGACGGAGTTACCCGCCACCTCTACCGTCCCGACAGAACAAATATCGGCGAATGTAGGACTCTCGTAGTAGGGATCGAGTTCCCGTTCACTCTCGTTTGGGACCCCGAGTAACCTCGCCATTAAGTGAGTTTGCTCGAAACCCGACCGAAAGTCGCAGGACGGTTCACGGTCCTTACGTTGGTTGCAAAGCTTTCTCGCCTGGCCTACGAGCAGTCGTTTGGCCCGATAAGTTTCGACCAGGGGCCATTGAGAGGTTTGATGGAACTCAAAACCCATCTGAGTTCCTTCAGATCTATATTACTGCCATCCAAGCAGCAGGAGGCGATGACAAGGTCATGGCCAACTACCTGCCAACAGTCCTCGCAGGACCGGCTAGAACCTGGTTGTTCAATCAGCCTGAGGGTTCTATCTATAATTGGGAAATGCTATGCGATGCCATCCTCAGCAATTTCCAAAACTGTTACCAAAAGCCGGGTAAGGAGGACGACTTGCATAGACTACGGCAAACTTCGACCGAAACGCTTCGGCAGTTTGTCAAGAGGTTTGTCGGGGTAAGAAATACCATCCCGAACATATCTGATGGCTCCGTAATCAGGGCATTTAAGCATGCCGTTCGATACCGGAGATTCACTGAAGACTTGCTTATCCACCCTCCTCGATCAGTGGCCGATCTGTTCGATATGGTTGATCGATACTCCGATGCAGCCGAGGCAGTCGAATGGAACCGAATGGTTGATAAGGGGGACCTACCGCCCCAACCAGGCTTCAAGCACGCCAAGAAAGAAGATTCAAGCAAAAAGCCGGAGTCTTCACCGGGTGGGAAGTCAAAAAAGTCGAAGAGGAACCGCTCTGGACAGTACCGTGAGGTCGCAGTCGCGGAGAAACCACCTTCGACCAAAGGTAATAAGTCTTCTTTTAAAAGTAAAACTGCTTCTGGCGGCCGGGATTCCGACCAGCCAGAAAAATCAACTAATCCGCAGGAGGGCAAGAGGTGGTGTCCACTCCACAACTCCGCAGGCCACGACCTCAAAAACTGCAGGAGTTGGTTGAAACAGTTGGATGATTTCTACCAAGGAGCTGGGCCAATGCCAACCTTACCGCCTAAAGAGCAGGCGTGCAGGGTTAGAGACGTCGATGGAGACGAAGAAATGGCTTACCAGGTACCTCAAAATCATGTTAATGTCATTTTCGGAGGTTCCTCCTCTTTCGTTTCCAAAAGGCAGTTTAAAACCTTTTGCCGAGAGGTTAACCAAACGGAGACATCCCTTGGCGAACCTCAATATCCCCGTTGGTCGGATATGCCTTTGACGTTCGATCGCGCTGACTGTCCTGTGGGGCTAACTCGACCATTGAGGCTATCTCTGGTTATTACCCCAATCATCAGTAACGCGAGAGTCGAAAGGGTCCTGATTGATGGGGGAAGTTCCCTTGATCTTTTATTGGTCAAGACACTCGACGAGATGCAAATTCCTCGTTCGAAGATCAAGCCCATAATCCATCCGTTTTATGGGATAATCCCAGGCCCCTCCATGATGCCATTGGGACAAGTGGTCCTCCCAGTCACTCTGGGAGAACCAGATAACTTCCGAACAGAATTGGTTACTTTCGATGTAATCGATTGTGATTCAGCTTATAATGCAATCTTTGGCAGGTCGACTCTTGCTAAGTTCCTGATGGCAACGCACTATGCTTATCAGTGCGGGAAATTGCCTGGCCCCAAAGGTGTCATTTCGGTCCGAGGAAGTCGCAACGTGGCGCTCACGTGCGACCGGCTATCTTTGGAGATGGTCGATCAACTTCCCCTCCGGGACGCTCAGGTCGCCACCGTCGCCACCGATGCGATCAGGGCTGCTCCTCGACCAGATGAGAAACTCAAACAAGTTCCCTTGTACCCAGAGGACCCATCCAAGACAATTCAGGTTGGGTCAGCCCTGGATGACAAGTAGGAACTCGACCTCGTTGCTTTCCTCCGGGCTAACGCAGACGTGTTTGCGTGGAAACCGTCCGACATGCCCGGTGTCCCAAGGGAAGTAATTGAGCACAGGTTAGCAATTCGACCTGGACAACGACCAATAAAGCAAAAGCTCAGGCGTTTTGCCACCGACCGACAGGAAGCCATCCGAGAAGAGTTAGACAAACTCTTAAAAGCCGGGTTTATCCGCGAAGTGAATCACCCGGACTGGCTCGCCAATCCGGTCATGGTCCGCAAGTCAAATGGCAAGTGGCGCATGTGCGTCGACTATACTAGCCTCAACAGTGCCTGTCCGAAGGATGACTTTCCCCTTCCCCGCATCGACCAGCTGGTTGACTCCACTGCGGGTTGCGAACTGATGAGTTTTTTGGATGCCTACTCAGGGTATCATCAAATTAGCATGGCAGAGGACGATGAAGAGAAAACTGCCTTCATCACCCCGTTCGGCACATACTGCTACGTCAGAATGCCGTTCGGTCTCAAGAACGCTGGTTCCACGTACCAGCGCTTGATGCAAAAGACCTTTCTTTCCCAGATAGGGCGTAATCTCGAAGCATATGTAGACGACTTGGTTGTAAAGAGCACCAAAAGATTATCTCATTTGGACGATCTTGCTGAAACCTTCTGTAACTTGAATCGCTTTGGAATAAAATTGAACCCGGAGAAATGTTCTTTCGGGGTTTCTTCAGGGAAGCTTCTTGGTTTCCTTGTGTGTTCCAGGGGCATTGAGGTTAATTCTGAGAAAATCAGAGCTATTGAACAAATGAGGTCGCCCTCGACCATGAAGGATGTTCAACGCCTGGCTGGTCGCATGGCGGCTTTAAGTCGCTTTATATCGCGATTAGGCGAAAGGGGACTACCTTTCTTTAAAGCCTTGCGGAAACATCATAAATTCACGTGGTTCGATGAGGCCGAAAAAACGTTTCAGGAGGTAAAAACATATCTTTCCAGTCCGCCAGTATTGGTGTCTCCTGAAAAGGAAGAACCATTACTTTTGTATTTGGCGGCCACCTCACACGCGGTCAGCGCAGTTCTGATCGCGGAAAGGGAAGGAGTACACAGACCTGTCTACTATGTGAGCGAAGTACTTCATGGTCCTAAGGAGCGCTACCCTGAGGTCCAGAAGATACTTTACGCGCTACTGATGGCTTCCCGTAAGCTACGACATTACTTTCAAGCACACAAGATCACAGTACCCTCCTCTTTTCCTTTAGGGGATATTGTCCGAAATCCAGAAAAATCTGGTCGAATCGCCAAATGGGTGGTCGAATTCGGTGCCTTCGAGATCCATTTCACCCCTCGCACGGCGGTTAAATCTCAGGTTTTGGCCGACTTTGTGGTCGAATGGACTAACCCTGAGCCACCCGTGCAGTTGGCAAAGGAACTGGAGTACCCCGATTATTGGACAATGTACTTTGACGAATCCCGTAGTTTTCAACACTCGGGGGCTGGAGTGGTCTTAGTTACGCCTCAGGGCGAACAGCTTAAGTATGTTATTCAACTACACTTTGTTGCCACCAACAATGCAGCAAAGTATGAATGTCTTCTTGCAGGGCTCCGGGCAGCAAAATTCCTCGGAGTCCGTCGATTAGTGGTGAGGGGGGACTCACAGCTCGTCGTAAACCAGGTAAACAAGGAGTACAGCACCTCCGATGAGACAATGGCTCATTACCTGGGGGAAGTGAGGAGATTGGAAAAACACTTCAGTCACTTCGAAGTCCAATACGTCCCGCGAAAGGACAATATTCTCTCCGACCAATTATCCAAAATTGGATCCTCACGCTCATCCGCTCCGGCAGGAGTGTTCATTGAACACTTGGACCATCCTTCGATCATGACTTCGGTCGAGGATGATCCGGCAATAGCCTTCATTGCCAACCTCGGTCAGGAACAAGATTGGACTCATCCATTGAGGGTCTATCTTGAACATGGGACCCTACCCGAGGACGAAACCAAAAGCGATCGATTAATTCGAAAGGCGCGTCTGTACAAACTCATAGATGGGGTTATGTACAGAAAGGGTACTCAAGGAGTATTCATGCGCTGAATATCTCAGGAGGAAGGAAAATCCCTCTTGAAAGAGATACATGACGGTGTATGCGGTGCACACGCGTCATACCGAACACTGGTCGAAAAAATTTTTTGACAGGGATTCTACTGGCTTTCGGCACTCGATGATGCCAAGTTTATGGTCAAGATGTGTCCACAGTGTCAGTTTCATGCAAGACAGGTTCATCAACCTGCTTATGCATTGCAAACTATTCCTCTCGCATGGCCCTTCGCGATCTGGGGAATGGACATCGTCGGTCCTATGCCACAAGCGGTCAATGGGTACAAGTTTCTGTTCGTAGCCATTGACACGTTCACAAAGTGGATTGAGGCCGAACCAGTACGAAATATTACTGCATCAGCTGCACAAAAATTCTTTCACAAGAACATTGTGGCACGATTTGGTGTTCCAAGCCGTCTCATCACAGACAACGGTTCTCAGTTCGCTAGCGGTCTCTTCCTAGACTACTGCGATCAGATTGGGACCAAGGTGTGCTTTGCTTCCGTGGCACATCCACAAAGCAATGGTGCCGTAGAACGGGCCAATGGGCAAGTATTGCAAGGCATCAAAAAACGTGTTTTTGATCGCCTCAAGACCCGCTCGGGGGCTTGGGCAGACGAGCTCTATACTGTTCTATGGGCACTACGGACTACCTCTAGTCGAGCCACCGGTGAGACACCCTTCCATTTGGTCTATGGGGCCGAGGCTGTGTTGCCTATGGAAGTTAGTATTGGATCTGTTCGCACGAATCAATTCGAACAGGTCAATCAATCCGAACAGCGATCGCAAGATCTCATCCTCCTGGAAGAACGGCATGATCGCGCCCTGATCAAGTCCGCGGTATACTTGCAGGCTCTACGCAAGTATCACAGTAAAAAGGTGCGACCACGTGATCTCATCGTTGGCGACTTGGTTTTACGAAAAATTCAAGACCAGTCTAACCGCAATAAATTCTCCCCAAAGTGGGAAGGGCCATACACTGTCGTCTCAATGCCGCGGCCAGGATCTGCGCGGTTAGCCATGGAGGATGGTCGGATTTTGTCCAATACTTGGAACATCGATCAACTTCGCAAGTTTTACGTGTAAGTATTCCAATCACTTTTTCCCTGTTCAATTAGCATCTTTTCATAAAAAGCATGTCTTGTTTTCATACAATGAGTGTTTTCTTTAAGCCCAAATTATACAAATTCGACCTGGGGCTGATCGCCGGCGGTTAGGTTACTACAGCATTTTTTAAACGGATTCGCTGGTCGATCTCATGATCACTTCCAGATAAGTCGCTCCTAAATAAGCCGTTTCTCAACGCACACGGGACTATCTGGCTAGTCTTCGGTCATCTGGGTGGCTACCAGTTTGCAATAAGGTTAAAATGTTACTTTAATCTTGACCATCGGCTTGAAGCGCATATCCCTAGTCATCATACTTATGTTTTCCCCTCTGCTTAAAATACTAAGGCTCCAGTATTCACAAAACAGAGGCGGGGGCTAGAGGAATATACTTATAGTATGAAACTTATGATGTGAATATGCACTTTCTTTTGAAAAAAAAAAATATAGTTTTACATACATTGCATTGTAATTACAATTGTTTGGTTACAAAAATAAGGATCATTCGATCCCCAGCTCAGTCAGGAGTTTATCTACTAGGGGCTGGACTTCCTCTATGACTGCATCGAGCAGCTCTTCACTCTCGACCTCAACCGGACCCACCAATGCGTTCAGATCTGCATCTGGGCCATGGTGAAGTCGAACCCGGCTGAGTACGGCTGCTGCGGCTGATCGAACCCTGGTTCTGATCGCCTCTTCGCGTCGCCATGTATCTCCAGGGAGATACTCAAGCAGTGAATCCGCCTGGGCAGTAAGCAGCGATGTCCAGTCATTTATACTGAGGTTGTCTTGCCTCAGTTCTACCACATCGGTCTTCAAAAGATCAGCCACGGCCTTTAGTTTTTCAAAGATCCGGAGGCTCAGTTCTTTGATTGCCCGATCGGTGTGGCGAATCGAGGATTCAAGAATCTCCTTGTCTCGACTGAGCTGCGTAATTCGACCTGCTTGCGTTGTACAGAGAGAGAAGATTATTCGCATATTATGGATTCAAGTCTTCCTAGTCAGGAATCGGCTTACCAGCATTCTCTGATCGAAGTCTGTTGAGTTCAGTTTCTTGTTTCTTAAGCATTGAGACTGAACCGGCCACCTCCTTCTTCAAGAATGCAACCTCTCTGCAACAAAATCAAGGCAGTCACAACCAAGATATACCCATGTTAACCAGAGGGTAATGGTACTCACCTGCGCAAGCTATCGCGTTCTTTTTGAATGGCTTCTGTACTAGCCATCACAACACACGAATGGCTTGTTAGCCAGGACAATCCCTGTGGTGCCAAAGAAGAAGGTCAAAGGTGTCCTAAGTATAATTCAGGCACGGAAGCAAAGTCTTATTATACCTTCATAAACTTTTGTAAAACGGCATCATTCAGTTCAGCGGGAATCCTCGCTAGAGCCTCCGACGTGCTCACTACAGGGATAGTTGGCGGGAGTGCCGGCCGGACGCCACCCCCAGAGGCTACCGGTTGTGACCCGATCCCTATACTTGTTTCACCTCCCGCGGTCCGGACGACTTCCTGAACCACGGGAGTAGAGCGCTCTTCATTAGAGGCTCCCTCATCAGCCCTAGTTTCAACCTCCCCAGAGGCGGTTGAAGGGTTAGGCGCTGTCTTCTTTTGCCTAACAAGAAGAATGGGTCAGGCAACTTTTATTTAAGATTACTGTCAAGTAAGAGCTCTTACCTTATTTGAAATCCCATTCGTTCCTGGGACTTCTGGGAAAATTCCCCTTGCGAAGGAGAGCCGTCTCCGGTTCTCGCCTTCCTTATGGTAAACAAGGCAGCACCCCCCTGGAAATGTCATGTTATAGGCATATTCTTAGGGAACAGGTAAAAACACATAAAAAGATCTTTACCTGGGCCACCGGGCTAACTGGTGGGGCTGCATCTGAAGGCCTTGGCGATTCCAGAGTTGCTGGAACCATCATAGCTGGCCTTTGTTCATCCACCTCCTCCTCTGTCCGCAGAGGAGGAGGATTTTCCTCCCTGGAACCCCCAGTGGTCCCAGGGGGAAGCTCTCCTCCCTGTATATACATTAACTTGACAAATGTGCAGAAAGAGTCATAAGAAGGAACGGCCAAAAAGATTCCTTACCTTGGTCGTCCCTTCGACCAGGGAAGCAGAGATAATTGACCCTGAAACCTCGGGGGCTTCAGGAATTGGAGGGTTACCCGCGACCACAAGATTTTCGGTGGTCGCAGGATCTTCCACGACCACCTCCTCGGTAGTAGTGGTCTCTGCGGGGCAGTTTGGGGCATCTCTGGATGGAAGATCCGCGATCTTCCTCCTTCGAAGGATCAGAGGAACGTCATCCTCTTCCTCCTCGCTCCCTTCTCCCTGTACGACGAAGAAGTGATTCCATGTCGCGCCTGAAAAAGTAGCGGGAATGCGATATCTTACCGCAGTCTTTCTTGCGGGACGAGAAATGCTTCGTGAAGACCCCTCCCCAGGGTTTAGCTTGGTTTTCTTAGGGGCAGGACGCTTTGTCCTGGGTCTCTGAGAGACCTTCTTCGCCGTCGGCTTCTTCGGAGAGCCGACATTTTCACTTGGGAACGTCGCATCCGCAAACTTCCCTAGGAGCTGGTTCGCAGTCCATTACAAGGGATTAGCACTGAACACACACAAGACCTGCAGAGCCAAAGCTTGACAAGGAAATTACCTTTCGGCGCTCCTGTCTGAGGTCATCACCAGCGTGAATCAAGCTCTGCGGGCGAGGTGATCCCTTAGGGCCCTCTACATCGGAATTGTAGGTCCTAAGGAGGGAGTTGGTCCGCCTTTCAATCTCGGATGAAGGCAGGACTGTTCCCAAACTCAAGTCAGAATTTGTACAATTCAAAAAGGAGAAAGTTCAGCACCAAAGAAATAAATACCTTGACTGTAGTCCAGGGTGCTATCACCCATGGACCTAATCTCCCACGCCGGATGAGCCCTTTCACGCAGAGGATTCACCCGGTTCTTCACGAAGTCTCGAATGATATCTCGAGCCGTCAATCCTTCATTGACCAAGTGAAGAATCACCTCGGCATGCTTCGAAAGCTCCGAGTTCATCGCCGGAGGAATGTCTAACTCGCTCGACTTCTCCGGTCGCGAGTTTTCAAACCATAAACTGCTTTCGGATGGTGGAGAGCAGTAAAACCACCTTTGGTGCCACCCATGCACAGAATCTCGTAGGGGTGGGGAAGGATACTCCTTTTTATCCCTCAGCCGGAAGTAGATGCATCCGGCGGCGTTGGTACTCTTCGACCACGCCGAAAAGTAAAATCGTCGGAAAAGATCCACGCTGGGATATATTCCGACGAAGGCTTCACAAAGGTGCTGGAATACTGCAAGGATCAGCATCGCGTTGGGGTGGAGGTTGATCAGTTCCCACCCGTAATGTTCAAGGACATCCTTAAGGAACCGACTCTCAGGGAATCGGAACCCGCAACGCAAATACTCCTCAAAAACCACCAACTCGCCTTCTTGGACAGTTGGGGTTTCTTGGTCCTTCTCCGCAGGTCTCCAGTTAATGAGCAGCCGCGGAGAAAGGATCTCCTCCTTCTCTAATGCCATCAGGCTCTCCTCAGAATGGTGAATGGATCTGCTCCAGGACGCCATCTTTGGTGTAGAATCAAAGGGGAAGCTGGCGATTTGGGGAAGATGAAGGCTGAAGAAAATGAGGGTTTTGAGCGGCGGGAATAATAAGGGTTTTTAGCTGTGTGGCTTCTTTGAGAAGACATCTGCTCTTTTTATAGACCCAAGGCGACGCATTAATGAGTAAACGGCTCATTTCAAACGTTCCATTGAATGCTTTATTCATTTCCCATAATGGATACTGTCTCTGATGGACCCGATAAAGTACTCAGGCGTCGGATCTGAAACAAAAAGACTTCTTTGTTTTGGAAACTGAAAGCGTAAAAGGACTGAAAAATTTTCAGTACTTTTCAGAGGACGTTTTTCCTTTTTATACTTTGAACTTTTTATTCGAAAAAATCATGTAACCCAATTTTTAACGTACTGGAGTGTTTCTAATTGGGTTATGGTTTTATCGAAATTGTGTTTTAGGCTAAAACTTCGATTCTAATCGAAGTGACATCCTGACCGAGTCCCAACTCTGGTCGAACCTTAGTTCTGACCGCGGCTTTGAAACTGATCGCGGAATCAGGGCAGGTCGCGGTGCTTTTTTCTTAAAAGTGATTTTGATCGCAGAACTAAAATTTCCTGTGTATGAATGGTCGCGAACGTAAAGTTCATGGCTATATTTTCACACAGAAGATGTGGAGAACATTTCATGAGAAATAAAGAACTTTTATTTCTTACATTCTTTACATACAAAAGGGATGCAGTCGATCAAAACATCGACTTGCTCCGAAAGAAGTTTACAAAGTTCCCCAAGGGATATGTTGTTGTCAGTAGGGTCTACACTGACAATCCCCAGGGAACTAGCAACTACCCTAAGTCTATCTATATCGTCCCTAACAACAGACGCACTATTGTCCCTAATCAAGTCAGAGAGTTCTCGCTGTTGCTGAGCGAAGTCCCTCTCTCGACGGAAATGGTGCGCCTCTTCTCGGGATCGATCAAAACATTCTGCTAAACGCAGAATCTTCAAGGCCATCTCCTCGGTCTTCTTCTCCAGGGCATTCTTCTCTTCCAGAAGGGTCTGTCCGGAAGGAAGAGATGGAGCAGCAGAAGGCTGATCGCTGGGGCCTCCTACCTCCTACATTTTTGCAAAAGTTAGTCATACTAACTAAAATTATCAGCAAAAAGGGAGAAGAATTGTTACCTGTCCCGGTGCATAACCCGTTGATACACCCATCTTGGGAGGGAGATCATCATATGGTGGAAGAGCAACCTTCCCAGAAGAAGATTGCTTCGCCAACCCAATATGGCGATTATTTGATCGAGGGATAGTCACCGCTTGCCGACCAGGATGTTGATCACCCAAAAGAATGGGAGATTTGAATGTGATGGGATCTTTCTCTAAAGATAAAGACCTAACTTGCCGAGAGGCATGAACGGGGAGGGTCAAAGGAACTGAAGGAAGAAAGAAACTCGCTACGTTCTTCACCTTTGTTCCACTGGAAGATCCTTCGTCAACCTTGGGTTTCTTCTTTAAGGGAGACAGAACTTCATTAATTTGAGACCCTTGTTCGACAATTTCCCCTTCATCGCTCTCAATCTCGATGATCTCATGATCTGCCATTGGGAGGGGTATGTGAAAAAGAAGGAGGCAGGATAACAAGAAAAAGACTTAGACGTGAGAGGGAAATTGTAGATCTTTACATGTCCAGGGGTCTGGTATTTATAGCCGCCTGGGTGACGGTTTGCATTCCGGACGCCTCGGGTTTTGCTAAAACATTTACAATTTTACCTCGAGATAAAAACAATTCTACGGCGCTATCATTGCCCGTCACGTAATGTCAGAACTCGTCTTGAAAAACCAACCGTTTTCACTTAGTGCGCCACTAAGTGGAGAAGTTAAAGGGCCGGGTTAAAAATCCAATGCACGGTTTTTAAATTCGAAATAAACACGTCTCTTCGTTTTCTTCGAATTTGGGGGCTAGCTGACGAGGATTGACACCCGGGTCATTTCTAATAAACTTTTGGTTCAAGACAAGTTCGAACCAGACATGTATCTGGTGATGCGAACTCAAGCTATTCTGAGGGGCATCACCATGAGGTCGCAAGTTTTACGCGATCAGGTCGCAAGCTTTACGCGGTCAGACTGCATGCCTTGCGCGGTCAGAAGTTCGTAGGCTATACGCGAACTACACATTCGGGATATTGCGCGGTCAGCCAATATCCCGCGGTCAGAACATCTGCCGATCAGGATACTTGGGATCTATCTATTTCGGTTGCCCGTACAACAGGATATTCTAAGTATCCCGAAGATTCCTACACGTGGAGAATCAACCGTCAGAAGGTTAACACATACAGTTATCCGTGAATAACACGTGTTTAACCTGCGTGGAGGTTAAGAGCAGTTCCAAAAAACCGCATCCAACCATCCGTGCAACCGTTTGATGCAGTTTCCTCTACATGGCACCCTTTCAAACAGTACAAAAGGATGGCATGGAGCATCAATGAGGGGGGGGGGATGATCCGAAACATCAACCGAGAGATCGGAAGATCAAGAAACCCAAAATCATCCAAGTTAGCCAAGTCTACTGCACACCTTATATAGCATTTTAGTAAGCCTTCTTTGGCTTATCCTTGTACACTCTTACAGGGAAAATCCTCGCCTCTGAGGACTTTTCCCTCCATTTGTAAACCTTTTACCACACTTAGTGAAATCTCAACAGGACGTAGGGCTTTTACTCCCACCATCGAGGGCCCGAACCTGTCTAAACTCTCTGTGCTCATGTTCACTATTGTTCAGCATACCTTCCCGAAGGGTCATCTTGAAAGGTCTCACAATTACAAATTCTGCATAAGTTCGGCTGAGAACTCCGAGTCCGAATCGTCGACAATAGTAAAATCTTGGTCGCACCGTTAAAAGAACTAATCGAATCAGTCAAACATAGGCTTCGTCGTCACAGTGAATATATCGGTCGCATTAGTAAAAGAGTTGATCGAATTAGTATAACAGATACTTGATCGTGACAGCAAAAAATCTTGGTACTAGCAGTAAAAGGATTGATTGTTATAGTAAAGACAAAGCTACCTGTATAAGTCAAAGACCTGTTCATGGTCGTTCAGTTCAAAACTAGTTGTATCAGTACAACACTTGTAAGTGTGAGTTTCAGAGATAAAAATTTGCACCAGTTCAGCAAAGAGAAATGAATGTGTGGGACCACAACTTGTCTGATATGCTCAGACAAAATCTAATGGTAGTGGACAATGTCCGACCAGTACAAAAATTTGATCGTAATAATAAAAATCTTGGTCGCAGTAATAAAAAAACTGATGGAATCAATAAAAAAAATTTGATCGTGTCAGTAAAAATGTTGGTCACAGTAATAAAAGAACTAATCGAATCAGTAAAAGGTAAAATTAGTCGGGACAGTAAAAATATTAGTCGCACCAGGAAAAGATCTGATCAAATTAGAAAAACAGAAACTTGGTAGTGACAGTAAAAAATCGGTCTTGACAATAAAAATCTTGATCGCATCAATAAAAGAACTGATCAAATCAGTAAAATATAAACTTGGTTGGGACAGTAAAAATCTTGGTCACACCAACAAAATAACTGATCGAATCAACAAAAGAGAAATTTGGTCATGGGCGCGATAGTAAAAGAACTAATGGTTTACAGGATAGGGAAAACTGGTTGCAGCAGTAAGTTCAAAACTGGTTGTATCAGGACAAAAACTAGTCATGGTCGGTCTAGTTGAAAACTAGTCGTATCAGCACTAGCCTTGTTCAGCATCGTTTAATTCAAAACTAGTCGTATCAGGACAAAATTTGTAGTAAAAGACCTGATCTAATAAGTAAAACATAAAAGTTGGTAGTGACAGTAAAAAATCGGGTGTGACAGTAAAAATTTTGGTCGTATCAGTTAAAGAATCGATCGAATCAGTAAAAGATAAATCTGGTCAGAACAGTACAAATCTTGGTCGCATCAGCAAAAGAACTGATTGAATCAGTAAAACAGAAAGTTGGTCGTGATAGTAAAAAATCGATCGTGACAATAAAAATCTTGGTGGCATCAGTAAAAATCGATCGAATCAGTAAAAGATAAACTTGGTCGGGATAGTAAAAATCTTGGTCGCACAAGTAAAACATAAATTTGGTCGGGGTAGTGACAGTAAAAGAACTGCTTGTTTTAGCAATGGGTGGTTGCATCAAGACAAGGCCTATTCATAGTCGTATAAGTTGAAAACTGTTCGTATAAGTACAAGAACTGGGCATGGTAGGCCAGTTCGCACCAGTAAAAGAACTGATCATTTTAGGGAAGGGAAAACTGGCTGCATTAGTACAAGGATTGTTCATGGTCGTATAAGTTTAAAACTAGGTATATCAGTAAAGAACTGATCATGGTCGACTAGTTGAAAACTGGTCGTATTAGGACAAGCCTTATTCATAGTCGTTCAGTTCAAAACCGGTCGTATTAGGACAATATCTGCAGTAAAAGAGCTGATCGAATCAGTAAAACAGAAAGTTGGTCGTGATAGTAAAAAAGCAGTTGTAACAGTAAAAAATTTTGGTTGCATCAGTAAAAGAATCAATCGAATCAGTAAAATATAAACCCAGTTGAGACAGTAAAAATATTGATCGCACCAGTAAAAGAAGTGATTAAAACAGTAAAACATAAATTTGGTTGTGGTGGCAACAGTAAAAGAACTGATCGTTTCTAGAAAGAGAAAACTGGTTGCATTAGTAGAACGCCTGTACATGGTCGTATAAGTTGAAAACTGGTCATATCAGTACAAGCCTTGTTTGTAGTCGTTCAGTTCAAAATTAGTAGTATCAAGATAAGATCTGATCATAATTGTTCAGTTCAACTAATTGGATCGGCACAAGATGTGTTGGTACAATGGTTGACAGTAAAAAAAATTGCGGGAAGTACAATAGTTATTTTTTCATGAAGTGTGTCCAATGCGAGGAAAAAAATTGCTGTAGAAGATGAGGTACATAAGCAGCATGAGGTTAATTGGGTAAGTAACAGTGAAGCGAATAATGGTGTGATAGAATGATATGTGGTAATAGGAAGCAGGAAAGGTAAAATGATTGTAAGTTGTAGGTGTGTACGGGAAGAGGTATGTATAGTTTTGAAGGGCGCTGCTATAATATACATATGTATGAGCATATGGATATGACGTAGTTATGGCAAGTTAGTATTTCGTACATGTCTGCAGACAGTATTGGATGGTCCTCTGTTGTGACTATGCTTCATAGTTTTTATAGGAAACATGTTCTAGTTAAAAAAAAAAGTGCTGCCAGTTGGAGACATCAACATGATCCGCAAAGTACGGCATATGCACCATATACAACGATAAACTGGCTACGCTATAGTAGAGTGGATGAAATCGTTGATGATGGATAAACAAAAGTCGGAGAATATGGTTGGCAGGTATGGAGCAAAAAAACTTTACATACTTGAACTGTCGGAAGCATGATTTTCTGGTCGATGGCAGCTGAGGAATAGGCAAAAAAAAATAGACAAAAGGCAATGAAAATAACCCAATGAAACTTCCACGGAGAGGGGCTGCAAAAGGGATAAACAGAAAAGACGCAGAAGGCTCACATGAGCAATAGACGAAGAACCGAGCTAAGGCCACGGAGACAATGGGAGGGGAAACATCGCCAAGACAATGGCAACAAAACTGCAACTAAAACACTGTTCAGCATCAGAGAACACACAGTGGGAAAAAGCAGAAAAGCCAAGAGCGGCGGCCTGCATGAGTATGGCACAGCGGAGGGGTAGCCAAAAAATGAACTAGAAGGGACAGGCAGCCGCACCAGTGGGTAACGCACAAGGCAGCAACGGAGGAAGGCACCATAGACAGAACCTACCAGAAGCAAAGCAACTCGGCCAGCTGGGCGGGACAACAACTGGGCGCGACAATGAGGCACATGCACCCACGAACGCGACAAGCAAGCAACAAAGAGGAAACCACAAAGGGGATGAAGGCAAGGCGTCCACAACGGTGATATCAGTGAGAAAATCCGAGGGACACAGGTCGGTAATCGGAGGGAAGATTACCACGGAAGCCACCCACCTACGCACGCAACGAAATCCACACCGTTAAACCAAGCGATCGAACAGCAAGCATGAAGAAGACGACGTGGGCCAATCCAAAAGCTGCATCATGCAACTCACCTACCAACGTACGCGGGCGAATCAAAGATGTCAAAGCAGACGATCGAACGAACCAAGGACAAAAATGACGTGGCCGACCCAGGAAGCGCGGACGTGTAAGGAAACAACCCATCTAGGTGAGACGATCACGGCCAGCAACGGGACAAATCCAACGGCCAAGGAAAAACGATGATCGGGGACAACCTCAGAGAGGTAAATGAAGAGTAACGCAAATTAGTGGGAGACAATATATTATATATTAAATATGTCATAGGTGATGAGGATTGTTAGCTGCTTTTGGGCTTCCATGGTCTCGCAAGCGTCCCATGGTTGCCCATAGCCATGGCAGCATGTCCTTCCTATGGTCACCAAGGGCCAGAAGGAAAGATATCGGGTAATCCAAGGACATTCTGGATATAACCCAAAAAATCATATTTTTGCGCAAATTTAAAACACTTATTATCATAAAACCCATATCCTATACTGTATCCGAGAACAGTATGGTCACAAAGATACCTTCCTACGACCAGACTCTTTCGCAGATGCAAAGTCCAATCTAGTTACCGTGGTTGCAGGAGTACGCGATCATTCTTTATCACAACTTTACCATGATCCTTATGATTAATCCCAATATAATCATAAGTACCTGACAAGATAACCGTTGAAGGAGATTAGGATGGTAAGACAGTTCCATGACGACCAAGTCAAGACTGCTAAACTACTATGTACCCATGATCTACGGCAACTACCATGTACCCACGACCTCACAGCTACCACTTCGGGGCGGTTATGAGTGAATGTGGAACGTGTCTTCAGGAGGATAACCAACGAACTCTTCGGCAAGTATAAGAAAACCTTCAAGGGAAGGATCATGGGAGGGACGATCGACTACAGAGAAGACTAGGCTTAGCAAATATAGAATTAGCTAGTTCACACATATTGTAATAATCTTTCTGTAATCTCTTTTCCCACATAGTCAAATACATAGAACGTATGGTCTTTACTCTTCTAAGAGGATCTGAACCTAGATAACTCTCTCCCGTGCTTTAGATTCATAAATACTTTCAACACCTTGAGAATTTGTCTGATTGATTCTTTCTTCATCACACTTTTCTTTGCATAAGTTCGACAGAAGCACTCGGGTTCCAATCGTCGACAATATGGACAATTTTTTTTTCATGTATTGCTTTCTCCATCGACAAGTTCCCTGAAGACACCCGAGTTGGTATGCAGTTTCATATGAACTAGCGAGGTGCCCGCGCGTTGCCGCGGGAAAGCCTCTGGGACAAACGCGAAGAGTACAGTGGGTGTGGGCGGCGAAGCTAGTCGGTTGGACGACCAAAATCCGCCGTGGGGAGCACCGGATGGTCGTGGTCGAAAGCGGCGAGAAGCAGCACAGAGACAGCAATAGTTACCATGCAAAGTTGTGGTCGTGGAAACTCGTTGAAGGATGATCGTGGTCGAAAGGAGCGGCGAGCAATGGGAAGGCAGCAATGGTCGTAACGCAAAGTTGTAGTCATCGAAGCCCATGGACTCACCGACCAAAACTGGTTGATATAATTATCGTGGTAGTTGCAGTCGACATAATTCTCGTGGTCAAAGCCGCCTCGGGTCGACGGGATGTGGCTGTGGAGGTGGTTGAAGCCGCCTTGGGTCGACGCCGATGATGAGGCCGTCGCCGCGCCCCCCATCGCCACTGCTGCCACACCGCTGTCGCCGCCGCTGCTTCCGCGGCCGCTGTTGTCACGCCGCTGCCGCTGCCACTGCCGCCGCCGCTGCTGCACAGACATGGAAAGATCAGAGCAGCGAATAGATCTGATCCAACGACCAGAACAAAAGAGGCGACGTGGCTCAACCAGGATGGAGAATAGTGAACAGTAGCAAAATTAGAGGGTTGTAAAATATTAGTAATGTTAGATTTGTATTATTGAAAACCTGAGAAATCTAGGGCAATTTGAGACGACTAAGCTAAAACATTCCCACATACAAGCTAAAATTAAAGTCAAAGTGCCTGTTTATTTTGGATAACTTAAAAGATTTCATTTTATTTAAGTAAATAAGTCACAACCCCACCCCCACCCTGGTTGATATAGTTTATTGCTCTTCCCTCACTCCCTCTTCACATCTTTTAAACAAAATAATATTTTTGCCAAATAATTTTTTGTGTTACCAAATAAATCAAGTGTTTTAGTTTATAAGCCATAAGATTCATAAACTAACTTATTTAATAAACTAAAAGATGTGATAACATTATTAGCAGTCAAGGTCCTTGGTCACTCAAAACCATAACTTCGTTGATATTTCAGCTTTAGCCACCAAACAACCTAGTATTTGGTTGCCAAAAGCACTCAGCAACCAACTTCATGCATCTGGATCACAGGCATGCTATCGTTGCTGAATTCCAGCGCTACAAATATGGGGTCAACTCCCACACACGTTAGTATTCAAACTGTTCCGTTACATTGCTGAACTGTCACATTGATTTATGATAATAATGAACAGGTACACCTCTTTTTATTGATTTGAAGAGACAAGGAAACTGGGTATTCCCGGACAATCGAAGCTACAATATTCTGGTCTGCTAATTCTCTGTGTCACCATATTCATCGGAGTCACTCCTCTCAGGCTCAGCTTCTTCGCCATTTGCAGCAGGCTCTGCTTGAACGTCAGGCTTGGCTGCAGGAGCTGGAGCAGCTTTCTTGCGGTCGCTACCTTCCTCAGCTCCAACTACTACATCATTCTGGTCTACCAAAGAGTCAAAGGACTTTGTGCATAGAAATATCCAACAGAAGAAAGTGGAATTTCTTTTTATGGATAACGCATGGTAACTCTCAAAAATCAACTACAACTTTATAGGATAAAAGGTGTCGAAGTAGTAGAAACAGCAATTACAATGCGGTCATGATTACCATAATATTTACTTTCCGATACAAAAGTTGCACAGTTCCATAAATCCAGAAAACACATTTCTATATCCCAGAGTGCTGAAATTATCAGCCACTTTATTCCAGATTCATATTCTGATAGGAAACAAAGGCCTATTGCTTGATGAAAATTCATTAGAAAAGTCTCATAGTCAAATAGGCTAAAATAAAATATATATACTTGGGCTATAAAAAAAAGATGATAAAACCAGGAAAAAAATTCCACTGATCAAAAAAATGGTCAAAACTGGATTAGTCAAACCTGGTCAACACTGGTCAACGCCTGGTCAAACCTGGTCAACGCTGGTCAAATGTGGTCAACCTGGTCAAACGTGGTGAAACTGGTCAACAACTTGATCAAACCGACATGCAGCCCGAGTTCGAATAGGATTTATCTCTAACCTTTTTCTTTTATTTAAATAAATAAAAGTCTATCTTCTATTCAAATTCAAAAAGGGGATAATATCTCTTTTTATCCTTTTATTTATTTAAATAAGAAAATAAATCTCCTATTCAAATTCAAATCCCCTAAATGTCTCTGGTTGTTGGATGGTTGCAATCAACCTGGAGCCTCTATAAATAGAGAGGGGTGCTATCCTTTTAAAAACAAGCAGGACTAGGTCTAAGGCAGGCTCAGAAGCAGGCACACGCAGGCGCAAGGCAAGATAAGCGTACAGGTCCAGAAGCACAGGTGCCAGAGACGGATAGGTAGACGAACAGGTTCACAAAGACGAACGGATAGGTAGACGAACAGGTTCACAAAGATGAACAGGATAGGTTCACAAAGACGAACAGGATAAGAAGACCGGCGCAATGGCTGAGCCTTGCTCATATGCATAGCATGCATAATGCATATGCATATACCAAACATGGAGGCCTCGTCCGTGGTGCCCGTGCTAGCTGTTCCAGCTTGCCTGAACGGGAGAAAATTGGTGATAACTTCTGATCCAGAAGCCCGATCGACCTCAAATTTTTATGGAGAACAGAGATGTACAGGTGCAACATGTCCTCCAAGTCTCAAGCCGATCGGAGATCTCTAAGATCGAAATTCGATCAGAAGAGAGCCTCTGTCCAGCGCCGTTTTCAGCTTGCCTGAATGAGAGAAGATTAGTGATAACTTATGATCCAGAAGCCCGATCGACCCCAAATTTTTATGGCGAACAGATATGTACAGGTGCAACATGTCCTCCAAGTCTCAAGCCGATCGGAGATCTCTAACATCGAAATTCGATCAGAAGAGAGGCTCTGTCCAGCGCCGTTGCAGCCCGCCTGAACGGGAGAAAATTGCCGATAACTTCTGATCCAGAAGTCCGATCGACCCCAAATTTTTATGACGAACATAGACGTACATGTGCAACATGTCCTCTAAGTTTCAAACCGATCGGAGATATCTAAGATCAAAATTCGATCAGAAGAGAGGCTCTGTCCAGCGCCATTGCAGCCCGCCTGAACGGGAGAAGATTGGCGATAACTTCTGATCCAGAAGTCCGATTGACCCCAAATTTTTATGGCGAACATAGACGTACAGGCGCAACATGTCCTCTAAGTTTCAAACCGATCGGAGATATCTAAGATCAAAATTCGATCAGAAGAGAGGCTCTTTCCAGCGCCATTGCAGCCCGCCTGAATGGGAGAAGATCGGCGATAACTTCTGATCTAGAAGCCCGATCGACCCTAAATTTTTATGATGAACAGAGACGTACAGGTGTAACACGTCTTCCAAGTTTCAAGCCGATCGAAGATCTCTAAGATCAAAATTCGATCAGAAGGGAGGCTCTGTCCAGCGCCATTTCAGCTTGCCTAAACGGGAGAAGATTGGTGATAACTTCTCATTCAGAAGTCGGATCGACCCCAAATTTTTATGGCGAACAGGGGAGTACAGGTGCAACACGTCCTTCAAGTTTCAAGCCGATCGGAGATCTCTAAGATCGAAATTCGATCAGAAGGGAGGCTCTATCCAGCGCCGTTTTAGCTTGCCTGAACGAAAAAAGATCGGTGATAACTTCTGATCTAGAAGCCCGATCGACCCCAATTTTTTATGAAGAACAGGAAAGTACAGGTGCAACATTTCCTACAAGTTTCAAGCCGATCGGAGATCGGTAAGATCAAAATTCGATCAGAAGGGAGGTTCTGTCCAGCGCCGTTTCAGCTTGCCTGAACGGGAGAAGATCGGCAATAACTTCTCATCCAAAAGTCCGATCGACCCCAAATTTTTTATGGAGAACAGTAGGCTCATGGTGAAGCAGCTTCTTCAATTCTGACCTCGATCTAAAGTCAAGAAGATCTCCAGAAGACCAATGCAATCAAGTTCTGTCTCGCTGAATTTCAGGTTGATATATGAACATTGCATTGAAGAAAGTTTCCGATCCGACGGTTCGATTGATCTCAAATTTTGATGATCAATCGAATATCTGTCCAGAAACTATTCCTCCAAGTTTCAAGCAGATCAAAGGATCATAATAATGTTAGAAGTTGTCAAAACAATCAAAACCATTGATGAACGTTCCGATGTACTGCCTATCATGCAATATGTGTTTCCTGAAGCTAAGGAAGTCAAGATGCTATCACAAGATGACATGCTTTTTGTCCGTGACTGACGAAGCCGGACACCATTCATGCCGGGTATTGATGGGGCGAGGGCATTTACTTGTTCACGACCGACGAGGCCGAACAACCCCCTGGGCGGGCACCGATGAGGCGAAGGCCATATTTTGTGATAGTAGCATAGACTGACAAGGCTATGGATTTGCATATTTGCATGTATGGGCATATGCATTACATTCATTTATCAAGGGCAAAAGTTATTTTGAAGCTTAAAGACGACGACCATCAGCACAGTTTAATCAGAGGTTTTCTGTGGACTCGTTCTGCAGATGTAATTAACCAGGAGCTTTTCAAAAGTCCTGAGAAACCATGAACCATGCAGTCCCCTAAGGCCAAGATGTACTTTCCTTAGAGATTGCAAATCCCAAAGGGACTTGTAACTTGTAATTCTTTTCAGAATTAATAAAGTACAGTGTTTCCTAAGATTGTGCTTGTATACTTTATGTATACTGGCACGCCCGCATCACGAAAAAGGGGGGCCAATTTCCCGGAAGAGAGATCTTCTCAGCGAAACACCTATAATAACAATTGATGCTGATGTACCAATAAAAAATGCAAAACTTGCTGAGTATACTGTGCACAAAAATTAAATCTAGATTCAATTTATTCCTGATGCAATAATGATTAACATGCTAGCACTGAAAAAGCACATCAACCAATAGGAACTGATAGCCACTCCATGCATAATTTTGTTGAGATCCCCTTCGACTCGGCGGACAAGCTCTGGCTGCAAAGAGAGTTACAGACAAGAATTATCACTGTTTAACAAAGTGCTCCATGAACATGAGAAACAGGAAGAGCTAAAAGCAGTCAAGTCAAATACATTCAAGTCAGGTTCTCTGCGAAAACGTCGCCTGCGTGCATCCCTCATTGGAGGAGCAAGGCCATGCTTGTATTCAACTCCTTCTGGAGGAGGATCAGTTTGTTCTCTCACCATAATCATCTGTTTCAGTTTCATAGAAAAATTCTTTAAGACATGTATCTCAACAAAATATATAAATAAAGCTCACAAATTTACCTGGCCAATATCAGCAGTTTTAATTAACACAGAATCATCATATGTTTTGTATGACTCAACAATGGTTGGGAGATCCAAGAGAGATACAGGAAAGCTTTCACTACCAATCATAAATGTGCCACTTCTGCCATCCTCTACAGGAAGAAAATATTGTCAAGCCACAAAACAATCACATTGAAATAAAATTTGACTTCCTAACATAGGTGCTATCAAAATTTATAATTTTCAGAACAATCTGATAAGGCTGTATCCTTTTTTTTTTAAAAAAAAGGCACATTTGTGTGGTGGTATTACTACACACAAGCCAATCAACAACTTGTGCTCATCAAAAATATTATGGACAGGTTTAGCATAACCATATTATACACATCTCAAAGGTAAGAAATTCTCGGTAATACCTCCGCACGACCAAAAAAAAAAAAAAGGGTTTCGCTCTACAGTGATATATTTACTATCTTCAATGATTTTTGAGATTGCCAATAGTGACAAGGGTGTTTCACCAGACCAAGACAGGAATACATGAGTCCATGACAACATCATACTCAAACAATGTGATTCCAGGAAAAGCATAATTCTCGAAAAAGTTAGTCTCAAAACTAAACAACAAGGTGAGATTTCAAAAATATGCTAGCATAACATAAGCATTCTAAGGTACAATGCTTTCTCCAAAACTATTACACCAGTAGCTCCAAAAAACTATCATTACCCATGAAAAATCTAGGATTACTTTCAGTCTACTATAAAAGCATGAAAGCTGAAGCTGATTATGTTTGTTTGCCACCAAAAGATTCAAGTGAACATGTACATTTCAACACACACAAATCAATCCTACTGCATTCATTATCCAGTACCAATCTAGCAACCTACTGAGAAACTAACTTTCCCTAATGCAAAATCTAATGTTGAGGGTATAGTCTTCCTCAAGAGCTAAGACCACATAGATATTTTCACTGATCCAATACTTTAGGGAATAGAAGAATTGGGAATAAAAAAAAAACTCATGCCACTACTGTTGTCCACACAGCGCTGGCTCAACTCGATAATGTAGGGAAATTTCTTTATGATAGAATTGGGATTCATCATTAGACAAGAATCCTTTTTTCACACAATGAATTTGCTTATCTTCCAAAGCAGTTCATTCATGCATAGGTCCATCTCGATCACTGTTAGTCTCGCTCTCAAAATTATCCCAACCAAAAGGCACAAGCTCAAAAGTTTCTGTAGCATCAAATGCCAATTTACTAAGTTTCGACAGCTACAGGCTGGCATATCACCATCACCAATACCACTGGTTTCACCGCATCAACCTCATCCTTACAAACACCATTAGCCACTGCGTGCGATGGACACCCGAGCATATCCAACTTTGTGCACACCGCAGGGCATTTCGTCGAACACCTTACACGCACAACGCCCCAGTCGCGAATTCTTCCAGAATTTGCTATGTTTATCGCTTTTTCCTTCCCCCAAGTTGTAATTTTTAATACAGCCGCTACACGATGGGTTTCTGCCGCACCAAAAGAAGTTAAGAGACAAGGGGAAAAGGAGATGAGTGGGACCTGAGAAGGAGAGGTCGAGGGAGGCGTCATCAGGATTGGAGGAGGAGGAGGCGGCGACGGACTCATTCATGAGGCACTCGATCCGCTCGGCCACGGCAGGAGCCACCCGGAGGATGAACCGCTCTTCCATCCCGCTCTCCCAACGCCCGCTCCACGCTCTCCTCTCCAAAAGCCAAAGCGAATTCACAAAATTTACAATTTTCTTTTTTCTCTTCTCGGTGGGGGCTTCCCCGCCGCCGCCACGCACGTATGCGAGACGCGGATCTGTCGACGTGGGAAGATCGTAGCGGAGAACAGATCTGATCGAACGGCCAGGAAAAAAAGATGACGTGGCTTAAGCAGGAAGGAGAGTAGTGAACAGTGCAAAGTTAGTGAGTTGTAAAATGTTAGTAATGTTAGATTAGATGAGCATTATCTGCATATGCAAAGTAGAGAAGTAGAATGTTTGATGAAGATTATTTTTGAAAAAATATTGCTAATGAAGAAATATCTTTAGCGGTGTTCTTTTGAACAACAATTTATGTTTGAATGATTCCAATTATAATTAAATGGTTCATAGTTTAATGTGTTGTGTGATATCAAACTTTTAGAACAATTGATCGGAACCAATATTTGATATGAGTAAATGAGATAGCAAACTAAGCATATCTATATTGTTTTTTAACCAAAAAAACATGCACATCAATGCAGGTTTTTTAGAGACCATCGACCATTCAATTAGGACTCAATTATTAAGAAGAATAAGATATTAAAATCTTAATATATTAGACATGATTTGGATCTTAGAATTGACCAAGGATTCAAGAAATAGAATTGTAATTACAAACACTTTGACCTGTATGTTCGAACCGTTTTGTGCAGTATTAAGGAAGGGATTAGAATCTTAAGTAGTATACACAGTCACTTGCCGAAAAATCCGGTCTACTTTATATATCTAAACTGGAATCCTATTACCCTCCTTCGAAAAGGCCAAACCCCAACTCACCCGCACCTAATGGCGGCGGCGACACCTCTGGCTACCGCGTCGCTCTTCCCTTCTACCTCCAAGCGCCACCCTACCAGCACTTCCGTCCGTCTGAAACCTCCAAGGGCCATCGACGAGCCCTTCCCGGCACTTCAAGTCGGTGACCGCCTTCGCGCCGGCGATGGTGGCCAACCTGGGCCCTGGCATCGACTTCCTGGGCTGCGCCGTAGCTGACGCCTCCCTCTCCCTCGGCGACACCGTCAAGGTTACCCTCGACCCCTCACTGCCTCCGGGCACCGTCTCCATCGCCTCCGTGTCCTCCCCCTCCTGCCCTCACCTCGTCGACCGCCTCTCCCGCGACCTGCACCGCAACTGCGCCGGCCTCGCCGCGTTTGCTGCCCTCTGCGCCCTCGGTGTCCGCTCCCATGGTGTCTCCATAGACCTCACCAAGGGCCTCCCCCTCGGCTCCAGCCTCTGCTCCTCCGCCTCCTCTGCCGCAGCAGCCGCCAAGTCCGTCGACGCCCTCTTCGGCTTCCTCTTCCCCCGCCACGAAATCGTCCTCGCGGGCCTCAAGTCCGAGAAGGCCGTCAGCGGCTTCCACGCTGAAAACATCGCACCTGCAATCCTCGGTGGCTTCGTCCTCGTCCGCAGCTACGACCCCTTCCACCTCATCCCACTGCCCTCCCCGCCTGGTCTCCGCCTCCACTTCGTCCTCGTCACGCCCGAGTTCGAGGCGCCCACGCGGAAGATGCGCGAAGCGCTGCCCAAGCATGTCACCGTCCACCAGCACGTCCGGAACTCGAGCTAGGCTGCGGCGCTGGTGGCCGCCGTGCTTCAGGGGGACGCCGGGGTGATTGGGTTGGCCCTGTCGTCAGACGGCATTGTGGAGCCAAGCAGGGCGCCACTGATACCTGGCATGGCCGCAGTGAAGGCGGCTGCGCTGGAGGCTGGTGCACTGGGTTGCACGATCAGTGGCACAGGGCCAACTGCTGTAGCTGTTATTGGGAAGGAGGAGATGGGAGAGGAGGTTGGGGCGAGGATGGTGGAGACATTTTTCAAGTCCGGCCAGTTGAAGGCTACGGCTACTGTTGCGCAGCTCGATAGGGTTGGTGCCAGGGTCATCTCCGCAAGTAGTTTTCTGAGTCATTTATGTCTTTTTATAGGGATTTTATTTGTAATTCATTGTTATTCTGAACATGAACATTGCAATTCGTTGGAGTTATGAAACAAATCGGTGTTCATTATTTCGTCATAACTAGCATGAATAGTTCTAACTTCAGATGATAGGGTATAAGTTATGTGGTGTAATGTGGTTATGTTGCAGCTGCTGTGCGATCAGGTGGTACTTTGAGCCTTATATGATATGAACGAGGGTATGTTTTGTCAACAACTAGGGATTTAAAAGTGTATACCATCATGCCATGATCAAATAGTTTTGTTTAAGGTCTCGATCCTTATATTCGTTTCTTTACCATATGATCCTATTGCTATTGTGAACTTATTATTGTTCCATGTAGAAAGCACAATATCTGTAGAAAGCACAATTTCTTTAGAACAAAACTGTGCCCCTGGGACTGGGAGCTTGTCATACCACTACGCAGTATGCACACTAAAGATGTTATAGGTTATGCTGAGTTGGTCATAGTCTGACTGTTACTCTCAACGAACTACAGTTCTGTTTACACCTCTTTTGTTTGCAGATTTTGGATGGCTCGATTATTGCTCCTGTAACTGTTCGTGGGAATGCTTGTTGGTACACTGACATCGCTCAGAACCCAATGCCTCTTCTCGACCCCTTTTTTCCCCATTTTTGTTTTCTTAGTTCTTGCTAGGTTATTTAGTCTGGATGTTCAGGGTTCTGAGCCAATAAACTGCTGGTCTTGGGCCCCACTAGATTGCAATAAGTTACTGCTCGCAACATCTCTCTTGGAGATCTAAAAACACTAAAGTGTACTCGTTGGCAGAATAAGTTGTGTCTATCTTGGTGTTGATGTTGATGATGTACTTTAGGTTATTTCTTCTATTGAATGAATGTGCTTGATTTAAGGTACTTTCCGAACCAGCACTCTTCTGTTTATGTTTCTCAGCGGGATTCGAATCATATGCTTCTTATCAGTAATATATAAGCAGTTGACTTGTCGCCGAGTAGACTCATCTGTCCGTGGTGAACCAACGCACAATTTTAATTTCTGAAATTCACATTCTTCCCTAATTACTTCATAGACTCTATAAATATACACTTAACGTTTAAAGCATAACATGTATCAGTATGACATCTGGTCATAGTTGTTCAGTTCAAAACTGGTCGTATTAATAGAAGATCTATTCAGGGTCATCCAATGAAAAAAATAAACATATCAGTACAAGTCTTGTTCATGATTGTTCAGTCAAAAATTGGTCAGATCAAGATAAAAACTTAGTTCAAATCTGGTTGAATCACTGCAACACCTAATCATAATCGTTCAGATATATATATAATAACTTATCATCTACAAATATATTTTTTTAATATCCACGATAGCACGGACAGCCACCTAGTTAATTAGATTCTCAAATCTAGGTGTCTTTTATATGGCGACATAATCATAATTGCATGATAGAGAGACTTTATATACTTAGATTTCTTACGAAATATATATGAAAGCTGTTATATTCTCGATAACTTCTTACGTCCTAAACTAATCATTGATTTAATCTTACCTACACAAATTTGCATCCCTAATTTAGATTTTATAGCAAAATTTTAGAACAGTCTTTGCTCTGGATTTGCTTGCAAGAGAAGCATGAGAGTTGTCAGACAAAGGCCCCACTTCATCCGGATCCATCACAAACTCACAAATCCACACCGAAACAACGCAATCCCGGCCCTGTCTCGTCCGTTCCGTTCCGTCATTCGCCACATCTCATCTCCCCACCATGCCGCCCCGACGACCTCTCTTCCTCCTCCTCCTCGCCGTCGCCGCCGTCGCCTCCGCCTCCTCCTCCCGGCGTCGTCCCCCTCCGTGCAGCCGCTCGTGCGCCGCTCTGAACTGCGACTGTGAGTCCACCTCCTCTCTCCTCCGATCCGATCGAAACGTTCGAGTTGCGATGTTGTCTCGAACTGATTGGCTTGTATTGCCATAGCCGTGGGAATCCGATACGGGAAGTACTGCGGCGTGGGGTGGAGCGGCTGCGACGGAGAGGAGCCCTGCGACGACCTCGACGCCTGCTGCCGCGAGCATGATCACTGCGTCGAGAAGAAAGGTTATATCCTTGCTTGCTTCTGTTGCCTTTTCTGATCTGTTGTGTGAATGTTCAACGCGATGCGGTGATATGTGTGGACCAAGTAATAATTTGGCGAAAATATTGCTGCCATTTGCTCTGGAAGTCCTATACAAATGTACCCGTGATTGGTCCTATAATTGGTTTAGTGTTAACAAATAAATTGTGATCAACTCTATGATTCTGCAATTTGCGCATGCAATACCCGTAATGGTGCTTTTAGAATTGCCCTTGTCATTGCTTAAGCTCCACCATAGCATATTGACTTTATCTGCTGAGATTTCAGCAAATATTCATTGGATCATACTTTTAGAAGTGATTGTGTACCTCCTCGAGGTGCTTCTCTGAGTCATTGGGTGTCAGTTAAGGACCATTTTTTGCTCCAAACTTGTAAGTTCTTTTATCAAATATACTCTCAACCGACTTTTATTGTAGTTCAACTTTTGGTGGCTGTCAACTGTAGATTCAGATAGGAATTGATTTTTGGTTGAAGGACCAATTACTAAATATCAGGACCTGAAGGCTGAAGGTCATATCAGCAAATCATGGAACTTAATATTTTAAGGACAAATTCCCCAAATCAATCCTAGTCACCACCACCTCCTAAACATCATCTTCCTTCATCTATTTAATTCTTTTCAATGGAGAATCATGAAAAGCATTCAAGCAAGGAGTAAATTTTACCACTAGTCCTTACTATAATACAAAAATTGTAATTTTGTCCTACTTCTTTTAATTTTACACTAAAAGTTTCACATTGTATACAAAAACTACAATCAAGTCATTATCCATTAAGTTTTTTAAGTAGTGTTAACGGAAAATATTTAAAGGAGTACTGAAAACTAATAAACATATAAAAATTCAAAGAAGAATCAAATATCAGATAGATTTATAAAAATATTCTGAAACCAAAAAGTATATAAAAAAATAAAATTAATTATAGCGCATGTATATATAAAAGAGTGAAATTCTCTCATCAGTTTTTATATCAAAAAATTGTAAAGTACTTTTCTTTGAGGCATATCTCTAAAAATAAAAAAAATTCATTTCAAAATTTTAATTTATAGAAGTGTTTATATATGAGTAGCTCTTTAGTCTTTTTTTTTTGGGTTATATTTAGTATTATTTTTTATTTTTTATCTTTCTATACTTCATAGTTTTTATAGTTTATAATTTTATTATACAAGATAATTTTGAGTTGTTGAATTGTTTCATGATTTTGAGATATTTTGGTTTCTTAATGTTTTTTTATGCTATTTAGTTTTTAGTTTTGGACTTATTTTGCATTTTTGAATATTTTCTCTAACTACAATCTATTTTTGATATTATTTTGAGAAGCATTATGGATATCTCAATTTTTAGTATATTTTCTGTTAATATTATTTTTAGAATTTAGTAATCAGGGACTTAGTTGCAATTCTTGAGTACAATGTGAAATTTTATGTGAAAAATTGAAAGAAGTGAGTTAAAATTGAATTTCTTGGGTTGTAGTGGAGACTAGTAGTAAAATTTATACTTTAAGCAAGCAATGCCACCATTGCTAAAGAAAGTTGTTCTCTACATTCAATTTTTTTCTTCTTTTGCTGGTGAGAATATTTAAGCTGAACTTGAACTCATGCGTTTCATGTGCAAATTTTTTAGGTTTAATAAGTGTGAAATGCCACGAGAAATTCAAAAACTGTATGAGGAAAGTGAAAAAAGCTGGAAAGATTGGGTTCTCTAAGGAATGCCCGTATGAAATGGCTATGGCAACAATGACTCAAGGGATGGACATGGCAATCATGCTCAGCCAGTTAGGCAGTCAAAAGGTGGAATTGTAGCTTCACTTCAGCTTGATTCTACAGAGGTACATTACTTGATTGAAGATTAACTGCATTTGATTATCATAGTTTAATTTTCCTTTGGAGGAATGTATTGTTTTGGACAGCCCACGAATAGGATTTTACTTGCTGTACAATTTGCAGCTCAGAATGTCAACTCTTCTCCCCAGTCATTCTTGTAAAAGAATTGTCATGTAACTGAATCAGAATCTCATTACTTTCCACATTGGGATAATTCACTCGGAATGGGAAAAATCCTTTGTTGATGGGGGCTTCTGTTGTTTTGAACTAGTATGTGTCTGGTTTTTGTTATTGGGAGAGTAGAGCAGATACTACTATTTAGTTTTGTGTTTGGGACTAGTAAATTTCTGCACCTTTGATCAGTCTCATGTGGTGAGGCATGTTTTCTTTTGAAAAGACCATGCAGCTTCAGATTTATGAACAATTACTACATGTCTGCTAAGAAAGAGAGACGGCAAATAAAAAAAAAATCTAAAATTAACAGAATGTAGAAACTTGAAAGGAAGGAAACGCTTAGAGCTCGTAGTCTGGTTTTTGCTCTAAGCGCATAGGCACTCATTTTAGCTTAAGCAATTATAGAACTTGTCAACTTGGGTCCTTTTTCCAAATCTGGGACTTATAACAAGTGTACATTATGTGCTGAGAAGGCATACCCTCTAAAAAGAATATATATATGCAGATCTTCGTCTAGGCTGGCTGGAGTATTTTTTTTTTCTTCTTGCTCCTGTCTTCCCCTTCCCACCATATGATACTGAACAGTGAACAAGAAGAAAATAGACCAATTTACTGCATTCTTTAACTTGATTAAGGCAGATTGTAAGACCCTGCCCTGCTTCCATCTAAGCCTAACGTATTCATTCCTCCAGTGGAAACTTTACAGTGAAGCGTCATAGCTGCTCTCTTTTCTTGTCTCAAAACTTGGTTGGGCTATGCCTCAAAGAAAAATGGCAACAGTAGCGACCTCCCATAAGCTACAGGCAATGCTAGTATTTTCTTCCCTTTGCTAACATATGCCCTCCTTGTGAAGTTGTTGTAGTCATTTGCCTCAATCTCGTCGAGGATTTGTCGGTACAACAGCAGAGAGGCCCAAACCTGCAATAATAGATAAAGAGTAACTTTTTTGCATGTGTGCTCTAGGATTACTATCAATGCAGTGCTAGCTGCTGTCCCAGTGAAGTGAGGGCAGGGCACTCACCGGCCACCGGCTAGCCTGGGTGAGTTCAGTCACCCCTCTTTCTGCCTCCTCAAAGAACATCCTGGCCCTCTTGATCTGCCTCTTCATGAAGCTTCTCCATCGGTCAGTCACGACACCATTGAAGATATCCTCATCAGAGAGCCCTGCTTGCGCGAGTTCATCTTGCGGTAAATAGATCCTTCCTCTTCTGGCACTAGGGCAAATAGTAGAGTAGGAAATTCTCATAAATGTGCTATGCTAAATACTCTATACTGAACTAGTTTGGGTGCTCCTGCATTGGTACTTACTCTTCTCCAACATCCCTGAGTATATTGGTGAGCTGGTTAGCAATTCCGAGTGCCAGGGCAGCGCTGTACACACTCTCAGTTGTTGCCTTGGACTCGGCCGCGATTCCCATTACTGGGACGCTCATTAGCCCCACGGTTCCTGCCACATAGTAGCAGTACATGTAGAGCTCGTCGAAGTTGTTGTACCTTGTCTTTCTTAGGTCCATCCGCATCCCTTCGATCATGTCCTTGAACGGCTGCAGTGTGAAATGACATACTCAAAAGTTAGGTGTAAGATTTGTGTGAACATGTCTACTTGCTAAAGTTTTACAGGAGCTTTTCTTTTCAATTTTTATTCAGATTTCAGATCCTTCGGCCATGGTCAGGGCCGGTAATTTGGCGATACAACCCCTACGCCTAAATGTTATCCTGTGAGGTGTTATGCTCTAGCTTCTAGCACAACTTTGTCCCCTAAGTGTTACACTTTTTCCGTTACATTATATATCTTTCACCCAATAACTCGCTGGGTCTAGTCATTTGCCACTAGATTGTTCGGATTAGGCAGGCCACCAGTGTGTCTGAAAAGTAAAACAGATCGACTTGACAACAGTATCAGAGACTAAAGGCTGACATAAATAAAACGGAACTTTTTTATAGCTTAATCGATGACGCAAACGCGATGACTTGGTAGGTCAAGTCATCTTGCACTAGATCATGATGAATGGGAGGGCCTGGTATAGTGTAAAATATGGCTTTACAGTTTGCATAGACACATTTGCTAGCTACCTGGATGTCAATGGGGAACTTTGAGACGGTATCGGAGAGGGCGGCATCAAGCATGTCGTAGGGGCGTCCGGCGAAGAGATCCTCCAGCCTCGCCTCCCACCGGTCCAGTGCCGACGGTGTGATGTGAGTGGCGTTCGGCCCGTCCACAAGTTCATCGGTCCTTCTGCACCACACTGCATGCACAAAATAGATTCATTGCACTTAAGAATATTTCGTGTCGCATCTCACTTGAGTTACACTAATACCGGCCAATTGACCTTAACGAAAGCCTATTTTGGTGCTTTCTTGCTGCTAGTGATGGGGACTTAATAGAATTTTATTCTTCACCTAGATAATAATACACTACTTAGGGATTAATTTCATAGTATTTCTTTTGATTACCACTTATAACAATAACTTTGTTGGGCCGGTTACATCAAAGTGCGCGTATTTTCTTCTTTAAGTACCTCTAATTACTAAACTCGCGTTTTTCACATGGAACTGCTCAAATTGACATGTGTAACATCGTAGGTATGAACTGGTGGTCTAGGGAAATATTGTGGAAACTTACTAAAAGTCTAAAACATTAAGATTTGAGTGAAGCAATTAAGTACCGTAGATGGCCCATATGGCGCGCCGCCTCTCCGGCGTCATCAGCATCGTGCCTGCCATGAACAAAACGATATATATCCAGAGATGGACATTGACAAGGGTAATCGATGACGAAACATCGATCCAATAGACACATTACCAAGGTAAAACGTCTTGGCGTACTCCTCGCAGATTTCGCCGCACCGGTCGTAGGCCTCCCTCAACCTGGTTCGCGGCATCTCCAGCTCCGGCTTGACATCATCGACGACCACGGCGGTGGTGCTCGGCCGCAGCCGCCTCTTCACCAATGCAGCCTGCTTCAGCACCACGTCGTACACCTTCTGCTCCGACGAGACGACGGTCTCGCTGGCCGGGTTCACGGCCAGGCTCGAGCATACCGGAAACTTCCGGCCTTGTTCCTCTCCTACAGATACATACTTGAGCGAGCATAGGCTCCACCGGCGCGGCCTCTTTTTCTGGTGGTTAACAGCGCCGTCCCGGACAGCGTCGGAATTAAGCCCAAGGTAAGCAACTCGTAGCAGCGTGATCGCCATCAGACGGAGACGATGATATATGTGGTAGACGGTGCGTGTCTAAAACACTAAAACCAATATATCACCGGCTAATGGCAGAGGCTCTCCTGCAAAGAGAAATTAAGGTGTGTGAGGGCTGAGAAATTCAAACATGATAGGAGTCAAAAAAAAAAAAAAAAAAAAAGGGTTTCTTGCTCACTCTCTCTTAGTGCTGGCCGCACTGCACGACGTTGCTACTGGCCAGTAGTAACGTGCATACAGTAGATACGTAGTAGGAGCAAACAGCTGAGGCCACTAACCTTTTTCTTATCACCACCCACTTGGCTGCCTAGCTTGGAAGAGCTCCTCTACTCCTCATTGCATGCTATGCTATGCTAGTTTGTATATTGCACTAAATGTAACGATCGAACAAAATTGCAGCAGCACCAGTAGTTTTACACCTGTAGGTAGCTACCACTGCTCATGAGATGTGTGTGCGCTGCGCATACACCCACGCATGCAGTTGCATTTTGGACCTAGGACAGTATGTATGTGTCAGTCGTGTGTGGGTGGGTTTTGGAGGGGGAGGAGAGACGTGGAGAAGGACATGGCCAGATGAAGGGAAAGGGGAAGGAGAGCCTGAGAGGATAGGGTTATCGCTTATCACATGGAAGACTGGGTGAACGACCTCTCAGTGGTGACACCTGGAAAGTGTCAGATCCCCTCCCCTGTCCTACGTGGCAGTGTGCCCCTGTGGATCCCGCTCGCTGACATGGCGCCATCACAGTCACCATTTTCCCTGCCTGTCTGTCTCCGATTCTCGAGATGCCTCGTTTGTTTCCTCTCACATTTACTGGTTGCCATTTTTTCTTTTAAAAATGCTCAAGAAATTATAAAAGATTTCTTTTGGAATGAACCAGAGATTCGTGGTGCTTTCCTCTAAAAAATACAAAAGATTTCCAGACCGTTCTATACATATTTCTAACATATCTACATTTAAAATTTATTCTGGGGTGTATAACTGTTAAAGAGTGTGTTTGAGAGTTGGAAAAAAGGATAAAAGAGTAACAATATAGAGATGCATCCAAATGCATTATGGTAGTGTTGCAACTAAGGAAAAAAAAAGGGTCAAAACAGTACATGAATATTGACATAGCAATGATCATTGCCCATTACTAGAGTGTAGTGTACACCAATAATTTGCAACTTGGTATTCTCTTTATCCGACAAATAGACCATAGACTCATGCATGCATAGCTTATCATATTAGTATGCACTCTCCCCCTCCCCTTCCCTTCCATGGGATGATCATTTCAGGTTGGAACATCAAGCATGGTGCAGCCAGCGAGTGCCTCATTCTGGCTTTATTCACCAATATTAATTAATTAGATGCAAAATCTTATTTAGATATACACAGCATTTGCTAATTACATGTAAGTCTTGTTACGTTTTCCTGACCTTTAATTCTCTATAGTACATACATACATCGTTATTAGATTGAAGTCGATCTCTATCAGAAATAATGCAAGAGGAACTTGTACACGGTGCATACTGAGATCTCCACTTAGGAGTGCGTGTGAAATGCATGCACTTAGAATTGTGTGAAAATGTCAAAAAGATGCAAAATTAAGAAAGACCGACAACGTGTAGGGCTCGGTGTTTGCCTTGACCTAATTAGTCTTCTTGGAGTTAATGCTTATCTTAACAGTATAATTTCGTTAAGTATGTCTGTTTGCTCAGATGCCTTTCTTTCGTTCGTTCTTATTTAGTGCGTGTAGTGAAATCACCCTACGTGCTACGGACCTAAACCTGTAAAGATATATGATGGATCAAATCAGTTGCTTCACGGTTTTACTAAACAAGCAAAAGCTAGCGACGACCATTATGGCCTGGCCTCGGTCCAAAAAAGATACTACAGAGAGTAAGAATATTCCGCGATGATAAGTCGTTTGCCTTTTTTGGTTCTGCACATGTCCAATTGTGTCTTTGTTTCTGTGTATGCGATGCTTGTGATCAGTAACTAATCATACATCAATTAAATTAAATTAAATTTAGATAGATAAAAAGTTGTAGTCCACTAAGTTTGTTCCTGTTTGAAGCGAGCCTTCTGGGCTCGTCCACGTCGCCCCATTCATCTGGTCCGTTGGATCGGCCTTGTGGGCTGATCTCCTCCGCTCGCCAGCGCTCTTGCGCGGTGGCCGCGGGATCTCGCTGGCTTGCATCTGGCCCGTCCGTGCTCACCACGGTGGATTCCCTTGTCCTCCACTGCGCTGAGCGCGCTTGCCCCCGCTTCCTCTCCTTTGCCGACGCGTGGATCCACCGCTCCCTCGCCGTCGCTGTTCGGTGATGTTGTCGCCGTTCCCTCCAGCGGATCTGCGACGCGTGGGCCGCCGCCTCCCCGACGCCGTGACCCGTGGTCCCTATCGTTTCCTCCGCGTCGTCGCTGCCTTGCGCGATAAGCCCCGGCACCCCCACCCCCCACCCCCCCCCCTCCCCCGGCGGTTTTCGGCGCTGTGTTCTCTCTCGTTTCTTCCAGCCTTCTCTGCCTGGTGCTCATCACTGTGCCTCTCCCTCTATTTCTCTTTGGTCGCCGACGATCGCTGCCTGGTGCGGCGCTTCGTCGTTGCTTGGCGCCGTCGTGTGCCTCGGTGTGGTAGGCTACCGCGGGGTGGCGGCGTTCCGCATCCTGCCGCCGGTAAGGTTTGCCTGGATCCTCCCATTTCCATGTCCCCCTGGTTTTGATTTCACTGTCGTGACTGTTTCCCGCTTGCTTGGTGGCTGCTCTGGTGGGTGCATTGTGTCTTTGTTAGCCGCGCTTGGCCGGCGGCCGTTGATCGGCGTGTCTTTTGCGGTTCCGTGGCGTCACGCTGCTTTCTGCCTATTGCAAGTGATCTCAGGTCCTTTACCGTTTGTCCTATTTTGGGTCTGCTGGTAGGTGTCTATGGTCTAACTTTGTCGTTTCTATTGCAGTTCTGCTTGGCCTCGCTCCGTTGCTGTGGTGGTTGCTGTGTGCCTTCGTCTCCTGGTCCGCGCTGCCCACTGGTATGTTCTTCTTCCGCTTCCTCTATTGCTCCTGATATGTGCGACTTGACTTGCTATGTTTGTCTTGGATGTGTCATCTTTGCTGTGTATGTTTCAGCGGCATTTACAGCTTTTATATGCTCTGTGACGCATTTTGGTAATCTTTAGAGAGCACCTGCTGTGCTTCGCGCATGTAGGTGGTGCATTTTCCCGTTATTCTTCGCGGGGATTTTTTTGCTGCCTCAGAGTTCTTCACTTTTATGTATTGTGCCTTTATGCTGTAGCCAAGGTGTTAGTTGGTCGTTGCCTATTGATCAGTGCCCCTATTAATTGTATGTGCTGCTTTCAATAGCGTGTCCTACTTATGTGCTCCTGCACTTGCTGCTTTAGCGCGCCACCTACAGGCTTCGGTTTCGCCCTTCAAATAGCAAGGTGCGGTGTCCAAAGGTCTGGGTTAGTTATCTGTTCTGTGTATTGGCTTGCCTATAGCATTGCCTGTTATGGCCTCCACTTAGGTTACTGCTTTTGCTCTCACATGTAGTTTTCATGGTTGCTGGTCTAAGTGCTGCATAGTGTCTGCTGTTCGCTTCATTGCGCCTGCTGTATAGCTGCTGGGTAGGCGCATATGTGCTGCAGCAATTATGCATGTGTGTCCCCTCTAGGGTTGGTTGGGTTGCACACGCATTAGTCGATGATCTGATATCTATGCTGTGATCATTCCGGCTGCCCACCGCCCCCAAGGTCAATGAAACCTTTAGAGTATGCTTCAGTTGCATGTGCATTGCCAATGCATTGCACGCAATCAGTGCCCCTGTGTTGTATATGTCTCTGTTCTCGCATTGATGCACACCATTGCTGTTTTTTTTTGGGGGGGGTGGGGGTGTTGTTTTTGTTGTGCCCTTCCAGGTATGCTATACTTCTTCCATGGTTTAGTGTTAGTGGCTATTTGTGTTTGCTAGGGAGCAGATGGCCATGGCATTTCTTCTATTGTATGCTTTTGCGTGTATGCTGCGGTTCCACTAGAGTTGTTTCTTTTCCACTCTGGATAGGCGAGCATCGGGTCTTTCAGAACACCTCCAGGCCTTCCTGACAAGTCTCGTTGGTGGAGAGATCACCAGCCTCTCATGACCATGTAGGTGATAGCGATTATCAAGAGTAATAAGTTCAAATTCTTTACTTGATACCAATCAAGCATTAAGAAGTTCAAATAAGTGAGAAAAAGTTCACACAAGACTCAATTAACTAAATGATCAATGAATGTAAATAAACTCATTAGATAACCTTAATTGAATGTAATGGATGAGATTCAAGTGCTCATGAGCCTGTTTGGGCTATGTATGTGTATATTGATTCATTATTCTTGCAAATGAGAGTCTCAAGTCATCTATTTATAGCCTCACAAGAAAAACTAGCTGTTACAACAAAAAAAACTAGCTATTACAGGGGGACTGGATGTCTGATCCTGTTTGACAGGTTGTGCAGTTCTTAGAAAAATGGGTATAACTTTTGATCTACACATCGGATTTATGTGCTACTTGGCTCGTTGGAAATCTAACTCGAAGAGTTATAACTTTCTCAATATAAGTAAGATCTAGTTTGGCCTAGATTATTACAGAATTCACAAAACATTCAATGCAGCAACTTAAAAGCCTCAACTTGAGTTATATTTTGGAAATTTAATCACCGATGTCTTCATTGATCATCAAATCAACTCAAAAAATATTTCTATGATTTAGTAAGTGAATTATGCATGTATTTGAGTTTCTCACACGAGATATCATTTAGCTACTAACCCCAAGTCCCTCTTTATAGTACGGCCAAATTAGAAAACAAAATACTAACAACTCGGTTGTCTTCAAGCATCAAGATTGGTAAATCCTATGAAATAGATCTTTAATCTTCGATTTTATCTTTGACGAAGCTTGTCTATATTTGAGGAAACTCGATCATGCATCCTCTCCTGAGTTAAACTTCTTCGCCATAATCTCGCATTCCGAATGAGACTAAGAGATAAAAACTTAATAAACACATTAGTCTCATAATTTAGTTTGTTATTAATAATCAAAATAATCAACATAATAGAGGTTGACTCAACAAAGCACAGGCATCCTCTACATCGGTAACAAAGATCCACGTAGACCTTGACATTAGCAAGGTTGTTGAGTTTCGCTCGAGGTTTGTCATCAATGCTACTGCGCTTGATCTGTTTTTGCCTCTTAACCTGCTCTACTTTGGCCTGCACTTTACTCTTTTATTCCTGTCATTTTATAAGGTACACATGGTAGATACCATCGCTTCAGCTTCACCTGCCACAGCCAGACCGCCAGACCACCAAGATGCAGCAGATTCAGCGGACAAACTGTATACCATTGAAGAGCTTAGTGTGCTCCCATCATCTGCTTTCCAGGTTTGCCTACAAATTTTTAGGGTTTATTTTTAGGGAAAAAAGCTACAATACAACCTTAGATACAGCCATATTTATGCTGTGATTCTGTGCAACATGTCCAATATCATATGGTGCAATGAAGAAAGGCGGAAGGTACGGCTGCACTGCTACTATAACAGCAATAATCGCGGGAATAAATTGGTTGTACACAACATGCTATGCTTGCAAAGTTGGTTACTACACAGTACCTGCAATACCCCATTGTTCAACTTGCAAAAGATTTGGCAAGCCTGTTGCGATGTAAGAACATCTACACTCCTCCATGCTATACCTGGCCAGACATTCATTCTATCTGTAATTTTAACTGCTGCGTTGTTTGCTACAGGTACAAAATTCCCCTAACACTTCCTGATGACACAGGCAGCATAGGTGTTGCTTTCTCTGCAGCTGTGAGCAATTGATCAGCCATACAGCCGGTGAGGCATCACAAGGCATGAGTGAACCCTATCCACGTTCCTGCTACCATGGGCCAAATAGTTGGTGCAAAGAGGCTGTTCCAAATAGCCATGAATGATTCAGACTCAGCGGATTACCCAATCAAGTGCCTGCTTTAGAAAAGCTACCCGCTCCAAGAAGAGGCGCCGCCATGATTGCTGCCACACATCAGAGCTACTCAAGCTCCCAACGCACCACCGCAAGGAGCAGCGTTGATGGCACCACCTCAGCTTCTTCCTGCCCAGGCTACAACAGGCACAAAACAGGCATCAATGCTCCAGCGCACCCTATACAGCAGCCTCACAGTTTCGATATTTCCATCTCACATGCATTGCTTTCTGTAAGCTTTTTCAAAATACTTGACATATCAAGGCAACGTTTTTCAGCCCAGCTACTGCAGATATCAGACACATCTAACACACCTTCAGCAGAAGCGATCCCATCGTCTGGTGCTGCATCACATGTGGAAAAGCCTCTTGATGGATCCTCCATTTTAGCGGCGCCATCCCCAGCAGCAAGGTAATATATAGTCTATCAATTTACTTCCAATTCACTCATAATATAAATAATTCAATCTGCTAACACCATTAATCCACCATTCTTTCCAGCAGCATTTTTGCTTACTTTTGGCAATGACCCCAAGCAGAAGGAGAGGTGCAACAGCGAATCTACTTTTGTTGTAATCTACGTGCTGCCCATTGTATATAGCCTACTGTTTTGCAGTGACAAACATATCGCTTTGCTTATAGCCTTGGCAGTTCAACACTGACTACTATGCTTTTGACAGGTGCTTCCATCCACGGTGTCTCTTTTTGTAGCTATTTTGCAGCGTCGCAGATCCAAGAGCCTGTGCATATCTGTTTTGCTATTAAGTTATCGCATGCTGTACCTAACAGCAACTCTGCTGGATCTTCCTCTGTATGCCTTCCATATGCTATACTGCATGATCTCCCAGCCACCTATCTTTTTTCGTGTGACTATTGCTCAAAGAGTGTTTCATTTTGTTTTTAAAAATAATAAAAAATGCGGGCCGAATAAGCCACATTGCTCTGAAATCTATATATATAGTTGGAGCCCAAAATGTGGCCCAAGTGAATTCAAGGAACACGTAGCTTTGTAAGTTTTAGATATGACCTCAAAGAGACGACACAAGAAAGAGACGAGACGACCAAATGGGGTGTGCAAATGCAAAAGGAAAGGAAAGGCTGCTCCCCCCAAAAAATAAAGTTTGTGGTTGGATTGGATCCCTCCTTTTTTCGATCAAAAAGCGACTGTGACCTACTTTGATGTGGAAAACATCAAAAAAAAGGTTAAAAAGGCTGTGCACCCTGACCACTCTCTATACGGGGGGCTATTTATCTTTGTAGCCTCCCTGCCTACATAACATGCGTCGTCAGATGATTCATTCAGATGTATCTCACCATAACCATATGATTTTGGTCTTTCTATGGTAGGGACCTGGTAATTACCAATGACACAGACATGATGATGGCCCATATGGACACATTGAGCTTGATATGTGCACTGCAATTTCCCAGAAAGATGTTACAAAGCTTATGTACATGGCTGTCATGTGTCGAAAGAGTCTTTTTTTTATTAAAATTATAAGTAGATGATTTATCATTCAACATATGAAAATCGAATCGACAAATAATAAGTGGAACCAATTTTTGGATCCACAAATTACTAAACTAAATTGTTCGAAAGTCCGAATAATTTGAGAGTAAAATTAATCTACTAAAACTAAGGGTTCAAAAATCAGGAAGAAAAATCTAAGATTTCAGTAATTCCGTCATCATCGGGCACGATTTTTGACAAAGACAATAAACCAATGAATTAATTATCAAAATTCTCAACTGGATAAATTAAATTTGTGGCTTAGAAACCACACAAGTCATAGAAGATCGTGCATGTTGCTCTAATTTAATTAGATGCAAAAACTCCTTTCGAACTCTAAATTGTTATAGTATAGTGGTCGCATGTTACCCTGATATACGAATACCGACCGTCTCATGGTTGTAAGTGTACAAATGATACTACAGATGAAATACGAATCTAGAATTTAGAGTATAAGAATTCGAATAATTAAATTAATGATCTTTCAAACAAGCCAGTGTCAAAATTGTGCCCCCTAGATTAGATAATTCACAGTCCTAAAGGAAAAACTACTCATTGGAAGCCATTAAGAAACACTAACAATTAATATAAAATAAAACGTACCGAATTGAATTGATAATAGTTGTTCAAGTTGACTTACAAACTAAATCTAAATTTTAGGAAGGAACTAACTAAATTTTTTGGATGATTTTTGGAATCAAAACCTTCTTTATTTATAGTCTAAAAAATTCTAAACAATTACTAAACTAACTATCTCAAAATATGTGCATTACATGGCAATTTCCTGTGTGGGATTGATGTCGCTGAGCAGCGCATGGGGGCAACACGCCACATGCTTGGCTTTGAGCATAAGCACATAAAAATCGTTGTCAAAGGAGACCTTCATCTCACGTAGACAAGTGCCACGTGTCAATACACGAGGCGAGCACAAGGCCTGCGATAGCTCTCCAAATTAGCCTCACTCTTTGGGTGAGTCAAGACCCGCGGGTGTCCTCCAAGTTAACCACACATCCTGGGTGAGGTTAACCTCCCACCTCTGGTGAGTTAAGGCCCGTGGGAGCCCTCTAGTTTAACTTTGCCCCCTGGGTGAGCCTCGCCTCGCGAGGAGTGGCTCGAGAGGACTCTTTCCTTAACATGACTAGTACCTGGTGGGACCCGCGCGGACACATGTCTAGAATCTGTGATCTGAGTGGGTGCAACTGACCATGTCACCCACCATCCAACGGTCGCAGCAAAGGACATTAGGATCTTTAGGCGTCTTCCTTAGGCTATATATACTTCCTATACACTCTCATTTGTGACTCAATTCAGTTGTATTTAATACACCCAACCACCCAACTGGTGTGTCTTGGAGCTCCCTCTCTCCGAGAGAGCCTCCTAATTGATTAGCATCGGAAACATATAGATAGAATTAATATTTCAACTGGAACCCCAATTCGTATAAATACTCGTGTCTGTCTCTCTTTGATTGTTCAATTCTTATTATCTGTCACAAAGTCATTCCAGATCGTTTATCCACTAAAACTCGTGAACCAAATCTGTCACATACCCCTAACCCAGGCTTTTCTATCTTTATCGTGAAATAGATATATATGATGGAGAAATTTGTAAAATCCAATTAAAATCTAGTCCCATGTGCAATTATCATGCTCAGGAGATGTAAGGTAATTGCCAAGAATTTGGTTGATTGTGATGTCTTTCAAATCTCTATCAAAGATGTCCGTATTGTTTCAGATGCAGAAACAACTACATTATTTCTTCACACCATTATACTAGGAGCTTGACCTGATCTTGACAACCTCAATGCAAGAGCCTTCATCTATTGCATTTATCATAAAAGAGTGTGTATGGATAATGGAGCACCACTAGGACATAACATAAAGGAAAAGTAGCTAAGCTATTAGCTAGTATTGCCTATGATTTCAGCTTTTCTCTTTTAATGGGCTCTGCATGTGAACTGACATGCCGTCCTTCTCAGCTTAATTTAATTGCATTTCAGATTCAATTCAATTCAATTGGAGTAATTGGTTGACTAACCACAGAAATTGAAGGCTTGAAGATTAAAAAATGATTGACCAAATCTTCTCTCTTCCCTGCCATGTCAGGTTGGAGTTAGTTACATTTATTGCCATATCTCGAACTTTTATACTACTCAATTTTATTTTTCAGCATGACAATTAATCACCTTATACTATTTTCAGTACATCATTGTTTCATAAGACGCTTCAATAGAATATTTTTTAATACCACATGCGAAGTATCACTCAAAATACCCCCTACTCCAATACATCAGCGCTTCGCGAGACGCTTCGTACGGGTACACGAGTAAATTAAATTTATGTAATTTTAGTAAAACATCAATATTTTTAATTTAAAAATCAAATATATGCGATGTTTGGTTTTTGTATGAAGATAATTTAAAGATCTGTAACTTTCTTAATATAATCAACATCTAATTTGAATTAGATTAATCAAAAATTAAGAAATAAAGAATATATGTAATTTGATCGCACATAAACGAGGATGAACCCACCCACAGACCGAAAATTTCCGACACTTCATTGGGAGTCATATCTCTTCTCTCTCTGCCGAAAAATTAATTTTTTATTCGTGAGGCCCATGCGCAGAGGATTGAGGCGCCGAAGTTGGAGACCGCCTTAGTGCGGCAGTAGGTTAAATTCATGGAATAACTTCTTATGAGCGCTGCATGAAATCCAATCTAGTTTATCCGTTTCATATCTAAGATAATCGAGGGAAGTGTAATTACCTCACTGTAAAATTAGATGGTAAATAATGAATCAAAAATAAAAGAAAAGATAAAATCTTGGGAGAAAATAGGGAAAGTACTGTACCAAGATATGACTTGAGAGTAGGGGATCGCGTTGTCACAAATCCTATAAACAGTACTAGTATGTGATAGAAGGAGGAGGCGGAGACAACAAAGAAACGGAGAAAGCAACTTAACTAATAAGACGAAAGGGAAAAAAAAAAAAACAAAAAGTAAGAAGGGGGAGTCACGTTGCCGGCACAGAATTGGCGGCAAGTGCAGGTGCCAACTCAGCAGCTACCTCGGGTTCCCCATAGTGGGGCCCACATGTCAGCCCTTTTGTTTTTGTTTTCGCTGTTTCCTCGGATGGGTCTTTGCTTGGCTTGCTTCTCCTCCTCCTCCCCCTCCCACAGGCTGATCCTGCTCTCTATGCTCTCCTACTAATTATAACTTGTACAAAAAATTATTAATGGTACTCCACTTATATAAAAATCTTGTTGGTTTCTTATTAGAAATGGACCGGTCAGTAAATAATGAATAATTAAGAGATTAAATGAAAAAATTTATATTTTTTATATGATATAAATTTATGTGTAAAAGACATGTACACCTAGCATGATTATACTAATTGTAACTGTTCAACTTGTGATCATGTAAGCTTCAAAATCACAAAACACTCGCTGACCATTAGTTGAAACCCGATTATTTGCACCAATAAACATGCATGGGTTAATCAATCTTGTCATAGATGTAACCTTCTATGCTATTTACATATTGAGGTAGTAATAACTTGTCCAACAATAATACCTAAAATCAGATCTTTATATCCCTATATATATACCTCCTTAAAAATATTCCATCCCTATATTTCAACTTACTCCAACAACAATCTCCAAATCCCACTCTCTATTCTGTAAAAAAATAACTGCCATAAGTTTTTCGCGCGGGGGAGCAGGGGTGCGGCCACACGGGCAAACGGAGGTGCGGGGGAGCGGTGGCGCGGGCAATAGCGGCGGGGGTTAGTGGCCTTCCCGAGTGCGCATGCCGCCACCACAGCACCTCGCCTTCGTCCGCACACCGCCGTTGCCCGCGCCGTAGCACCTCCCCTTCGTCCGCATGCCGCCGCCGCAGCACCTCGCCGAGCTACGTATGGAGACCGCGCAATCGCCGGTGAGCTTCTCCTCGCCCTGCGATGCCTGCGGCAGCCACAATCGCCGCTGCCTCCTCCCGACCTTCTCGCTGGGCAAGAAGATGCTGCTTGAGCTAGCCCCCTTCCCCCCCCCCTCGCCGCCGAAATCCCCGACTCCTTCGGCGGCATTGGAGCACGCGTCCTCCGACTCTAGCGCCATCTCCTCGGCGCTGGCGTGGACCAACTCCGCCGGAGGCAGCGGCGGCAGCTTGCTGTCCGCGCTCTTGGCTTTTCTGGGGCAGGCGCTTCCACTCACGAGCTCCTCGCGGGTCGTGCTCTCGGCTGAAAGGGATCTAGGATATCGACTAGAAGGGGGGTGAATAGGCGATTTTGACAATTTACCACATAATCAAACAATTAACAACAAATGAGAGCAAATAGCTAAAATAAGATGAATAATAATCAAATTAACACAAGGATATATCCCGTGGTCTCGGTGATTTGCCGATCACCCCTAATCCACGTTGAGGCAAACTCAAATCTCTAACCGCTCCTCTATTAGTGAACCTTCTCTCAAGAAGTGACCTAGATCTCGAGCTGGATTAGTGTGATGAGTTATCCAAACCTCGATTTCACTAATGATACACTTTACTGCTCCGGCAAGGCGTGCTCGACCCTTTCACAAGGTGTTTTGAGGCTTCTTCACAATCTTCCTTGAAGAGCTCACTAAAACCTTCCTCCTAGCCGTCTAGGAGCCGGCAAACTCCAAGAGTAACAAGTCGGTGATGATCACTTATCGCTCTTCTAGTGCCACAAGGTTGATTTAGTGATCTAAATGCAATGCACTAGAAGCTCTCAAATGCATACTCTCTCAAATTTAAGAATTTGAACACTAGAGTGTATGAAACTTGTTTTGCTCTCAAGGATGATTACAATGTTCACAAATATGCCAAAAGTTGTGAACATGACTGTGCATGGGAGTATATATACCCCCACAATAAATATAGCCGTTGGGAGAAAAAGATCACTAGGCGGTCAGACCGCAGGTATAAGCCCGGTCAGACCGCCGCAATTGCAACGGCATTAAACAGGCGCAATTAATGCTCACCTGCCCTTGTTAGGCACACTCAAGGTCAGACCGGAGCCAATGGCGGTCAGACCGTGAAACCATCCAGAGACGACATGATTTCTGGACAAGTTTTACGGTCAGGCCGATAATTACGGACAGACCGGCCACACGGTCAGACCATAGTTCAAAAACTTGGTCAGACCGTTTTCGCGGTCAGACCGGTCCAACAAACGGTCAGACCGTCTTAACACATTAAGATTCAGAAAGATAGGTCAAGAAGTTCCAGGAGACTGACCTAGGTTTTAACTATGGACAGACCAACCTTTTTTTAATAAAGAAAACACTCTTTGACATAACGTCGATCAGTCCGAAACAACATTCGGTCAGACCGTCTATTCGGTCAGACCAGCCAACAATCGGTCAGACCGACTGAGACTGAATTTGGCCGAATTGAATGGAACAAGGTATTTTCAAAGTATATAATCTTCTAGTATGCAATGCAAGTTGTTTTTATGACTTGTGGCACATAGATGAACTATTTCGTGATACACCACATGCTCCTCTTAATAGTACGATGACTATCCTAAAATCTGGTCAAAATTATTCTCTAATCACCTTAGACCGGTAAAATGAAAAAGACCCTATTCCGTACCTTTGCCTCTTTGCTCAATGTCCTTTCTTCAACATGTGGCTCTTTCTTTGCCTTTCATTAACCTGTCTTTTGAGTTTGTTCTTGACACAACTTAACAGGTATCATTAGTTCAACATTTATAATTGTCATTAATTACCAAAATACTCTTTAGGGGCCTAGAAGCTACATCGGCGCCTCCGGCGGCCACGGGTCCGGCAATCGCGGACTCCTTGCCCATCATGCTCTCGACTTCTCTGGCACCAACGAGGCTAGCGCGCGCGGGGAGAGGATAGCAACAGGAGAGAGGATGTGGAGATTTCGGTATCCTCTCTCCGGTCTGTATCGCGTGGCTGTGTAGATGCTGTTGGAGCGACGCGTCCTCCCCATTTCGCGTGCAACGCCGAACGGATCCACATGCACAGTGGTTTGAGGGTTCTGTTGGACAAGGTCTAACAAGTATAAACTGTAACACCCCTGTTTTTGCTAAACCCTAAAATAGCCAAAATCCACATCTGGACCCCAAACCCTAATTTGCTTCAGCCATTCCCTTCTAAATGTTGTTCAGAGCATTTTTCCCTTCGGGACCATCTCCAAAATCTCACCCTAAAGCTGAGTTTCAAGCCTTGCCATTTTAAAACCCTAATTACCCTATTTTACCCTAAACTGTTTTCCCCAGTTTTGTCGAAACCCTTCAGATCTTGCCCGATCTTACCAAACTTTGGCCAGATAAGTTCTATTAATCTTTTGCAACTTAGCTGCGAAATCAGATTTCAGATCGGACCCTCAGATCTCCAAATTTGCAAACAGGCCCAAGTTCTATTCAAGTTTTCTTCACAAGACAGCCCCTGGAACAAGTTTCAGAAATTGCAGAACAGCCCAAATATTATTTTCAGGCCCTTTCGACCAGCGCCTGGTCGTTGCCACGACCAGTGCTCGAGCCACCGTTGCCGCGCCGCGTTCTCGCCGCGTTTGCTCGCCGCCGGCCACCGTTCTCGTCACCTGTGTTGTGAGCAACCAAGCCACCCCGCGCGCACGTGCTAGCCACCGTAGCATCGCCTCGCCCAGCGGATAAACGGCCGCGCTCCCGGGCTTTGTTTTCGCGCGCGCTCCCGTTGCCGTGGCAGTTGCATGCGTGTACGTGTCATCGCCGGAGCCTTGCTGTTGCCTCCGCATCTGCGCCGTCCCGGACGAAGTTCCAACGCAACTGGCAAAGCTGCAGCACCGCCTGAAGCAAATCACGTCGCCGTCGCCGTCGTTGCGCCTGCGCCCGACAAGTTTCTCCCCGGCGCAAGCAACCGTTGTCGCGTTCTCCCTCGCAAGCTCCGTCCCCGTGCCTATTTAAACCCCCTCAACGCTGTGAAGAAGCACAACCCCAAGACTTAGCCAAATTTCCAGTTTCTCGCCGTTTTCGCTTTCTTCTCCGGCGAGCCAGTGAGTGAGCTCACGGTGCTAGCCCTTTCTACAGCCCCTCTCTTCAATCCAAGTTCACCAGTGAGTTCCCCTCGTTCCCCTCTCTGTGTCATAGCAGCCAATTGCACCAGATCGATCCCCATCGCCGGTGATCGCCGGATTCCCGATTTGCCCTGTTCCCCCAATGCCGTTCGATTCAGCCCAAATTAACCCTCAATCCTGTAGAAGAAGTTGATCAGTAAGCTTAGTAGAGCAAGCCTGTAGAATCAGAATCCCCAATTGAGCTCAAATTGAAGAAATCCTAAATTGGAACCTCGGCAGTTCGCCGGACTTCGGCGCCAAGCTTCTCCGGTCAATTTCCGACCAAATTGACTGCACCAGTAGCTTCTAAACTCCACCCTTTCACTCCCTGAGCAAAGAATCGAGTTCAATCGCCTTGTAGCAAAAATCCCCAATCTCCAGTGTCGTCTTCTCCAGCGCCGGTCGCCGGCATTATTTCCCGGCCGATCTAGCCCCTGAAACCTTGTCCCTTAGATAGATTCCAGTACCCTGAGCAATATTGTCCACTAGCTCGACACCTGGATCAGCCTAGATTGTGAGTTATGCCTATGCCAAGATCACTGTCCAGTAACTCAGTTCATATCCAGGCCACCGTAGTTCATCGCCGGATTTGGCCACCCTCCGGCCACTTTCAGCCCTTGTGCCTGTTGAGTATATTGTTCCTGTTAGTAATGCCTACCTCTCAGACAAAGTGGTGCATCAATTGGAGCCCTGGATCAAAAGTTAAGCCATGCCCTAGTTTCTGGCCATGTCCAGCACTATGTCAGTGCATGTCAGCCACTGGCATTAGCCTTGTTTGACCCCTTCTGGTTGAGCAATTGAAATGCCACCTTGTCCTTTAGATTCCTGGAGTTGTGTTCTACAACTTTCTCTACTATCACTTCTCCAGAAAACCATCCTAAGATCAGTTTGAAGTTATGCCAAAGCCATGAACTGAATGTCGACCCTTCGACGTTCAATCCTTTTTAGCCGTTTCTTCGACCAGAACCCTTGTGACCTTGCCCTAACCTTTTCCCCTGCATGCATGACTTATTTACTTAATACTTTCTATAGAAACTATTTTCAGTATGCTTATGTGGTATGTGTTTGTGTGTTATTTGATCGCCGCAGAGTCAGAAGCTGAAGGAGCGGAAGAAGTCTTTGAAGATACGTCTGAGTTCTTAGACCCCACTTTGCAAGGCAAGCCTCATTCCTTTGATCATGTCTCACCCAATATTTTTATATGAAGTATATTCACTGTTTCTTACTTGCATGCTTAGTTGAAATACAAGTTATGTTTGAATGACATGAGTAGATATTCCCTAATGAATCATGAAACCCCTTTTTGTTATTGAACCTTCTTATATATGCTTTTGTCACCCTAGGACTCATATACTGAATATCCACATTAAACTTGAAATGGTCAAATACATGAGAAGTTATAATGAAAACCGTTTTGACAAGAAAACTGATAAAAGGGATCAGTAGTGAGGATTGGATGGTATGGAGAGGGTGCGGTGCGCACCAGGGTATGTGAATGTTCCTCACTATTGGTTCATAAGGACGAGAACCTTGTGCTGTGTCTCTATACGAATTGTAAACGTACCAACCACTTGCCTGGTATGGGACAGGCACAACTCAGTAGCTTTTTGGTATTAGCAGTTCCCTGCATGGTTTGACGATCTGGTTTCTCGCGTGGAAACTGGAAGGCCAAGGTTCGGCCATGAGTGATGTGAGTTCAGAAAAATGATGAGAGAAAAAGGCGTAAATGAAGGAAGGCGCCCTAGACCTGATTAAGCCGTGAGCGGCTGTAATCTTAAATGGTCGTATGTCTCGCGTAGACATAGACCAAGGCTATGTGTCCTGAGGGAACATAGACCAGAGAGGCTAGGAAGTAAGGCAGTGGGGAAGACCCACAACGGTACTTGAGACTTAATTGTCTATTTACCGGGCAGGGATACTGTTAATACTGAATTGTAAAAGCGTTGTGTGATCTCGGCCTTGTCACATGTGTATAAGTCACATAGAGCTGATCCGACTTGAAAGCCGAGTGAACCAGTGGATTTAAAAAGAGGTACACCTTTGCAAAGTGTAAAAGAAGTATCAGATACTCTGTACTCCCAGGTTCAGGAGTCTTTTCGTAGTGGAGGTTATCCATGGGTTATAGCACAAGTAATGTTTTGGAATGTTTTCATAATGCGGTTAACAAAGTAGTGACTCATGGGAGACCACTACATCTAATGTTTTTATTGAAAACCTGTTTAATGTTTAAAGTACTATTTTCATGACAAAGTACTGTTTACTGAACAAATAACTTGGAAATCTATATATATCTCTATCCATATGAAACTAAAACCCCTGAATCATATGTTTCACCCTCATATAAATACAATTACTATAATCCCCGGAATGAGTGTTGCTGAGCACCAAGTGCTCACCCTTGCATTTACTTCCAACTGTAGAAGAGGGATTCGAGGATCCCGATTCCCTCAGTTATGAGTTCCCGGCAGAAGATGGAAGTGCCCCGGACGAGCCTACGTTCTAGAAGGATTGCGCACCAAGTCAAGTCAGATGTGGGAGGAGCCACTCCAACCCCGCTGCGGATGGAAATCAAGCTTTTCGTCGTTGCCTTGTGCTTTATGTTGTGTGTTCGGTACTTGGATACCGATTCTGGTTATGATAAACTTGTTATTTTCTTAGCAACTCTACTTAGCGCCATTTTCGGTGCTTTGGCTATGTAATATTGGCCATGCTGGCCTGCTACTTGTTTAATGTTATTACTATGCTTGTGTGGTTTGGAGCTCATGTGACATCCTGCTGTGTGTAACCTACCTGGGCGGTTACCAAGGTGATCCTCAAATGGGGGTCTCACAGCGAATGGTATCAGAGCATGAAGCTTGACTGTAGGTCGTGACCCTTACTAGAATGGGCGTCCCTAAAGTAGAGGATCGCTAGATTATTTGGTAAAAATCTAATTGTGAAAAACCTAATTTGTTTAAGAAAAGCATAATGAGTATTATTTGAAAACTTTCAAAACCATTTTCCTACTTTTAAGTATTCCGTGTCTCATCATCGCAGATGGCCCCTAGTAAGAAGCTAATTCACGGAGACGAGTTGGGATCATGGGCATTGATGCTTTGGATGATGTTGCAATTTCTGGGAGCAAGAGACAATCAGCGACCCGTATACTACGTCCGTCGAGAAGAAGTCGATGGTAGACCTTTTGGTTTCCGTGCCTCGGTGATCGTGTACGAGATTCCAGAGATCGGGAGAGGATCAACAAGAAAGGAAGCTCGTAGAGAAGAAGAAGAAGATGCTATCCAAGACGCTGCTCGTCGTGCTATAGGTACCATACGCCAGCTGTACGATGACTTTCTTATAGATTCTCCTTTCTGTTTTGTACCCTACCAAGTTCCCGGATCGGATCGTCGAACTGTTCATCCCTCCACCAACCAGAGAGACGCCATTCTGACCAAAACCAGAGATGTAGTCCAAGTCTTGGAGTCAAGCTACACTCGGTTGTTGCGTGAGCATGAAAATGCTCGGGATGACCGTCACTATCTGGAAGGAGCGCTTGCGAAGGTTCGCTCAGAACTCCAAGAGAAAGAGAAACAGATTCAGGAGTTGGCTGAACCTAGCAGAGCTCGAGAAGTCGAAGACGAAGGATCGGTGAACAAGAGGAACCGCTTGAAGATAAGACTCACAGCCCGCAAGAGTGTGGGAAGACCTAGGGATTACCTGGGTTATTTTACGCCTGCTTCGCGTGGCATTGTGATCAACACCCCTGCACCAGAATATCCTACTCTCGCGAAAGGGAAGGAAGTTCCTGAGGGCAAAGGAAAAGAGATCGCTACATGCAACACCAACGATTCATCTGAGGAAGAAGAGGACAATGATATGCAATGGGACCCTATGGATGCCGACGAAGATCAAGAAGAGGAAGACCCTGAAGAAGTGGAACCTTGCAGTTCTTCCAAGACCGACAGGAGATCCTAGTTTTCTCTTCAGCTTGACCCTTCTGCTTTAGTGGTTGAGATGCGTTGTGTCTCACTTGTATCAGAAGTCTTGTTCTTCCAAATGGATCGGGGTCCCCCATTTGATGTACTTCGCCACCCTTTTATACTGGTCGAAAGGGTGCCATGTAACAACTGCATCAAACAGTTGTTTGGATGGTTGGGTGCGGTTTTATTGAACCGCTCCTAACTTCCAAGTAGGTTAAGCACGTGTTATTCGTGAAATAACTGCATGTATTAACCTCCTGGCGGTTAGTCTTCTACGTGGAGGAATCTTCGGGATACTTGGAATATTCCCACTATAGGGATAACCGGTCAGATAAATTCCAAATATCTTGGTCGAGAATGTTCTGACCGCGGAATGTTGGCTGACCGCGCAACATCTTCGACATTCTGTTCGCGTATAACATACGAACTTCTGACCGCGCAAAGCCTGTGGTCTGATCGCACGAGGCTTGCGACCTGATCGCGCAAAGCCTGCGACCTTAGGCAGATGCTTCTCAGAATGACTTGAGTTCACACCGCCGGGCACGTGTCTGACTCGAATCTGTCTTGAGCCAACAGTACATTTATTTGAACTGACTCGGGTGTCAATCTTCGTCAGCTAGCCCCCAAATTTAAAGAAAACGAAGGGACGTGTTCACTTTAAATTTAAAGAAATGCATCGGATTATTAACCCGACTCTTCAAATCCCCCGCTTAGTGGCGCACTAAGTAGGACGGTTGGTTCCCCGAGACATGCTCTGGGTTTTATGTGACGGGTAATGATGGCGCTGTTGAAATATTTTTTAACCCGAGGTAAAATTGTAAATGCTTTGTAGAAACCCGAGGCACCTGGAATGCGAACCGTCACCTTGGCGGCTATAAATACCAGGTCCTTGGTTCTGTAAAGCTTCACCATTTTTTCCCACGGCTAAGTCCCTTCCTAGACAACCTTTGATTCTTCTCTTCATACACTTCCTGATGGCAGATTACAACATCATCGAGATTGAGAGTGATGAAGAGAAAATTGTCGAACAGGGACCTCAGATGCATGAAGACTTGTCTCCTTCAAGGAAGAAACCCAAGGTTGACGAGGGATCTTCCAGCGGAACGAAGGTGAAGAATGTAGCAAGTCTCTTTCTTCCTTCAGTTCCTATAACTCTTCCTGTTCATGCATCTCGGCAAGTTAGGCCTTTGACTTTGGAGAGAAACCTTTCTCCATTTCATCCCAATACCTCCACCAGAACGGCCTCTTCTCGCTCGGTAACACGTTCCCGCGAACGAGATTGTCCACATTCTGGTTCCGGCCGACGAAGTTACCCGCCGCCCGTACCGTCCCGACAGGACAAATACCGGCGAATGCAGGATTCTCGTAGTAGGGATCGGGTTCCTGTTCACTCTCGTTTGGGACCACGAGTAACTTCGCCATTGCGTGAGGTCGCCCGAGACCCAACCGAAAGTCACAGGGCGATTCACGGTCCTTACGTTGGTTGTAAAGCCTTTTCGCCTGGCCTACGAGCAGTCGTTTGGCCTGATAAGTTTCGACCAGGGGCCATTGAGAGGTTTTGACGGAACTCAGAACCCATCCGAGTTCCTTCAAATTTATATCACTGCCATCCAAGCGGCGGGAGGCGAAGACAAGGTCATGGCCAACTACCTGCCTACAGTCCTCGCAGGACCGGCTAGAACCTGGCTGTTTAATCAGCCCGAGGGTTCCATCTACAATTGGGAAATGCTATGCGATGCCATCCTTAGCAATTTCCAAAATTGTTACCAAAAGCTGGGTAAAGAGGACGACCTTCATCGGCTACGGCAAACTTCAACCGAAACACTGCGGCAGTTTGTCAAGAGGTTTGTCGGGGTGAGGAATACCATCCCGAACATATCTGATGGCTCCGTTATCAGAGCATTTAAACATGCCGTTCGATACCGGAGATTCACTGAAGACTTGCTTATCCACCCTCCTCGATCAGTGGCCGATCTGTTCGACATGGCCGATCGATATTCCGATGCAGCCGAAGAGGTCGAATGGAACCGAATGGTCGACAAGGGGGACCTACCACCCCAACCAGGCTTCAAGGACGCCAGGAAAGAAGATTCAAGCAAGAAGCCGGAATCTTCATCGGGTGGGAAGTCAAAGAAGTCGAAGAGGAACCGCTCTGGACAGTACCGCGAGGTCGCAGTCGCAGAGAAGCCACCTTCGACCAAAGGTAATAAGTCTTCATTCAAAAATAAAACTGCCTCTGGTGGTCAAAATGTCGACCAGCCAGAAAAGTTAACTAATCCGCAGGAGGGCAAGAAGTGGTGTCCACTCCAAACTCCGCAGGCCACGACCTCAAGAATTGCAGGAGTTGGTTAAAGCAACTGGATGACTTCTACCAGAGAGTTGGGCCAATGCCAACCTTACCACCTAAAGAACAGGCGTGCAGACTTAGGGACGCCGACGGAGATGAGGAAATGTCCTACCAGGTACCTCAAAATCATGTTAATGTTATTTTCGGAGGTTCTTCTTTCGTTTCCAAAAGGCAGTTTAAGGCTTTTTACCGAGAGGTTAACCAAACGGAGACATCCCTTGGTGAACCTCAATACCCCCGTTGGTCGGATACACCTTTAACATTTGATCGCACTGATTGTCCGGCGGGGTTAACACGACCATTGAGGCTCCCTCTGGTCATTACCCCAATCATTAGTAACGCGAGAGTTGAAAGGGTCCTGATCGACGGAGGAAGTTCCCTTGACATTTTGTTGGTCAAGGCACTCGACGAGATGCAAATTCCTCGTTTGAAGATTAAGCCCATAATCCATCCGTTCTATGGGATAATCCCAGGCCCCTCCATGATGCCATTGGGACAAGTGGTCCTCCCGGTCACACTGGGAGAACGAGATAACTTCCGAACGGAATTAGTTACTTTCGACGTAATCGATTGTGATTCGGCTTATAATGCAATCTTTGGTAGGTCAACTCTCGCTAAGTTCATGATGGCAACGCACTATGCTTATCAGTGCGGGAAATTGCCTGGCCCCAAAGGTGTCATCTCGGTCCGAGGCAGTCGCAACGTGGCACTCACGTGCGACCGGCTATCTTTGGAGATGGTCGATCAACTTCCCCTCCGGGACGCTCAGGTCGCCACTGTTACCACCGACACGATCAAGGCTGCTCCTCGACCAGATGAGAAACTCAAATTGGTTCCTTTGTACCCAGACGATCCATCCAAGACAATTCGGGTCGGATCAGCTCTGGATGACAAATAGGAACTCGACCTCGTTGCTTTCCTCCGAGCTAACGCATATGTGTTTGCGTGGAAACCGTCCGACATGCCCGGTGTCCCAAGGGAAGTAATTGAGCACATGTTAGCAATTCGACCTGGACAACGACCAATAAAGCAAAAGCTCAGGCGTTTTGCTGCTGACTGACAGGAAGCCATCCGAGAGGAGTTGGACAAACTCCTACAGGCCGGGTTATCCGTGAAGTGGATCACCCGGAATGGCTCGCCAATCCGGTCATGGTCTGCAAGTCAAATGGCAAGTGGCGCATGTGCGTCGACTACACTAGCCTCAACGCTGCCTGTCCGAAGGATGACTTTCCCCTTCCCCGCATCGACCAGCTGGTCGACTCAACTGCGGGTTGCGAACTGATGAGTTTTCTAGACGCTTACTCAGGATATCATCAAATTAGCATGGCAGAAGACGATGAAGAGAAAACTGCCTTCATCACCCCGTTCGGCACATACTGCTACGTCAGAATGCCGTTCGGTCTCAAGAACGCAGGTTCTACGTACCAGCGCTTGATGCAAAAGACCTTTCTTTCCCAGATAGGGCGTAATCTCGAAGCATATGTAGACGACTTGGTTGTAAAAAGTACAAAAGATTGTCTCATTTGGACGATCTCGCTGAAACCTTCTGTAATTTGAATCGCTTTGGAATAAAATTAAATCCGGAGAAATGTTCTTTCGGAGTTTCTTCAGGAAAACTCCTTGGTTTCCTTGTGTGTTCCAGGGGCATTGAAGTTAATCCTGAGAAAATCAGGGCCATTGAACAAATGAGATCGCCCTCGACCATGAAAGATGTTCAATGCCTGGCTGGTCACATGGCGGCTTTAAGTCGTTTCATATCGCGACTAGGCGAAAGGGGATTGCCTTTCTTCAAAGCTTTGCGGAAGCATCATAATTTTACATGGTCGGATGAGGCCAAAAAAGCATTTCAGGAGGTAAAGACATATCTATCCAGTCCGCCAGTATTGGTGTCTCCCGACAAAGGAGAACCATTGCTTCTTTATCTGGCGGCCACACCGCACGCGGTCAGCGCCGTTCTGATCGCGGATAGGGAAGGAATACATAGACCCATCTACTGTGTGAGCGAGGTACTTCATGGTCCTAAGGAGCGCTACCCTGAGGTCCAAAAGATACTTTACGCGCTACTGATGGCTTCTCGTAAACTACGACATTACTTTCAAGCGCACAAGATCACAGTACCCTCTTCTTTTCCTTTGGGGGATATTGTCCGAAACCCAGAGAAATCTGGTCGAATCGCCAAATGGGCGGTCGAACTCGGTGCCTTCGAGATTCATTTCACGCCCCGCACAGCGGTTAAGTCTCAGGTTTTGGCCGACTTTGTGGTCGAATGGACCAACCCTGAGCCACCCATGCAGTTGGCAGAGGAACTGGAGTGCCCCGATTACTGGACATTGTACTTTGACGGCTCCCGTAGTTTTCAACACTCGGGGGCTGGAGTGGTTTTAGTTACGCCTCAGGGCGAACAGTTTAAGTATGTCATCCAACTACACTTTGTTGTGACTAACAATGCAGCAGAGTATGAAGGTCTTCTTGCAGGGCTCCGGGCAGCAAAATTCCTCGGAGTCCGTCGATTAGTGGTGAGGGGAGACTCACAGCTGGTCATAAACCAGGTAAACAAGGAGTACAGCACCTCCGATGAGACAATGGCTCATTACCTGGGGGAAGTGAGGAGATTGGAAAAACACTTCAGTCATTTCGAAGTCCAATACATCCCGCGAAAGGACAACATTCTTGCAGACCAATTATCCAAAATTGGGTCCTCACGCACATCCGCCCCGGCAGGAGTGTTCATTGAACACTTGGACCGTCCTTCAATCATGACTTCGATTGAGGATGATCCGATAATAGCCTCTGTTACCAACCTCGGTCAGGAACAGGATTGGACTCATCCATTGAGAGTCTATCTTGAACATGGGACCCTACCCGAGGACGAAACCGAAAGCAATCGGTTAATTCGAAAAGCCCGACTGTACAAACTCATAGATGGGGTTTTGTACAGAAAGGGTACTCAAGGAGTATTCATGCGTTGCATATATCAGGAGGAAGGAAAATCCCGCTTGAAAGAAATACATGACGGTGTATATGGTGCACACGCGTCATATCGAACACTGGTCGGAAAAGCTTTTCGACAAGGATTCTACTGGCCTTCGGCACTCGATGCTGCCAAGCATATGGTCAAGATGTGTCCTCAGTGTCAGTTTCACGCCAGACAGGTTCATCAGCCTGCCTATGCATTGCAAACCATTCCCCTCGCATGGCCTTTCGCGGTCTGGGGGATGGATATTGTAGGTCCTATGCCACAAGCGGTCAATGGGTACAAGTTTCTGTTCGTAGCCATTGACACGTTTACAAAGTGGATTGAGGCCGAACCGGTACGCAATATTACCGCATCAGCAGCACAAAAGTTCTTTCATAAGAACATTGTTGCTCGATTTGGTGTTCCAAACCGCCTTACCACCAATAACGGTTCTCAGTTCGCTAGTGGTCTCTTCCTAGACTACTGCGACTAGATTGGAACTAAGGTGTGCTTTGCTTCTGTGGCGCATCCACAAAGCAATGGCGCTGTAGAACGGGCCAATGGGCAGATACTTCAAGGCATTAAAAAACGTGTTTTTGATCGCCTTAAGACTCGCTCGGGGGCTTGGGCAGACGAGCTTTATGCTGTTCTATGGGCACTACGAACTACTTCTAGTCGAGCCACCGGTGAGACGCCCTTCCATCTGGTCTATGGGGCCGAGGCTGTATTGCCTATCGAAGTTAGTATTGGGTCTGTTCCGACAAAACAATACGAACAGATTAATCAGTCCGAACAACGGTCACAAGATCTTATCCTCTTAGAAGAAAGGCGTAATCACGCTTTGGTCAAGTCCGCGGCATACTTGCAAGCTTTGCGCAGGTATCACAGTAAAAGGGTGCGACCACGTAGTCTTCATGTGGGCGACCTGGTCTTACAAAAAATCCAAGATCAGTCTAATCGCAACAAATTCTCCCCGAAGTGGGAAGGCCCTTACACTGTGGTCTCGGTGCCGCGACCAGGTTCCGCGCGGTTAGCCATGGGGGATGGTCGAATTTTGTCCAATACTTGGAACATCGATCAACTTCGCAAGTTCTACGTGTAAGTATTCAACCCCATTTTTCCTGTTCAATTAGCATTTTTTCATTAAATTAAAAATGTTTTGCGTTTATATGATGAATATTTCCCTTTATGCCCATCCACTGTGAATTCGGCTCGGGGGCTGGTCGCACGCGGTCAGATTATTATAACATCCTGGTCGTATTCGCTGGCCGATCTCATAACCACTTTCAGATAAGTCACTCCTAAATAAGCCATTTCTCAACGCACACAGGGCTTTCTGACAAGTCCTTGGTTATCCGAGTGGCTGCTGGTTAGCAAACAAGGCTAGGTGTTATAATAATCATAATTGTTGATTTGATCAGACACCCCTGGTCGTTATATTCATTTTTTCCCCTATGTTTGTAATACTAAGCCTTCAGTATCTACAATCACAGGCAGGGGCTAGGGGGATATGTCTATAATATAAAACAACATAAAACAGAAATATATTCATTTTTGAAAATGAATTTTCATGTGCATTGCATCGTATACAACTGTTTCTTTACAGGTATAGGGATCATTCGATCCCGAGCTTAGTCAGGAGCTTATCTATAAGGGGACTAATCTCCTCCATGACGGCCTCTAGTTGCTCTTCACTCTCGATCTCAACCGGTCCCACTACTGGATTCAGATATGCATCTGGGCCATAGTGAAGTCGAACCCGGCTGAGGATAGCGGAAGCGGCTGAACGAACTCTGGTTCTGATCACCTCTTCTCGTCGTTGTGTATCCTCAGGGAGATACTCGAGAAGTGACTCTGCTTGAGCCATAACTAGGGCAGCCCAGTCCTCTTGGCTGAGATTGTCTCGTATGGTTTCGACCACATCAGCCTTCAGAAGATGAGCCACCTCATTCAGTTTTTCGAAGACTGAACGGCTCAGCTTTCCAATCGCCCTTGTAGAGGCTTCGATAGAATCCTGGAGGAGTTTATTATCCACACTGAGCTGCTTTATTTGACCCGCTTGCGTTACAACAAGGGAAAAGGTTACTCGCATATTCCGAAGACAAGTCTCCCTAAATCAGGAGTCGACTTACCAGCAAGTTGTGACCGTAGTCTGTTATTTTCGATCTCTTGGTTTCTAATCACTGAGATCGAATGGAGCTTCATTGTGGCCGCTTCTTTGTCCTGCAATGCCACCTTTCTGTAGTAAAACAGAAGGAATGGTCATAACCAATTTGTACCTTTACAAATTGAAGAGTAATGATCCTTACTTGCGCAAGCTGTCTCATTCCCTTTGTATGGCCTCGATGCTCGCCGCCGTAGCACGCGATTAGGCCATCATCCGGGATAGTTCCTGTGATGCAAAAAAGGGTCAAAGGTGTCCTATGTACAATTCAGAACACCCAGAGAGGGATTCAACATACCTTCATGAACTTCTGCAAAGAGGCATCTTCCGGACTAATGGGAAGATTTCTCGAAGGCCCGGAAGTGCCTACAGTAGGGACAGTTGGAGGAAGCGCCTGTTGGGTACTGCTTCCAGTCGCCGGTGACTGCGACTGGGTCCTCGTATCTATTTCTCCCCCCGCGGCTTGGACAACTTCCTGGGCCGAGGGGGTGGAGCGCTCCTCACTGGAGGCTCCTGTACCAGCAGTGACTTCAACCCTTCCCGAAGCGGTCGGAGGACTGTGCGCTATTTCTTTTCGTCTGATAAAGGAAAAGAAAGATCAAATGGTAACGATTGGTGACCATCATTTCTAATACAACCATGATAAAGGTTCTAACCTTAATTGAAATCCCATTAGCTTTTGGGATTTCAGAGAAGGTTCTCCTTGAGCACGGGGACAATCATCGTCCGCCCTGATCTTCCTCTTGGAAAACAAGGGCCCTCTTCCCTGTGTGTGTTCCCCTATGAACATTTTCTCAAGAGAAAGATACAGGCTAACAAGAAGGATCTTTACCTGGGCAGTTGATCCCATTGGCGACGTCCCACCCAAGGACCTCGCTGTCTCCTGGGTTTCTGTGGCCGGCACCTCGTGTGCAACTGCCACAAGATCTTGAGCAACCACCTCCGCTCCTGTCTGCGGAGGAGGAGTATTTTCCTCCCTGGGGCTAGCAGGAGTCGCAGGGGGAAGCTCTTCTCCCTACATAAGCACTAGCTCGTCAAATGCACAGGGGGAATTGAAGAAAACCAAACTTTGAGAGGATCTTACCACGGTCGTCCCTTCGACCGGGGAGATAGAAGCAACTGGCCCTGAAGCCTCGGGAGCTTCAGGGGCTAGGGGATTATCCGCGACCACAAGACTTTTGGTGGTCGTAGGGTCTGCTACGGCTGCCTCTGCAGTAGCAGTCATCCCTGCGGAATGAGTTGGAGCGTCGCCGGATGGAGAGCTCGCGATCTTCCTCCTCCAGAGAACTAGAGGGACATCATCGTCCTCCTCCTCCTCGCTCCCCTCTCCCTGTACGACGAAGAAGTAATTCGAGTTCGCGCCTGGAAAGAGCGGTGGGATCTGATATCTTACCGCAGTTCTTCGGGTCGTAGGAGGAGTGCTTCGCGAAGACCCATCCCCAAGATTTAGCCTGACTTTCTTGGGAGCGGGATTCCTCGTCCTGGGTCTCGAGGAAATCTTCTTCACGTTCTTGGTCGTCGGCTTTCCCAAGGAACCAACATTCTCACTGGGAAATGTCGCCTCAGCAAACCTCCCAAGAAGCTATTCACATGGGATTAGTACGGGACAGACATAAAAACCTGCAAAACAGAGGCCAAGTGGAGAATGTACCCTTCGGCGCTCTTGCCTGAGGTCGTCACCGGCATGAATTAAGCTCTGGGGGCGAGGCGACCCTTTAGCACCCTCTATCTCGGCATTGTACGCCCGGAGGAGGTGGTTAGTCCGCCTCTCAATTTCAGCAGAGGACAGGACTGTTATCGAATGCAAGTCAAAATGAATGTATTTCAAGAAAAACATGAAGGTTTTCAGTGTCAGAAACAAATACCTTCGTTATAGTCCAAGGTGCCGTCCGCCATGGACTTAATCTCCCAAGCCGGATGAGCCCTTTCACGCAGGGGGCTCACCCGGTTCTTCACAAAGTCTCGGATGATGTCCCGAGCCGTCAACCCTTCTTCGACTAAGTGAAGAATTACCTCGGCGTGCTTCATGAACTCCGAGTTCATCGCCGGGAGAGTGTCTAACTCGCTTGGCTTCTCTGGTCGCGAGTTTTCAAACCATAACCCGCTCTCCTTCGGCGGGGTACAGTAGAATCACTTCTGATGCCACCCGTGCACTGAGTCTCGCAGGGGTGGAAAGGGATACTACTTCTTATCCCTCAGCGGGAAGTAGATACATCCGGCGGCGTTGGCACTCTTCGACCACGCCGAGAAATAGAATCGTCGGAAGAGGTCCACGCTGGGATACACTCCGACAAACGCCTCGCAAAGATGCTGGAACACCGCCAGGATCAGTACAGCATTTGGGTGGAGGTTGATTAGCTCTAACCCATAATGCTCGAGGACATCCTTGAGGAACTGACTCTCGGGGAATCGGAACCCGCAGCGCAAGTACTCCTCAAAAACCACCAACTCACCCTCTTGGACGGTTGGGGTTTCTTAGTCCTTCTTCGCGGGCCGCCAGTTGATGAGCAACCGCGGAGGAAGGATCTCCTCCTTCTCCAATGCCACTAGGCTCTCCTCAGAGTGGTGACTGGATCGGCTCCAGGACGCCATTTTTGGTGGAGAATCAAAGGAAAAGTTAGCGATTTTTGGGGAAGACAGAAGCTGAGAAGAATGAGGGTTTTGTGCGGCGGAAACGATGAGGGTTTTTGGCTGTGTGGCTTCTTTGAGAAGACATCCGCTTTTTTTATAGACCCAAGGCGGCGCATTAATGTGAGTAACGTTTCGTTTAAAACGTTCCGCTGAGTGTATTCATTTCTCATAATGGATACTGTCTCTGGCGGACCCAATAAAGTGTTCAGGCATTGGATCTGAAACGAAAAGACTTCTTTGTTTCGAAAATTGAAAGTGCAAAAGGACTGAAAAATTTTCAGTACTTTTCAGAAGACGTTTTCCCTTTATATGCTTTGAACATTTTTACGAAAAAATCCTATGATTCAATTTTTGGACGTACGGATGTATTTCTAATCGGGTTGCGGTTTGGTTGAAACTATGCTTTGGATTAAGCTCCGATTCTAATCGAAGTGACGGTCCGACCAAGCCTCAATCTTGGTCGCAACTCAGTTCTAACAGCTGCCTTAAGCCTGATCGCGGTATCAGATCTGGTCGCGGTGCTTTTATAAAAGCGTGATTCTGATCGCAGAACTGAAATTTCCCTGTGTATGAATGGTCGCGAAAGCATTACTCATAGCCATATATTCACACAGAAGATGTAAAGAGTAACTATTTGAAGAAAGAAATTTTTATTTCTTACATTCTTTACATACAAAAGGGATACAGTCGACCAAAGCGTCGACTTGATCCGAAAGGAGTTTACAAAGTTCCCCAAGGGACATGTTGTTGTCAGTAGGATCTACATTGACAACCCCCCAGGGAACTAGCAACTAACCTAAGTCTATCTACATCATCCCTAACAAGAGACGCACTATTGTTCCTAATCAAGTCAGAGAGTTCTCGCTGTCGCTGAGCGTGATCCCTCTCTCAACGGAACTGACGTGTCTCTTCACGGGATCGTTCAAAACATTCTGCTAAATGCAGAATCTTCGAAGACATCTCTTCAGTCTTCTTCTCCAGGGCATTCTTCTCCTCCAGAAGAATCTCTCTGGAAGGAAAAGATGGAGCAGCAGAAGGCTGATCGCTGGAGCCTCCGACCTCCTACATTTGCAAAAATTAGTTGTACTGATTATAACTATCAGCAAAAGGAGAGGAGAATTATTACCTGTCCCAGCACATGGCATGTTGATATAGCCATCCTGGGAAGAGGATCATCAGATGATGGAAGAGTAACCTTCCCACCATATGATTGCTTCGCCAACACAATATGGGAATCATCTGGTCGAGGGATAATCACCGCTTGCCGACCAGAATATTGATCATCCAAATAAAAGTTGGAGGTATTGGGATGAAATGGAGAAAGGTTTCTCTCCAAAGTCAAAGGCCTAACTTGCCGAGATGCATGAACAGGAAGAGTTATAGGAACTGAAGGAAGAAAGAGACTTGCTACATTCTTCACCTTCGTTCCGCTGGAAGATCCCTCGTCAACCTTGGGTTTCTTCCTTGAAGGAGACAAGTCTTCATGCATCTGAGGTCCCTGTTCGACAATTTTCTCTTCATCACTCTCAATCTCGATGATGTTGTAATCTGCCATCAGGAAGTGTATGAAGAGAAGAATCAAAGGTTGTCTAGGAAGGGACTTAGCCGTGGGAAAAAATGGTGAAGCTTTACAGAACCAAGGACCTGGTATTTATAGCCGCCAAGGTGACGGTTCGCATTCCAGGTGCCTCGGGTTTCTACAAAGCATTTACAATTTTACCTCGGGTTAAAAAACATTTCAACAGCGCCATCATTACCCGTCACATAATACCCAGAGCATGTCTCGGGGAACCAACCGTCCTACTTAGTGCGCCACTAAGCGGGGGATTTGAAGAGTCGGGTTAATAATCCGATGCATTTCTTTAAATTTAAAGTGAACACGTCCCTTCGTTTTCTTTAAATTTGGGGGCTAGCTGACGAAGATTGACACCCGAGTCAGTTCAAATAAATGTACTGTTGGCTCAAGACAGATTCGAGTCAGACACGTGCCCGGCGGTGTGAATTCAAGTCATTCTGAGAAGCATCTGCCTAAGGTCGCAGGCTTTGCGCGATCAGGTCGCAAGCCTCGTGCGATCAGACCACAGGCTTTGCGCGGTCAGAAGTTCGTATGTTATACGCGAACAGAATGTCGAAGATGTTGCGCGGTCAGCCAACATCCCGCGGTCAGAACATTCTCGACCAAGATATTTGGAATTTATCTGACCGGTTATCCCTATAGTGGGAATATTCCAAGTATCCCGAAGATTCCTCCACGTAGAAGACTAACCGCCAGGAGGTTAATACATGCAGTTATTTCACGAATAACACGTGCTTAACCTACTTGGAAGTTAGGAGCGGTTCAATAAAACCGCACCCAACCATCCAAACAACTGTTTGATGCAGTTGTTACATGGCACCCTTTCGACCAGTATAAAAGGGTGGCGAAGTACATCAAATGGGGGACCCCGATCCATTTGGAAGAACAAGACTTCTGATACAAGTGAGACACAACGCATCTCAACCACTAAAAACAGCCAAGTCTACGGCCTAAATTAGATAGTTCTTACAAGCCTTCCTGGCTTTATTCTGTACATTTACATAGGAAAAACCTTTCACCTGTGAAGGGGTTTTTCTACCACTTTGTAACCTTTTTTCACCTATAGTGAAATCCTAACAGGACGTAGGGCTATTACTCCCACCATCGAGGGCCCGAACCTGTATAAACCTCTCTGTGCTCCTGTTCACCATTGTTCTACATACCTTCCCGGAGGGTCATCTTGAAAGGTCTCACTATTACAAATTTTGCATAAGTTCGGCTGAGGACTCCGAGTCCGAATCGTCGACAACTTGGCTGTTTTTAGTGGTTGAGATGCGTTGTGTCTCACTTGTATCAGAAGTCTTGTTCTTCCAAATGGATCGGGGTCCCCCATTTGATGTACTTCGCCACCCTTTTATACTGGTCGAAAGGGTGCCATGTAACAACTGCATCAAACAGTTGTTTGGATGGTTGGGTGCGGTTTTATTGAACCGCTCCTAACTTCCAAGTAGGTTAAGCACGTGTTATTCGTGAAATAACTGCATGTATTAACCTCCTGGCGGTTAGTCTTCTACGTGGAGGAATCTTGATACTTGGAATATTCCCACTATAGGGATAACCGGTCAGATAAATTCCAAATATCTTGGTCGAGAATGTTCTGACCGCGGGATGTTGGCTGACCGCGCAACATCTTCGACATTCTGTTCGCGTATAACATACGAACTTCTAACCGCGCAAAGCCTGTGGTCTGATCGCACGAGGCTTGCGACCTGATCGCGCAAAGCCTGCGACCTTAGGCAGATGCTTCTCAGAATGACTTGAGTTCACACCGCCGGGCACGTGTCTGACTCGAATCTGTCTTGAGCCAACAGTACATTTATTTGAACTGACTCGGGTGTCAATCTTCGTCAAGACTCATCTACTGGTAATTGCTGTGCCAAGGCCTTACTAACAGCCTATTGGGCTCTTCCGATGTCCTCTGGGTCGTTTGAGTCATTGGAATCATTGTCTTCTGGCCTATGATGTGTCGATGGCTCTCCTATATGCAGTGATCCACCTCAATGAAAAAACATTGACGTTGAGCATGGAATAATTGATGGGGTGCTAGATGACCCCGCTATGTCAGTCCCCCACCTAGATAATGCGTTGTGTCGAGCAGGATGTGTGCCGGAGGTATTGGGGTGTGCAAAGGAGGGTCGAGGAGACCTTGGGCTTGGTGGGCGCCCCACAGTCTGTCTTGGCACAAATGCGTCACTAGTACGACCTCAACTCAGGTCGCTCATGAGTCATCGAGCACTAGTGTTAATTGCACAGATGGTGCTAGTAAACTCCGTACGACACCAGTGACCTCCACGTGCTATGCCAGATAAAATCCATCTAGTTTGCAGCTCGATGGCAGTTGCAACGTCGAACTGAAAAATAAAAGTAATGTATTAGTTAGTGAAATGAGTAAATGATAGATACAAAAGGGGAATTATCGTTAGAACATACCGAACAATGTATCCACCTTGGCCAATCAGAATCAAACCCTAAGTGCACACTATATGAATGCGGTATATGCGTTGGCGTATCCTCAGGCACATGAGAAAGCCGTGTGTGGGTACGGAGCATGTACCAGTCAAGATACGCTTGGTACGTAGTGTGATCGTACAATCGATCCTCTGTAATTACATCAGTCTGTGCATTCTCATTCCACTCCTTGTCGCGCCTCGAAACTGGGACTACGACTACTCCTGTAGAGACCTAGCTCGTTGCAGCTAGTCCCATATATGCATAGCATACACATACCCTTGACGTCCCAGGATAAGTCAAGCACAGGAGTATATCACATTGCAACAGAGTAACTTACAAAATAGTTAAGCAGTGTGGCCTGCTGGCCTTGATATTACATAAGAAGATTACAATGCCTTCACGACATTCATGGTTTAGCAAAATAACATCTACACAGCAGAAGGTAGGTGACCCACCCACAAAGAGAAGTGGACGGCAGAAAAACACACATCAGGGAAATGACGGGACTGACGCTCCTCCTTCTGGATCCACAAAGTACTCCATGCCCTCATCTTGATCAAGGTAGGCTCCATCTATTGAGTTGAATGTTGCAAGGGTGAGCACTTACGTACTCAGCAAGTCATAGGTAAGAGTAGATACATATAGTAGTGATGATATGAATCTAGACTAGTCAAGAATTATGGATGTTTGTAAAATAACCTTTTCCTTTCTCATCTCATCTTATGGCAGCACTTTTCATAATATAACATCATCATTCATGTTCACTAGATTATAGCACTACCGCGATACGTCGACACACGACAGCCCACGGCAGCACTCCTTATCATGACAACACATGTCATTTGGGTAATCTTGATTAAATATATTTTATTTAGAAAATAATACTTGTGTCACACCCCGTGGATTTAATCCACCGCAGCAGACTCCTATAAACCCGGGAGCTCGGAGTATTCGAATACGTTTTTAACTCTGCAGAGAGGTACCAATTTACCCGCAAGATATTCCACTTTCAAGCCCATCCTATCAAAATGATTAGACCCCTCCTCACAACCATGTGTGAGTGGCAAGGTGGAGATAACAAGAACTTTTGTTATGTCTCACTCACAATTCACCCCCGACCCTGTGGATCTCTCGCAAAACACAGTTGTGGCGGGCTATACCCCCACCCTTACTCATTTCCCCATTGCTGGGTCTAATGTCAGATCACCTTCAGTGATAGTGGGAGTCAGACTCCATATCAATCATCACAACACATCTCATGCAGGGGTTTCATGTGCGATCCACATAAGTACTTGTTCAGGCCTGTCCCATACCAGGCTTGCGGTTAGCACGTTGTTCATGCCACTAGACGCACAACACAAGGTTCTAGTCCTTATATGCCAGTGACCAGACCATCCACAACCCTGCACCTTCAGTGCCTACATTCCTTTGCAGTCTAGCACCTCCAGTGCTACAGCCATCCATACCAATTTCTGGTCACGGTTAGGGGTTTATTTCATGAATATAAGTATATAGATACATATACTTAATATAGTTCATGGCTCAAAACTTGTTTATTTCACATTTCACAGATAACCAGTCTAGTACTGCCAATTCATAAATCAACCATTCTCAATCTTTCACATGCAATATTGCCTATATTCAAGGTTATATTATAGCAACATTTAAAATATAGGTTCAAGATGACCAAGGATATGACTTGCCTTCCGCGTCGTAAGAAACAGCAGTTGATGACGGGTCAACAGCGAAGTCCTCAAATTCAGCTTCTGAATCTGCTCGACGATAAACCAAACAATACACACAAATATTACTTATATATTAGAATGATTTAGGATCTATATGCAGATATGCTTAACAAGGATAACTGAACGATACTGGAGATAATTGAGATTGTAAACTGAACTGAGTCAAGATCTAGGGTTTCAAGGAATTGGCTAAGGATAGGTTTTAGATGCTCTTAGGATCTCAAGGTTACAATAAGAACATCAATTTTGTGGCTGGTTTGATCAAAAACAGCGAATGTCAGCGGATTGACATTCGGATTAAGATTCTGACATAACTTCAAGGAAAACTAGAGAGCTTATCTCAAGTTATGACAGTAGAAGAAAATGTAGATCATAACTCTAAAAATTCAGTGGACAAAGTGGCTTTCAAAATGCACAATCAGAAATGAGTAAACAAGGCAATGCCATTGGCTGGCATGCACTGGAATAGTGTCAAAAACTAGGGTTTAGCGGCAAGTATAATTCAAGGGCTCAAATCAAGTTGTGATAGAAGAATAAAATGTAAATCACAACCTTAGGAATCTAAGAGACAAAGTTATGCCCAAAATGCACATCTGGAAGGGAGTAAAAAGGGCTAATGCCACTGACTGACATAGTCTGGCATTGATCTTGACATGGCCAGAAACTAGGGCTAGGCATAACTTTTGATCTAGAGCTCCAAATGATGCACCACTTTATCTGGGAGGTAGGCAATGATAACAGGAACAAATCATTCAACAGGATCTAGGGCAAAAGATGGCTAGAAGGTGATGAAATTCGAAGGAGAAGTGTGGTGGCGACACGGCACAGTGAAGCTACTGGACAGAAATCTTGGCATGGCTATAACTTGAATTCTGGGCAGTTTCAAAGATCGAGCTAGAAGACAAATATGCTCAGGAAGTTGAGGCACACCTGAAAGACAAAGTAGATGAAGCTGAAACGGCCAGGAATAGGTTTCCGGTGAACTGCGCCGGAGAAGAAGACACTGCCATTTGGGGGTTTTCGATTTAGGCCGAATGAACTCGATTCCAAGCTTGGGAAGTGAAAGAGAGATAAGAGGAAGTTACCTGAACGGTCAATTTGGCCGGAGGATGGCCGGAGAAGCCTGGCGACAATCGCCGGTCTCTGGAGAAGCTCAAAATTGGGGAAAGCTTCGGTTGAAGCTCAATCGGGAGATCTTGATGCATAGGCTTGCTGGAAATGAGTCACTGATCATCTTCTTCCACAAAATCGAGAGCTAATTCGGGCTGAATTAAGCTACATTGCAGGAATAGGGTAATCGGCAATTCCGGTGATCGCCGGCGTTAGAGGTCACCGGTGAGCAATTAAATGGTACAGCATGATGAGTGAGATGAGAGGAACTCACTGGTGCTGTTAAATTGGCAGGAGATGCTGTGGAATGAGTTGGCACCGTGAAGCTTCTTGCTGGACTCGCCGGAGAAGACGACGACAGCGAGAGAGTTTGCAAAATTGGCTAAGTCCTGGTGAAGAGGAGATGATACAAGGCACTGGTGGTTTAAATAGAGCAGTGGGTGAAGCTTGCAAGGATTTACAGCCTTGAATTTGTGTCAGATGACAAGATTTGCCGGGCGCAGAAGCAGCAACGGCGAGTGGCGACGCCACTGTGCACTGGTGAGGTGACTGCTGATCAAACCATTGCTTCATCGGGACGCAATGCTGTTGGGCGGTGCAAGGCAGTGGAGACAAGGGCTGGCAAAGCACAGTGACGTGGCAAGAAAATGCTGACAATGGTCGCGCACGGGAGCAAGCTGTTCAACGGCGTTGCCACGACGATGGCTGGGGCGTGGACGCGTGTGCACATGCAGATTCAAGTGAGCACGAGCTCAGGCGAGGCGAGGCGTGGCCGGCGGCGAGCAAGCGCGGGGCAAATGCACGGCGATCTCTGGTCGTGCACAGCAGCTGCTGTCCTGGTCGAATTTGGGCTTGATTGCAATTTCCAATTCTTGATTTGGACTGAACTGTAAATCTGGAGATTTGGAAGGTTTGATCTGATTTTGATTCTGCTGTTTTGGTATACTTAATTCCATAGATGATTTGGCACAGCTAGAAGATAAAGTTTGAGACATTTGGATGGCTTTTGATATGAACTGAAAACAGAGTAGATTAGGGTAAAATAAGTCTGAAACTTATTGATCTCGAATTCTAGGATTTAGGGTTTGATTTTGAGATACTCATATAAGAAGAATTTGTGTTGAAAAGCATTTGGAAGATGTTCCCTGAATCAGATTTGAATTTGAAGATGATTTGCAACATTTTGCCTTTTTAGGTTTTTGGAAAATCTGAAAAAAAGACTGATCTGCGATACTCTTGGACTGATTTGCGAAAAAGGTTCAGATGGTGAAATCTGGCTGCCAACCTTTTGGATTAAGGTATTGGCATACCCTTGATCATAATCCAGGAATAATCTGGTCTGAACTTGGCTAAGATTTTGATTAAATCTGAATTTCTGAAACTTAGGGTAAAAGGTAATAACAGATATTCTGTTTTCGAAAACAAAAAAGAGTTGATAATTCTGGAAGTTAGGGATAGAATTGAATCCGGGTTCTGAAGGCTTTTAGATTTAGGATAACTGATAGATCAAATCTGGAAAGTCAGATCTTGACTTGGGGTCACAGGATATATTTGAAGAAATTAGGGCTAGAACAGAATAAAGCTGAGGCTGATTTGGCTGATCTAGAAGAGACATATGCATGCATGATTTTTAAGAAAGAACTTTTCACCCCAAAACTCAGGATGTTACACTCCTACACCTATCTGTCATTTCTATGCGGTCAATTGTTGGATTGTCTTCCTTGCCTAGTCTACCTATATAATAAAATGGAGGTAATGTTAGGTATTGAAAGAGAAATACATAATTTAAATATTATGCATGCATGGGTGCACCTGTGGACCTCCTTGGGAGATGCCCATCACGTTCTCTCTCCGAAGGTAGAGTCTCCTGATATAATCCAAACTGGCGCATCACTCATTTTGGGTAGTACGGCTCCACCATATGAGAGAACACAAAATGACGTCATGTCATCCTACAATCATTGCCCGCTGTGCACATCATCGATATGCTATGAGGTGCAATGCTTTGAATGAAATTTGGTGTCCATAGACACTATATGACTCGTGACTCGTGGAGTAGATCGAAATCCCCTTGGTACGAGACATAGCACCGACGAACCTAGGTCGTAGACCATCTCGGTCGACCTTGTAGTCATCTCGTGCCCATGGTTGGGCGGTCAACCCAATCATGGATAGCCTTCGGCTTGGGATACGGATGCACCGGTCGATCCAAGCGTGGCCGGCCAACTAGAAAATGCTCCCAAGACCATAGCTACAGTAAGAGGGAGCATGCGGACAATATGAACTCTGGTGCGTTCTGGACACACACATCCCACAACCCCTGGTATGTTGCACAAAGTACGGACATAGCCCAGTTGTACCGGGGAACATACCCAAGTTGGGCATCGACAATGCTCTCCATTAATGAAATGAATCATGGGTGAACTGTGTCCCCATGTGTAGATGGGAGCAAGACATACTGGAGCATAACCAATAGGTATGCGAATAAATGCTGCCATACAACATAGTCCAGTGCATCAGGTGGGCACTCAAGGTAGCGCAACAACAACCTATGTGGCACACCACACCTAGATGACGGGATCTGATATGCCTGTTGAATGATGTTAAACCTAATGTGTACCTGTGTGCGCTAGTCTGCTGGCGGCAGTGATGGAGCAATGGGTGATTTCATGGCAGGTAGGTCTAGGAGCATACCCACATACTCCAACGTGATCGTCATTTCCACCTATCGAAAATGGAACGTGTGTGTCTCAGAGCGCCATCGATCCACCAATGAGGTGACCAATGACCTGTCCAATGTGAGGCTATGACCAGTCTGCAGCATACAAGCAAAAGGTAATAAACCCGCATCTGCGAGAACATGAGCGTATCTCGCATGAAGAGGCAAGTGTAGGATCGAGGATGCCGACTAGAGGGAGGGTGAATAGGAGGCTTTAAAACTTTTCAATTAAAAACAATATTTGCAAAGAATAAGAACAAAACAATATAGCACAAATAAAGAGAAGAGAGAAGAAGACAAACACAAGGATTTTTTCCAAGGTCTCAGAGACACGTCCGGTCTCCCTACTCCTCGTTGAAGCACTGAAACGAATGAGTCTTGCTTCAACATCCACGAAGGATATTTCTCACTAGTGGTTGCTCCTTGTCCACTCTAGAAAGGCGAGCACCGATGCCTTTTACAATCACTCTGAGCCTCTTCAACAATCTCCAAACAGAAGATGTCAACGACCACGCCACCAAACCGTCTAGGTGAGAGCGTTCACCAAGAATAACAAGCTGCAAGGTCTCTTCTAGACCTCCAACATGCACCGAGAAACTCTAAGTATACAGATTATATGAACAAAAACACTCGGTGGATCACAAAGCTCAAGACTTGATCAACAGATCAAGATTTTTAACTCTAAAACAATGCTCAAGTGTATGTATGAGAAGAAGACTGTTTGGTGTGTAAAACAATAGCTCAAAGCCACTATTTATAGCCTAAAGAATCAAATTAGCCATTGGAGCTCGCAAACAAAAGAAATAGTGCATGCTGACAGTGAGCATGGGTCACGACTAGTGCGAAGTAAATCTTGGAGAAAACTCAGCTAGCCATTTGAGGTCGAAAAAGGAAACAAAACAGCACATACTGACAGTCAGCATCTACCTCAACTGCTGACAAAAATTACGGATAAAACTTTTCTAGTCGTTTGTGGTCGCAAATGGAAACTAACACCTCATACTGACAGTCAGCATCACATGCTGACAGTCACTATCGACCACAAAAATGACCAGTTAAAACAGAAACTCAAAACAATCAGCCCGAGGTCGAAACTCATACTGACAGTCAGCAACACATGTTGATAGTCAGCATAGGTCAAAATATTTCAGCTCAAAAAAACACGCTCTCTGGACAAATGTCAGTAAACAAAACTGACAATTTATACTGACAGTCAACATAGCATACTGATAGTCAACATGGATTAAAATAGTTATAACTTTTGATCCAGAGGTCTGATTTAAGTGTTTGACAGCTTGTTTGAAAGATAATTTAAAGGGATATCTTTTTGTCAACAGAAGCAAAAGTCAGATCTATCTAGATCTTTCTAGAAAATGCAAAAATACTTTTGATATCCAAAACTCATCTGAAAAACCAAATCTTTTCAAAACAAATCTAGCCAAAAAGAATGAATGCAGTGACCTAAGAGTTTCTCGGTTTATGTTGAAAATGCAGAGAGGACTTGCAACCCCTCTTTATAGTACGGTTAAAACTAAAAAGAAATTTATAAACCGATTAACCTCCAAAACCCTGAGATCGGTAAAAATAAAACTCATGTTATCTCAGGTCCTTTGCAACTTCATTTCTGCGATTTGCGTCTTGTCTTTGTTCCTTGTGACTTGTGTTTTATTTCTTTCACGTTGGGTTCATCTTGATCATCTTGCACATCTTCCCAACAAAGCTCTGTATCAAATATCTCAAAAACACAATTAGTTTGAAATACTTTTTTTCATTAATCATCAAAATCAGGTATAATGGCCTAGATGCAACAGCAAGTACTTCATGAGAGCCCTCAATACAAGTGGCCCAAGATCTCAACCTCACGACAATAGATGCCCACGATGAGCATTATCCCACCTGCCACTTAGCAGCTCTAGAAGACGTATATCCTCGTCGGCCATATTTGCAGAAATTATTTATCGTTAGCATAATAATTTCAAATAGAATGAAGAAATGAGTTAGGGTATGACATCCAATAATAGAATTAGATTAAAAACTTCAACAAAATAGCACATTACATATCAAAAGTAATAACATCAAGTTTTCTTTGAGGTTTGATAATACATGACTTATTGTGACATGGTTCAATATTATGCGTTACTATTACATATGGGAATACTATGTTGATGGGCTAGGTGCATCCAGACAATTCTTTTTGGTATGCTTTGTTTGTTTGCAAATCAAGCATTTTCTACTTGCTCCCTTTCTGTGATTCATCCATGTCATTGTGTAAGCAACGTCTCTTCCGACGACCAGATCCCTTTCTCCTGATGTTGAAATCTGGGATCCATCTGATCTCACCAGATGAAATTACTCTGTAATCACTAACCTTCATGAAGACCCTCCAAATTTGCTAAAGGTTATGAAGGCTGAAGTATTCAAAAAGGTATGGAGATGGGCTTATGCCAAGTGTCGCACATGCAGCAATGACATGCAAACAGGGCTTGTATAATAACATTGCTTTGTTACATGTGCACTCTGCAACATCCCCCATAACGACTTCGTGTACCTTGCCGGGTCTGAGATGTCCGTTAACTCGCTTCTGGTGCAGTCGGACTAAAATTATCTATGCAATCGGTTGATGATCTCCACCTCATGCATCTGGGCCTTATTTATCCGAAAATTCATGTATTCCTACACCATGTCTGGTAAGATTCTAAATAGATCATCGACTAACATCTTGGTTGCAAGGCTTCTGTTGTTGAAATATTGCGTAGTGCGATACTATGTCATCTCCACAATTGCGGTCAATGGCAAGTATCATACCCCCTTCAAAACATATTTACAAACTTCAGATAGATTTGTCGTCATAATACCATACCTTGCCCCACCCTCTTCATGCAGTAACGACCACTTCTCTTTCTCTTTGTCAATGATCCATTGTGAAAATTTGCTAATAGCATCCCCATTACTAGCCTCAGACCCTTTCTTAGATGTGTACTTCAGTGTTAACTCCTCGAGCTTCTCAAAGATAGTGTCAAACTTGCTTGCTTGGTTCTGCGAGCAGAGCCTTTGAAATAGGTCCATAATTTGTTTGCTCCGGAATCTGGTGAACAAGTTGGCAGCAAGATGTCGCATGCACCAATGGCTCACCACGTCCTCCCCACTTGTAAGGTGGAGTGGGAGCACTCTGCATTATCTCGATGGCTGTGAGCAAGGTTCTGTGTCAATCAAAAATAATGCAGATCTTCTCAATATCTCTTACAACTGCTCACTTCACATTGACCAAAAACCACAACAATTTTCTGTGCTCTCGGCTTCTATAATTGTATATGCTAACGGAACCAATTGATTATTAGCATATGCAGTAACTGCAATCAAAAGTGTCCCTTTGTACCTCCCAGTCAAAAACGTGCCATCCACACATAACACCAGTCAACACCATGTAAATGTCTTTATGCAATGCGGGTATGCCAAGAACAAATGATGCAGAACTCCTGTGTTCTCTACAGGACTGCCATCCGGGCCAATAGCTGTATGATCAAGCATATCCACAAATGTGCCTGGGTTCGTTAGTTCAATGTTTCAAAGCAACCGCACCACTGTGTTGTATGCATCCTCATATGTGCCGTACATGTCCTCAATTACTTTCTGTTTTGCTCTCTATGCCTTGGTGTAGCTGATACAATAACCACATCGATCAACCACTTGCTTTGTGATCTCTTTTGGCATTATTGATATGTTCCCCCGCACTGCGGGTTTGATGATGTTGCTTACATATGCCACACTCATGTTTCTATGGTTGTCCAATGCCTCAGTAAGCATGCATGTGTGGGCAGTAACTCTCGTGACCACAAAATCAATGTCATCCTTTGGTTGCATGGTACGAACCCTCCACGCGCAGCCCGGTGTAACACAAGTGATAGCATATAAACTAGGGGTAGACTTCACTCTATACTGTCGGTTGAGTGCAAGAGAATATCTAGCCACACCATTTTGTACATCTTCTTTCGTTCGAAACTCTTGCTCCAGCTGGATGCTATTTTTCTCAAAAAACCATCTTGAGTTATGATCTGTCGACAGCACTGCCAAACTGAATCCAGATTCATCAAGCCATTGTTCAAGGGTTCTGAAATGATCTTCGTTGGAATCATCAGATGCTTCGGAGTCTGTCAAGTCATCATCGTCAAACACAATTTCAAGACCCTCCTAGAACTCACACACATCAACACATGTGTGGCAAAAAGTTTCTAACCATTCACTATCCCTGAATGTTGGTGGAATCGGTGCATTCATTTCTCTTTCCCATGTGTCGCTACTATGGTCGGCGTCAACATCACCCTCCGACAATTCTAGGTCGCAAAATCGGACATAAACTACAAAACATTTGCCCAAACCGCCTTCAAGGTTCTTCACTCTCCTCACAAACGAGCCCATGAGTTGTTCCCTTTCAGTTCGTGTAACACCTAGTATGGGCCATTGGCGGTCTCTTTCACAATGAGCCCCTTTACTTGAATTGTCTCATGTTTTACAATTTTGCCAAACAAACTAAGTATCTATAATTTAAGATCTGTGAAAGATATGTTATGTATTTTAAAATTGGCCATGACATATTTGTGATGGCTCATATCTACACCGTATGGCTCATATCTACGCCAAAAAATTTGCAGAAATTTTTGGATACTCCATTCCCTAAATAAAATATTCACACAACAAATTATAAGTAACATGTTATGATTTTTCAATCACATAATTAACATAATAAAAATTACATATCAGATGGATGTTACAGATAACACAAAAATATTGGCCAAAATTACAAATATTGTTTCAATATTTACATATTTTTTGAGTAGATAATTTTTCATGAATATTTTTTTTACAGTCTTTTAAGCAAATATATTTGTATTTTCAACCAAAATTTTTAAACACTTACAGATATTTATATACAATTTTGTACATAGAGGTTTTCATTTTTTAACATTTATCAAATTTTTTACTTATCTTTCTTCACATTTACAAATATTTATACATATTTTTTATTTACCAACTTATAAGTGCTCTCCTGTTTGTTCAATTGATTTTTGTGAACATAGATATGTATTTTAACACAATTTTTAAAAGGATAATTTTTAACAGATTTTTTTAACACATATGTTTTGTATTTTTTATGATATTTGTAACATATATTTTTAAACATTTACTGATATATTATAGATACATTTACAAATATTTTTAATGGATATTTTTCTATGATATTTTTAACATTTGCAAATACATTTACAAACTTTACAGATATATTTTTAAACTTAGAAATGCTCTCCTTCATCTATACCTTTTACAGATTTGTTTTATGGATAATTTTTTATATTTACAAAATATTTGTGCCTATTTTAAAAAATTAAAACATGCATGACGATATTCTTAAAAAAATATAACATAACTACTGTACATTTATTTTAACAACAAAATATTAAACTAATGATTGAGTCATATAACAACTAACATAAACTGTTAACATCTATTTAGTTGCTAATCACGTATTTAGCACATAAATCAGCAAAATTTAATTGCATTTTGATGAAACTTAGCACGTTTGGAAGATCTTCCTCTGAGCTACAACATTTTCAACTACACTAATTTCAAATAACGACTAGATTTGAAGAAAATTTGTTTGAAACAAAAAAATTTTAAGAAGAGCTACAGAACCGAGAAGTATTGAGAATTTAGAATGCATGAGAGAGAGTTAACCGGGGAGGGTGAAATCGAGACCAGGGGTGAAAAATAGGCTCGCCCAGATTGAGACCTAGCCTTGGTTTTCGCACTAGATTCGCCCAGATTTTAATATGCGGAATAACGGGATCTTACTCGAAAATACCAAAACTCAAAGTAATTGCACAACTCTTTATTTCAAAGAGGGCTTTACATGTCGAATGTTAGGCACACTTGCCTACGTCAAAGGAACTATAAGTGTCTAAAACTCAAATAAGTTCTATGACTTTTCGATGATCTAAACTAGACCTATTACAAGGTATTTATAGTCCAATCGTATGAATATGTATCAGACTCAATAATCTAAACGTATTAGACTCATATAAGTAACTAACTGACTAATCCTAAATGGATAAGTTTAGTTATATATATTCGGATCGGATTATAATTCCGAACAGAGTTTGAATCCTTCCCAAGGTCGCAAACCTTTCCAAAGTCGCAAACCTTGTCGTGGTCGCGAATCCGTTGCGAACTCGACCTGAGATCTTCCCGAATCATGACTCCCTTGTTGAGAAGGAGCCAACTCCTGTTGGTGATCAATTATGAAGATGTAGAGAACAACTGGGAGCTTTGGAACGAACACACGATGAGCAATGCTACAATCGTCGGATCAAATGTACGGATAAGCGCTCATGGAGCTTGGCACCTCCGTCATGGATTGTGGCCTTGGCCACTCGCGGATAGCCTTCTCCTTGTCGAGGTTAATACCATCACCGATCCCAAAGCTAGGATTGCGAAGTTTGAATAGTGGCGTCGTAGAGACAAGTTGCATAGCGCGTTGTTTTTTTCCGGAAAATTCGCTAAACAACCATCACTTTCCATACACGATGCAACACAATCCTCTTGGCTAACTGGACGCATCACGCTCAGCACACACTTTGATCATGCATTGACAATCCGTTTCGCCTGATTTGCTGTCAACAAGTTCTTGGTGTCGACGTGGTTGTTTTTGCTGATGATGAATTTCGTCCCATCCTTTGTGAGGTCGTATTCTTGAGCTCTTCGGTGGTAATGGGAGTCACGATCGTACAAGAACGGACTTCCAAAAATCACTTGGCAAATATCGATGGGGATGACATCGCATTGAACCTCGTCGATGTAATGAGCGGATATTGCAAACTTTAGAGTACACTGACTCTTGATTTGCTGATTCATGTCGGAAGTGAACTATCCCAGAGGATATGGTCAAGTATGATGAGTCGTCTGCAAACCAAGTCGTCGAACTAGCCCGGAGGAGACCAAATTCTTTTGGCTTCCGGGGTCGAAGATCGCTGCGACCACCTCGTGCTTCACCTGTATGTTAACAGTGAACAAGTCCTCTGTCGGGTTGTGGTCAATTGATGAACCCGAACCTTGCTCATTTGGCATTGCCATTAGAGACAAGGTCGTGTCACCTTTTCAATCGAATCCAACTGGATGATTTCCTCTACGAGCGGAATAGAAGTAACCATAGCTGTTCGTGTGCTTGGTTCATCCCTCCTTGTTTTTTCTGGTCACAGTTCAGGATGAAATTTATAACACTTCTCTTTTGTATGCCCAGCAACATGACAATGCTAACAAGTATTACCCGTATCGTGGGTACCCTCTTCGGAGCTCGTCGTGGTTGAAATCTCCCTCACGTTCTTGTCTTTGCGGGTCTTATTCTTCTTCTCAATCGCCCAAGCAGTCGTGCTCGCGGTCGAGATGTCTTGAACTCTGAATAGGCTTAGCTCAGCACTGATTATCTTCTGAAGTCCAGACGTGTATTTTTTGAACGTATGGGTGTCGGAAAGTGAGATGCCAAGGACCATTGCTTGTCTTCGGAACTCTATCGTGTAGTCCTGGACAGATTGGTCGCACCGTTGGTACAATCTGTGCCAACGTTCCCATCTTTCCTCAAGGTAACCCATCGGATAGAATTCTTGTCGCAGAAGTCGTTTGAATTGACCCCACGCAAGGTCGTCAGCTTCACCACTAGTGACAAGGGCCTTCCACCAAGTCTTGGCGTAGTCCTTCATCTTCAAAGGTACGAACTTCACCTTTTGAGCGCTACTGAACCCTTTCAAGTTAAAGTAAGTCTCAAGCTGGGCGATCGAAGAATCCAGTTTCTCGGGACCGATCACCCCATCATATATGGGTATATCAATCTTAGCGTCGATCTTAAACGATCCGACAGCTAAGGAGGTGTTGGCGAGGTCGTCGGTCTTGTGGTCGCCTTTGTCTGCCCTACGCAAATCTTTACCAGTCTTCAGACACATAACATTCCCTACTTTAGGAAGTACAATCATGGCCTGTTGCTTAATCCAAGCAAACACGGTTTCCATGTCGGTGGAGAGTTTAGCCACTTGTTCGGCTAGGTTAGCTTGAACGGAGGTATCGTTAGACATTATCGGAGACGCAGCTATAGAAACTGTCAATTGATCGCCTAGAGTTTCGCCGGAAGTTTTGTAACCCTGGCGAGTCTTCATTATCCACAGGATAGGAAAGTTGTTCTGATACCAACTTGATCCTTTTGAGACATAGCCTTGGTTTTCGCACTAGGCTCGCCCAGATTCTAATATGCGGAATAACGGGATCTTACTCGGAAATACCGAAACCCAAAGTAATTGCACAACTCTTTATTTCAAAGAGGGCTTTACACGTCGAACGTTAGGGACACTTGCCTACGTCGAAGGAACTATAAGTGTCTAAAACTCAAATAAGTTCTATGACTTTTTGATGATCTAAATTAGACCTATTACAAGGTATTTATAGTCTAATCGTATGAATACATATTAGACTTAGTAACCTAAACGTATTAGACTCATATAACTAACTAACTAACTAATCCTAAACGGATAAACTTAGTTATATATATTCGGATCGGATTACAATTCCGAACAGAGTTTGAATCCTTCCCAAGGTCGCAAACCTTTCCAAAGTCGCAAACCTTTTTATGGTCGCGAATCCTTTGCGAACTCGACCTGAGATCCTCCCGGATCACTTACGTACACATCTTCTGTCGCGGTCTAGAGGCACGATTAAATGACCAGGCGGGTTAGTTTTGTAATTTCGACAAACTGTGGGTCATTTTAGAAATTATTTTCTTATTTTTGGTTATTTAAAAAATAACTCATCTTTTTTGTGCCAATAAATTTTTTGTCCTTTTATTATCGTCTATGTTTCAACAAAAAGAGGTGTGCAAATAAATTTTTGGCCTGTAAGGTTATAGCTCTTGACTTTTAATTTAGAGTTAGAGCAGCTCAGTCAAATAGGTGGTTTCAGTTGATGGTTTTATAGGAGTTAATGTGGAGCACATACTACTTTTGTATTAAGATTTCGAGTAAGGTTACAAATACTTCAACAACTCCAACTTTCAATTTTAAAAAATTAGAACTAATTACATGACCATGTCATTGATTATTATCATTATATTTATTTATAGGACATAAATACTATTTGGAGCATTAAAGTAGAGAAACAAAATATTTGACTAAATGTTTTCAAAACTATAAATTTTAATTTATTTGGAGTTAGAGTTATATATGACATAGAAAAATTGAATCAGAGTCAGCCAAACTAGATTGTAGTATAAGGCAGTCTCTAACGGGCGATGGTTGCGGCAGCGCGCGTCGACGGCCGCAAACGCGTGCTCGACGCCTATACGATGTGATGGGACAGCCGTGTGCACGGGGTAAAAGTCGGTGGCCAGCGAGCGCATGTCGAGTGAACCGTTGCCGTTGGAGACAAGGACGACCCGAAGCGACGCATTTTTGTGGGTCCCACACAAATTTAATTCGGTGAACCTTACTCACAAAAATTTAGCTCTAACTTGTGAGTCCAGGAAAAAAAGACTCACTTGTCAATGAGATGGGTTTTCGGTGCATGCATGAAACAAAGTGAGTCACGTAGGACCCACCATTACCGCGAGTGCGCCCATGTCAGTGCACACCCACACCGCTTGAATCTTACCCACCGTCACTGACAATTGGGTCCTCCAAATTGTATCCCCGCATGAGTAAATCCTGAGCGCGTAAATCCTGAGCGCATCGCACTAGAGTCAAGGGCTGTGGGGCCCACCAAAATTATAAAATGCATGAGTGCGCCTACTTCGTTGTCTTCGCCCACACACATGCCTTTGACCACTAGAGACTGACGGTTGGGTTCATTATTTCTTAGCCCCACTTGTAAGTGATATAATTCAAAAATTTACCGTTGGATTAAATTAAAAAATCTATTAATATTTCGTGAAAATTTGTACTACACACACAAAGGCTGACTAGTCGACCTTATGTTGTGTTGGCCTACCTGTAATTTTTTATTGTTGTTTTCGTATTAAGTTGACGTTTGGATTTTACTGTGCAGTGGATCCCACCTATCAGTGACACAAAAAAGTGTTGTTAAAATAAAGACGTTAGAAATAATCGTTGGGTTATTTTTTTATTGACTTTTCCAAAAAAATCTTAAATAATAGTAAAAAAATTCCAAAAAATTTCAGAAATTTTACCGAACTCCCTCCTATATAAATACTATGTTGTTGTTTCATTTTCACACACCAATGTCCATTAATCTAGGTCCAAACTCACTCAAAATTTCTTGCAAAATTTTCTAAAAATCTCATATGGATTCTAATCCACTCGGCGGTTTCCTAAACTGGCTTGGTTCTTCCCAATCTCTCAGTGAAAACATCAAAATCTTTGCAATTAACAAAAACACCATATCCTCCAAACTACCATCCATATCCACCAAAATTCCCTCCATACACGCCAAATTATCCTCCATATCCATTACATGGCCACGTATTTTTGCAACCTCCTCAATATGGGCAAATTTTTATTTTGTCGATATGCCACCGAATTATCCACAATTCTCTCCACCACAACCGCCTAGGGACAATGCACACTCTACATCAACGTGCAACACTGGCACTCCAAATTATCCTTCAACCGATTTGGCAGCGCAAATCGTCATTGACGATGACAACACCATTTCTGTTGCTAATGTTGGAGGGAAGTCGAAGCGTTTGCCATGGTCGACAGACGATGACATAAAGTTGGTAATAATTTTATTTATGTAGATCAGTGCTTGGATAAAAATATATTTACTAGAATTAAATATATTTTAGTTACCACATTACTCATTTTTGTCGACAACATGTAGATTAGTGCTTGGCTCAACAATTCGCTCCATCTTTTTGGTATAAACAATAGGAAATACGATATATAATGGGCGAATGTCGTGGCTGCATACAAGGAGATGATCTCAAGAAGCAGGAGAAGGGAAACCAAATACTGCAAGGACCATTGGCAACAGTTCAACAAGAAAGTGGTCCAATTTAATGGTGTTTGGCTCCGACTTAAGGAAGTATATGCTAGTAGTTGTTCTAATGAACAACCCATGGTAGGGGTGTAATCAGATTCGGATATAATCAGATAATCCAGATATCGAATACGAAAAAATCGGATTCGGATGTCTTTTCGGATATCCGATAATATAATCGGATTCGGATTTGGAGATATATCTGATTATTTTCCTGGATTCGGATTCAGATCTGGTTTGGAATTTTGGATTCGGATTCGGATTCAGATTTAGATTTGAATAATATCAGCATTCGTTTAGATTTTAGGTTTTCATTTTAGCCCACACCTCCTCTCCCTCCCATCCATTGGCACCACCGCCTCCCCGCTACCTCCTCCCCATCCCCCGTCCGCTCAGTTCATCCCCGTCGCCGCCCCATCCCTGACCAGTCCCCGCCGCCTCCTCCCCCGTCCGCAGCCTCCTCCCACCTCCAGGCTGCCTTTGTCCACCGTTCACCACGTCGTCGCCGCCACCTCGTCCCCGCCCCGTCAGTCCCCGCCGCTGCGGCCTCCTCCTCTGCGGCCTTCTCCTCCCCCCCGCAGCTGCCTCCTCTTCGTTGCTGCGGCCTCCTCCTCCCATGGCCTCTTCCTCCCGCGGCTGCCTCCTCCTCCCCGCGGCCGCCTACTTTTCCCTACCGCCTCCCGCCGCCGCCTCCTCTCGCGTCCACGTCCAAATAACATTCGAATTCGATCCGGATGATGTAAAAATCCGATTTGAATGCGAATTCGATAACTATCTGATTCCTATCTGAATCCGAGTATATTCGAATTCGTATTAGAATTCGATTAAAGTTAATAGGAGTTGGATTTGGTATGACCACTATCCGACCGAATCCAATCCTATTACACCCCTAACTCATGGTGCAGGCTTGTGAGATGTACATGTGGAGATGTGTCATCCTTTCGTTTTGGATCACTAATGGATAGCAGTTCGTGGTCAACCTAAGTGGTTTAGAGTCTATGTCGAACCTGCTAACAAAAGAAGCAGGTTGTCTGAGTTGGATGCCTACACGTCATCATCTAACAACGATGATGTGTCACAAGAGGAGACACGATCGGAAGTACTACATGCTGCTAAGGCGAGATGCAAAGTTATGAGCAAAATTGATGGAATACAGGATTCTACGACATCAATAAGAGCAAACCTTGATGCCTTCATCAACACTCGAGCTGATCAGGCCGAAAAGAGGAAGAACGTAGTTCATGTCTCCAAGTCCTTGCGCAACATGGGAAAGTCGAAGGAAAAAACTGCCTTGTACAAGGCGTATTGGAAAATGATGGCACTTAATAGATTCTACTTTGACAATGTATGAAGAGGAGAGCATGCGGTAAGACTGAAGATGCTCAGAGAGAAGCTCAATGTTAAAGATGATGAAGATTAGTTATTTTGTTTTTAATTTAGTTAAGTAACTAATTATTGGCTTATGTATCTTTTTTATTAATCTATGTATCTTTAATTAGTCTCTGTATCATTTTTATTAATCTATTAATTTTTAATTTATTTATGTGTCTTTTGTATTAATCTATGCCACAATTAAATTTAAAATATTACTCTTCAAAACTAACCATTAGAAACTAGTCATTGAAATATCGTCGTTGGAAACTAGCTATTGTAATATAGCCGTTGAAAACTAGTTGTTCGAATATAGCTCTTGGATAGTAGCCATTGGAATATTGCAATTGGAAAGTAGCCGTTGGAATACAGTTGTTGAAAACTAGCCATTGAACTCCTGGTCTATATATTTAACCTCCTCACAAAGTTCTCTTCTCAAACAACATAGTTCTTCACAAACTTCTCTCTGATACCCCTTACAAAATGTCATCTAGCTCTAGTTTCAGCACACGTAATTCCGAGGAGGATGCTATCAACAGAATAGAATAATTCGTGGTGGAATTTTTGGGGGTAGAGGAGGTCAAAGATGAATTACAATATCGTATTATCATCGGTCTTCATGCCCAGTTAGGAGCTTGTTCATCCCACGGGCATTGTTAATGCACTAGTAGGAGATATATTGAGAGGGATGGTGAAGATGGCCATCAACGACTCATCGCGGACAACTTCTTTGATGATTTGGTCTACCCTGACAATATTTTTCGCCGAAGATTTCGGATGAGGAGGCCCCTTTTTCTTCGCATTGTTGGAGCTCTTAGTGAGTGGTCTCTTTATTTCACTGAAAGAAGATATGCCACTAACCGTAGGAGACTCTTCCCTTTACAAAAGTGCACCGCAACAATATGTATGCTGATCACACACGACGCATGATCCAACGTAGTTCTACTTAAAACAGAGAGAAGAATTTGGAAAAGCCTCAATCTAGGCCCCATTAGCAAAAAACCAATCCAGTTTTTCTAATAACGGATTAACCTGCATGTTCGACCAAGTAAATATTCTTTAATTCACATCTTGAAATGGCTGATTATTTGTGGTCTTCTTTCAGAGACAAGCTTGGTTCATCTAACTTCACCTCCATTGATTTTAATCTTGAAGAGCTACTTTTGGATTTTAAGGGTGACTTTTCGCCTTTAGAAGTTCCTTTTTCACATGATGAGATTGATAATTGTATTTCCCAGCTTCCTAAAGACAAGAGTCCTGGGCCTGATGGTTTTAATGGTCAATTTTATAAATTTTGTTGGGAAATTATTAAGCAAGATTTTTATAAACTTTTTCAGAAGTTTCATGAAAATGCTGTGTATCTTAGTAGGCTTAATTCTTCTTGGATTATTCTTTTACCTAAAAAATAAGAGGCTTAGTTGGTTAAAGATTTTCGACCTATTTCGTTGGTTAATATTGTCGTCAAATTGATTACTAAGATTTTGGCTTCTAGACTTCAGAGATTTATTAGAATACTATTCATAAGAATCAATATGGGATTATTTAAGGAAGATCCATTCAAGATTGTCTAGCCTGGATGTTTGAATATTTACATATCTGTAAAGTTAAAAAAATACCCAACTATGTTGCTCAAGCTGGATTTCGAGAAAGCTTTCAACTCTATTGAGCATAATGCTAATATGGTGGTTATGAAAGCTAGAGGTTTCGGTAATAGATGGTTAAGCTGGATTTCTTCTATCCTTCATTCGGGATCTTCTAATATCCTTCTTAACAATGTCCTTGGGAAAATTTTTAATTGTGCAAGAGGGGTTAGACAAGGAGATCCTTTGTCTCTTCTTTTTGTCTTGGTTGCTGATCTTCTTCAGAGTATTTTGAATAAGGCCAACAATAAAGGAATTCTGGAGTTACCTATCGCTAATATCATTCTCAAGGATTTCCCATTATTCAATACGCTGATGATACTTTAATTATTCTCAGAGCCTCTGCTAAAGATATCTTCTTGGTTAAAGCTTTGTGCAAACTTTTGCTAAGTCTACTGGATTGAAAGTCAATTTTGATAAATCCTTCTTAGTCCTTGTGTGCTGTGACCAGGAGAAGTTGATCAATCTAGCCGGGATTCTTGGTTGCAAAGTTGGATCTTTTCCTTTTACTTATTTAGGGTTGACTCTTGGAACCGCTAGGCCAAAGGTCTCTGAGTTCGAAGGTTTGGTTAATAAGATTGAGAAGAGATTGACGAGTTGGCATCTCTCTTTTCTCTCGAGGGGAGGAAGGTTAATTTTGCTTAATTCAGTTTTATCTTCCTTGCCTATGTTCTTTATGAGCACCCTTAAGATTCCTGAGAAATCAATTGCTATGATTGATAGAATTAGAAGAGCTTTTCTTTGGAAGAGAAATGATTCTTGTGCTGGAGGAAATTGTTTAGTTGCATGGTCAAAGATTTGTAGACCTAAAAGAAATGGAGGGTTAGGAGTTTTGAACCTTAGGGTGCAAAATTTAGCTCTTTTGATGAAATTCCTGTTTAAGTTCTTTAACAAAAAGGACACTCCTTGGTCCAATCTGATTTGGGAATATTACTACCCACATAAGTTACCGCAGTGGGCCTCAGCTAATGGTTCTTTTTGGTGGAAAGATGTGCTTCTTAACCTTTTGTTTTTCCAAGGTTTATTTCATTGTTCAATTGGTATTGTCTCTACGTGTAGTCTTTGGACTGACTTATGGCATTCTAATATTCTCTCACATGAATGGGCAGAGTTATATTCTTTTGCTAATCAGGAGATATCGGTCAGTAATTTCGTGAACTTGATTGAGTTGGAGGAGCTTTTTTCTCTCTCTTTGTCTCCTACGGCGCATCAACAGTTCTTGCTTTTGTCAAATCTTCATCAACACCTTCAGCAAGTAGGTCATAATAAAGATGTTTGGTTTTTCTTTGGAACTAATCAAGGGAGGTATTTAACGAATAAGGTTTATTTGTCTTTATCGGGTCAAGGGATTAAGCATGCTATTTTTTCCATGTGTTGGAAGAATAGTTGCCTTCTCAAGGAGAAGATCTTTTTCTCGATCTTTTTACATGGCAGATTACATACTAAAGACTTGCTGATGAGGAAATATTTCAATTTGAACAATCAGGATTGTGTTTGCTGCTTGGAAAATGCATTGGAATCTCAACTTCATCTTTTCTTTCTTTGCCCTTTTGCTATTACTTGTTGGAGGCGCATTGGCATTTTTTGGATTCTTGAAGATAATATCTGGGATATGTTATTAGAAGGGCAGAAGTATTTTTCAGACATTAAAGAATTCTATTGGGAAGTGATTATTTCAGCCTTTTGGTCCTTATGGAAATTCAGAAACAAAGCTATTTTTCAAAGCTTTTTAGGTTCGAGGGAGGACTGGTTAAAGCTTTTCATCTCTGACTTAGAGCTCATTATTCATCAAATTAATCCAATTGTTAAAACTGGTTTATCCAGATGGGTTGATCTTTTATAATTTTCTTCTTGGTTCTTTTTTTTTGGTTGTTTGGCTTTTTGTGACTTTTGTATTATCCTCTTGATAATATATCTTTTGCAGTAGGTTCTCCTACGGTTTCCTCTAAAAAAAATATGCTTGCTGATGTATGATGACCTTGTTGATGTTGTTGATGAGTACATGCGGATAAGGTAGTTCACGGAGATTCAATAATTGGAGCACTTTATAGAAGGTGGCATCGACGAGTTTAGTGACCAATATTTTCACAACCCCACTGTCGATGATATCCACTACCTGGTGTAACAAGGAGAGACCCGTGACTTTCCAAGTATGTTTGGAAGCATTGATTACATGCATTGGGAATGAAGAAATTGCTTAGTAGTATGGAAGAATAATTCACTCGTGGAGATCATAGAGTCCTAATTATTATACTTGAAGTAGTGGCTACTATGACCTCTATATATGACATATCTATTTTGGTATCGTTGGCTCCAACAACAACATCAATGTGTTCAACCAATCGCCCTTATTCACTGATTTATTGAAAGGCCAAACTACTGAAGTTCACTTTACTCTTAATGATCGACAATACAATATGAGGTATTATCTCGCCGATGGTATATACTCAAAGTAAGTTGTCTTTGTGAAGACAATATTGCTCTCATAAATGGTCAAGACAGGTTGTTTGTATAATATTAAGAAATAGCAAGAAAAGATGTTGAACGAATTTTTGGAGTCCTACAGTTTTGGTTTGCCATAATGCGGCAAGATTTTGCAACGCTTAACTCTCGTCAAGATCATGCGAGCGTGTATTATCTTGCACAATATGATAATAGAGAATGAGCGTAACTATGATGTCGAAAACTATGATTATAATGATTATCTGGGCACATAACCGTAGTACTGCCTGTGATCTACAGTGAGGCTATAACTATCTTCTCCGATGTACTTTTCAAGAAATGCATCAATCCGTACTCAACCTACACACGCGCAACTGAAGAGGGACTTGATTGAGCACATTTGGTAATATTTCGAATAACACATCGACGAGTAGTATCTTGTTGTATTTCTTAGGAATTTTTTTTCCTAATAACCCACAAAAAAAAACAAATTCGAAAAATAACCTAGACCTTTTAAAATTTGCAAAAATGGCCCTCTATCGCAAAACAGCGCCCGCGACTGATCTTCAATCGCTAGCTGGGCTAGCGACTGAAGACATGGCACGACCCAACGCCCCGCTGGCCCAGGTGCCGTGCCACGCCAGCTTTCAGTCGCTAGCTTGGCTAGCGACTGAAACCCTCAACGTTTTAGTCGCCAGCCCGGCTAGCAACTGAAATGGGTATTTAAACCACAGCCATCCCTTTCACAGTACGGCCGTGTTCATTTTTTTCGAAAATCCAGAAATTACTGAAATATGTTTAGAGAGAGAGAAGAAGAGAAGGAAGAGAAGAAAGAGGAGGAGAAAAACTCTTTTCGGAGATTCTTCAAATCTGTTCGCTGAGGTACATTTTCATTAACTCGTATATCTAGATTAACTAGATCGTTAACTCGTAGTATTTAGATAGGATTTAGATTATAAATTTATATGGATGGTAAATGCGTGAATGTGATGGACTAAAAAATTTAAAGAACCTGTATATTAGTGTATGTTCGTAGATTAAAAAATTTGAAGAACTCATACATTATTAGTATGTGATGAACTAAAAAATGTGATATTTTTCAAATTTGAATTTTATTAGTATGCACGTAGATTAAAATATTTGTTAGAATGTAGATGTAAACGTTTGTTAGTACATATATTAAACTGATTGATAATATGTAGATTTAAAAGTTTCTTTTATATTATGTTAGGGCCCTCGCGGCCTCGCTACTGTCGTCGTCACCGCCGTCTTGGCCTTGCCCGCACGGGTTTAGAGCGAAGGCGGCTATTATTTTAGGGTTGTAGGGTTTAGAAATTAAATTTGGTTAGGGTTAGGGTTAGGGCTGGGATTTAGTTAGGGTTAGGGTTAGTTAGAGTTGCTTTGCGGTTAGGGTTAGAGTTGGTTTTCAGTTAGGGTTAGGGTCTATAAATTTAATTGTTCACTTCACCTTTTTCCTAGGCAAAAATCGTGTAGCCCAACAGCGACTGAAATGCAGTGTTGGAAAATTTCTGTTGTTTCAAAAATCATATTTTTTGTAGTACTTTGAGCAATGTTTTGACACATCTCATAGTCGCAATATCGTTGTATAATTCCACTGCAGTTATTGTGCATCATCGCACTATCCTATTTAAACCTAACACAGAATGACAAATTGATTAGGCTATGGAGCAACCCAGTACGGTTTGCGTTTATTACGGAGCTAGTATAATCCGTAATGGAGCAAACGGTGATGATCTTGGTGGTTGTATGCATGTGGTTAGTCGACCTGTTACAACTAAATCTTGCGATGGATAATCTCAGGGTCGAAGGCATGATTCCGGAGGGAAACAAATGGGTGCTCAAGAGACTGAAAGGTGACAAATCATGGGGTTCATTTGGGAGATTTGTGACAAATCCAGGCTATGGTTGCGGGGTCACCATACTGTGTGTTGAAATCATACGCGCACATAGCTCGGAGGGCAGCCATTCCGTAGGAAGAGACACTACTACAGAATTGCTTTTCACTATTGGTTTAAAATCGTCTCTACTATCGGTTCTCTTACCGCTAGTGATCGGCACGATAGAAAAAACGTAGCACAACTCTATCGGTTGCAAACCGATAGTAAAATACCTATATTCCAACGTTCACTAATCATGAATGATAATGATCCGGGAGGATCTCCAAGTCCTGATCGCATACGGCTTCGCGACCAAGTCCTGATCGCATACTGCTTCGCGACCTTAACCATGTTCGGAAAGGATTCGCGACCTGGATGAGTCCGCGACCATGGATTGGTTCGCGACCAGGAAAAGGAATTCGTTCCCTGTTCGGAATTGTAATCCGATCCGAATGTGTATAACTAAGCTTATCTGTTTAGGATTAGTTATATGAGTCTAATACGTTTAGGTCTCTAAGTCTGATACGTACTCATACGATTGGACTATAAATACCTTGTAATAGGTCTAGTTTAGATCATCGAACTCAATCGAAGAGTCATAGAACTTATTTGAGTTTTAGACACTTATAGTTCCTTCGACGTAGGCAAGTGTGCCTAACGTTCGACGTGTAAAGCCCTCTTTGAAATAAAGAGTTGTGCAATTACTTTGGGTTTCGGTATTTCCGAGTAAGATCCCGTTATTCCGCATATTAGAATCTGGGCGAGCCTAGTGCGAAAACCAAGGCTAGGTCTCAAACGGATCAAGTTGGTATCAGAGCAACTTTCCTATCCTGTGGATGCTGAAGACTCGCCAGGGTTACAAAACTTCCGGCAAAACTCCAGGCGATCAATTGACGGTTCCTACAGCCGCGTCTCCGACAATGTCTGACGATACCTCTGTTCAAGCTAACCTAGCCGAACAAGTGGCTAAGCTATCCACCGACATGGAAACCGTGCTTGCTTGGATTAAGCAGCAGGCCATGATTGTACCTCCTGAAGTAGGGAAGGTTACGGGTGAGAAGAGTGGTGAAGACTTGCGTAGGGCAGACGAAGATGAAGACGAAGGCGACCACAAAACCGACGACCTCGCCAACACCTCCTTAGCTGTCGGATCTTTTAAGGTCGACGCTAAGATTGATATACCCATATATGATGGGGTGATCGATGCCGAGAAGCTGGATTCTTGGATCGACCAACTTGAGACCTACTTTGACCTGAAAAGGTTTAGTAGCGCTCAAAAGGTCAAATTTGCACCTTTGAAGATGAAGGACCACGCCAAGACATGGTGGAAGGCCCTTGTCGCCAGCGGTGAAGCTGACGACCTTGCGTGGGGTCAATTCAAACGACTTCTGCGACAAGAATTCTATCCGATGGGTTACCTTGAGGAGAGATGGGAGCGTTGGCACAGATTGTACCAACGGCGCGACCAGACCGTCCAAGACTATACGACAGAGTTTCGGCGACAAGCAATGGTCATCGGCATCTCACTGTCTGATCCTCAGGTATTTCGGAAGTACACATCTGGACTTCAGAAATCGATCAGTACTGAGCTAAGTCTGTTCAGAGTTCAAGACATCTCGACCGCGAGCACGACCGCTTTGGCGATTGAGAAGAAGAATAAGACCCGCAACGACAAGAACTTGAGGGAGATTTCAACCACGACGAGCTCTGGAGAGGGTACCCACGATACGGGTAACACTTGTGAGCATTGTCATGTTGCTGGGCACACAAAAGAGAAGTGTTATAAACTTCATCCTGAACTGCGACCAGAAAGAAAAAGGAGGGATGAACCAAGCACACGAGCAGCTATGGTTACTTCTATTCCGCTCACAGAGGAAATTATCCAATTGGATTCGGTTGAAAAGGTAGACACGACCTTGTCTCTAATGGCAATGCCGAAGGAGAAAGGTTCGGGTTCATCAATTGACCACAACCCGACAGAGGAATTGTTCACTGTTAACATACAGGTGAAGCACGAGGTGGTCGCAGCCATCTTCGACCCCGGAAGCCAAAAGAATTTGGTCTCCTCCGGGCTGGTTCGACGACTTGGTTTGCAGACGACTCAACATCCTCGACCGTATCCTCTGGGATGGTTCACTTCTGACGTGAATCAGTAGATCAAGAGTCAATGTACTCTAAAGTTTGCAATATCTGCTCGTTACATCGACGAGGTTCAATGCGATGTCATCCCCATCGATATTTACCAAGTGATTTTTGGAAGACCGTTCTTGTACGATCGTGACGCCCATTACCACCGAAGAGCTCAAGAATACGACCTCACAAAGGATGGGACGAAATTTATCATCAGTAAAAATGACCACGTCGACACCAAGAACTTGATGATAGCAAATCAGGCGAAACGGTTTGTCAATGCATGCTCAAAGTGTGTGCTGAGCGTGATGCGTCCAATTAGCCAAGAGGATTGTGCTGCATCGAGTATGGAAAGTGATGGTTGTTTAGCAAGCTTGCTGGAAGAAAACAACGTGCTGTTCGCAGAGGTATATGTCGATCACCACAACGACTAGTTGAAAACGACATACAACTTGTCTCTACGGCGCCACTATTCAAACTTTGCAATCCTAACTTTGGTATCGGTGATGGTATCAACCTCGACAAGGGGAAGGCTATCCGCGAGTGGCCAAAGCCACAATCCATGACGGAGGTGCCAAGCTCCATGAGCGCCTATCCATACATTCGATCCGACGATTGTAGCATTGCTCATCGTGTGTTGGTTCAAAAACTCCCAGTCGTTCTCTACAACTTTACAGTTGGTCACCAACGGGAGTTGGCTCCTTCTCAACAGAGGAGTCATGATCCGGGAGGATCTCAGGTTGAGTTCGCAACGGATTTGCGACCACGAAAAGGTTTGCGACTTTGGAAAGGTTTGCGACCTTGGGAAGGATTCAAATTCTTCGAGCCTTCAATGCTGGATGATGAGCCAGATACCATAGTACCATCTGTTGAAGATTTGGTCTATCAACGAGACGAACCTCTACGTGAAAATGTGATTCTGGAGAAGAAGGTGACTACCACCCGCAGTGGCACCAAGGAGAATTTTCGAATTGGTCGGAAAGATCAACGAGCACGTGCGGCAAAGTGGTACACCAAAGAAGATAGACAAGCCCAATTTCCACATCTCCAGTTTGATCGAGAGGTCGCAACAGGGGTTGGCTCCTTCTCAACAAGGGAGTCATGATCCGGGAGGATCTCCAAGTCCTGATCGCATACGGCTTCGCGACCAAGTCCTGATCGCATACGGCTTCGCGACCTTAACCGTGTTCGGAAAGGATTCGCGACCTTGATGAGTCCGCGACCATGGATTGGTTCGCGACCAGGAAAAGGAATTCGTTCCCTGTTCGGAATTGTAATCCGATCCGAATGTGTATAACTAAGTTTATCTGTTTAGGATTAGTTATATGAGTTTAATACGTTTCGGTCTCTAAGTCTGATACGTACTCATACGATTGGACTATAAATACCTTGTAATAGGTCTAGTTTAGATCATCGAACTCAATCGAAGAGTCATAGAACTTATTTGAGTTTTAGACACTTATAGTTCCTTCGACGTAGGCAAGTGTGCCTAACGTTCGACGTGTAAAGCCCTCTTTGAAATAAAGAGTTGTGCAATTACTTTGGATTTCGGTATTTCCGAGTAAGATCCTGTTATTCCGCATATTAGAATCTGGGCGAGCCTAGTGCGAAAACCAAGGCTAGGTCTCAAACGGATCAGATAATTTCTTCTATCGGCTCAGTGAACTCAACCGATAGTGATGTTAGATTTCTTGTAACGGTTGTACACTGGAAACCGATAGTACTGTATAGTTTTCCTATCGGTTAGTTACTCGATATGGTTAATACTGGAAACTTTCTTCTATCGGTTGTAGGATATGAACCGATAGTATTACAAAGGATTATTAACAGATACAACAATACAGAGAGACACACATTGGACAGATTGAATCTAATTATTCAGAGATTGAATTTATTCACAAATACACTAATACAAAGATATACACATGCATTGGACAGATTGGATCTAATTATTCACATATTAAGTTTATTCACAAATACACCAATACAAGTACACACATACACCAATTAACACATTCAATGTATATTACACAAGTCATTTACGATCGATCGTTGATAGCCACTTCATCCATCATATATATATTGAGCCCAAATTTGTCGCATCTGCTCCAATTGAGGCAACTCGTATTGGTCTTTCAACATGGCGCTCTGCATGCTTGTATGAAGTTAGGAAACTGATTTCATTTCAATTACTCTTTCCTAAAGACTACCTGGTTCTAATCGCGTTCAGTATCAATTTAAGAAACTGACACGAGCGGCAAGAACAATTTTAATCGGGTTGGTCAAGAACACTTACAGTTCGTGGAGTGGCCTACGATGGCGCGATGCAGTGACCGGCGGTGGTGGAGAACCCAAATGCGAGCGGCAATGGTGGTGTAGGAGCGAAAAAGGGGACGTCGGGGAGGCTAGGGTTTTCCGCGCACGTGTAGAGACTTATATGGAAATGTATTTGGTTGGACTGGAGGGAAAACTTCCGCGTGTTTAACCCATTATAGGGGTCTTGTACTATTTTACTATTGGTTCAAAAACACAACCGTTAGTGAACTTTCCTCTCTTCTAAAGGTCCCCACTGTCATAATCATTATTATATATGACGTCATTTTACTATCGGTTGAATAAACAAACCGATAGTAAAAGTTCATCTCTTCTATCGGTTCCTACACTAATAACCGATAGTAAAAATGACGTATTTTATTATCGGTTCAAAAACACAACCGTTAGTGAACTTTCCTCTCTTCTAAAGGTCCCCATTGTTTCTTTTACTATCGGTTGAATAAATAAACCGATAGTAAAAGTTTATTTCTTCTATCGGTTAGTACAATAATAACCGATAGTAAAAATAACGTAATTCTACTATCGGTTCAAAAATACAACCGTTAGTACTATTTAATATATTATATCGGCTGGTACAGTACGAACCGATAGTATAAAGTCCGTAATTTTACTATCAGTTACGAATGAAAAACCGATAGTACTATTTCATATATTATATCGGTTGGTACAGTACGAACCGATAGTATAAAGTCCGTAATTTTACTATCAGTTACGAATGAAAAACCGATAGTACTATTTCATCTATTATATCGGTTGGTACAGTAATGACCGATAGTAAAAAATGTTTGCATTTCACTAACGGTGTACCAGTGTATAACCGATAGTAAAAAGCCTCTTCTCCGCCACTGTCGTCCTATTCTATCGGATTTTTCCCAGATTACTTATGACCGTTAGAAGATATGGGTTAGTGGATTGCATTTCTGTAGTAGTGAGAAAAGAGCATCACAAATATCAGCACTGGAGGTCACGATGGCGGTGGCGGTGCCGATACCGGTGCAGGTGGCAGTACTAATGCCAGTGCAACTGGCAGTGTACCTTTGCAAACTGTAAGAGATACAACTCCGTTTGGGGGCCATCAAGTAGATGCAACTGAAGAACTACCAGAATTGGAGGAGAGTTTTAATGAGGAGGAGTATACTGATCTGTCAGAAGTGTATGAATCTCCTGATGAACCCACGGAACAGAAGAATCCTATAGGTGAATGGACTGATCCATCATCTTTGATTTCCGCTGTGGTTCGTGATGAGCTGAGTTTGCGATGGTTCTATAATGAATCAACCGTCCAGCTTGGACAGTTGTTTCGGAGTAAGAAAGATGCAAAGAAAGCCATAACTGCATGGGCTGTTACACTAAATAGGCCATTTCGGGTGGTCAAATCAAATCCGTGCCTGTGGACTGTGAGGTGCTCAGTCGAGAACTGTTGTAGCTTCTAAGCCCCTAAAGAGTGTTTTAGTAATTAATGACAACTACAAATGCTATACTAACGATACCTGCTAAGTTGTGCCAAAAAGAAACTTAAAAGACAGGTTAATGAAAGGCAAAGGAAGAGCATCATAATGAAGAAAGGGCATTGATCAAAAAGGCAAAGTTACGAAATAGGGTCTTTTCCATTTTTACCGGTCTATGGTGATTAGAGAAGAATTTTGACCGGATTTTAGGATAGTTGCCGTACTATGAAGAGGAGCATGTGGTTTATCACAAAATACTTCATCTATGTGCCACATATCATAAAATCAACTTGCATTGCAAACTAGAAGGTCATATCCTTTGAAAATGCTTGGTTCAGCTCATTTCTGCTCAACTCTGTCTCAGTCGGTCTGACCGTTTGTTAGACCGGTCTGACCAAATATACGGACTGACCGAATAGGGTTTCGGACTGACCGACGTTATGTCAAAGTATAGTGTATACATTTAAAAGGTCGGTCTGTCTGTAGGTAAAAATCTAGGTCAGTCTCCTGGTACTTCATGTCCTATCTTTCTGGTGTTTTGTGTTTTGACGGTCTGACCGTTTGTTAGACCGATTTGACCGAGAAATCGGTCTGACCGTGTTTTTGAACTACGGTCTGACCGTATGGCCGATCTGTCCGTATTTATCGGCCTGACCGTATAAAGTGTCCAGAAACTATGTCGTCTCTGGACAGTTTCACGGTCTGATCGAAATTGGGTCCGGTCTGACCGTGTGTGTGCCTGACAAGGGCAGGTGAGCATTTATTGCGCCTGTTTAATGTCGTTGCAATTGCGGCGGTCTGACCGGGAATATACCTACGGTCTGACCGCCAAGTGATCTTTTTCTCCCAACGGCCTGTAACGGCTATATTTATTGTGAGGGGTATATATACTCCCATGCACGGCCCTGTTCACAACTTTTGAGCATAATTTGAACATTGTCATCATCCTTGAGAGCTTAAGCAAGTTTCATACACTCTAGGATTCTAATTCTCTTGTGCATTTGAGATCCTCCAGTGCATTGCATTTAGATCACTAAATCAATCTTGTAGCACTAGGAGAAGGTTAAGTGATCATCACCGGCTTGTTACTCTTGGAGTTTGCCGGCTCCTGACGGTTCGAGAGAAGGTTTTGGAGAGCTTTTCAAGGAAGATTGTGAAGAAGCCTCAAACCGTCTTGTGAAAGGGTTGAGCACGCCTTGCCGGAGCGGTAAAGTGAATCCTTAGTGAAATCGAGGTTTGGATAACTCATCACACTAATCCGGCTCAAGATCTATGATCCGTTTGAGACCTAGTCTTGGTTTTCGCACTAGCCTCGCCCAGATTCTAATATGCGGAATAATGGGATCTTACTCGGAAATACCGAAACCCAAAGTAATTGCACAACTCTTTATTTCAAAGAGGGCTTTACACGTCGAACGTTAGACACACTTGTCTACGTCGAAGGAACTATAAGTGTCTAAAACTCAAATAAGTTCTATGACTCTTCGATTGAGTTCGATGATCTAAACTAGACCTATTACAAGGTATTTATAGTCCAATCGTATGAGTACGTATCAGACTTAGAGACCGAAACGTATTAGACTCATATAACTAATCCTAAACAGATAAGCTTAGTTATACACATTCGGATCGGATTACAATTCCGAACAGGGAACGAATTCCTTTTCCTGGTCGCGAACCAATCCATGGTCGCGGACTCATCCAGGTCGCGAATCCTTTCCGAACACGGTTAAGGTCGCGAAGCCGTATGCGATCAGGACTTGGTCGCGAAGCCGTATGCGATCAGGACTTGGAGATCCTCCCGGATCATGACTCCCTTGTTGAGAAGGAGCCAACCCCTGTTGCGACCTCTCGATCAAACTGGAGATGTGGAAATTGGGCTTGTCTATCTTCTTTGGTGTACCACTTTGCCGCACGTGCTCGTTGATCTTTCCGACCAATTCGAAAATTCTCCTTGGTGCCACTGCGGGTGGTAGTCACCTTCTTCTCCAGAATCACATCTTCACGTAGAGGTTCGTCTCGTTGATAGACCAAATCTTCAACAGATGGTACTATGGTATCTGGCTCATCATCCAGCATTGAAGGCTCGAAGAATTTGAATCCTTCCCAAGGTCGCAAACCTTTCCAAAGTCGCAAACCTTTTCGTGGTCGCAAATCCGTTGAGAACTCAACCTGAGATCCTCCCGGATCATGACTCCTCTGTTGAGAAGGAGCCAACTCCCGTTTGTGACCAACTGTGAAGTTGTAGAGAACGACTGGGAGTTTTAGAACGAACACACAATGAGCAATGCTACAATCGTCTGATCGAATATATGGATAGGCGCTCATGGAGCTTGGCACCTCCGTCATGGATTGTGGCCTTGGCCACTCGCGGATAGCCTTCCCCTTGTCGAGGTTGATACCATCACCGATACCAAAGTTAGGATTGCAAAGTTTGAATAGTGGCGCCATAGAGACAAGTTGCATGTCGTTTTCGACTAGTCGTTGTGGTGATCGACTATATACCTCTGCGAATAGCACGTTGTTTTCTTCCAGCAAGCTTGCTAAACAACCATCACTTTCCATACTCGATGCAGCACAATCCTCTTGGCTAATTGGACGCATCACGCTCAGCACACACTTTGAGCATGCATTGACAAACCGTTTCGCCTGATTTGCTATCATCAAGTTCTTGGTGTCGACGTGGTCATTTTTACTGATGATAAATTTCGTCCCATCCTTTGTGAGGTCGTATTCTTGAGCTCTTCGGTGGTAATGGGCATCACGATCATACAAATACGGACTTCCAAAAATCACTTGGCAAATATCGATGGGGATGACATCGCATTGAACCTCGTCGATGTAACGAGCAGATATTGCAAACTTTAGAGTACACTGACTCTTGATTTGCTGATTCACGTCGGAAGTGAACCATCCCAGAGGATATGGTCGAGGATGATGAGTCGTCTGCAAACCAAGTCGTCGAACTAGCCCAGAAGAGACCAAATTCTTTTGGCTTCCGGGGTCGAAGATGGCTGCGACCACCTCGTGCTTCACCTGTATGTTAACAGTGAACAATTCCTCTGTCGGGTTGTGGTCAATTGATGAATCCGAACCTTTCTCCTTCGGCATTGCCATTAGAGACAAGGTCGTGTCTACCTTTTCAACCGAATCCAATTGGATAATTTCCTCTGTGAGCGGAATAGAAGTAACCATAGCTGCTCGTGTGCTTGGTTCATCCCTCCTTTTTCTTTCTGGTCGCAGTTCAGGATGAAGTTTATAACACTTCTCTTTTGTGTGCCCAGCAACATGACAATGCTCACAAGTGTTACCCGTATCGTGGGTACCCTCTCCAGAGCTCGTCGTGGTTGAAATCTCCCTCAAGTTCTTGTCGTTGCGGGTCTTATTCTTCTTCTCAATCGCCAAAGCGGTCGTGCTCGCGGTCGAGATGTCTTGAACTCTGAACAGACTTAGCTCAGTACTGATCGATTTCTGAAGTCCAGATGTGTACTTCCGAAATACCTGAGGATCAGACAGTGAGATGCCGATGACCATTGCTTGTCGCCGAAACTCTGTCGTATAGTCTTAGACGGTCTGGTCGCGCCGTTGGTATAATCTGTGCCAACGCTCCCATCTCTCCTCAAGGTAACCCATCGGATAGAATTCTTGTCGCAGAAGTCGTTTGAATTGACCCCACGCAAGGTCGTCAGCTTCACCGCTGGCGACAAGGGCCTTCCACCATGTCTTGGCGTGGTTCTTCATCTTCAAAGGTGCAAATTTGACCTTTTGAGTGCTACTAAACCTTTTCAGGTCAAAGTAGGTCTCAAGTTGGTCGATCCAAGAATCCAGCTTCTCGGCATCGATCACCCCATCATATATGGGTATATCAATCTTAGCGTCGACTTTAAAAGATCGGACAGCTAAGGAGGTGTTGGCGAGGTCGTCGGTTTTGTGGTCGCCTTCGTCTTCATCTTCGTCTGCCCTACGCAAGTCTTCACCACTCTTCTCACTCGTAACCTTCCCTACTTCAGGAGGTACAATCATGGCCTGCTGCTTAATCCAAGCAAGCACGGTTTCCATGTCGGTGGAGAGCTTAGCCACTTGTTCGGCTAGGTTAGCTTGAACGGAGGTATCGTCAGACATTGTCGGAGACGCGGCTGTAGGAACCGTCAATTGATCGCCTGGAGTTTCGCCGGAGGTTTTGTAACCCTGGCGAGTCTTCACCATCCACAGGATAGGAAAGTTGCTCTTATACCAACTTGATCCGTTTGAGACCTAGTCTTGGTTTTCGCACTAGGCTCGCCCAGATTCTAATATGCGGAATAACGGGATCTTACTCGGAAATACCGAAACCCAAAGTAATTGCACAACTCTTTATTTCAAAGAGGGCTTTACACGTCGAACGTTAGACACACTTGTCTACGTCGAAGGAACTATAAGTGTCTAAAACTCAAATAAGTTCTATGACTCTTCGATTGAGTTCGATGATCTAAACTAGACCTATTACAAGGTATTTATAGTCCAATCGTATGAGTACGTATCAGACTTAGAGACCGAAACGTATTAGACTCATATAACTAATCCTAAACAGATAAACTTAGTTATACACATTCGGATCGGATTACAATTCCGAACAGGGAACGAATTCCTTTTCCTGGTCGCGAACCAATCCATGGTCGCGGACTCATCCAGGTCGCGAATCCTTTCCGAACACGGTTAAGGTCGCGAAGCCGTATGCGATCAGGACTTGGTCGCGAAGCCGTATGCGATCAGGACTTGGAGATCCTCCCGGATCAATCTAGGTCACTTCTCGAGAGAAGGTTGACTTGATAGAGGAGCGGTTAGATATTTGAGTTTTGCCTCAACGTGGATTAGGGGTGATCGGCAAATCACCGAGACCACGGGATATATCCTTGTGTTAAAATTGCTCATTGTTCATCTTGTGTTAGTTATTTGCTCTCATTTGCTATTAATTGTTTGATTATTTGTTAATTTGTTAAAATCGCCTATTCACCCCCCTCTAGACGATATCCTAGATCCCTTTCAACTGTCCATGGTACGTACGTGTCACTCGGCCACGAGATGGCCCGTTCTTTCAGGTGACCAGAGTCGAAGACCACGGATGTCTGGCTGAGGGCATGGTGCAACAGCATAGAAATATCACTTCCAGTTTTGTTGCCAGTCTGATACTATCAGTAGTAAAGGAAAATACGGCAATGACACCGAAAGTGATAATTGCACATGTCGCGAAGAGTACGGTTATAAGATCAAGTACGCGAAGGCATAGAGGGCTAAACAGAGGACGCTGGAGGAGTTTTTTGGGACATATGTTGAGGCATACAACTTCGTACCGAGGCTGTTGCGGCGCATATGCGAAGCAAATCTAAGAACAGTCACCAAAATTGTTAATATGCCGGCAATTGGCTCGGAGGGTGTTGTGATTCCTGGGTGCATGGTATTGCGGAGATTTTTCTGGGCATTCTAACAGTGCATTGCATTGTTTAGGTACATGAGACCTGTGCTTTGCATTGAACGAACATTTTTTACTGGAAAATACCATGGAACTCTGCTGATTGCCGTGGCTGTTGATGCCAACGACCAGCTTCTCCCCATAACATATGCCGTGAGGAGGACAACTACAGCAATTGGCTGTGGTTCTTGGGCAAATTGAAGAATGAGGTCATCAAAGACCGGGAGCGCATGTGCTTGATTTATGAACGAAATGGAGGAATGCTGAGTACGATCGAGTATATGCAATCGGGAGTGGATCCATCGCTGAGTTGAGATGACTTGCAGAGTCGTTGGTGCTCTCGGCATCTTGCCGTGAACTTTCACACTCATTTCAAGAGCAGGTGCCTTATGCAGGTGTTCAAACGGCTTGCCAAACAAAATCAAGAGGCAAAGTTCTCAAAAATATGGCAGTCGCTGGAGGAAGGTACGTTGGCAGAATTGCAAGAGGCAGGCGCTCCAAAAGACGGTGGCGTTACCGGCGCGGGAAGCCGTCAGGGTCGTCTAAGTTTCAGTCAATGGATTTAGCCCAAACCAATGGAGAAGTGGTCGTTGTTGCACGACACAGGTGGGGCTCGGTACGGAATCATGATGACAAATCTGGCCGTGGTGTACAACTTCGTCCTGAAAGGTGTGCGATGCTTACCACTCACTGCAATAGTTAAGATGACATTCTATTGCACAATAGCGTACTACGACAGCAGGAGTTTGGCGGCACCAAGTCTTGTGCATGACCCCTTAGTACACTAGCCCAAAAAGATCAATGATTACCTCGAATTTCGGACAAGAAAGTCGTTGACATATGATGTCTCAGTGCTTAGTCGTTTGAACGGAAAGTACGAGGTTCGGCTAAGGCACAAACATGTCCGTGGCACATTGCGAGCTGGTCGGGTCCACGAATGTCGAATTTCAAATGCAGATGCCCAATGGACATGCAACAAGCCTCAACTGCTGCACATTCCTTGCTCGCATGTCATCGCTGCCTGCTCTGTTCCTGGGATCGATCCGGCGCAGTATATCTCAGCCTATTATACTCTGCTGTAATTGTGGAAAACCTGGGATGGTGTCTTCAATGGGTTTGCGGCGAGGGGAAACTATCGAGAACTGTCGCCGGAAGATACCATCACGTGGATCCCAGACAAGAGGCTCCTCGTAGGCCATGTCGGCCGACATCGATCCAGGAGGATACAGAACGATATGGGTGTAGCGGAGCGTGAAGACGACGTACGTAGATGCAACGCTTGCAGGCAGCCTGGTCACACAAGGAATCGATGCCCGCGGGTGGTAGACGCATCGATCTCGTCGCAAAACTAAAGCAACACAACTTACCTATATGAGTTGTACTGAATTTTCCTAAATAAAACTATAATGTTGTAATGTTTGAACTACTGAATGTTTTGTCGTGAATTGTATTGAATTTCCCTAATGCCTTCTTGTGAATTTTCCTAATGCCTTGTTGTGAGTTGTATTGAATTTCCTTATATAAGTTGTATTGAATTTCCCTAATTCCTTGTCATAAATTTTCATAAGTACTACTGAATGTTTGTTTATTAACAGTAATGTATCAACTTCTCAACCAATATGTGACAACTGTAGGTATGGCCGACGACCATCAGCTTCCCGAGCTGATTGCACAGCACCATCAGGAGCATCACCGTGCTCGACGCCTTCTACAGGGCACCGTTCTCCCAACTCTGCGCATGAGGACACCGCGTGAGATGTGGCCTCTAGATGAGCGGTTCACGCCTTATTTGCTCGAGGTCGGACTGTTGCAGTTCGCCCACATGGTAGATCGGGCGAGACGATTCCCTTTCGCCGAGCCCTCGTTACCACGCTTGTGGACCAGTGGAGGCCCGAGACGCACACGTTCCACTTCAGTTTTGACGAGCTCACTATCACGTTGCAGGACGTCAGCATGCTGCTTGGCCTACCTATCCGCGGGGAGATATATGTCCCAGCAGCCACCAACAGAGTTGCATGGCGCCTAGATTTCCTACAGTGCTTCGAGGGAGTAGGGCCTGCGGGGGGTTTGTGCAGGACGTGGGAGTTCCCCAGAGTTACCTTCGCCCAGTGCGAGATGGTGCGCTCCCTGTGGCTGCTCCAGAGGAGGTCTTCAGACGTCACCTTGAGGCGTGAACCGCTCATCCCTGGCACCTACGGAGACATCTGCGAGCGGCAGTACGTTCAGCTCACCAGGAGTATTGCTGACTAGGCCTTGGGACGCGTGCCGCGGTTCAGTTTCGGATCCGCCGTGCTCTACCACACCTACAGGGGGTTGTGCGACGCCACGAGTAGAGACCAGGTGAGCTCTCTTTTCGCTGGGTGCGCATCCTCTTAAGAATGTGGTCGTACGAACATTTCCCCATCGGTCGACCGCTGGTTCCACGGGATCAGTTCGCGTTGGCCGGGGATACGAGGGACGGCCCCATGATGGGATGGAGGTAGGCTAGACTGAGTTTGAGGTGGGCCACAGATTAGGCGCACCTTTGTTATCCTTTGTACGCCACGGGCTTCGATCTGCTCGTCGACGACAGCGTCATCTGGGATCCGTGGACCACCGCGAACCTCCAATCCGTCGCTCCAGTTGGCCTTTCTTCTCTTTGTACGCAGAATGCTGTGTATTGGCGCACCCAGGTTCTGCTCGTCTTCTCGCACATGATTGAGGGGTACTCGCCTGAGCGAGTTATGCGCCAGTTCGGCCTGCGCCAGCTTGTCCCCGTGCAGCCTCCTCGACAGATCCCGCACCATATCCACGAGTACGTCAAATATGCATTACATTCACATATTATTTTACACATGATTTCTGTCACTAACTAATTGCTTTGTCCCCAGGCAATCCAGGAAGGGTCGAGTGAGGGACGATTTCGTTCGTCGGCAGCAGCCCTATGTGCAGGAGTGGATGGATTGGGCCCACACACACACACTGTCGAGGAGCATAGGTTGCACAACCACGACATCCATTTTTCGTATCTGTCCTGGTACCGACCTCGCACGATCTACCGGTTGGCGGGCGGTCCACCAGCCGCGCCTGATGAGCCCGTCCCTCCCGCCACCATCGACGACCTCTACGACCGACGCCTTACTGGGCGAATCCACTCTTCTGTGAGATCCTTAGCTCTTTGCAACCTGACTTTCACATGGATTATCGTTCTATAATTGCATTAATTCATGTGCACAGCTAGACATCCTTGGCGGCGTCTCTGCTGTTACACGGGACATGATGGTCAGGTCCCGCCTCGGACCCACCATGCCCAGCGCGATGTGTACGCATATTGTTCGGAGGTCGAGCGGCAGGTCGATCAGATTCTGGTTGGTTTCAGAGTGCTGCTGCCACCTCACTTGACCGTGATTCCCCCACCATCACCGTCGGCGTCGGGTCCTTCGCCACATGTGCCACCAGCGGACCGTCCGTTGTTGTCGCGCCCTCCACCACCGCACACAAGTTTTGTGCCTGCCGATAGCTCTTCGGATGAAGAGCTCGATACTCCTGCATGGCACCAGCCTCTCGACCAGAGACAGCAGCATCCTACGCAGCTGACATAGCAGCATCCTAGCTTTCTTGCCGATGCTCCGCCGTCTGCGCAGACACCACCAGCAAGGAGGCGGCGCGTCAGGGATCGTCAGCCCCCCTTTCGGTACACACCATCAGAGTATCAAGCCCCCATGGAGGGGGAGGAGGGGGCAGTAGCCTAATGTAGGGTTTTGTCGGATTGTTCAATTTTTTCGTACATTTTTGTCAGGTTTCCAACCTTTTGAGAAAAACATTGTCGCACTTTTGTACTGTTCTACTTTTGCCCGACTCTGCATTTCTGCTTTTCAGCCTTTATACTTTCATCTTTTCAGCTTTTGTACGATTAGTACTTTCAGCTTTTGTCATCTTGCCCCTTTGTATGACAGGGCACTTCAGATTTCCCGAGAACTCTAAAAAAATTAAAACCCACATCTCATCTCTGAACTTCGATCTAATTCAAGGAGTATCTCCCATTCACTATTCTGAGCAAGTTTCCCTTCTGCAAGATTTTCAAAATCTCATCCGAGGCCTCAATTTCAAGTCTCGCCATTTTCTAAAACCCTAATTACCCTAGAGTACCCTGTTTTCGAATTATCCCAAAATCATCGAATCTTGTCGAATTTCATCGAAACTCCTGCTGAATAAGCTCCTGGAATAAAGTTACACTTGTGTGTGAAATTATATCTCAAATCAGCCCTCCCAATCTCAAGATTTGCAAACAAGTCCAAATTTTCAAGCAAAATCATCACAATAAGTCCAAATCCTTGCATCTGGGTCCCTGCCTCTTTCAACCTTTCAGTCGCTAGCCGGGCTGGCGACTGAAACGTTAGGGGTTTCAGTCGCTAGCCGGGCTAGCAACTGAAAACTGGCATAGCACGGCACCTGGGCCAGCGGGGCGTTGGGCCGTGCCACGTCTTCAGTCGCTAGCCCAGCTAGCAACTGAAGATCAGTCGCGCGCGCTGATTCGCGACAGAGGGCCATTTTTGCAAATTTTAAAAGGTCTGAGTTATTTTTCTAATTTGTTTTTTTGTGGGTTATTAGGAAAAAAAATCCTATTTCTTAGTTTATCCAAATTATGTTTTTGCTACCTTTCGATATTTGAATGTAGTAGATTTTTTTGCAAGTTTAATTTTAGTTTAGTTCACTCAATGTCTATACCAATATTTGAATTTTATGAAATATTTTTTTCATCAAGTACAATTTTTAATATAAAATTCATTAATTATTATTTTCTATCCGAATTGCCAAATTAAATTCCCAGAATATTATGAACATATTATTAGAAACAAAATCCATTAAATATTTAATTGTTTTATCAAATAAAGTAAAAAAAATCAAATCATTAGAATTTTTGACTTTTACTTGACATTAAAAGATGTGGGTCCCCGTAGACAAGCAAATTTCTTGGTATGAGTGACAGAAAATATTATTTTTAAGAATAAATAACAGTCAGCTTTATTGGAAATAGTCTAACACAGATACCTAGTGACTAGTGACTGACACATGGGTCCGGAAACCAGTGATGTGGTGTATGTATCCGATGACAAGGTGCTTTCCTGGGTAAAGTCAGGTCGTGGGGAACATGCCACGTACGGCCCATGCCAGTGTTGTAGGTCTCCACAAATCCGGTCCACCAAGAACCGCTTGCACTAGCTGTGCGGGTCCCGCTGGTCAGTGGGAAGCAGCTTGAGCAGATATAGCGATGCACGGATGGAAGTGGTGTGTGTGTGTTGGGGGGGGGGGGGGGTGGGGGGTGGTGGTGGTGGTGGTGGAGGAGGAGGAGGAGGAGGAGGGAGGTTGTAATAATTGCAGGTCCAGCTATGACATGAACTCGCTTAGTGACGAAGGAAAGCAAACAAAAAATCACAAATAGGAAACATGGAGTCAAAAAGTTGCTTTTCTTTTCCCTTTTGTTTCTTTCTCTCTGAAGGTTTGGTGTAAAATTAATGTGCTTATTTGGCCAACATAATGTCAAAATTGATATGCATGTTATGTTTTGTAGGAATTTAGACATACCATGTTGTACTCATTTATAATAACTTGAAAAGCTTTTTTCACTAATAAATACTCCACCAAACGGCCTCCAATAGTCTAAAAGATTCAACACGCTACATTGGACTGTGCAAAACACCGCAGGCAATATATATATATATATATATATATATATATAATAGAGTATCCAAGAGATAAAACAACAGATAAATCCTGATCAATTTAAAAAAGAAAGGGAGAGTGCATTTCAAATTATGAACATTGAAACGGATAAAAGTGTGACAGGCAGAAGGAAAAAACAGAGTGGGGCCACGCACTCTCGTGTCCACCTCCACCTCCAGTGTCTCGCACTCACTCAAATAAATAACGCCTCTCCCATTAGCGCTTTCTCCTCCACTCTCCCCACTCCACTCCCCTCCCTTCCCTTTCCTAAATCCCATCTCCTCCTCCTCCTCCTCTCTCTGCAACTCTCGGAGTAGTTTACACATCTCTCTCTCCTGCCAAGGTTATCTCGCGTCTTCTCCCGCTCCGTCTTCTCCTCATTTGTTCGATTTCTGTTTTCTTGCATCATTTCGTTGTTACATCTTTCTTTTGTATTAGGGATTTGACTGCACAAATGTTCCTGCTTTTTTTTTCAGGGTTGGGTTTTGTTTTGTTTTTTCTTTTTTTTTTGTTGCTTTGCTTTCCCTTTTCTATGGGGGATTTCTTTTTTCTTTCTTTTTTGGGAACGTGTTGGCTTCTTGGGGGGGGGGGGGGGGGGGGGGGGGGGGGAATGATTTCTGATGCGTGAAATTTGGTAGGGGCGAGTTCTTTGGATTACGCTTTGTTTTTTTGGGATTTCTCCGCACTATCTTTTATTTGGTTGTTGCATGATGCCTTTGTGGCTCTTTCCGAGTTGGTAAGCGTTAAAGAAACGCACTGCATTTTGCTTTTGGCGACTTGTATGTTTCTCTGTTTTTTAAGGTTGCTTCCGCGGATTCTTTTTTCTTGGTAGGAAGAAATGTGCCTCCTTTTTGGTTCTTTTTCTGAAAAAAGATTCGATTTTGTTTGTGTAAAAGTTCGATTTTGTTCATATTTTTTGTGTTTTCTTCTCCATTCGGTTTCCTGATCACTTCACTTGTTGGAGCCGTGGTTGCATTTTTTTTGGTGGGGGGATTGGTTTATGTGTTTGATTTAGTTAGTTCATGGCTATTTTTACATCTTTGAAGTTCATTCTGAGCCTAAGAGTAGTGCTGTGTTGCCGTTGTTGCTTAACTGTGATATCATATCATGACATCAATCTAGCCAAGTTGCTTAAGTTTGATACTGCTATCTTGTTGTTCTCCTCCAAGATGTAATAATTCGTCTTAGCTGGCTCCTTGAGTACTGTGCATCTAGTTTGCTCCAATTCCTGCTCAATTAAGTAGAGGAGAGCACGCTTTTTACTTTTGTTCAGTTCAGTTCAGTGCGCTGTTCATTTGCTATTAGTCCTCACAGCTTAAACCTCTTTCATGCATGTAGGTGCATTACATTGCTAACCATGGCTCGCTAAGTTTCTTGTCATAGCTATAGTTAGAATCTCAAAACTAGCCACTATGTCAAACTTAAAACATCAATATACAAAGTTATAATTTTTTTCATGCTTGTTAAAGGAATTCTATTTAGCATCAAATATAAAAACTTTACTATTTTTTTTGCTTTATTACCTTATATTCTTCACATATCGAAATCTTCACCTGCGCTTAATATTACTAAAAGTTCAACTCTTGCAGTCCTGAACATGGGGTCAAGGAGGCCAAGACAACCGCCTGGTGTTGGCGAGGGCTCGCAGGCTCCAGAGCCTGGTGGGGGTGGTGGTGGGCAAGGGAGAGGCGGTCGTGGCCGTGGTGGCCCTTATGCCCGCCAGGCCCCACAAGGTGGCCGTGGGGGGGTTTATTACCATGGACAAGGTGGTGGGCCTCAGCCTCGTGGTGGAGTGGCCCCCCAGCAGTGGCAGCAGCAGCCAAGGGGTCGTGCTGGAGTGCATCCAGGAAGTGGACGTGCTCGTGGTGAAATGCTGCCACAACAACATCCTGGTGGTGGTAGAAGTGAAGGTGGTGCTAGCCAGTTCGCTGCCGGATCGTCAAGCCCTTTAGCTCCCGAGCTGCGCCAAGCAATGGAAGCTCCACATGAGCCTGCCCAAGTTTTACCTATGGAGGCAGGCCCTTCAGAGCCATCACCCGCGGCTCCAGCTCTGAATGTTGGAGAACAGCCCAAGGAAGTGCTGGAGCAAGGTGAGACTAGCTTGAGCCGGGAAATTGTGCCTGCAATTCCAGCGTCAAGCAAGTCAATTAGGTTCCCATTGCGCCCAGGGAAGGGTAGCATTGGCACCAGATGTGTGGTGAAGGCAAATCATTTCTTTGCCGAGCTGCCAAACAAGGATCTTCATCAGTATGATGTGTGTTGTTTTTTCTCTAGCAGCACTCTCATGTTACCCACATGTTTTTTCTTGTCTTGACTTCTGAAAGTTCATGCCATCATATGATTTTTTTTAAAGGTCTCAATTACTCCGGAAGTTACATCACGTATTGTGAGCCGAGCTGTGATCAAAGAGTTGGTGAAACTATACCAAGCATCTTATTTGGGAGGGAGGCTGCCGGCCTATGATGGTCGGAAGAGCCTATACACGGCTGGCCCATTGCCGTTTACTTTGAAAGAATTTCAGATCATTTTACTTGATGAAGATGATGGTTCTGGTTTGGAGAGGTCCGCTGTTCAGATTTACTCAAGATGTTTTCTCCAGTTGTATAAAAGCTCCACTTTGTTTTCTAGATTTCTGAATCATTTGTTTCCTTAATTTAGGCGACATAGGAATTTTAAAGTAGTTATTAAATTTGCTGCACGAGCCGACCTTCATCGCCTCGAGTTGTTTTTAGCTGGGAGGCATGCAGAAGCTCCTCAAGAGGCCTTACAAGTTCTCGACATTGTGCTGCGAGAGCTGCCTTCAGCAAGGTAGCAATGAAGTTCTAGTGCCTGACATAATTAACAGCAGCAAATGCAGAAACATAATGATTCTCATCTTTCTGGTTCATAGATATGCACCATTTGGAAGATCGTTCTTTTCACCTGACTTGGGTCGGAGGCGGCCACTTGGCGAGGGATTAGAAAGCTGGCGTGGGTTTTACCAAAGCATTCGACCTACTCAGATGGGCTTGTCACTGAATATTGGTAAACTCTCTGTCTCTCTCTCCATGCACTCCCTCTCCTAACACCTGTGTGTGTTTGGTGGTACAACAATGTATTTCAAGGTATCTTGTTCTCCATGGCATATTGTGGGGGCATAAATCATTCTAGTAGAATTTGCATTCTGGCCAGCTGTGAGCTAGCACTAGGTTCATATCATGTCTGCTATGCTCTAATATTCTGTTAGCAATATGGTCTTCTGTTTTGAAATGTTGAACTCTGCCTATCTATCTCAATTAAGATCTTGCAATTAGAAATTTACATTGCTAACTCATGGAAATGCTTTGTTTCATCCACTTGAAGAAAATAGATAAACTGATTAGATGGCAAACTGTGGCTTCATGGCACTATGCATAAACAACTTAGATGGAACTAGCTCGCCTATCTATTTTACTTAACATTATTCATGTTAGCTTAAGTCTTCTTCTAGACCATGAGAGAAAAAAAGACACAAGTAGACTTCTCATTTTATTGTGTGATTTTGCATGGAATCACTGTGTAGTTGTGGGGCTAGTGATGCTTTTATCCTGCGGGAGTCTCACAAGTGGTTTGTAATTACACTTTTCACAGGAGACTAGCTATTCATAGGTTAGGTTTGAGTGCTACTCTAGTAGAGTTCTTTTATGGAATCCAATGTTGTTGACCACCAATTCTTCTTTAGTTGCTTTGTTACTGTTATTTATGGTAATAATTGTTAAGCATGATTTTATTAGACCAAACTTGTCTATGCCATTTGATATCAATGCTTTTGTTGCTACTTAATTGGTAATTCACATTTCATATTGAATACCCGGATCTCCTGAATTTATTTATTTCTTCTGATTTTCCAGATATGTCAGCGACTGCTTTCATTGAGCCATTACCTGTCATTGATTTTGTTGCACAACTTTTGAATTCTGACATCCACTCGAGGCCCCTCTCGGATGCTGAACGTGTTAAGGTGTCCTTACACACCTAACTTTTTTTTTAATTAATGCTTCTCGACCTTGTTTACTTGTTGATGAAGAGTCAGTTCTCAATGAATTTACTGTGTACCTTGTAAGATTTTCAAATATGGAGGTCATGAATCAAAGGAAGTTCAGAACGCCCTGCTTTTCCAAAAGCTAATAGTTATTGCATGCTTTCTCAGTAATTCATCCCAATAGTATGGGTTTTTGGTTTTTTACTTATTCATCTGACTGACGCTAATCTTTTTGTCATTTTGTGAATTACTAGTTGTGCACCTATATGGTTCTGAGGTCTTGCCCATAATTGTAACTCTTGATTCATATTGATCCTCTTGGGTCTGTTGCTTGAGGTTTTCACCAAGAGTATCATTGTGCAAATTATCTCTGCTTGAAGAATTCATTGATTAAAAAAAATGTAAAAGGATTAGTGTAAAACCTCTTAGAAACATTAACAAGGAAAAATTTGTAAAACCAATCTTTTTGTCATTTTGTGAATTACTAGTTGTGCACCTATACAGTTCTGAGGTCTTGCCCATAATTGTAACTCTTGATTCATATTGATCCTCTTGGGTCTGTTGCTTGAGGTTTTCACCAAGAGTATTGTTGTGCATATTATCTCTGCTTGAAGAATTCATTGATTAAAAAAATGTAAAAGGATTTGTGTAAAACCTCTTAGAAACATTAACAAGGAAAACTTTGTAAAACCAAAATTGATCAAATTTATAATTAAATAATTACTATAAAGTAAATGAATATAGAGCTATGGCAGCTTTGAGGTAAATGACAATAACCCAAAGAGGTTCCTATAGTAAAGATAGTATTTCTAGGTACCATGTGTATAAGAAAAACATTAAATAAAAGGAAAGGGGGAGTACTTTTAAGTAAGTTTTGGTGTTACCGGCACCTCAAGTCCATTCTCAATAGTGGAAAGTGTATAGCAAGCGGTCACTCCATCTTGTAGCGCTTATGTAGTATGCGACCTTGTAAGCAATTTACCTATTTAACAAAGGGAGATATGCATGTGAACAATTATATGGCATCTATATGCTATATCAACAAATAAGTAAAGCTCACAATTCATGAAATGAAACCCAAATATATCATATATTGTTCCATATCAAGACATGTAGCTATCTTTTGACTTTTAAGTATACTATGCATCCATAGAACATATGTGCTATATGCATCAAAATAATAAAACAAAACCAACCTTTGAGTACTAAGTTATAGATTAACGAATAAGAAACAAACCAGCCAACAAAACAAAAGTGCTATGCCACACGTTTCCATAAAATGCAAGAGCTATATACTATAAGTTATATTGCTACAATAGATTTACTAATAGTCTAGTATTAACTATACCACTAAATTGGGCGACTTAAATCTCTCTAGCTGATAAACCCAGGTGCTATGTAATAAGTACACCGTTAACATGGAAATTTCTGAAGAGCTTGATTTCGGTGCACATATATAGATTCCAAAAATCATTTCTATGCTTCTTGTGTATTCACACCCTAGATCAAGAAGGCCTTAAGAGGAGTGAAGGTGGAAGTTACTCATCGTGGAAACATGCGGCGGAAGTACCGGATATCTGGTTTAACAACTCAGGCAACTCGAGAGCTAACGTATGAGACTGCCTCTTTTCATGTGCTGTAGTATATGCTGTTTTTAAAGGCATTATGTTGATTAAAAACCCTATTATGGTATGTTTGTTTTCCCTGAAATAAATTCATTCTTCATGTCACAGTTTTCCTGTTGATGAAGGGGGCACAATGAAGTCCGTTGTACAATACTTTCAGGAGACATATGGCTTTGCCATCCAACACACCTACCTTCCTTGTCTGCAAGTTGGCAATCAGCAGCGTCCAAATTACCTACCTATGGAGGTAAGCCCAGTCTGAACCAATGCTGGTTTTGGTTCGTAGTAGTGAAGTTCTACTAAACAAAAATTCTGTAGAAAGTGTTTATTCAGGTCTGCAAAATTGGATATGTGCTGAACAAAGTTGTGAATAGTGAAGTTCTACTAAACAAACTCTTCAACAAAGCACACAATTGTTAAATTTTTGATGCACACTGAACAGAATTGAGTTTATTCAGGTCTGCAAAATAGTGGAGGGGCAGAGATACTCCAAGCGATTAAACCAGAATCAGATAAGAGCTCTTTTAGAGGAGACATGTCAGCACCCACGTGATCGTGAGCGTGATATAATTCAGGCATGATATTTCTTCCCGGTTCCTTATGGATGGTGTCTCTGGTTGTTTGCGCAAGTTCAAATGTTTCATTTTAACCTTTCTTTTTTCTCTTTTGGGGTACACAGATGGTTAGTCACAATGCTTATCAGGATGATCCTTATGCAAAAGAGTTTGGCATTAAGATTAGTGATCGTCTGGCATCAGTTGAAGCACGAATTTTACCAGCTCCACGGGTAGGTGGACCCTCACTTATGTAAAGCTGTACTTTTTGACCTACTTTTCTGTTGTGCCCTTTGCCTACTCTCTCAGAAACACATTTATTTTAAGCTGATGGGTTATTCCTTTCTTTTACTTAGTCACCACTCAGATGGTACGACAGAATAGTGGATGCATTAAGCACACTTCATATTTCCTTGTAACATGTCTTTAAAAAATTTGCTTTATGTTGTATTTTCTATTAATGCAGCTAAAGTACAATGAGACCGGTAGAGAGAAGGATTGCTTACCTAGGGTTGGCCAATGGAACATGATGAACAAGGTAATTGTGTGTCATTCTTTAGATCACAAAGTTAACTATTGTTTTGCTTCCTTTGTCAAGCTATACAAGGAATGACATCTTAGTTGTGTGCTGATCTGCTTATTTCTTAGCTTTACAAAACTTGTTTCTTAGGTTCACAAAACATTAGTCAGAAGACAGTTGCATTGTGCATGCCTGTCCAAACAATGCAATACGGTAATTGGATGAATAGCGTTAAATAGTGAGGTAGATTTCTGGCTATTAATTTTCTCTGTTCAATCTCGTAGGGCTGTTGAAATTCATTCTCGAAGTTGTGTTCAGCATCATTCAGTTCAAGCCTAATAGTAAACTTTATTAATAAAGGAGTTTTTTTCCCCTTTACTCTGTCTCAAGTCTTACTGTTCCTTCTCATGTTCCCATCCAGAAAATGGTAAACGGAGGTAAAGTTAGAAGCTGGATGTGCGTCAATTTTGCCCGTAATGTGCAAGAAAGTGTTGTTCGTGGATTCTGTCATGAACTTGCCAAGATGTGCCAAGCCTCAGGAATGGCAAGTATACTTGACATGCTATGCAACATACTTGCACATCAGCATGAAGAAAGCATGCTGAGATCCATAAACACAAGCATGTGCATGAATACTAGTCTTTGTATTTTGTCTACTCTTTTACTACAGTAACAGTGTTTTTCATCATTATAGGACTTCGCTCTGGAGCCTGTTCTTCCACCTCTGAATGCACGTCCTGATCAAGTGGAGCGAGCACTGAAAGCTAGATACCATGATGCCATGAACATACTTGGACCCCAGCGCATGGAACTTGATTTGCTTATTGGAATACTGCCTGATAACAATGGATCTCTTTATGGTAGCTGAAATCTGTAATCCTTGTTCTTTGTATTGATCCCTGCACTGCCCATTACATTGTGTACATATTGGTTGATGTCAAAATTATTCTCCCTATCCAATCATAGGTGACTTGAAGCGCATCTGCGAGATAGATCTTGGATTAGTTTCACAGTGCTGTTGTACGAAACAAGTGTTTAAAATGAACAAACAAATTCTTGCAAATCTTGCTTTGAAGATAAATGTCAAGGTCAGTGCACTCTAGATTTTGTTCTCTCTTTGATTTTGCATTTCATCCAATATCTTGAATCTGACATAAATTTGTCTCACAAGGTTGGGGGCAGGAACACTGTACTGGTTGACGCAGTTTCAAGGCGGATTCCTCTGGTCACCGACAAGCCTACGATCATTTTTGGTGCTGATGTGACCCATCCTCACCCTGGCGAGGACAGCAGCCCCTCAATTGCTGCGGTAAGTTGAGCAGTCCATTGTTTAGCTTCAAACTTCTTTTGACTTTGTTAACCAGCAATGGTCTGTTGTCATGCAGGTTGTGGCCTCCCAAGATTGGCCTGAGGTGACCAAGTATGCTGGGTTAGTTTCTGCTCAAGCTCACCGGCAAGAGTTAATAGAGGACTTGTATAAAGTTTGGCAAGATCCACAGAGAGGAACAGTTTGTGGTGGTATGATTAGGTAGGTTATTCAGTTCTTTCAATAGTATTTTCCCTCATTAACAGCAGAAATAATTCATCAGATCACAAAAATATTTGCAGGGAGCTACTTATATCCTTTAAAAGATCAACTGGTGAAAAGCCCCAGCGAATAATATTTTATAGGTACGTACCCTTGGAGGAAACCAGAACCTGTGCTTTTCGGTCTCACAAAAGCTTAACCACATGTACTTTTTACAGGGATGGTGTTAGTGAAGGCCAGTTTTATCAAGTTCTGCTGTATGAACTCAACGCTATCCGAAAAGTAAAGATTTGCCTGATCCCCGATTCAGAATTTTTTTTCCCATGTTCAGAGGTGACTGCTTTTATCCTGATCTCTGTGTGTTACTCAGGCATGTGCCTCGCTGGAAGCAAATTACCAACCACAGGTGACTTTTATTGTGGTTCAGAAACGCCACCACACCAGATTATTTGCACACAATCACAATGATCAGAATTCGGTCGACAGGAGTGGAAACATACTACCTGGTAAATTTTATAATAGACTTAAACAACATTAATATTACATTTTTCTCCAATATACTTTACTGCTGTTTATTAATCTAAGTGGTGCTTGCTCTGTGTTTCATTTGAAGGTACGGTTGTAGATTCGAAGATTTGTCATCCCACTGAATTTGACTTCTACTTGTGCAGCCATGCTGGTATTAAGGTAAGCACCAGAACTGTTTGCATCATGTTTGCCATTCAAAAGTCTAGGGAATTAGTTAAGATGTTCTCCAACTCCCTAGGGCACTAGCCGTCCGGCTCATTATCATGTCTTGTGGGATGAAAACAACTTCACTGCCGACGCATTGCAGACTCTTACCAACAACCTCTGTTACACGTAAGTGTGCCTTTTCCTTGTGTGAAGTTTCTGTTTGAACTCAGCAAGTTTCTAACTTGCACTACTTCTGCAGTTATGCGAGGTGCACCCGCTCTGTATCTATTGGTAAATTACTTTCCTTTGGGATAGTTCTTCACAGTTCCATTGAATTCAACTCCTCACTGAAATCTGCTGCTTTTATTTATTATTGTTGCAGTTCCACCTGCGTATTATGCTCACCTGGCTGCCTTCCGTGCCCGTTTCTATATGGAGCCAGAGACCTCTGACAGTGGATCTGTGGCAAGTGGTCCAGCAGGGCGCGGACCACTGTCTGGTTCATCAACATCCCGTAGTACTCGGGCCCCTGGTGGTGGAGCTGTCAGGCCCCTTCCTGCTCTGAAGGACAGTGTCAAGAGGGTCATGTTCTACTGCTGAGGCTAAACAATGTGATGCTAAAGCTCAGATGCTTCTTATCTTTAGCCTCTTTATGGTTGTAATTATGTGAAGGCGATAGTAATAATCAGCCAGTTGCTACCTTGTGTACTGTTCTATGCTGGCCTACGTTTGATCTAGTACTATATGCTACTTTATGTATGTGCTTTTGCTTTGAATGATCTAATGCCGCGGTTAAGAGTTTGAGACTTAAGTCTGCTTTTACCCTAAGATTTCTGAACGTGAAGCATGCCAAAAGAAAGAAATGTATGACTATGGCCGAGCTTTATTCGTGCCACAGGCGTGCCTTAATAAATGCTGTGATTTGGTGTTACAACAATTTTTGGTGAACATTCAAGAAGGTGAGCCCTGTAGTAGTAGTAGTACAAAACAAAGGGGAAAGGGTGTGTCATGCTCCTTTGTTTGTACTATGAATGCTCTCATGTGATTATGAACTAACATTTGTCGGTTAGTTCGTAAGTTGTTTTCTGCAACAATGTTTGAAACTTTACCCTTCTGCGGTGAACAATGCCGTTCCTTGTTTATGTTGTCCACAAACAAGTAGTTGGTTTTGAAAAAGTTTCAGAAGCAATTACCTCCAGTTTACTTGATTTTGTCTAGAATATCATGATGGTGATTACTCCTCTAACAAGTATGCAGGTGATTTTTGACAAGCAGATTCTTTACATGAAACAGTCTTCAATCTTTGTATTATTATCACTTGTCATCATGGCCCAATGATGATCTTATTACATCTTACCAATCAATTCTGAGCACAGAAGAATAGGAAAATACACTTCTCACTCCAAGCACATATCTTGTATTTATACTACAAATTCAGCCGTCATGTGATGGTCGTACTTCGCTTCAGGCAGCATCTCTAGAGAGATTGGAGGCCGGAAGCATTGGCCCGAGTAAGTTCGTCGCAATCCTAAGCAAAAATACAGCATTCATGGATTAACATATGAATGTAACTAACATTAATTAGGTGCTGAGAAGTCTCTCACCTTTGAATCCTTGTCTGAGTCCTTCTGCAGCGCTCAAACAATAAACGGATCAGTCAATTGCTTCCCCGCTCTTTCTCAGTAAATTTCGTAAGAGTGGACACACTTGCCTTTCTTTTGGCCTTGCTACTATCTTATCAGACACCGGCACACTAACACTGCTTGCTGTAGTAGGTGTTTGTGCAGCTTGCTCCCCCAGTTTTGCCATACTTTTTGCCTGCAAAAGAATTGTTTTTAGATTCTTAATTGTACTGTAGTATTGGTCATGCACTGAGTCCTGAACTCACCAGCCTCCTGAACAGAAGATTGTAGAACATCTGTAGATAACGTTGCTTGGCTTGCCTCTCTTCCTTGTTCAGAGTCCTCCAGAACCCGTAAATTGATCCCATGTTCAGAACTTTTGTTGCATAAATCTTCCATGTGTAACTACAATCATAGAGGGATGAGCACAGTGCAATTCTTTTTATTTTATTTTATTTTTTGGATAATTGAGGAAGATCGAGTTGAGAAGATACCACTCATAGATGCGTTGGAGCCCGGCGGTGGACATCTTGTTCCAGTAGCTGAGGTCTTCCTTGCACTTTTGGAAGAACTCTGCAATCTTTTTGCTTGCCTCCCTGCCGTCCATCGGATTGATGTGGAAGCCCGACACCTCATCGACAATGATCTCTGCAGGTCCTCCCTGGTTTGTTGCAAAGGTTGGCAGCCCGCAGTTCATCGCCTCGATAACTGTTAGTCCGAATGCTTCATACAATGCAGGCTGAAAGACACAACAGACATCAGTCACATATCACAAGGGTTAGTGTTCAGCCAGTCTTGTTCTTGATGTGTTTAAGAACATCATCCATGCATGATTCATAAGTTAGTAGTGCACCTGAACAAAGGCTCCTTTTGTATCTGCAATGCAACGATACAACTCGCCGTTGCGCACACGGTCAGTCTGCGCTTTTATCCAACGAATCTGTCCCTTAAGATGGTACTTGTTGATCAGGCTGTGCATCTTGTTGATCTCCTCTATCTCTTCCCGGTCCTTGGACTGTGAAGGGTCCAGGAGGCCTGCCACAACTACCAAGTTGACAAGGTCCCTTAACTTCTGGTTCTGACCGTACCACTCGACCAGCCCGGTGATGTTCTTCACCTTGTCGAGCCTCGCCATCGAAAAGATGATCGGCTTGTTCCTGTTTGCTAGGTACCCTCTGATGGATTCCATCATATCACAATTTAATCATAGTTTTTATCAACCTAGTCAAGCTCAAAGAAAGCCAGCATGCATACTTAGCACTTAGTACTTACATGTGCTCTTCATTGTCCTCCTGGCTGTAGAGTAACTCCTCAATTTGCGGGTGCAAGCCTGTCAGTCTCTTCTGCTTCTGTGTGAAAGGAAAGTAAACGGATTGATCGGCGCCAGGGGCAGCAATGTTGAACTTGGGGTCGAAGACGTGGATTCCCGTGGCATAGCGGCACAGCCCTGGCATTGTGAATGCATAGTGGCTCTCATACTGGCCTGGCTTCTCTTTGCTTCATTTTATCATTGATTTATTTTGGTCAGTTATTCAACATTGCTAGGCCATAGTGTAAGAGGATCTAGTTTACTAAGTCACTGACCTTCCAGCTATTTCCTGGTATGTACTAGTGATGATGAAGTCACTGGTGTTCATGGCAATCATATCAGCAGTGAACTGGCATGAGAAATGGTACTTCTGGTCCAGCTCTCTCCACTTGACATCTGAATCCACGTACTTGGTCTTCTCGAGAGCGTGTGCAATTGTTCCCTGTCAGTTGATAGATCATTTTGTAATGTGGTGTCAAATTTGGTTGGTGGCAGAACAGCATTTTGCAGGATTCCATTTTAATTGCCCATTTTCACACCTGAGTGACTCCTAGTTTGCTTGACATGAGGGATGCCACCAAGTTGCCGTCAGTGTAATTGCCAATGATCAGGTCTGGTTTGTCCTCCAATATGTCAAAAATCTTGACAGAAGCATCCTGAAATCGCGTCGGTGATAATTTACTCTCAAGATTACAGTTCACAAGATGCTCTTTACACATAGAAAGTCGATAGCTGACAAACCTGGGCATATCTTTCCAGGTAGGGATAAATGTCAAACCGCGATACCCACTGGTTAAGATCCTGCCCATCATCGGTCTTGAAAGGTATGCGAAGGATGCTTGAGTGCATAGTGTTCTCAACTGGTTCAAGCTCTATGTTGCACTTGGTGCCCTTTGCATCCGGTATGAGCCTTGTTAGCTGCAGCATGACTGACTGTCAGATGTTCCAATGGTATGTTTGAAGTGTTGTTAAACTTTTTGTGAAGGCAAAGTTTACCACAAGAATCTTAGGTGTGACATTCAGGCCCTGCTGCTTGATTCTTTGCAGCAATTCCTCTTCAAGAGCCCTAACTTGATCCAGGATGTAAACAACCTGCCAAGCAAAGATCAAAATTTGTGTCAAGAACAATTGTGACTTTTAAGTGTTCTCTACAACATGATGGTTTCTGTACCTGACCACCGGTATCTGGCAATCCAAGAACCTTCTCTTGGCCAAAGTAACCATGAATGGATAAGATCACAATGTTGAATACAACTGGGACCCTACTGAAAAACTTCTCCATGTTGATAGGATCAGGCGCTTGGAGCACTTCAGAGAGGCAGTTCAGTGTTTCCTTGCATCTTTCAGCGGTATCACCCCATCCTTTCTCCAACCCCCACTCCTGAAATCTGTAAAACAATGCTGCATTGGAGAACATATCAACTATGCCTTATTCATGCTTTGTTTCTGATTTCTCATTTACCTTTGTTCAAACTTCTGGTATGGTGTGTATCTTGAAAGGCCGCTGACGAAAACCTCCGCGAGAAGTAGTGCTGTCTGAAGCTTGTTAACGGTGTCGAGGGTGCTGTTGATCATCAGTTTCTGAATGGTCATGAGAATATAACCTTTTCCAGTCAGCTATTATTGAACTTTCTGATATGAATGTTCAATATCTCTACTTACCTCGCCACGATGATTTAATGCGAGCAAGTAGTCAAGCAATGGTCTCATGTTCTCAGGCTTGTCACTCAGTTTTGAAGATAAGAATCTGGAAACAAACTGCATCCCATTCCCTATGGACGACGGCAATGTCAGATGAGGTGTTGAGAGATTCAGGGCACCAAAGTCTATTTCCAGCGAGTCGTCATCCTTAGCCCTGAATGCCACATGAACAAAACAGATACAGTTTCAGTTTTACTCACATTGCTTGCACCAAATTACTTTTTTTTCCATTTGCATTTGCCTATAATGACTACCATTTCTCATCATATAGAGTCTCTTTGAACTTGAGGTACTCCGAGGGCGTGATTTCCTCCACCGACAGATCGCTGGAATGGACTTTGATGTACTCCCAGATGCCAGGATTCGTCCTGACTGCAAATGCGACAAACGGTGGAAGTACTGCAGCCTCCTGTGGACATCATAATCAAGATTACTTCAGTTCATAAATATTCCTTTTTGAAAATTTCATGTTACCTGCAGAAGAGAGAAAAGGATAGTTTTTTTTAATAAAGAAATGCGACCTGTGTAGAGCAAATAATGTAACCAAGAAATCCTTCGACAAGCTTGTCCTTCTCTACTTTGTCATCCATTGATTTCTGCAGCTCCTCCATCAGCTGCTGGTTCTTCATGAGCCTCCTACCATTGGAGACATATCTGAAACATGTACATTTCAAAACTTAGAAAAGCTCAGATATCAGATGCTACTACTATAATGCATTTGATACATGAATGGTTGAAGATTTATGCAGTACCTTTGGAAGCATTTCTTCATCTGATACCGGCTTTGCCGCAGCGCCTCGGGCATCATGTCGGCGATGCTGTCCGACCTCTTGAAGGTGGGCTTAGTAGCCATGGAAGGAAACGACTAGATTTTGGAAAAAATAAGAGGGGGTTTTCTTTGGAAAGAAAGGCTATGAAACAATGTGTTCCATGGATGCAATTTATACAAGAAATCTAGGATGCTAAGCTGTGAGGAGAAAGCACATTGTTTTGGAGAAGTAAAGTTATGCTCAAGAAACATAGAAGGCAAGAAAGGCATTGACACCATCATATTATCTCAGATTCCTTATTCTGTCTGAAATGTTCCTTGGTAGTCCGGTTTGTTTTGCTTGGCCGTGGATATGTAGCCTTTTTACCGCCAACCGTGGAAAGGAGAAAGACAAAGACATACGAGGTACACAAAGCAGGAGGAATACCTAAAAAATAAAGAAAGATCCTAAACTTGCTTGCTGGTCAATCTTCATATCATGGCATGACACATAGGGACACATTGCGTTGCTTGTTACAAATTGCTAGGTTGCAAACCCCTTTTTTTTTTATAATGAATTTTCTTTTTAGACAGCCTCTAATATATAGGTGTTTTGAATTTATTTGGACTCGCAGTGAATGTTACAAAACCGAATTTTTTTTATAAATAATCTATTAAAAAAAAGAATTTTAAAACTAACATGAAACTTTTAAAAATGTCAAAAATAACCTTCAGTCGTTGGACCCAATTCGCGACTGGACTTTAGTCGCGAATTAGGCCCACAACTGATTAGCTGGCATGGTCCATATGCATCATTGGTCCAGAACCGCACCACGTAGACTTTCAGTTGTGTACCTGGTTAGCGACTGAAACCAATTATGTAGAAGTGAAGTGTTTATTAAAGTTGAAGACTAAGAAGAAGTCACAATAAGTAGATGAGTTATAATCTAAAAGGGGAAAGTAATAAGGAGTGTCCAGCTAGAAACTATTGTTGCTGTAGGTAAAATAGAAAGTTATATGCGTCTGTGAAAGTTGCACAAACAATTGGAACCAGATCTACAGCAGCAAAAAGTGATCAAACTTCGGTATGCCACTTGATCCGAATAGAGAGTGTCCAGGTTGCCTAAGAAATTATTTATAGTGTTCTTCTCTACCTCATTCCATTCTGAGTCGAGCCACAACATGTAATTGCATTTATCCCTTTCCTCTTCGCGGTCACAATGTACATAGTTTCTACTGGCAATGTCGTAAGCCCAAGACGTACTGACTCTAATATCACCTCGACATCTGCACATAAAGTTATCTGTGTCAGAGGAAACATCAAACCAGTTGAAATCCTCCGAAGGACGCGTTGTTGGGTGCGTGTCTCCATGACAAGAGCAATAATAAGGACGTCTGCACCAACACATGTGTTGAATATCGTGCATGTTGATCGACAGTTCGTACATGAAGTCGAGCTTCTCACAAAGTCTTTTCTTTCTGCAAAAAAAGATAGAGTATCGTATGCGTAGCTTTTGTGCTCCACTCGAGGTCAATCTAAAGCAAGAAAGTGCACTTATGAGCATAGTCCCTAAGACACTCTAAAAATCTTTTCCTATAGTCATCCTAAACGGAGGATGTAGTAGTCTTCAGCAACAAACCGCAATTGCAACGACATAGCCCTGAACTTTGTCCTTCATCTTGTGAACGAAAGATAATAGCAAAAAAAGTAACACAAAGAACTACTTATTTTAGGCGAGTTGATTATGTATTCACCTTGGTGCGTTTTCTTCTCCGGCCATGGCTATTCTCGCCCGCCATATTCGAATAGGCTAGTGAGGAAAGTGTGAGTTATGTATTCAAAGGTCAATGACCTAATTTATAAAAGTGAAATTCTTGAATAGTTTAAACACTGATTGGACGCATCTGTAGGAAAGTTGAAAAATAGAAAAGTTGAAAGGTTGAATCGTACAAACATAGAAAAGCTAAAAAGTAGGAAAGCTGAATTATAGAAAAGTTGAAAAATTAACAAAACCCTACAGAAAAGTTGAAAGGCTGAGAAAAACTTATGGAAAAACTTAATTGACGAGAAAGGAAATGCTAACAAACCCATACAAAAACTATTAAAGGAGAAGTTGATATGCGTTGAAAACATAGCTTACAAAACCCTACGAAACTGTTGTATTTATTTGCTCCAAAATACCTAAGACTAGGGTTCATAGAGACTGAAAAAAAAGTTTGTGCGTCGTATAGCTGAACTACTACCTCCCCCTCTTCGGCTGGCCCTGATACTCCGATGGCGTGTAGCGAGAGCGGGGGTGACGATCCCTGATGTGACGTCTCCTGACCGGCAGTGTCTGCGCAGATGGCAGAGATTGCGAAGGTTGTGTTGGCTGCGTAGTTGGTGGAGCGTCATCACAGTGCAAAGGTTGGGTAGGATGCTGCTGTGTCTAAATGTCATCCTGGTGCCACACATGAACTCGCAGCTGTATTTGGGCTAGGATCTTTTGTTGCGTCGCACCCTGTCCCTCATCCGCCGCCAAATCTTAAGCCAACCCCTGGTCTAACTAAACAATGTGCACAGTAATATCCAACTCTTCATCTGAAGATCTATCATTAGGCCTGGCACGGTGCTGTGGAGATGGCGTGCGCGAGGAAGAAGGGCGGTCCACTGGTGGCATATGCGAGGAAGAAGGACGGGGCACCGATGGTGATGGTGGAGGAATCACGGTCAGGTGAGGTGGCAGCAGCATTCTGAAATTGACAAGAATCTATTCTAGACACTACACGACATCTGCACAAAATGCCTGCATCTTGGCTCTAAGCACGTCGTCACTATTGAGCACCCTAGCCATCATGTCATGTGCACTAGCGGAGATGGCTCCGATGGTGTCAAGCTACATACATGATGAACATGCAATTATAGAATGACAATAAATGTGAAAGTAAAGTTATGGAAAGTGAAAGTACTCACAGAGGAGTGAACCTGCCCTACAAGGCGTCGGTCGAAACGCTCGTCGATAATAGCAGGACGGTTGGGCTCATCACTCGCCGTTGGTGGATGTGGCGCCGATCTATACTATGTGCGCGGTCGGTAACACGATTAGTATGAAAAATGGATATCATGGCGGTAAGATTTGTCCTATGCGACTGTCCATGTGTGTGCCCGATCCATCCACTCCTACACATACAGGTGCTACTGAGCAACGAAATCGTCCTTTCCCCAACCATTTTTAGATTGCCTGCAGATAAAATTAATTATTGACAAAAATCATTTTTAAAGTATGCTACAAAATTGAAACATATTTGACATTTACGTACTCGTGAACATGGTGTGGGAATTGTCGGGGTGGCGGCATAAGAACATGCTGGTGTAGGCCGAACTAGCGCATAACTTGCTCAGGAAAGTACTCCTCAAATATGTGTGAGAAAACTAGAAGAATCTGGGTACGCCAATAAGCAACATCCTGCGTACATAGAGATGAAAGGTCCTGTAGTATGACCGACTTTATGTGCTGCTGTGTCCACGGACGCCAGATAACACTATCATCAATAAGCAAATCAAAACTCGTGGCGTAGGAAGGATTTCACAAGTGCACTTGATCCGTGGCTCATCGCAAACTCAGTCTAGCCTACCTCCATCCCATCACCGGGCAGTTCCTCATATCATGTCTCAACGCAAACTGATCTCGCAGCACCAGCAATCGCCTGACGGGAAAATGCTCATAGGACCACATCTGTAGCAGTATGGCACACCCCGCAAACAGTGAATTAACCTGATCCCTGCTCGTGGCGTCAGACAATCCCATGTACGTGTGACAAAGCATAGCGGATGCCAAATTGAACTACAGCATGTGTCCCAACTCGGAGTATGCAATAAGTTTAGCGAGCTAAACGAATTGCCACTCACATGTCTCCATAGGTGCCGGGGAACAACACCGACCCAAATAAATAAAGCAAGTAAGCCTCTAAGTTACGTCTAAATACCTACTCGAGAATGGCCATTGGGAATGTAGCATCTCGAACAGTGTGCAGGTAAGTCTGTTGAACTCCTGCTGTTTGTGAAAACCCTCCGCTGGTCCAATCCCCTCAAAGTGCTGCCAGAAATCCAGACGCCATGCAACTCTGTCGGTCCCCGCGGGGACATATATATCCCCTCTGATAGGCAAGCCGAGCAGCATATTAACATCATCAAGCGTGACGGTGAGCTCGCCGAAGCTGAAGTGGAAAGTGTGTGTCCCTAGTGATACGGGGTGCCTGATCTTCACGACGTAGGATCGTTGATAACTCGTTGATTCGTGTAACCTGACAAACCGATGGCGCCAACCACTGTCAATATAGCAACCTGCGACAAAAGAATTCGCCCAACCACACGCTTTGATTGTTGTCTACTTGACCACGCAAAAGTAGATGCACTATTCCTGCAATCAACGAAAAAATTACAAAAACAACGGTAAAGAAAATAACTATCAATTCTAGGCGGTGGCTTATGAGCACAAACTCTAGAACAAGAATAAAAACTTCTCTGAAAATATTTGTGTATTCAATTCGTAGTTGTCTTAAAATTATGACCATGTCTCTCTTTTATAGAGGGTGGTGTTTACAAAAGATAAAAGGTTTAAACTGGAATTCAAATCTTAATCTAATTCGAAACAAAATAAAATCCTAACATACTATAAGACATAAAAGGAATCTGAAACTATTTCTCACGGATCCGAATAGGACTCTTTCCTCTCGTGCACTTGAGATTCTTTCGGGTCTCCTGGTTGCATACGATGTCCAATTTGGTGATTCTTGATGCGTTGGAAAGCTCTTTCGAATATCTTTCCAACAAGTACTCATATGACCGATTCGGACATATTTTCTGAAATTGGCACTTGATCGAATTCTCTGAACAAACATCCAATCGTCGCTTGGTCGCCAGGCTGTTTGGTCCTCAGGTTGCGACCATGGGCAGCGACCTTGTGCAGTGCTGTGGCCTCGAGCCTTTCTGGTCGAGCGTAAAGTTCTTCTGATCGATTGCTCGTGCTAAGGATGTCCTTATCATCTAGCCTCCATTAATCCACAAGAGCGTTGACCAAAACTCTATTGAACGGAAATTGCTGAGCCCGATCCACCATACAAGCAAACGAAAATAATTCGGCCTGAAGAAAATGAGGTGCAAACCACTCATCCAAATGCCACATCTCCTATGGTGCCCTCATATGGAGAGCTGGCAGAACGGTGCCATATAGAAGGTGACGAGCACGGTGACGCTGCTGATGGTCCTTTGTAATCAACTCGGGAAGTTGTTGGTCGTCCGTCATACCTGTAGTTATCACATATTGATCAAAACACTTATAAGCAAACATATTTACAACATTATTAAAAACATACATTCAATGTAAGATGGAAATAAGTTCAACTCCGATACAACACTGTTAAAACATTACAGTATTCTGAAGGAAATGCACAACATTATATTGACACATAAATTAGGTTACACATAAAGAAAAACAACGAATATAGTTAAAAGTCAATTGCTTCAGTTCCTCATAGATGTTGACATGGTTGCCACCTGCGGGCATTTGTTTCTACTGTGACCAGACTGCTTGCAAACAGTGCATCTACGGAGTTCATCTTCACGCTCCGCTTCACCCATATCGTTATGGATCCGCCTGACTTGATGTCAGCCAACATGGCTCTGATGGAACCTCCTGTATGGGATCCACATGACGGTATCTTCAGGCAATAGGTCTTGATAGTTTCCTATCACTGCAAACCTGTAGAAGACACCCTCCCAAGTTTTCGACAGGTACTGCACAGTATAATATTTTGAGATGTACTGTGTTGGAGTGATTCGTAGAACAGCACTGACAGCGATAACATGAGAGCAAGAAATGTGGAGCAACTAAGGCTTCTTACATGTACATTCCACATCTCCATTTGTAATTGTACATTCGTGGACCCGACCAGTTCTCAATGTACCATGAACGAATTTGTGCCTTAGCCAAACCTTGTAATTTCCATTCAAATGGCTTAACACTGACACTTCGTGTGACATTGACTTCCTCGTTCGAAATTGAAGGTAATCATTAATCTTTTTAGGCTAGTGTACTAAGGGGTCGTCCATAAGTTTTTTCACCGTCGAACTCCAATTGTCGTAATATACTATTGTGCGATAAAATGTCATCTCAACTATAACAATGAGTGGTAAACATCGCACACTTTTTAGGACGAAATTGTATACCTCGGCAAAATTTGTTGTCATAATTCCGTACCATGCCCCATCTATGTCGTGTAGTAACAACCACTTCTCCTTTGGTTTTTTATGAATCTAATGACTAAAACTTAGTTGCCTCCTACGGTTTTCCTCGATGGTAATGTCGCCAACTTCTGGTTCGCCAGCTTCTGATTCACCTAGCTCCTAGTTTTGTTTCAATGTACTCTCGTCCAATGACTTCCATATAGCTGCCAACTTGGACTCTTGATTCTGATTGGTAAGCCTTTTGAACACCTACATCAGGCGCTTACTCTTGAAACGAGTTTGAAAATTAGCGTCAAGATCACGAGAGCACCAACGACTCTGTAGGTCATCCCAGGTTAGTGATGGATCCATTCCAAATTGCATGTACTTGATTGCACTCATCATTCCTCTGTTTCAATCATGAATTAAGCATATGCGCTCCCGATCTTTAACCATCTCATTCTTCAGTTTGCTTAAAAACCACAACCAGCTGTTGTAATTCTCCCCCTTGACCACTGCATATGCTATAAAGAGAAGCTGGTCGTTGGCATCAATTGCCACGACAGTTAGTAGAGTACCCTCATACTTTCCTATCAATAATGTCCTGTTAATGCAAAGAACGGGTCTTATATACCTAAACGATGTAACAACTACTGGAATGCCTAGAAAAATCTCTGTAGTACCATGCATTCAAGTATCACAACACCATTTGAGTCGATAGCTGGTGTATCCACAATTTCGGTGACTATGTCTGAATTTGCTTCACATATACGCAAAAAGAGTCTCAATATGAAGTTATATGCCTGAACATATATCCCAAAAAACATTTCCAGCACTTTTTGTTTAGCCCTCCAGACCTTTCCATAATTGATCTTGTAACTATACTTTTCTGCGACATGTGCAATAATCACTTTCGGTGGCATTGCCGTATTTTCCTTTATAACCGATAGTATCAGACTGGCAACAAAATCGGAAGTGATATTTCTATACTACTGCAACATGCTTTCCACCAGACATATGTGGTCTTCGACTCTTGTCACTTGAAAGAAAGGCTCATAATGTGGTTGTGTAACATGTATATATGTACCACGAGAAATTATCGACTAAGCACTTTACATTCCACAAGTTCGGATTTGATTTAACCACCCGGAATGGCCTATTGAGTGAAACAGTCCATGTAGTGATAGCTTTTTTGTATTTTTCTTGGTCCGAAACAACTGTCCAAGCTGTACGGTTCCTTAATTGAAAGACCATTTCAACTTTAGATCTTCAGGAACTACTACTGACATCAAAGATGATGGTTCAGTCCATTCATTTATAGGATCTTGCTGTTCTATTGGTTTCTCGGGAGATTCGTACATATCTGATGGATCAGTGTACCCCTCATCGTTAAAATTATTCTCTAATTTGAGCAATTTATTAGCTAAATCTACTTGATGGTTACCAAAACGATTTGTATGTATGATTCTTGCATTTTGTATAGCTACACTGGCTGACACTAGCACTGACACTTTTAGTACTAAGATTAACGATGTTCGATGCTCCTGCTATGGAATGACTGCCTTCCAAACTATTTACGCTAAAAATTCTACCTAAAGTATAAAAGCTCTGATACCATAGACTGGATTTTTCACAAATCGTACAAACGAACCCTATGATTTGTCACCTTTAAGTTTCTTAAGTACCCATTTATTTCCCTCCGACAATAGACCTTCAACCCTTATACTATCCATCGTAGAATTAAATTGTAACAAATCAATTAACTAAATCTCTAAATCATTGAAAGACATTAACAGTGGTTGTGACATTTGACCATATACATAGGGACATGCACTGAGATCATCACCGTATGGTCCATTACGAATTATATCAATTCTGTAATAAACGCAAACCATATCAGGTTGCTTCATAGCCTACTCAATTTAACTTTCCGTGTTAGGTTAAAACACAACAATATGTTTTTTTTTATCTCAAACAATATTTTTATGTGGTGAGATCTACAATAGTTTCAAATCTACATTGAGATCATATCTTCTTCAGGGATAAAACTGAAAAATAGGTTCTCTTAATGAGCATAGATGTAAATAACTCTACATAATTGAATTTAATACTTTATTTAATAAAAATTATAAATTCTACGATGAAGTGAAACTATCAGTCCTAAACCGTAGATCATAGGATGATAACAAAAATCCTAGAGTGAAGTGAAAAATTCTGGAGTTCTACAAAAAAATTACCAGTCTGAACACTAGCAAAAATCTTGAATCTAGTGTCAGCCGAACAATTTTAGGGTGATATGTCAAATCCTAAATCTTAAGGTGAACCAGGAAATCTGAGAGTAAAATAAAAAATCATATATTTGTACCGGACAATACAAAAAATCCTAAATTCTAGGGTGAATTGAAAAAACTAAGAGTACTATAAAAAAAAACTTAAATTCGTAGCGGACACTGTAATATTTGACAAAATCTAGAGGGGAACAGAAAATTATAAGATAATACAAATTTTCCTAAAATCGTACACCGCACAAAACTTGTTCCGCATGAAAGTCATGATGAAATATAGTGTATGCGAGGAGAGACAAAAAAAAAAAAAAACTTTTCCTCAAACGGCATAAGATTATAAATATCACTCATCTGATAATAATTTGTAGAATTATGAGGTGACATGATAGATACCTAGCATGAGAGAGGAGGGCCTAGTCATATTTTAAAGGCCAATCCCCCAACGGCTCCTTTTCCCGTCCAAATATCAAATTCGAAAGAAGGGAAACAGAAACTGCCCCACCCAGGCGAGCTCTCTCCCCCCCCCCCTCTCCTCGTTTCTAGGTCAAGAAGGCGTATAGGATCGGATCGGAGGCCTGTGGGGAGATGGAGGAGTTGCCGGGAGGGTCGGAGGAGTACATGAGGGAGTCCATAGAGAGCTCGCTGGGTCTGCCCGTCTCCTACGCCTCCCTCCGCCGCAAGCTGCTCTCCTCCGAGGACGACCGCCGCCGTCTCCAGGACCAGATCTTCTCCCTCGAGGATCAGCTGCGCTGCTCCTCCCGCCGCCTAGACCTCCTCAAGGTCCCTCTAAACCCTCTCGTTTTGGTTCTTGATTTGTAGTTTACCACTTTGTTGGTTTGATTTGGGTCTGATTTGTTTGGATTTTATTGGTTGTCGTCGGTGTAGGCGGAGGCGAGCATGAACGCGGCGGGGCTACGGAGGTGTGTGGAGGAGAAGGAGGCGATGACGAGCGGCTACAACGAGATGGCGGCGCATTGCACGAAGCTGGAGAGGGAATGCGCGCTGTACGAGCGCGACCTTGAGCGGGCCATGGAGTCCTGCGACGACCTCGCCAAGGAGAACGACGAACTCCGGGCCCGTCTCCAGGAGATGGAGAAGGACAACCCCGCCGTGAGTTCACTACCTCACACCTCAGAAAATTTGATCTTACCAGATGGTATCAATTCTTAAATTATTCATACAAGAAAAAAAAAAGTAGCATATTTCTTGGTGAAATTTATGTGGCGTTTCAGATATCAAAGAGATATTTCAGCGTGATTGTCTCAGATGCATAAGATGGTAGTCTTCTATGGAATGCTTAAGTTCTGATTGACTAGTATAATTACAAGTATGTATTTCTTATGATTGTTGGTGGGCTTTACTTTTATAGGCAGCATGCTAATCCAGGTTAACCTTTTTGGCGATATGTTCTAAATGGATTAGTATTTGCCATGAGTGTTGAATATATTTGAATTGAGTGGCTAAATTTGATGCGTATTGAGATACAAGAAACTAGTATCAATCATTTCGAGTGTTAAAATGTTGTGTCTATCAGGTCTGAAATGGTTGCAATTCTCAAGAGTTTGTTAGGGTAGATTAATAATTTAACTTGGTAGCCCTCCAGCTCATTCCCTTTAATTTCATGAATTGGTCAACTTCTGAAGTTATGAGGTTCTCTAAATCCTGAAAGCAGTGCTTGGTCTGTGGAAGTCCTGAAGCGGTTGTGTTAGAGTTCATAGTTATGTCATGTCTCATACCGATCATGCTCCGTCATACTTCTTTGTTATAATATTTGTTTAGCTGTTGCATCAACCCATGTACTTATCAATAGTTGTGCATTTTCTGTTTGTAGTAAAGCAAAGAAGTGAGGGAAGCAAGTGTTAGTACTTAGTAGTTGGTCGGCTTTTGCATTTTTTGGTCTTTTCAATGATCAAACATCAGTATCTGCCTTCTTCCCTTTTCCCCATCAATATAACAGCTACTGGATAGAGAAGTAATATATACATTGCTTAGTTTTATTTTAGTGAATAAATAAGTAACCATCTAGCTATTCTACATGCTTCTTTTTTATTCATTCCCTCCAAACATTCTATCTTATATATGTTAACCTCTATAAGCAGCTCACAGCATTGACTGCTGAAGTGGAAGCTCTGCAGAAGGACAAGGAGAACTTGAAAATCAATCTTAATAAAGCAGAAGAGGAGGTAAGGACTAAGGACATCAAAGCACTCTTTTCCTTTCGTTTATACATGTTCGGTGTTGTATGCCTGCAACTAAGTGAGCATCAGGTGTGCAGGCTTGTGCACTTCTGACAAGAAAATCTTCTATTTTCTGGTTTGTTTCATGCAGGTCAAGCTGCTCTTTGATGAAAACAGAATTCTTGACGAAGAGAACAAGAGGCTTCTGAGTTTGTTGGAGAAAGAGCGACAACACCGTTCTGATAGAAAGCATTCTGCTAGTACATCCACCAAGGTAAAAAAGGAAAAATCTTCAAGCTTAGAATTTAAAAAAGGAAAATATTCAATAACAGGAGTCTAAGGGGTCCCATGATAGATATCTGAAGTATACATATATTCATAATGTGGCACTGTAGTTCTAAGGTTGAACTTAGTATGCTGGCTTCTATCTGTATTACTTGGCACATGTATCTTTAGAAAAGGGTGGTTTAATGATCTTATCATCTGTTGTTACCCATCTCGCAGCATAAGCGCAAATCATCAAGTTTGAAGGACAGTAGCCCAGTTGGTCGGGCTATCGATTTCAGTGTTGCAGATTCATCAAGGCATCCGTTGTCGCCCTTGCCACCGAACTCCCCAGACTACAGGGTGCACAAAAAATGAAAGGAACAGTGTTGCCATTTCCTTTCTTATGGCTTGGAACATTCTCTGCATTGAGTGCTGCTGATCTGATCCCACTAACTTTTGCTCTAGTGGGTTGCATCCTAAAATTTTCTCTTGTTTGTTTTATGTTTCAGGTAGTCGTAATCTTTTGATAAGAAACTTGCCTTACTATTCCTAACGTCAATCCCCAGTTAGATATGTTCATCAGCTCACTGTTTTCATGCCTGCCATGTATGCAACAGGTTCTGTTATGAAAAACACTAATTTGATCCTGAATCCAAGTTCTGAATTCTTATGCATGTTTGCTTCATCCTTGAACCTTATCCATTTGATTTGAGAACAACCAAAATTTGCAAGGATCAGGACCTGCAATATCACCCATCAATTTATCCCGACTCTTCATACAAAAAAAAAAAAAAAAAAAAAGAAAAAGAAAGAAAGGGACAGGAAAGGAAACACGCAATTGGATAGGCGTGTTTTTTTTTCCGACTCAACTATCTAATGGTTGAAATTTATGTGGAAAAAAATCAAGATAGTTAATTATATTATGCTAAATTCTAAATTTTTTACCTATCTTAATTTAAAATGTTAAATTTTAATATAACAATATAAATATAGAATTAGAGGACAAGAGTCTCTTGTAGAACCCTTTTTTATTCAATAATTGTGGGACCAGTCTGAGATACTGGGAGATACTCTTGTGTTGACTGGGCAAGGACAAGTCCATTACAATTACTAAACGAACCAAAAAGGATAAGGCTCTGACTGTACAATCCTCTGATTGCCTCTCATTTGTCGGCATTGACTAGGATTAGTTGCGACATGTCGTCCTTAGTTTGGGGAGCCGATAGAGAGCAGAAAAAAGAAAAAGAAACAGCACTTTTTTGAGCCAAAAAGAACCGATAAATCTAGTTCTGGTTGGACTTGGCACGGAATTTGGTTTAGAATTAGATCCGCTTGTTACTAATATTTATGGGTTTTTTTTGGAGCTAAGAAGCCGTGCAGTTATCTGAGCTCTAGGTGGACAATTTGCACATAAAATTTTCAAATAATTATAAGTTTATGCCATCAAACTACCTTTTCAAAAGAACAAGATCTTTGGGGCAAAAATATCAAAGATATATGTATATTTTTTCTCCAAGAAGCCAATTTGTTCCACCAAAATATCATTTTAGCTCTAGATTTTAAGCTCTAGTTTCTCTTATGAAGTCAAAAGTTGGACTTTAGCTTTTTTATAAAAGAAGCTAGTGCTAGAACTAGACCGAGCAAGGATTATGTTACAAACCTAGCTAGTAAAGCACGATCTTACATAGGATGTGTGGTCTGTAGAGCTAAAACTGCTCATAATATCCATAGGCACACACAAAATGCTGTTCAGAGCTGTACGCAACAGAAGATCTTCCAAACACACACACACACACACAAAAGCGGATTAGGAAGTGGAACAGATGAGATAAGTAGCCATACTCATCCACATCACACATTTTTTTTTTCATGTAGCATATAAGCAATGGGTGGATAAAAAGGAGAAAGAAGTGGAGGAGAAAAATGGCACATGTGAAGAAGGATAACAGCAATTAATCTTTTGGAATGTCAACAAAATTCTTGTGCAAAAATACCCACCGATGCTTATCTCCTGAACTTTTTGGTGCCTGTCCTTTTACCTCACCTTGTTCCGTTCCTTGCTCTGCCTCTAGAGTTCTACTCCACTAGATATATATCACCTTGTTATTGCATTCATGCAAAGATAAAAGCATTACAACTAGCTTAGCTTTCTAGTACTTGATTGCTTGCTTGGTTGTATGGTAGAAGGGGCAGAGTATTTGCAGGTGAACATAAAAGATGGAAGGTTCATTGGCAGCGCTAGAAAGCATGGAACACGACCATGGGATCATGGATGAGGAGGACAAGGATGATCTTGGGTCCTTTTCTGGTTTTTCCGACGATGATAATGATGGCGATGATGGTTCTTGTTCATTCGAGGATGGACCGACGGCAGCCTCATCGTGTTTGTCAACTCCGGAGAGCTCCGACGATGGCCTTGATGATCATGAGGGGGAAGAAAGGCATCTGCATGATATGTCCAGCATCATGGCTCAATCGCCTCTCAAGTAAGCATTGCTACCCACACTGTAGTCTTAAGTTAAATTTTGAGTTTTTCCTATGTGACATGCTTGCAAATTAACAATACATATTACTTGTATCAACATCTTCTTTTGTTCAAACTTAAAGATCAAAACGATACAAAAGGAGATCTCAAAAGTATTTGTGTCTGTTTCTATATACTTGATCCTATCAAGATTTCCTAACACATTTTGTCCTGAATGGAACAATTATTTCAGGAAAGGACTATCCAAGTTCTATGATGGCAAGTCGCAATCCTTCACATCACTAGCCAGTGTGAAGGCACTACAAGACCTCCCCAAGACTAACAGAAGAAGCAGCTGCAAGAAGCAGAAGCAGATGGGGACTTGTAAGAGCTATGCAAGTATGCATACACGCATCTATTCCAAGTCCAAGACTATCACAAAGCCCAAGGTGATGAGGCCTTCATCAACAAGTGGCAGCTTGATGTGTTCTGCTGCTGCAAAGGGGAGGCCAGTGCCTCCATTGCCTCCACAGAGGGCAAGCAGAGACGTCTCCACCAGTCACATCATTCTGCTTGCTGGAGTTTCTTATGTTCTGTAAATATTTTAGCTCTTCTCTACTAATACTAGTTTAATATTTTTGGTGCTCTCTTGGAGTTCTTTTGGAAGACAGAAGGTTGTTTTTGTAAGTTAATACAATTTAACAAACTTCTTTTGAGTTACTTGACTTGTGTTTTGGCACTTGGGTTTAATACTTCCATGTTGGGAATTTGGAGACAGATTGAGTTTTAAGGTGGTCTCCAACAAGGGTGCATGTGGCGCCGTGCGTTGGCGGTGGACACTTACTCGCTACTTGCATGATGCGATTGGACAGCCGCAGCGTGCTAGAGAACGGTGGGTGGACGGTGAGCACGAGGCGAGGAGAACGTCGGTGTTGGAGACGAACGTGACATGTTAGGATGTGTTTTGTGGGCCCCACGAAAATGTCGTCCACTGGAACATTACTTGCTGAAATTGTCTACTGACATGTGGGACCAAAAAAAAGAGGGGCCAGATGTTACTGACTCAGGTGATAGTAAATATACATCGAACGAAGCAAGGATGGTGGGTCCCACAACTACATGAAAAAACTAACGCAATAGCGCCTCATTGTACACACACCCACTTGCGTTGCACCCATTGTCACTGACAAGAGCGTCTCACATTGCACGTCCCCACATGTCAGTGAGTGGAGTGTTGCAAAACCATCCCACGCAGAATGAGGCGTATGGGCCCTATAGCAACGTCTAGTGTGTTTGTATCGTATCGCGTGTGCACACAGTCACATATTAGCCATATTCAATTACACATGGGTCCGTCATTGTGTGGCCTTGCTTCTCAGTGGAAGTAATAAAAAATAGTTGTTGGTTTACTTAGACAAGTGTTTTAAATTTTCATTAACTCTAGTGGTTTGACACACAGTCACTGACATGTGGGTCTAGTATCAGTCGTGGCCCACTTGTCAGCCATTGTTTTTTGTTAAGTGGGCCTACATGTTAGTGACAGAAAAAATCGTTGAGAATATAACTGTTGAGTTAATTTTTTTATTGTTTTTTCACCAAAAAATAATAAAAAATTTCAAAAAAAATCAGAAAAAATGAGAAACATTCCCACAGCACCCTCCTTTACAAATACCATGTTCTTGCCTCATGTTTACATATCATTCTAGCTCAATCTTGCTCTAAACCTACCCCGTATTGTTCCAAAATTTTCTAAAAATTTAATATGGATTCTAATCCGTCTGATGATTTCCTAAATTGACTCGGTGATTCTCAATCCCTCAGTGAAACAACAAAAATTTCGACAATCAACAATAACCTAATTTTTTGTATCCACCATATCCTCCAAACTACCCCATATCCATCAAAAATTACCTTTCATATGCACCAAGTTATCCTCCTTATCCACAACACAGATGCCCATTTCCACAAGTCCCTCAATATGGGCAAAATTTTCATTTTGTTGGTATATCAGCAAATTATTTGCAATTTTCACCACCACAACCCCCTAGAGACAGTTCGCACTCTACGTAGGTGTCTGACAGTGGCACTCCACATTCTGTTCCAACCAATCTGACATCATGAATCGTCATTGATGACAACAACACCAACACTGCCCCTAATGTTGGAGGGAAGGCAAAGCGTCTACTATGGTTGGTAAATGATGATATGAAGTTGGGAATAATTTCATTCCTTTATATATTTTTTATTAAACTTAAGTTTACATATAAACAACTAAATCAATTCTAATATAAATTTTTCTTATAACATACATTTTTTTGGCTGACAACATGTAGATCAGTGCTTAGCTCAACAATTCGCTCGATCCTATTGATAGAAACAGTAGGAAATGCGATATGTATTAGGCGAATGTTGCAGCTACATACAACAAGACAAACCCGAGGAGTTGGTGAAGGGAGACAAAACACTACAAAGACCATTGGCAACAAATCAATAAGAAAGTGATCCAATTCAATGGTGTTTGATTCTAACTTAAGGAAGTGTATGCAAGCGGTTGTGCTGATGACCAACTCATAGTGTAGGTCCGCGAGATGTACAAGACGGAGATGAGTCATCTTTTCACCTTAGATCACTGGTGGATAGTAGTTTGCGATCAGCTTAAGTGTTCCAGAGTCTACGTCGAGCTTGCTAACAAAAGAAGCAAGTCACCTATACGTCGTCGTCCAACAACAATGATGTGCTTGAAGAGGAGACACGGCCAAAAGGATGAGATACCAAGATAAAAAGAGGAAGGACGCACTTCGTATTTCTGAGTCCTTGCGTGACATGGGCAAATATGAGGAAAAAGCCACCATGTACAAGGAGTATTGGAAAATGATGACGCTTGACAGATCTAACTTCAACGATGTACAGAGAAAGAAGCATGTGGCAGCAATGAAGATGCTCAGAGAGAAGCTCAGTGCAAAATATGATGATGATTAGCTATTTTATTTTTCAATTTACTAGGTAACCAATTATTGGTTCATGTATTTTTTTAAGTAATCTATGTATCTTTAGTTAATCTATGTTTCATTTTTATTAATCTATGAGTTTTTAATTAATCCATATATCTTTTTTTATTATTCTATGTGTCTTTAAAATCATATTGTCTATTTTTTTATTAATCTATGTCTCAATTAAATATAAAATATTGCTCTTCAAAAGTAACCATTAAAAACTAGCCGTTGGAAACTAACCATTGGATTCCTAATCTATTTATCTAAACCAACTCCAAAGTTTTCTTCACAACCCAACTTCTCTTCTCAAACACCATACCTCTTCACAACCCCTCCACAAAATGTCATCTAGCTTTAGTTCCAACACATGTAATTCTGACGAGAATGCATTCAACAAAATGGAAGAATTCATGGTGAACTTTTTGGAGGAACGGGAGACCAAATATGAATTAGGAGATCGTACTATCGATTGGAAGCTTGTTCATTTTGCTAATGCCCTCGACGCAGCAGTAGGAGATATATTGAGAGGGAGTGCGAAGATAGCCATCAACGGCTCATCACTGACTACTTCTCGGATGATTCGGTCTACCCCGACAATATTTTCCGTCGGAGATTTTGGATGAGGAGGGCTTTCTTTCTTCGTATTGTCGAAATTCTTAGTGAGTGGTCTCTCTATTTCATTGAAAGGAGAGATACCACTAATCGTAGGAGACTCTCCCTTACAGAAGTACACCACAGCCTTGCGTATGCTGACGTATGGTGGCCCTGTTGATGCTATTGACGAGTATGTGCGGATAGGAGAGTCCACAACGATTCAATGTTTGGAGCATTTTGTAGAAGGTGTTATCGAAAAATTTGGTAAGGAATATCTTCGTAGCCCCACTGTCGAAGATATCCAATGCCTGCTGCAACAAGGAAAGGCCTGTGGCTTTCCAAGGATGTTCAGAAGTATTAATTGCATGTATTGAGAATGAAGAAATTGCCCAATAGTATATAAGGGGCACTTCGTTCGGAGATCATGGAATCCCTACTATTATACTTGAAGCAGTGACTTCTTATGATCTATGGATAAAACATACATTTTTCTATGTCGCTGGCTCCAATAACAAAATCAACATACTCAACTAGTCGCATTTGTTCATCGATGTATTGAAAGGCCTAGCTCCTCGAGTTCATTTTACTCTCAGTGCCCAACAGTACAATATGGGGTATTATCTTGTTAATGGTATATACTCAAAGTGGGCTATCTTTGTCAAGATAATACCGCTCCTACAAATGGTGAAGGACAGGTTGTTTGCATAGCATCAAGAAGCGGAAAGGAAAGATGTTGAGCTAGCTTTTGGAGTCATGCAGTCTTAGTTTGCCATTGTGCACGGTGTGACATAATTTTGGAAATGTTCAATCTTCTCCAAGATTATGTGAGCATGTGTCATCTTGCACAACATGATAATAGAAGATGAGCGAGACAATGATTGTGATAACTATGATTACAACAATCGATCGGACACATCAACCGTAGTATTGCCTATGATCCATAGTGGGGCTACGCCTGTCTTTGTCGATGTACTCGCAAGAAACATTGCGATCGGTGCTCAACCTACAGGTGTGCAACTAAAAATATACTTGATTGAGCACATTTGGTAACATTTCAAAGGCAAACACAACAGCGAGTAACTATCTTATTGTATTTTTAAGTTTTTTCAATGTATGTTTATGTTATGTTTTTAAAATTTGAATGGAGTAACTTTTTTGTAATTTTAATTTAATTTAGTCCACTCAATGTTATGTTCTAATTTTCAAATCCATAAAATATTTAATAAATCCAAGACATATAACCAAACAAGAGCCAAATCATTGGAGTATTTGGCTTTTAGTTGACTCTTACATTGGCTTTATAGAGTGTGGGACCTACATATAAAGTAAAGCAAGAGCCAAATTAATGAAGGACGATTTTTGTTTGATTCTTTGAATGACTCTTCGCACGTATGGCATATAATATTCCCTTGAAGAGGGAAAAAATTTGATGGGAGAGGACCCTAAACTACTCTTTTTGAGGTCCCTTCTCAGATTTTGCCACGTGTTATCACCAATCGTGAAGCAAACATCCCCTCCTCTCCTTCCCAACAACTGCTTGTGTTTTCAATCTAAGTTGCATATCGTAAAAACAGAAATAAGATTCTACATTTTTCAACGTTAGCAAGCTTGATATACTCCACGGCAATAAACTACCTGCAGAGGGCTTTAATTGCACTAGTCTCCACAAACAATTAAGATTGAAAACACAAGCTGTTGTTGAGAAGGAGAGAAAAGGATGTTTGCTTCAAGATTGATGATAACACATGGCAAAATTTGAGAATGGGCCTAAAAAGAGTAGTTTAAGGCCCTCTTCTATCAACTTTTTTTTCTTAGAAGAGGCAAATAAGAGTCTTTGCTATTGAAGATAGCTCAAGAATGTCTAGTTGTGTTCAACAATCTATTAGGCTAAGTCCACTCCAGCTGGTTCAATCGCCATCCGACTAACACGTCGGACCCGCGAGGGCGACCCAGTTGTACGGTGACGCGTGGCGAAGCAGTAGATGCCTGAAGCTCTGACAGGTGGGTCCCATCGGCGCCCGAGTGCGAGTAGCAGCAACGTTGGATAAATTGATGGTGCATGAAAATGCGTTTTGTGGGCCTCACCTTTCGTGCACTGTGCCATGTGAACTTGCCCCGAAAATCAAACTAACATGTGGGACCAGGAAATTAGTGGGCCTGCAAGTCAGTGGCTCTGTGCACAGTGCACAAAGCAATATGGCAAAGGCGGGCCCCACAAAACGTATGAATGCCGTGTGGATGCGCTCGTCTTACGTGCCATGCACACACCGCACAAGTAACTAGCCAACGTCACTGATAGGTGGGCTCAAACAGATATTGGGGCCACATGTCAGTTGAAGTTTTTTTTTGTTGACGTTGAAGTTTAATTGAAAATTTTTATTTGCACCTCGGTTTTGAAAAGCTATGTGGATGACAGTGGGCCCAAACGTGAATTGGACCTACATGTCAGAGTGTCATGCTGTGTAAGGGTTAAAACTAGTCGTTTGAGGTATTTATTTCATGGGTCCCACCTGTCAGTGACATAAAAAAATTATCGTTGCAATATAGCCATTGCAATTATTTTAATGATTTTTGGGAAAAATATTAAAAAATTTCTAAAAAATCAGGAAAAATTCTATCATCTTCTCCCTATAAATATAATCATAGTTTAGTTCATTTTCTATCATACTCACTCACAAATCTCACACTATTCATTCTCTCATCCTTAAAAAATTTTCAAAAAAATTTCCTATGGATAACAATCCTCCGGTGGTTTTGTTAATTGGTTTAGTGAACTTAATTTAGATGATGACAACACCAAAGAGGCCAGTAGTTAAAATCCACCTAAGTTTTATCCTCCCCCCCTATATCTGATGTGTTATCCATCATACACACTACCCCCTCCATATGAGAAACCACATCAATATGCACAGTCTCTGTGGGATCGAGGATGCCGACTAGAGGGGGTGAATAGGAGGCTTTAAAATTTTTTTGACTAAAACAATTTTTGCAAGATAGGAAGGAAAAGCGAATTTTCACAAAAGGGTCTAAAACTATCTAAGATCAAATTGCATTCAACAAGATAGAAAATGAAATACAATATACAACAAAGAGTACGCGGAAGCAAATAAGTCAAGATAAATATAAAGTGTGCAAGAGAGAAACAAGTGACACAACAATTTTTACCGAGGTCTCGGAGACTCGCCCGGTCTCCCCTACTCCTTGTTGAAGCGTTCACGCGTGAGCCTCGCTTCTATATCCACGAAGAATATCTCCACTCGGGTTGCTCCTTCTCCACTCCGGATAGACGATCCCTAATGTCTTTCACAAGTCTTTGTTGGTTTCTCCGACAAACTCCAATGAAGAAATCGTGACTCTCCTCCAACAACCGTCTAGACGATGGCAATCGCCAAGAGTAATAGGTCGTACACCTTCACTCAAATAAATCAAGTGCTAGAAGATCAAATGATGCAAATGAATGCCCACACTCTAGCGCTAGCTTGCACAATGATGGATGATGAGCACTAAGTACTCTTAGCCTCTCACAAATGCCCTAAAAAATTTGACTCAAATCTTAGCTCTAGATATAGGATAGTGAATGCAAAGAGCTAGGCTAGCCTTTTCACAGAATTTCTAAGTTGATGCATATCCAAAATGCTGGTCAAGTCGAGGTATATATAGCCCTCACAACGAAACTAGCCGTTTGCAAGAAACTGAGTAAATTTTGTACAGGTCGGACGTTGTCCGGGCAGTGAAAGTCAATTGTAACCATTGCAAACATGTCAGTTACCGTTCATCTACTTTTGTTAAGGCCGGACAGATAGCCTGTTGTCCGGACAAAAGTCCCGGACAAATGTATATGTTTATGGTTCACTTTTTAGGATATTACCCAAAACAGGATTTGTACAGGCCAGACGTTGTCCGCTCTCATCAGATAACGTCCGCTCAACTCCGGAAAAATACACTTGAACAGATCTATTTCTCTGGTTCACTTTTCCTCAAGGCTGAAAAAATTTGTACTAGCAGGACATTGTCCGGCCATCACAGACAATGTCCGGCCTGTTTCGGACAGATGCACCCGAATGGATTTATATGTCTCTAGTTTGTTTTGCTCAAAGCTTAAGAGTTTTGTACGGGCCGGACAATGTCCGATCACCACAGACAATGTCCGGCCTGTGTAAACCGAAAATAGGGCTTAGGAGTTTTCACTCTAAATTAATTTTGGGGTTATAATTTTGTCAACAGGAGCATGATTTAGATCGGCCTAGATGTTTCTTGAAAATTCAAAAAACATTCCTGCTACCAAAATATCCAACGCAAATGTCAGCATCCATGCGTACATGCATGCTGACAGTCCACATAGACCACGACCAGATTTGAACGAACAAGTTGGTCTAAAAACTGGTCAAAAGACTAGTGGTTGAAAAGTTTCTACTCGACTGCACACTGGTCGAATGAACAGTATTCGAATGGCTATTGGATGAAAACCCTCATTCGATCGGAGAACTTGTCAAAAGTCTTTGTATAGATATGACCACGCCCATGTCTAATATTGATTCGACCACAACCAGTTTCAGTACTGTTTCGACCAGTTTGCTTAGATACGACCAAGTCTAGTTTTTAGATCTTTGCTCCAATTTAAACAATCTAGACTTGTTTTCTAGAAATTCAAGAGTCAAATAAGCACTAGTGCAATATGATATAAATGCATTTGAGTTTCCACACTAGATCGACTCAAGTTACTAGTTTCGGACCCCTCTTAATAGTACAGTCAAACTAGTAAAAAGAATCCTATCAACTTGGTTAATCTCCAAACACCGAGGCCAATAAAATCCTAAGAAAATGATCCTTAATTTTCGATCTTATCTTCGGTGAATCTTGACCTCGCCCAAGGCGACTCATATCAACATCATTCTCCATACACTCTTGTTTGCTTTCATCTCGCAATCCATTTTGAGACTATAACACATATACTCATTAAACCATGTTAGTCTCATAGTTAAGTTGTCATTAATCACCAAAATAATTACTCCCAAAGGAGCTGACTGTCTCCTCTATATGCATAGCCCCCTTACGACCCTTATGGCCAAAATTTTCATCGACACTGACAACGGTGGCAATGACTAAGGAACCACTGGAGCTCAGTCTAAACGATTGCTTTGGTTGCAACAAGATGATATTTGACTTGTGAGTGTTAATTTAAATTTGAAATTATTTGGACCAGAAAATTTTTTGGCTTTCACTACAAAATTTGTAAACAAATTTATTTTTTGTCTTCCAGATTAGTGCATTGTTGAATAACTTTCTTGACCCGATCAACGGCAACAAGAAAAAATTCGACATGTATTGGGGAAAGGTCACTTCGACGTACAATGCGAGCGATCCGAATAGTCGCAAAAGAGACGTGAAGCACTGTAAAGACCATTGGCGAGAAACTAATAAGAAAATTATTTAATTTAATGGTATTTACTGTAGGTTGAGAGATGTTTACACTAGTGGTCGCTCGGACAACGAATTGATGGCCCAGGCACGCATAATGTACAAGAAGGAGGTGGGTCATCCCTTCGTCCTAGAGCACTGGTGGAATGCCTTCCAGGGTCAACCGAAATGGTGCAGAAGCTACTTCGATGCTAACAAAAGAGCAAAGCTGAATGAAGAAGGTGCCCACACATCATCATCAAACACAGACAATGTCCCTGCCGAGTTTACAAGACCAGAAGGGCGGGATGCGGCAAAGGAGAAGCGGAAGGGGAAAAGAAAACTTTAGGAAACATCAACGACTGTCAAGGAAAGCATAGAGAGCATCGACAAAGCAAACGCCGATCTACCTAAGGTGGCTGAACAAGCTGTTGTTGCGTCTTCAACATTGTAGGACATGGCTAAAAGCAAAGAAAATGCCACATTTATGAAGTCATTAACAAAACTGGTAATGACCGAGACATCTAATTTCTTGGATGCTCAAAAGGCAGTACATGTGGCCGTATTAGAGTATGTGAACAACATGATTAACGAAATGAGGAATAAGTTGTTGGCTAAACCCTGTAATTTTTTATTTTAAAAAATGTACTTGTACTTCTGTTTTAATTCCTTTTGGATTTAGCCGTTGGAGCTGAAGCATGGAATCGATGCTGTTAGATTTAGATGTTGGAACTGAGGCATAGAATCGATGCTTTTGGATTTAGCCGTTAGAACTAAGGCATTCGATTATTCTCTTCTCTCCCTACATATTCGGACCCCTCATCCTCTCGTCTTCACAACCCAATCCTCTCTTCTTCAAGCACCAAAATCCTATTCTACTACTTCCCACAAAAATGTCGTCTAACTCAAGCACAAGTAGTGCGGAGGAGGAAGCTATCAACCAAATTGAAGATTTCGTGATGGGATTCGTAGAGTGTGCTGGCCCTACAACCGTTACACCGTCGTATTCTCATTGATATTCAAGCCAGCATAGACGCTGATACCTCGATCGCACCGTCGCCGACGAGGTACTAGAAAGTACATCGACATAGATTGCGAAGGCGATCATAACCATCTAATGGAGGACTACTTCTCTGATACTTCGATCTACCCCGCTTACTTGTTTCGCAGAAGGTTCCGAATTGGGAGATCTCTTTTTCTTCGAATCATCGAAGCTCTGGGAGAGTGGTCTTTCTATTTCAATAAGAGGAGAGATGCTCTCCTCTGTAAGGGACTATCTCTTTTGCAGAAGTGCACTGCGGCAATGCGTATGTTGTTGTACGGCTCCCCCACTGATTTCGTCAACTAGTACATATGTATAAGCAAGTCCACGACAATCCAGTGTCTGGAGCTTTTCATCGACAGAATCATCGACAGGTTCGCAAGAGAATATCTCTGTAAACCTACTGTCGACGATATGCAGCGTCTACTCTAGCAGAGAGAGGCTCGTGGTTTCCTAGAGATGCTGGGAAGCATCGATTGCATGCACTGGGAATGGTGCAATTACTCAGTTACATGGAAGGGCAATTCACATGCGGTGATCATGAAGTTCCTACCATAATACTTGAAGCGATAGCTTCCTAAGACCTGTAGATATGACATACCTTCTTTAGTGTCGTCAAATCCAACAATGACATCTATGTATTGAATCAATCCTCTCTTTTCAATGATGTGCTGAGGGGCCAAACTCCTAATGATCAGTACTTCGTGAATGGGACAGAGTACAATACGGGGTATTACTTGGCCAATGATATTTATTTTCAAATGAGTTGTCTTTGTGAAGACCATAACCTTGCCCTAAACAAAAAAATTCAGATTGTTCGCACAACAACAAAAAGGTGCAAGAAAAAATGTGGAGCGAGTCTTTGGAGTTTTGCAATCTCAATATGCAATTCTCCATAGCCCTGGACAATTTTGGCAATGATTAATCCTTGCTAAAATTATGCTAGCATGTGTTATCCTCTACAACATAATAATCGAGGATGAGTGAGACTCTAATGACCCATTTACTGCTTTGTATGAGAGTCAAGAGATATCTACTGTAACACCACCTACTTTTCACAATAATGCTATACTAGTTTTTACCAATATACTCGCTCAAAATGACGCAATCTGTGCTCGCGTATCGCATATGCAACTCAAATGGGGTCTTATCGAGCATATTTGACAGCGTTTCGGAGGCAACAATACCAATAGAAGTTAAATAAAATCTTAATTAGTGCGTTTATGTGGTCGTTAATAGTCGAATGTATCCGAAGTTTAATTAGTGTGTTTAATGTTATTTTCTGTGTGCGATTTAAATAAGAAAATATATAATTTTTATCTTATATTTTTTATTTTGTTTTTTGTTGTATTCAAATTATCTGAATTTAATTTTGATAATTTTATAACCATTAATAATCATATAATACAACATATTACCATGAAAATATTTTATATGCGGACCCCACGTGAAGCGCCACCCAAACTCCAATACATTAGAGTGCTTTAGGGCTTGAGAAGACACTTCGGATATGTACTCGTGTCAAGAGTCTCCTCCAAAAATATTTGTATTTAAGTGATGGGTATTTTGAGTGACGTTTCACATTAAACTTAAAATTACACAACAACCCTGCAACTAGGCTCCCAATCATTCCGGGCCAACCACCCCCCCCCCCCCCCCCCCCCCCCCCAAAACAAGATTTCGTAAACATTTTTATTCGCTAACGGATTGAATGCTATTTTGAGTGACGCATCAGACGGCTGTCACCATTTCGTTCGCACGAATCTTGAAACAGATCAGAGCACTCCAACTGCACTCTCCCTCCACTGCTCTACTTCTATCTCCCCCACAGGTACCAATCTTTCTCAAAACCTAGGGTTTGGGTTTAGCGCCTCCACGACCCCCCATGGACGCCACCCACAAGCGCAAGCGGTTAGACGAAGAAGGTGGTGGCGAGTTGGACCTCTCCACGCTGGAGGCAGCGGCCGGCGATGGCGTGGAGGTGCTGGACCTTCGCGCGGCGAAGCGGCTTCTTCTGGCCTTCGAGCGGCGGCTGCGCGACAACTTGGAGGCGCGCATGAAGCACCCCGACGACCCGGGCCGCTTCGCCGACTCGGAGATCGCCCTCCACTCGGAGACGGAGAGACTCCGCCTCCTGGCCGGCGCGCCCGAGCTGTTCCCCGAGCTCATCCCTCTCGGCCTCGCCTCCTCGCTCTCGTCCCTGCTCTCTCACGACAACGCCGACCTTGCCGCCGCCGCTGCCTCCCTCCTCGCCGACCTTACTGACTCCGACGACCCCTCCGACCTCGCGGGCGTCGAGTCCCTCGCCGATGCCCTCGTGGACGCCAACGCGCTCGACCTGCTCGTCCACAACCTCTCACGCTTCTCCGAGGCCGACTCCGACGAGGCGGAAGCCGTCCACCATACCCTCGCCGTCCTCGAGAACCTCATCGACCTCCGTCCCCAAGTCGCCGACCTCGTCTGCGACCGCACCAAGCTGCTCCGCTGGCTCCTAGCCCGTGTCAAGGCCCGCGAGTTCGATGCCAACAAGCAGTACGCTTCCGAGATCCTGGCCATCCTCCTCCAGAACAGCCCTGCCAATCAGAAGCGGCTCGGCCAGATGAACGGCGTGGACGGGCTCTTGCAGGCCGTCGCAATGTACAAGTCGAGGGACCCGAGAAGCTCCGATGAGGAGGAGATGCTTGAGAACTTGTTTGACTGCCTGTGTTGTGTGCTGATGCCGGTGGAGAACAAGGAGAGGTTTGTGAAGGCCGAGGGGGTGGAGCTCATGATAATCATCATGAAGCAGAAGAAGTCAGCGTATGGGTCGGCCATCCGAGCACTGGATTTCGCCATGACAAGGTTCCCAGCTGCGTGTGAGCGATTTGTTGATGTGCTCGGGCTTAAGACTGCATTTGCCGCATTCATGGGTAAGGCAAGTTCCCACTGTTCCTTTCCCTTGAGCTCTCTCTAGTTTCATGATTATTTAGCTTGCAACTTAATTTTTAATTCGTGCAGTGGTTAATGCAATTGATACAGTACTATGTAAAGCAGAAGAGCTAGTGTAGAATGTAGGAGTTCATCACTGTTCACTACAAGTTCATATGTCCATAAACCGCAGTTATGGTTTTTGTTGCTAATGTAAATCTAGAAATGGGTGGAAAAAACTACTTAGAAGCTTGTATCTTGGTGAACTGTTGTTAAGATTTTTTATTGAGATGTATGGCAGTATTTTTTAATTGAGAATGTAAATTTAGACATGGATTCATCTAAGTTGTTGCCTCAGTCTTACGAGAAAGAGAGACGGTTGAGTCCCCGCAACTTGGAATAGGGAGCCTCTGGTTGGCTGATTTCCTAGACCCTAAACTGCCGTTTTTTTAATGAAATATTGGTCCTGCTAACAATATGGTCATCAGCTGGTTGTTGCTGGACAAACCCTAGTTGGGTGTTCACTATTGGAGGAATGTGGGCATTCTTGGATGAGATTGGGGTTTCTCATTTTCTAGACATATTTATTAATTTTTGTTACAAAATTTCTGGCTCCCGTTCCTCGCTCTTTCCTGATATGCTTGAAGGTTTGGTGAAATTCTTATGTGGTGTATGGCTTTTCAGATTCCTGTAAACAAGAAAAACAAGAAAGAGAGTTTCCAGGAGGAGCTAGAAGAACGCATTATTTCACTCGTTGCCTCATTGTTTGGTAAGCAGGCAAGTCAATTCAATATCAATTATATAATTGATGTAGAGGTAGAATTTGTTTTGGTTTTTTTTTTTGCCCTGCCATGATTAGTCTTTTTGCAACTGTTTTCTGTATATGACCTGCAACCTAGGAGCAATTTTTTTAGCATGCAAAGTCATGACATCATCTTATTCATTTTGCTGGTCTGAAGGTATTTCTTCATGTTTGGTTTTTTGCACTTCTCTTAGGTGGTATTACAAAAGGTTCACGAAGGATCAGGTTGCTTGGTAAATTTGTTGAGAATGAATGTGAAAAGATAGACCGGCTGATGGAATTTTATGTGAGGTAGCTCTATTATTGAGAAACTAAGAGAATAGGTTGTATTTTTCTTTTTTTGCTGTCTGTAAAACTATATTGCATGTTCTACTTGTACCATCCAGGTACTCCGACAGAGTGAAAGCTGAAACTGAAAGACTTGACAGTCTCGATTTGGACGATTTAGAGGTGCTTTTTGTTACATCTTTGCCTTAATCCCCAATTTGATATACAATGACTTCTTAAAGATGAACTTTCCTTCTCTCAGATGGATGAAGATGAGCGGTACAACCGAAAACTTGAAGCTGGGCTTTATACACTTCAGGTAGGGCCACTATCACATGGTAGTATCTTATAGTTTTTTCCCTTTTTTTTTTTGCTTGTCTTGGTTCGTTCTTGTTTACTATTTCTAAATGTCTCAAATAAGTCTATTTTAATTTTCAGTTAATTGCACTTATTCTGGGTCATATCTGGCATTCTGGGTAAGAAAAGCTCCAATCTTTTTGCTGTTATCTGCCTTCGTCTACAGGGGTTCGGGGGTCAGAGTACCATGCAACATTCATTCATTTGTGTCTGCCACTACTTTCCAGGAATTTGCAGATGAGGACAAGAATAGAGTTGCTTCTTAGACAAAACAAACTGATAAAGCAGGATGTGAAGGATATACTTCAGGTATGGTATTCCTTGCAAGAATTTGCCATTTGGTTTTGCCGCACATGTTGTTTAGTTCTTATGGGATCTACTGTGATTGGTGATTGCACATTCCTAGCTTAGTTGTAAAGACTGGAATCTTCAAGTAGTGATGTTCTTGATTGCCAAGTGGCTTGTTGATCGTAGCTGAAACCAGGGACCTTTAGGGCTAGTCATTTTCAAATTTCTTTAACTGTTTCATCCACAGTATGTATGTCAAGCAAAGTTCCAACTACCTGGTCTGCCTATTCTTTTCCAATGCAGGAGTATCATGACAACATTGGGGATTTGGATGGACCTGAAGAAAAGGAAAGGGCACAAGCACGGACAAAAGAACTTATTGCCGCATTGTGATATGCATCACCGTCCTGTAACCTTTGAGGGCGGTTTTCATTGAAGCAGTGGTGTTGAGTTGCTTTAGCACAATTGGGTGAGATAAATAGTTGGGTAAGATAATTCTCTTCCCAGGCATAGAGCCTATATGAACCATGTCTCTGTTATTGTGTACAGCAGAAACAAGAGTGCTGCTGCCCATTTAGCAGAGTATTCTTTTGTATACTATGCATACTTGCGTCTGATTTCAACTTCTGGAGAAATTGATGTTTATGAGGATGTAGTAGTTATTCTTAGATGAATTATTACATGACAATTTGACAAATTGTTCTTGTAGCATTCTAGCTGTGATATTGTGGAATGCGTGGTTGCAAGAGGAAAAATATCTTCTAGGCTTTTAGTTTTGAGTTAATTATTGTTTTAACATAATCTAGCTAGATGTTTTTAAAGCTAAACGAATTGTCTAGCTTGTACTGACTGTCATAGTGATAACTTGGTGTACATTGTATTTGTATACCATGGAGAATCGAAGCGGGTAATTCTTATAGCTTCAGAAGGCTGCTATGTTACATGGATGCTCTAGAATAACATCCATGGAAGAATAATAATTTTCTTGCACTAGTTTGCGCACCTAGGCAGAGAGTGTATCGCTTTATTGGCATTCAGTTGAGACTAATATTTGATTGCATAGCAAAAATGGTACCAAGAATTGATGCAAATGCATCAAAATACGAGCAAAAAACAATCCTTTTGACAAGGCAATCTTGCTGTACTAGCATTTCATCAAGTCTTACATATTACAATAGCCATAACCAAACAAAACAGAGGCAACACTGCGAGACAGCTGAAACAGGAATCCTGGAGGTCAGCGGAGCAGAGCATTGGTTGGGGCAAAGTTATTACTTCTGTTCCATTCCGGTAGACAGAACGGAACAGAAAAGGATGCATTCCGTTCCGTTCAATCCCGGCAAAACAAACCAAAATAAATTCCCAGTCGGCCCAATAGCCCATCATAGTTGTGGTGCTTGTTTGCCTTTTTGCCCTACTCGGCATCAACCAACAGAGGGAGGGAGACAAAGGAAGAGAGAGAAGAGCAGCACCGGAATAGATGCCACCGGCTAGCGTCTCCTCTACTAACCGAGGCTTCCTCGACAACCAAGGCCGGCGAGACGGCGAGTGCCCTGACTGCAGCGTCCTCGGCTAGACCGCAAAGTCCTCGATGTCCACAGCTTCATCGACGTGTGGAAAACTTCACTCTGTTTCAAGTCAAGTAGATCTTCTTGGATACTTATTTGATTTTTGTGGTTCAGGACTTGCAAGTGTAATGGTGACTTCCAAGTGATTTGTAACATATGTTACATATGCATCAATTGGTCAACAAACTTAATTAGCCAGTCAAGTGTAACGAAGAATTGAAGAAATAAATAAGTAAAAATATATTTAGTTATTATTTTTTAATAATTTTTGGTTGGGCTGTCCACTTGTTCAGTAATCAAATAAAAGCCTACACGCAAGACAAGCACAAAATAGCCTGTTGTATATTAGACGATAAATATTTCCCGAAGGAAACACAAAGGAAAGCGTGATGATGTATCCTCTTCCCGTGACGCATCATCACTTCCCCGTCATCCCAAACCTTCACCACCGCTTCAAACCACCCCCTCTCTCCACCTTTACTCCTCCTCCTCCACCACCAAGGCGCCGCCTCACCTCGCCCCTCTCCTCCTCCGCCTCTGCATTCATCCATGACGACGACGACGACTTTTTCACCGTCGACTACGACCCCGACGAGGACGCCGCCTACCACGAGGGCTCACCGTGGGAGGGCGCGGTGGTGTACCGTCGTGACGCGGCGGTGCACCACGTCGAGTACGGCACCAGCCTGGAGCGGCTGGGCCTAGGGGACCTCTCCTTTCCCGAGTCCCGCGCGCGCGCTGCCGCCATGGGCATTCTCGCCAGAAAGGCCCCGTCGGCGGCGGCGGAGGAGGAGGAGGTGACGCCGGTGCTGGTGTCGGTGGACGTGGCGAGGCGTCGTGGGCGGCTGCGGCTAGACGGCATCGTGCGCACCGTCATCACGCTCGGGTGCTATAGGTGAGGACATTTCGAGCTACTGGAATGGTACTTGTGTGGGTATTGGCTACTTTCTACACCTGTTTAGGCATTTAGTCCTTGTTTTTTGTCAAGATCTTTCCTTTATTAAGAAAAAGTTTACATTTTATTTTAATTTTTTGGTTCTTACTGTGGAGGAGCTTTGATCTGCCAATGTGTTACTCTTATAATAGAGTTGTCGAGTTAATTGAGAAGAATTTGCACTAGATGGTAAAAAATTGTTTTCAAAGGGCTACTTCTGTGGAAAAGTTTGCTGATTATTCAGGTTCCTGGTGTTGTGGAGGTGATTGTGAACATGACATACGTTAAGTTTTGGATCAGATGTTGGAGTGTATTTGTTATGAGTTCTTAGATATTTGAAGAGATTGCAAAGAAGTAGGAAGTAAGTGGCGTCTGAATTGTACTTGGTGTTAAGTAATTACTGTAACACCTTGGCCCAAGTTTGGCTAAGAGGCCTAGTAGTGCTTGTGTTTAGTCCCATATCTAAAATACAAATTAAAAAAGTATTGTATATAAGTTTGAGGAATAACCGGTTTAACCTTTTTAGGTGAAGCAAGAGTGAAAACCTAAGTATTGGTATGGGTGGACATACCTAAGCTGTTATAATTTCCTTGATGGATAGAAATTTTGGATGACAAGTGGAAATTGATATAGTAGTTGTTCTCAAAAGTAGACAAACACTAGACATGAAAGATAAAGTTGCATATGGAAATTGCGGAGCTTTGCTGGATTCAGAGTGATAAACAGAAATGATTTGGTTGCATTGTGGTTCTTGAACTTTGATGTTCTGATATTTTGCTCTTGCATTGTGGGTTGCACACTGCATTTCAATATTCTCTATGTTGTTTCTGCATGCTAGTGTTTCTTCAGTCTCGGTTTGCAGCTCATCTTTGCCAGTGAAGATTCACTGTGATTATAGTGGTGCCTCCGCTTGTGAAAATCTCTCTAGATTGTGATATGACCGAGGTCTTTATTGGAAAGACTTATATCCGTAAAAGAAATCTCTAGAGGTGCCAATTGGCCAATAGTTAGTAGTTTATTAGGATTCTCATTGTTTTTTTTATTATGATTCATATTTATCCTTTGTTAAGAGTTATAAAAAGAGAACAATTAATAATAATAATCTCTTCCTCTTTTCTCTCTTTTCTCTTCCCAGCCCTAATTCCTGTGCGTGCAATCTAGCACCACGGCCTATCAACTCCGGTCTAAAGGGCATATTCGTAACATTGGTATCAGAGCCGACGATTACATGGCGCCTGTGAGACCCCCATTTGAGGGTCACCTTGGCAACCGCCCAGGTAGATTGCGCACAGAAAGGTACATCACAAGCTCACAACAACAGGATTCACTTTAAATAATAAAGCTGGTAGATAAAGCAAGTACAAGGTCACGAGGACCACTATTACAATATCATAATGCCAAGGATGGCCTTAATTAAAGTTGATACAAAAGTAGAGAGTTTTTCAAAATCAAGAATCGGTATCGAAGTACCGAACATAGAAAAACAACACAAAAAGCAACCACAAAGGTCTTCATTTTCTTCTGCAGCGGCTCTGGAAGGGCTTCCTCCATATCGGACTCAACTTGGCTCATGACCCTCCTAGAAGCTCAAATCGTCTGGAAAGACTCTTTCCTCTTCTTGGTGCTCAAGGCCAGGGGAATCGGGATTCTCAAATCCTTCTTCTGAATTTGTTTGCAAAGGCAAGGGTGAGCATGTTTTTACACAATGCTCAGCAAGTCTCGTTACAAAAATGTAGGTATATAGATGAGGAGTGATCAAGAAAAGGGGTTTTGGTTTTATATATATATATATATATATATATAAATAGAGTAGATTTTCACTCTAAAATCATAAAGAAAGGCTTTTAGTTTCCAAGAGTAATACTTTAAAATCTTAATTTATACTTTAGAAATCGTTATGTGATGGTCTCCCATGAGTCATCATTTTTCTTAACCCATATTATGAAAACATTCCAAATCATTACTTGTGCTATAACCCATGGATAACATCCACTACGAAAAGACTCCTGAACCTGGGAGTACAGAGTATCTGATACTTCCTTTACACTTTGCAAAGGTGTACCTCTTTTTAAATCCACTGGTTCACTCGGCTTTCAAGTCGGTACAGCTCCATGTGACTTATACACATGTGACAAGGCCGAGATCACACAACGCTTTTGCAGTTCAGTATTAACAGTATCCCCGCCCGGTAAATAGACAGTTAAGTCTCAAGTACCGTTGTGGGTCTTCCCCACTGCCTTACTTCCTAACCTCTCTGGTCTATGTTCCCGCAGGACACATAGCCTTGGTCTGTGTCCACGCAAGACATATGACCGTTTAAGATTACAACCGCTCACGGCTTAATCAGGTCTAGGGCGCCTTCCTTCTTTTACACCTTTTCCTCTCATTATTTTTCTGAACTCACATCACTCATGGCCGAACCTTGGCCCACCAGTTTCCACGCGAGAAACCAGATCGACAAACCATGCAGGGAACTGCTAATACCAAAAAGCTACTAAGTTGTGCCTGTCCCATACCAGGCAAGTGGTTGGTACGTTTACAATTCGCATAGAGACACAGCACAAGGTTCTCGTCCTTATGAATCAATAGTGAGGAGCCATTCACATTCCCTGGTGCGCACCGCACCCTCTCCATACAAACCAATCCTCACTACTGATCCCTTTTATCAGTTTTCTTGACAAAACAGTTTTGATCATAACTTCTCATGTATTTGACCATTTCAAGTTTAATGTGGATATCCAGTATATGAGTCCTAGGGTGACAAAAAGCATATATATGAAGGTTCAATAACAAAAGGGGTTTCATGATTCATTGGGTCATATCTACTCATGTCATTCAAACATAACTTATATCTCAAATAAGCATGCATGGTAAGAAACAGTGAATATACTTCATATGAAAATATTGGGCGAGACATGATCAAAGGAATGAGGCTTGCCTTGCAATGCTGGGTCTAATTACTCGGACAAATCTTCAAAGACTTCTTCCGCTCCTTCAGCTTCGGGCTCTGCGGCGGACACAAGCAATACAACACATACGCTACATAAGCATACATAAAATAGTTTCCATAGAAAATATTAAGTAAATAAGTCATGCATGCAGGGGAAAAGGTTAGGGCAAGGTCACAAGGGTTCTGGTCGAAGAAACGGTTAAAAAGGATTGAACGTCGAAGGGTCGACATTCAGTTCACGACTTTGGCATAACTTCAAACTGGTATTAGGATGGTTTTCTGGAGAAGTGACAGAAGGGAAAGATGTAGAACACAACTCCAGGAATCTAGGGGACAAAGTGACATTTCCATTGCTCAACCAGAAGGGGTCAAACAAGGCTAATGTCAGTGGCTGACATGCACTGACATAGTGCAGACATTGCCAAAAACTAGGGCAAAGCTTAACCTTTGTTCCAGGGCTCCAATTGATGCACAACTTTGTCTGGGAGATAGGCCTTGATAACAGGAACAAGATACTCAACAGGAACAAGGGCTGAAAGTGGCCGGAGGGCGGCCAAATCCGGTGAGCAAACACGGTGGCGACACGGCACAGACATTGATCTGGACAAGAGCTTGACAAGGGCATAACTCACAATCTAGGCAGATCCAGATGTCGAGCTAGTGGAAGAAAATACTCAGGGAGGTGAGGCAAAGCTAAGGGACAAAGTGGTGTCGGCTGAATCGGCCGGGAAGCAAATTCCGGTGAACTGTGCCGGTGACGACGACTTTGAAATTGGGGATTTTTGATACAAGGCGAATGAGCTCAATTCCAAGCTTGAGGATGATCTCTAGGGCACAACAAGGCTACTGGACGGGTTAATTTTGCTGGAGGATGGCCGGAGAAGCTCGGCGACGAGGTCCAGCAAACTGATGAACTTCCAGATCGGGATTTCTTCGATTTGGGCACAATTGAAGGTTTTGATTCCACAGGCTTGCTCTACTAAGCTCACTGATCCCTTTTCTCTACTAACACGAAGGCCAATTTGGGATGAATCGAACAGCATTGGGGAAACAGGGCAATTGGGCTTTTCCGATGATCGCCGGCGTTAGGGATCGCCGGGATGCAATTGGCTGCTATGACACAGAGAGGGAGGAGAGAGGAACTCACCGGTGGCTTCGGTTTAAAGGATGGTGCAGCGAATTGGGCTGGCACCGTGAGCTCCAGAAATTGCTCGCCGGAGAAGAAAGCGAACTCGGCGGCAGTGAGAAATTAGTCGGTTTCTGTTGCTGGGAACTGAAGCAATACACTGAGGGGTATTTAAAGATGCTGGAGCAATCCTCTGGTCGACAAATTAGGGAACAGCGGCGACGAATTTGACCGCGAAGCGACCGGACACAGCGGGGACTTGTGCCGGCGATGATGGCGAGGCACTGGCGTGCAGCGGTGCAGGCTTTTGGCAGTGGATGGCACAGGCGCAAGCGACGAGGGAACGGCGAAGTGATAGCTCCATCGACGCGTGGCCGAGACGTGTCGAACGGGCGAAGCTGGACTTGCTGGTTCGCGGGCTCGCGCGCGGGGAAGAAATTGGTTGTGCTGGCGCGGCCGAGGTGGCGTCCACGGCGGTGCCACGAGTGCGCACGGGTGTCAGCTACGTGGCTGAGGTGTTGGCACGGCAGGAGGTTCACCGGCGGCGAAGAACACGGCGATGCACTGCGGCGGGTTCTGCTGAGGCACGGCCAGGGGCCTAAATTCAATAAAAGGACTGATTTGCGATGATCTTTCTTTGGAGTTTGGACCTGATTGCAATTCTGGAGATTTGGGGGTCCAAATTGAACTTTGATTTCGCAGCTGAGTGACACTAAAATGCTGGGACTCATCTGGCAGGAAATTTGGTGAAATAGAACAAGATTTGAGGGTTTCGACAAAAATCCGAAAACAGAGTAATTAGGGTAAAAGAGGGTAATTAGGGTTTCAAAAACGGCAAAGGTCGAAACTCAGGTTTAGGGTAAGATTTAGAAAGTCTTTCAGAAGGGAAAAATGTTCAGAATAGTGAAAAGAAGGTGTTCACTGAATCAGATCAAAGTAAGGAGGTGGTCTGAGACTTTTAGTCTTTTTGGGCTTCTGACAAATCTGAAAAGGGCTGATTTGTGAGAAAGATCTGAACGAAAGAGCTTGATTGCCGACTTTTTGGGGTAAGCTGCTGGCACAACAGGGATCTCATTCTGAAATAGAGAGGGACAAGACAAGTCAGGATTTGGGAAAAATCGGGGTGTTACAGCGCCAAAGCCGAAGACTTCGGAGGAGCAGCCGTCGCTCGACGATTGGCTCTCCGCGCTGGAAGCCATGGTCATCGGGGTGCGGCCGTTTGCATCGCAAGTGGAGGCGCTCACGGATCGGGGAGACCATCAAGCCGATCTCGCCGAGCAGAGGTTTGAGCACTTCGAGCGGCGGTTCGATGCGCTCACCGAGCAACTCACGAGCTTGACGGCACTGGTGCAGAGGTTGATGACGACACTGCCGCCACCTTCCCTAGAACTGGCTCCCAATCTCACCGATTCTTGTCGAGCGTTGGCGTGCAACGATCCACTGGACGACAGTGGCAACTCAGTAACCGTGCAGTTGCACGGGCCACAGGGCTCGGTTGGCAAAGGCAGCGGTTGGACAGCGACCGCCGGAGGCAACGGCCCGGGCGCGGAGCTCCTCAGCGGATCAGGCTTGGGCCTGTATGGGGCCCCAACAGTGAACCACGGGCAGCGTTCCAATAGCGGCGGCGGTCTACTTCCCTGTTCGACGTGCTGGAGGCAGAGGAGGCCGCCTGGGCGGCGGGAGACGACGGGTACTCGCCGGGGTTCCGGACGGGCAGAGGCGACACTGGCTGGGCGGCTGCAAACGGCGGACTGCCGCAGGGACAAATGCAGCAAGTGTCGGCGGCGATTGGGCAGCACCGGATAGGCCTGCCCACTTTGACCCAAGTGACGGCGGACGCTGGGCCTCGCGACCACGGGTAAAACTCCCCGAGTTCAGCGGGGAGGGTGACCCGATCCTCTAGCTCCGGTGCTGCGAGCGATACTTCCACATCTAGTGGATCGCGGACGCCGACCGCGTCACAGTGGCAGGCATGTTCTTGGGAGGACCGGCGCAATACTGATTAGACACATGGCAAGCTCTACAGTCAAAAATACATTGGGAGATCTTTTCGACCAAATTCACCGCGCGTTTTGGTATTCTGGGGTTCTCGGATCCAGTGGGCGATATTAAAAAGTTGACCCAGCTTGGCATGGTGAAGGAATATAGTGACCAATTCTAGGCTCATCTATCCGGGGCTCCACGGCTCGACCCGACACTATAGGTTAGCTTGTATGTTTCGGGTTTGACATCCCCTATCCGCGGACCATGTGCCAATCAACCTCGAGAATGCAGTCAAGTGGTCGCGTCGTATTGAGTACAAGTTTAGTTTGATAAAGGCGAAGCCCCCAAGGTACAATCAAGGAACAAACAAAGGATCACGGGGATCGGGAACTCCTCCATCTCGATCGGACGCCACAGGCGCAGCACTGGTCCCTCCAGTCAAGCCACGCCATAGGGCGAGCAACAGCACAACACCAACACCACGACTCGTTCAGGACCAGCAGGGATACCCCAAGTGTTTCGACGCCTAAACAGAGCCGAGATGGCTGAGCGTCGTGCCAAAGGCCTCCGTTTTAACTGCGATGAGCAATTTTTCAAGGGTCACAAGTGCAAGGAGTTGTTCTCTATCATAGCAGTGTTGGATGAGGAGGATTACAGAACCGAGGAGCCCGAGGAGGATCAGTACGAGCCCATCCTTTCGATACATGCGATGAATGGGAGTGCCAGACCAAACACAATGAGGGTGATGTCTAGTATAGGTGAGGAGAACATGGTTGGTCTCATGGACTCCGGAAGCACACATAATTTTATCAGCCTGCATGCTGCCCACACTCTGCACATGACTTGGGATCACAGCTCAAGCCTCTGGGTGTTCGTATCTTTTGGGGCAGAGTTTACAGCAAATTTCTGTGATTCCGGTGAATGGGTATGATGTAGTGTTCGGCGTGGCCTGGCTTTGCACACTCAGAGACATATCCTGGAATTTTGAGACACTGCATGAAATTCGAGTGGCAACATAGGCACATCTTGCTCCAAGGTTTGCGTGCGCCAACAGCGTTCCTGTGCGCCTTACTGGTCAGGCCGATCATCACGACCTACAGGAGCTCCTGGAGGAGTTTCGAGATTTGTGCGCTAAGCCGGTGGGACTACCTCCTGTTCGCAGTTGCGACCACTGCATGACACTTTATGGCGGGACGGATCCAGTGGTGGTACGACCTTACTGTTATGCACATCATCAGAAAGATGAAATTGAGAGGCAATGCAAGTAAATGTTACACCAAGGCATCATCCGCCCCAATCGTTCTCCCTTTTCCTCTCTTGTTCTCCTGGTATGGAAGAAGGACGACTCTTGGCGGTTCTGCATGTATTATAGGCAGCTTAACAATAAGACCGTCAAAGACAAATTTCCAATTCCAATGGTAGACGAGCTCTTGGATGAATTACATAGTGCCCGTTTCTTTTCCAAGCTAGATTTAAGAGCGAGCTACCTTCAGATACGTATGGTAGTCTCCGACATAGAAAAGAAGCCTTCCGGACTCACCACGGGCACTATGAATTTCTGGTGATGCCCTTCGGCCTTACCAACGCACCCTCAATGTTCCAATCTATGATGAATGACATATTTGGGCCATATCTACGGATATTTGTCCTCGTTTTCTTTGATGACATCCTCATATACAACAAAACTTGGGAGGAGCACGAGGGACATCTGCGGATGGTGTTCGTGGTGTTGCGGAGGCATAGCTTGCACCTCAAACACTCCAAATGTACCGTCAGGTAGCAGGAAGTGGCTTATTTGGGGCACACTATTTCAACGGGCGGGGTGGCCGCCAACCTCTCCAAGGTACAGGGTGTACTCAACTGGTCAACACCTGCTTCACCCACGGCGCTCCATGGATTCCTTGGTCTGACAGGTTACTACAGCCGCTTCATCCACAACTATGCGACCATCGGCGCCCCTCACCAACATCCTGCACAACAATGCATTCAAGTGGTCAGCCGAGTGCACATCCGGCTTCCAGAATTGAAATCCGCCCTAACATCAACCCCTGTACTCCAGCTGCCGGATTTCAAGGAAGAGTTTGTGGTTGAATGTGACGCCTCAGGTGTCGACATTGGGGTTGTTCTCCATCAAAATGGGCACCCTATTGCCTACTACAAGGCCCTCGCAGACCGACACAAGAAGCTGGCAGCATATGAACGGGAGCTTATCGGCCTGTCCAAGGCAGTAAGACATTGGCGACCCTACCTTCTTGGCGGCACTTTTTGCGTCCGCACTGACCATGCCAGCTTAAAATATCTCCGTGAGCAAGCTCTGGTAACGCCTCTACAGCAACACTAGTTGAGCAAACTGATGGGTTTCTCTTTTGTTGTCACATACAAACCAGGCAAACTAAACAAGGCGGCGGATGCCCTCTCTCGACGTCAGAGACGCCGAGTGAATGTTTGGCCATATCCTTTCCCACAACGGAGATCTTGGCCACTTGGGAGGCATATTTACAAGCATCACCAGAGATCCAGACACTCCGAGACCGTATTTGGCAGCAGGACAACACAATGAGAGCCTTTCTGGGCCATTGGTCGACGACCCCAATCCGCTTCCAACTTCCGGGGGTGTTTTGCACATCTTTCCAGTATAGGACAACAATTGGACAGTAAGAAACAACGGACTCATTTCCTTCAAGGAACGGTTGTACATACCACCGAAATCATCATTGCCGACCGACATGATCGCTGCCATTCATGGTGCCACGCATGGGGGTGTCCAGAAAACTCTTCATAGAGTTAAATCACTCTTCTACTGGCCTGGTATGTGCCGCCACATGCAGGGATTCATCGCCAAGTGTGACACATGCCAACGACACAAAGCTTCGACATTGCAAACCAGCGGGTCTCCTACAACCACTCAAATTACCAAACCAAATTTGGAGTGACATCCATGGACTTCATTACTGGCCTTTCGAAGTCTCAGGGCAAATCTATCATACTGGTGGTGGTGGACAGACTATCTAAGTATGCTCATTTCCTACTTCTGTCACACCCCTTTACAGCTTCTTCAGTGGCGCAAGTATTCTTTGACCATATAGTTCGCCTACATGGGATCCCAGAATCCATAGTGAGCAATCGTGATAAGATATTCACCAGTGCCTTTTGGAAAGAGTTGTTCAAATTATGCAAAGTCACATTGGCAATGTCCTCTTCTTATCACCTACAGACTGATGGACAGACAGAGGTTGTTAATCAAGTGCTAGAAATGTATCTTCGCTGTTTCGTGGGCGACAAACTTGCTACATGGACAAAGTGGGTACCTTGGGCAGAGTATTGCTACAATACTTCCTATCACACAGCTCACCAGTTGACTCCATTCCAGCTGGTCTACGGGCGATTTCCTCCTGCCCTACCTCCGTACTGGGCCGGGACGATACGAGTCGATACAATTGACAATGAATTGCAGGATAGGGATGCTATACTGGAGATTGCTAAGCAACGCCTCACCCAAGCACAAAATCTCATGAAGGTCCGTTATGACGCGCATCATCGCGACTTCATCCTCAAACAGGACGATTGGGGCTTCCTCCGCTTACAGCTGTACCGACAACAATCACTTCACGGGATCTCCTTCCACAAGCTTCTTCCCCGCTATTACGGGCCATTTTGAGTCTTGGAACGCATCAGTGAAGTGGCGTACCGTCTGGAGTTCCCCCCAATGCAAAGATCCATGATGTTTTGCATGTGTCCCAACTCCGGAAGTACGACGGACCGTCCCCTACAAAGTTGGTAATACTTCCTTCCCTGTACAAGGGCAAGGTGCAGCATGAACCGCTTCATATCCTGCGCTCTAGACTCAACTATGGAACCACCGAGCTACTCGTCCACTAGTGTGATCACAGAGAAGATGAGGCTTCTTGGGTTTCCTTGGTAGAGTTTCAACAAGTATTTCCATCCTTCAAGCTTGAGGACAAGTTTGGTGTCAGGGAGGAGAGCAATGATGTGACCGACGCCTTTATTAGAAAAGCATATGTCCGTAAAAGGAATCTCTAGGGTGTCAATGAGGCTAATAATTAGTAGCCTATTAAGATTCTTATTGATTTTTTTATTAGGATTCTTATTTATCTTTTGTTAAAGGTTATAAAAAGAGAACAATTATATCTTTTTGAAAACAAGCAACAATAATAATCTCTTACTCTTTTCTCTTCCCCACCCTAATTCCCGTGCGTGCAATCTAGCACCACGGCCTATCAACTCCGGTCAAAAAGGCCGATTCGAAACAGATTGATTAGCAACAGTCTTAAAGAGTAGTGGTTTATTTAAAAGGAAGTGGCATAGGATACCACCACTTTAGTAATGGCTAACCACCAGCTGACCTCCAGACTTTCTGCAATTTGCCATTTGACAATCTTTTTTTAATTGCACATTAGCTAAAATTTGAATTTTCTAGTGTGAGCTTTTTTTGAAGTTAGATTAACTTTATATACCACCTATGGTCCAAAATAGATAGATGTCATTTTAGCTGATCTAACACAATCATTATTAAACCAACATGTGATATGTTAACCTTTTTTTTCTGCATTGGAATCATTCATAACATGGCTTAACTTGGGATAGAAAGTTCAAATATCAATGCCCTAAACTGGCAGGTTTTCAAAAAACCGACAGGCTACTGGTTTTTCCGGCGAGCACTAGTACTCCAAACTCTGATTACAGTACATGGGCCGCCCTGAATAATATTATCTCTACTAGTGCTAATGAAATACAACATGCCTATTTTTCAGGTGTGCTGAGCCAGCTCCTGAAGGTGTTTTTGCAAATTTTTCCCTCTTATTAACGGAAGACCCGGTAGAAGAACCCGATATAGTTGACCTCGGCACCATATACGAAGAAGATAGAGCCAAAGCATCTTTGTCAACGGGCAGCGAAGGTGATCATGATGATGAGGATATAGACTGGGACGACCGCCTACACTTCCCAGCTTGCGAAAAGGAGATTGATATCTCGAAGCACATCCGGGACATCATTCACCTCGAGATCTCCTTGGATGCCTTCTGCAGCCCCAATTGCAAAGGTTTATGCCTCGATTGTGGCACAAACCTGAACACGAGCAACTGCAGCTGCTGCGAAGGGACGTCGCCTGCCAAGGAAGTTAAACGACAGGGACCTCTGAAAGACTTGCTGAAACCAATGCAGAAAATATGAACAAACACCCGCATGATAATTTTGTACGCTAATACGTAATGAACTGTAGCAATTTACCTGCTTACATTGTTGTGAGAGTACTGAGACATCTGAGAAATATTTGAATCATTTGTAGTTCAACTTTGTATTGTAGCATGGACATTGTGGCCTACGTATCCGTTAAACTTAAACTTCTGCATGGTCAAAATAGCTTTAGCGCTCGAACCCGGCCAAACATGTAATTGTAACAAGAAATCAATGATCAGAAAGGCATATATTAGGAGCCGAGAGAATGATATGCTCTACCTGCTAGGGTGATCTGTTATCATCTTATGCACTAAAGAATTAATAGAAGTACAGTGTGCAGTCTGTCAGGCAATAAAACTAAGGTACAGCACAAGTAGGGGACACACACGCACGCGCACACACATTTGAATACAACAGTAGCTGTTTGGTTGCAACACAAGATCTCTGATGAGCTAATTTTGAATCCATTTTTGGTTCTCCGAACTTTATTAGCCTAAAGGCTTTGGCGCAGTGAACTAAAAGTATCAAACGCCAAAAGAATACAGGCCATGATGCTCTTCGGAGGAACACTAAACACCTCTTTGCTTCAGCTCATAACATAGGTACGGGCGTACCTCAAGAGATCATCACACCAACTTTGCGTGCAAAATCATCGTCGTCCAAATCATCGTCTTCATACTCCTGGTAATCGTTATCCTCCTCAGCATTGTCATCAGCTGCCTCATACTCGCATTCTTCTGCTTGCTCTACATCCTGATGCTCCTCCAGCTCTTTATTTGCAGCTCCCACGGCTCCAGAAGCATTGTCATCAACAGGTGATAGACCATCATCATACACCACATCCTCTTCGGGGTCAAAGGCTTCTTCTCCCTTGCCTTCAGCATTCATTCCATCTGCATATTTTTCAAGATTCCCGAACTTATTCTGAGGTTTTTCCTCTCTCACAATGTGTTCCTCCTGTATGTTACCAGAATGTGCAGCATTTTCAGACACTGCCTCTCTTTTTCTCTTCAAGATGACACTTAATGGCTTTGGACCTTCGAACGGGACAGGCTCTGAAGGCTCCCAAGTGGCAACTATTTGAGATGTCATACGAAGTGGCCCTGCAGAAGAGCTAGCATTCTTGTTAGCATGTCCTCCCAAGCCGTCAGCAACCTTCTTTGCTTTCAACTCTGCGAGGCTCTTTGGGCCAGCAAAGTTCAAGAATCCAGCTTCTTCCCCACTATTTGGTTTTTCTCTTATGCCTTTCGTATTCCCAGGGATATCTTCATTTGATCTAGCCCTTAGCCTATCATGAAGCTTCCCCCGGAGGTCTGTTTGTTTTGGTGGTGACAATACAACTCTAGGTCCTCTCTCTCTCTCTTTCTCTGAGCATGAACCAAGTCCATCCAACGACATCACCCCAGCAAGTTTTATTCTACCATGCAAGCGAGAGCGTGAGAGATTGTCATGAGTAGCCTGCTCTTCATCTCGCCAGCGACGATGATCACGGCGTTCCTCCTCACAATACTCATCATGCCCATCAGGAACCCCTGTCAATCTTGAACTAGTAAGCCTTCTTTGCTTCAGCAGCCTGTGGCGCAAATCTGAACTGTTTGCACTTGCATGCGTATGCTCCCTTTGCGGAAAGGATCTCTCTGACAACAATCTCTCAGATGAACTCCTGTGTGATGGTTCCAATTCATAGATACCATGTGTTTGTCTAAGCATCCCAGTTTGCTGTTCCCCATTAGGACGGTGGTAACTGCTGTGGTCTTCCCTGAGTGCTTGTTCAGCATCATCATCAGCACTGCCAATGAGAACACCAGATCCAGCAGAAGGTTCTCTCACAAACTCGCCCACTTCCATACCATTCTCAGCCAGGTCATCTTCGACTGAAGGCGGAGGCTGGTACTTCTTTACAAAGGAATGGTTTGTGATATTGTAATTATGGTAAACTCCCAATGAGTGATCAACCCCACTTGTCAGACTTCGCTTCTTAGCTGGCTTTCCATTATGACTGTCAAATTTTGGCTTGTCAACAGTGGATGGAGATGTATTTTGTTGAGCTGAAGAGTTTGGTTTTGTCCATGAGTTCTTCGCCTGCAGGTGAGGCTGCAAAGCTGGAGCAAAAACCTTTGTCGGCTGGTGTGGAGCAGGATTTCCAACAGCTTGTGGCACATGCAAGAAGGCACACCTGTCACCTTTTAAACATATACCCTTCTGAAAGTAATAACATGGAACACCCTGCTTGGCTGTACCACTGGGAGGAACAGATCCAGGGGCTTGAGCTGGCACAGAAACTTGGGGTGCAGGTTGTTGAGCTGCTCGTGGAGTTGCCGGTCCTCCAATCAGACCATCCAATGGCTGAAAAGAGAGCAGGCTTAGTATGGAAATAACAAAAAGCAAGCATTGCCTCATAAATTATCAAGTTCAATGGCTGATAATATTAGAGTAAATAGGTACGATTGTCAGTAATAGATTGTTGCCATGATAGGAAGGCCAAATTCTACGGTTGACAATGTTATGTTGGTCTCTTTTACTAAATCATTACATTTTCAATTCAACATCGAGATCGAGAGTGGGATGTACCAGGTGCCTAAATGAGCATTTGGGATTCATGCAGTTGCCATTAAACCAATACCAACAATCCCTGGGGTTAACCCTCGCAGCATCACTGTGACGGTACTCACATTCACTTCCCTGCATATAGGAAAAAACATAGACATTATAATTCAGATAAAGGGAACTTACAGTGAACAAGAATGTGTTAGCAAGATGCATTGTTAGACAAACCAATGGTATGCCTGTGTTTTCTTCGGAGATTGTTTTGATTTACTCACAAGTCATAAACAAGCATCCACAAACCAGAAAATATTCAAGCAGAAGCTATCATTGACAGGGTATTCTATGAACGAGGGATTCTCTATCACGCTCCACTATGGTATTGGCTCTGGTTTCACTACTACATCTACTAGAGGACTCTTTATGGTGGCAAACTTCATTTTGGGTAAGAGACTTGAAGTAACTGCTCAAATGTTGTAGGCTAAAAATGGAGTCATTTTGCAACGTCCTGAAGGTCAGAAGAATGTTCCTGCTAGCAACAAATTGTTGAGATGTCTTAGTTTATGTCACTGGTATTTTGAACTGATGGACATTGTGATACATTCTGTGCATCACCAGCAAACAACAGTTGGGACCAAAGGTAAACTAGTGACGAGTAAGACTAACTGAAATTCTTTTGTTTGAAAATCTGTCTGAAATTTGTAGTATGTCACTATCATTGTTTTTTCAAATGCCTTCATGCATGAAGCAATCGTAAACTTCTGTCAACTTAAGTAAGGTCCTTTGTAGACAGGACACAAACACAAAGTAAAGGCCTTAAATATGCATACAGAAGAAAGGTTTGTTTCCAAAATTCATCAATTCTCACTGGAGAATTTCAAATTATAAAAGTATTATAGAAGTAGATAAGACCATCTTAGTTTCTACAATAGAAGCTGGGGCTTTATGCCCTTGTTCTAAAAAAATAGTAATATCGTCTTGATCAAGTGAGAAGTATAGCTCAGACATCTTCTCTAATCTACACCACTGGTCTGGGGCACAACCAGAAGAACAGCATCTGAATCCAGCAGCAAAGCTCAGACACACTAATGAGTCTGTCTCACTCGCTGACCTAAACGACATCATCCTATCATAAAATCCACGGAAGCTTTACCACAAGATCACAACATACGAAATCATGCACAAGAGGCTTAAATTGTCCCATTTGCAATCCTTAAAAACTCCCAATTAACCACACTGAAAGCTCCGACGTCTTTTCCCATCACATCAAACTGCAACAATTATGAGACCTACAAGAAGACAACAATTGAAAAGAAAATCCTAATAACAAGCATCAAGCTGTGCAAACAACTTAACATTACAATCCATCTGCTAGCTTAATCGCGCACCCCTCAAAGAACACTAATTTCTTCCCATCCATCTGAGTTGAGTGGCAATTCAAGTCCCAGGATCGGCCTAAACCACACACACCAAACAGATCTAATTAATAACTAAACCACTTCATCAATTTGCAATACCAAGCGCCTTCCCAGGAGTTCCATAGAGCCCAAAAACTAAATCAGAGAGATTACATGCAGCTAGGGCTTGTACTCTTCCCATCCCAAATCATCAGAAAAGAAAAAACACAAAGCACCACCAAATCGAAACAAACATCTCAAAGATTGTATCATTGCCACATTTCTGGTCAAAAGAAACCCAAGAAAAATCCCAAACATGGCACCAGATCGAGACGAGAACCACGAAAAAACCGACCTTTCGTCACATATTTACCTAAAACTACACAATTTCTGAACCCCCAAAACACGCCAACAAACGCCCCATCGTATCCGCAAAATCGACAGTAAATCTCCACATCTAAGCACGATGAAATCCAAGAAAGCAAAATCAAAACAACAACCCCACCCCCCCCCCCCCCCCCCCCCCCAAAAAAAAAATAAAAACACGTGCAAATTCCCCAAGAAAACAGAACAAAAAAAGTATAGAAATCGAGAAAGAGGGAAAGAGAAAGGGAGCAGTGGAATCTTCACCTTCTTGCAGGTCAACGGTGAGGCAAGGAAGTAGATGCAGTCGGTGCTCCGGCGCCGCTGCGCCTCCTCCTCGTCCGACGCCGGTCGTACGGCAGAATCCATGAACACGTTTGGCTCAAGAGCGAAGTGACTGACAAAGAAACAAAAGGATGGATGGATGGATTAATCTGTGGTGTGGTATGGAGCTCAAGTGACCGGATTCCGATGCACGGACCTGTATCTATGTAGATCTGTCTCCCACTCGATGGATGCCTGCGCGTGTGCCTCTGCCTCTCTCTTGTATAGTGTGTGTGTGTGTGTTGGGGGGACGGGGACTGAGGAGAGTCTGGGAGTGAGGGCCAGACAGATGAGGTGATGGAAGGAGTGATATTCCATAGATATGTAGGGTTACCGGCTACAGGGAACACTAACACTTGTTTAGGTTGAGTCCAATGCTCGAGTTCGGAGTGATGTCTGAGTTGCACTGCACTGTATAGCCAATTAGCCACATCGGTTCGGCTGAGTCATTCAAATCGTGCGGCGCCGTGTGGCGAGACGTAAACTGCCTCAATGCTTGCAGGTGGGCCCGCGAAGTCGAGTACCGTTCGAAGCGGCGTGTTGGATCGCCAGTTCGCTGCTGGAGCCACGGCCCATGTTCTCGCATCCCGTGCAAGGCCAACCTAGACAGGCATACTAATTGACAGGTGTGGCTATTTTATTGTCAGACCCAGAGTTAGTGGCGGTGAGTGCGATAATGTAAGTCGTTTCAGTGTGTAAGGCTGAATCTAAAGCATCAGTGTCTGGACAAACTCTTTGGAAGAATATTTTAAATAAATTTTGTGCCATGTGTATGAAATATCACTTGAAACACACACGACTCCAACGCAAAGGTTCCTGGGGAGACTCCTCGCATTGGCTCACAAGTAAATTAGAAATTTATTATAATTTAGGTGATTTAATAAAACATAAATAATTTTTTATTTTAAAATCGAATATATGTGATGTTTAATCTCTATATGAAGATAATTCAAAAAACTATAACTTTTAAAATATAATCAAGATCTAATTTTAACTAGATTAATGCATAAATTAAAAAAAATTCATTTTGGGCGCCTACTACCTCACTTGGCGTCTTCTCTTACTTGCTTTCAAAAAAATTTCGTTTTTTAACTCGGGCGCTGAGTCAAGCGCTCGCGTTGGACACAGCCTGATGCAACAGAAGTGGGCCCAACAAACCACATGTGTGGATTGTAGGTGTAGTTAACTCGAGCACCGTGTGCTCTGAGCCGCATTTTGCCCAAGGTCATTAACAGGTGGGTCAAGAGTTGGTTCGGTCCACTTATCAATTTCAATTTCATTTTATTGTTTGTGGTTAGAAAAAACAATTAAATTATTCCACAGACAACAGTAGTGAATGACAATGGATCTATTGTCCTCCTAACTCACATGTCAGTGACTTAGGCTGAATCTATAGTCAAATATAATCGTTGGGAGTTTTTTTGAGTGCGTCTTGCATGTTAATGGCTAAAAAAATAGCCGTTAAATATAGTTATTGCAATTAGCTGTTAAATATATTTTAATTGCTTCAGGGTAAAAAAAATACTAAAAATTCAAAAAAAAATCTAAAATATTGTTAAAAAGTTCCAAAATTTTTTTAATTTCCTCTTCCTATAAATATAAGTCATGTTGAGCTCATTTGAACTCATAAATCTCACACCATTCATACCCAAATCTTCCTAAATTTCTGAAAAAATTTCATATAAATAGTAATCCTCCAGTGGTTTCGTAAACTGGTTTAGCAAGCCTAATGTAGTTGCAGAAAATCTAAAAACACCCAATAGTGAAAATTCACCTAATTTTTCGCCTTCTCATCCATATCCTATGTGTTATCTACCATATGCACAACCCCCTCCGTATACACAACCACATCAGCATGCACAGCCCCCTCCATATCCACAACCTCCTCCATATCTACAAGGGCCTTACGCCTCTTACGGCTAAAATTTTTATTTTGTCAGGATGCTGACCAATTCTACCCAATTTTCACCGCCACAACCTCCTACCAAAAATTGACAGTTCATCGGAATATCTCCTGAAACAAACTATCAATGATATCCAACGTTTACTCCACAAAAAGAGATTCATGATTTCTCAAGGATGTTAGGAAACATCGATTGTATACACTGAAAATGGAGAAATTGTCCAATAATATGGAATGGACAATTCATCCGCGGTGATTATGGGCTCCCGACCATTATACTGGAAGCAGTCACCTCTTAGGACATTTGGATATGACATGCCTGTTTTGGTGTTGCCAGTTCCAATAACAACATCAATGTGCTGAATCAGTCACCCTTATTCATTGATGTTTTGAGGGACCAAGCTTCTTAGGCTCAATATCTGTAAATGAGACGCAGTACAACATAGGGTACTAGTTGATGGTTTTTATCCAAAGTAGACTGTCTTTCATTGGACTATACTCTCGTCCCAATCGGAGAAGTTTAAGTTATTTGCATAACATCAAGAAGGTGCAAGAAAAGATGTAGAGTAAATTTATAGAATCTTGCAATCTCAGTTTACCATGCTTCACGACCTCACCTGTTTTTGACAATGATTAGCATTTGCAAAAATCATACGAGCATATGTCATCCTGCACAATATGATAATCAAGAATGAACGAGACTATGTGCTGCTTAATGGTTCATACGACAGGTAGGGGTCATCTACAATAACATTGTCTACTTTTCACAATGGTGGTCTACCCTTTTTTGCTAATGTACTCGCTCTAAATGACTGAGATTCGTACTCATCCATCACATGTGCAACTTAAAGGAGATTTGATTAAACACATTTGGCAATGTTTTGAAGGCAATCAGACGGACGAGTAGTTAATTATTAATTACTATATTTTATGTTATCGCTGAATACCCGAATGTATCTAATTTGTAGTATGTTCGATGTTATTTTTCTATATCCGAATTTAATGATAAAATGTATTACCTTTATGTTAAATTATTTAATTGCAAGTCTCTAATTTTTTCTTATATTAGAATTATCTAGAATTAATTTATTAATTAATTCTTTTAACTATTACTAATCAATATAAAAAAAGGCACATATCAATATTTTATATGTGGAGACTCACGCGAAACAGTACTTAAGAGCCAATGCATTAGAGCGCTTTGTTCTTAGGGAGGTATTTCACACGTGGGTTTGGTCGAGAAGTCTTCAAAAATACTATGTGTATTAGAGTGGGCGGTGCTCTGAGTGGCACTTTACACGAGTGATACAGAATATTTCTCCAAAATATCTTTTGAAGTACTCTTTGTATTGGACTTAGACTTAGAAATTTTGAGCAAACTTATTTTTGTGTCATTTCCATTAGCACATTACATCATGCATTCATGTTTGTGTTTGTGTTGTGACCGCGGGAGCGAACAATTTTAAGTGGGACCACAGAGGATGCTGCTATGCTTTGGTTGAATGAATCTTTGTGAGAAAGATGCATGTTTGTTATGTTCCCCTACTGCCAAGTAATCTTACCAGAGTACTGATTTCTTGCATATCAAATTTTTCATTTCATCCGGGAAAAGCCATCTAACCCTACCTGCCAAAGACTGACGAAGACTCATGTTCTTTGGTACCCTGCTCCGGCTTCGGGCGAGTCCTTTTTTTGAGACCTCGAAATATGAAATGGATAAATTCTCATTTTGAGCATTCTTTTTTACTATTATTATTTTGCATAAAGAGTGACAGTGAGATCATGTTTGGCTTAGATTATAATTCAGTTTAGTTTGATAATACTGCACCGTTATATTTGTGATGTACTGTATATAGAAAAATATCTTTAAATTGTGATCGAATTAAATGGTTTTAGATTGCCTGAAAAAAAATGGAGTAGCTTTTGTTTCAAGTAGGCGCTGCATTTATTTTGTACCGTGCAACTTTGGAGTACAATTGTGAGTGAATAATCGTATACCACTAAGGAAAGCAGTGCAGTACTTCATGCACTACATCATAATGTGCTGCATTTAATTACAACATAAACTCTGTAAGACTATCTTCAACAGTATATTTTTCTTTGATTTTTCAAAAAAATATTGCACGTCACATGTTGAAAATTCACTTGGAGAGACAAGTAAAAGCCAAACTTCTAATAGCTTGACTCTTATTTGATTCTAAATAATATGACAATTAAATATTAAAATCTACAGAAAATTTTATATCGCTAACAGATGGCGTCACCAAAAAATTGTAATAACTCTTTTTAACAGCACCAAAAAAATATTATACTAAAAGGTGGGCAACGACAGTAATGGTTCCACCTGTCATTCTCTCTGTATATGACAACGAGTAGAATTAAATATTTATTCCATTTTTAAAGAACTTCAATAGTTATTTAAGTTATGTGTCACTTACAAGTAGGATCAAGCGTCACTGGGCCCATCCGTCAACGACTCATATTCAACATCGTACACGTGCGTGAACAAATCAAGGCTAGCGCCCTTACGCGGTTTACACGTCAAGTGAGGCCTACACACGTCGCTTGCATGCGACACAAACATATCTAATCCTATAACTGACATGTGGGGACACTAATTATGGGACCCAACTATCAGTGATGGTGGCTAATGTTTGGATCGGTGTCGTACTTGCTAACAACACGCACTTACACCAGTTGTTGGCCCCACGCCTCTGGTTTCGTTTCACACGCGCACCACATACATTATACTGACGTGCATGCCATTTTTGTTCCTGGCCCCACATATAAATATGGGTTTTACGTGAGTAACGTTACGATTGCAAAAGTTAAAACAGGCCTACAAAACTATGTCGTGTCACACCAATTTCTTCTCCAACGACAATGCCCGCCTCATCATGCGCCTGCAGCTTACTCGCCATTGCCACAGGCACCGCAGACGTCCCATCGTGCCGAGAACATGTCGAGCAAACTCCGCCGCCATCGACGTGCGCCGCCCCTCGTGTCCGCATTAGGGCCCGCCTAAGACTGACTAATTACAACATGTCGCAAATGGAACTGTTGCAGCTGATTTGTGTTCTGTCAGGTCCATTAATCTTGCATGCTCAATTTGTGTTCGATTACGACCGTTGATCTCTGTCAGACAACCAGAAACAAATCACATAAAGATTGGCAACTTTAAATCATAGTCGATTGATATTGAGCCTATATGAAAAGGAAAATGATGGAGCATGTAGAGAGCTCCAACATGTGTATAATATAATAAATCATCTCAATATGTCAGGTCGAATACGGTGAGCCACGTTCTCTGCCACGAACTACATACATCTCTGATCTGTGTGTTGGAATATTTTGCTGTTATGGGGCTGTTATGGGCCTTACTGATATCGTAAATTATACGTATATCCGAAACCTTGAGTAAGACTCTTTTTGGATGCCATAATCGTTTAAAACTCATAATTATGTGTGTTATATTCATAAATTGAACAAGTTTTCCCAATAATTTATTTTCTATTTGTTTCAAGGAAAAGACAACAATTCGGGACAAATTCTAAGTAAAGACACAAGTGAACAAAGTTGAAACAAGCTATGAAAAGCAAAATGGGACAAAAACGAACTCTAGGACACACACCACAATGGGCAACCCGGGCATATCCTGCACAAGCACGCCTCGTACCCGGATCGGGTGCCACCACTGTCGAACAAAGGCTGGCACGAGCTATAGCACGCTTGTGTCCAGCGCAAGCATGAGGCTTGTCCAAGCCCATGCTCGGTTCTGTTGCCATGTGTGTTGCGGCGAGAAGCACTTTTGGAGATGAAGTTTGAGTCAATTTTAAAATAGTTTTTGGGAGAGTTCGAGAGAGAAGAGTTTTATAATATTTGTGGACTCTTAGGTTATAAATAAACAAGATTTTAGCACCTCGAGATCATCTAGAAATTTAGCTTTAATTCCTCTCTAGTTTTAGGTTTTAGAATAGTTGAGTTTCAGTCTTTATTTGAGTTTTGTAACACAGATTTGGATAGCGGTTTTTCAATCATTAATTACATTTGCTACATTTTTATTATTTTCTGTTATTTGCTGATTTTGTGATAGTGTTTAGTGGGTAATTTCTCTGTAAGATTATGGATGATATAATTTGGAGAACACGATTTTGACTTTAGTTTGTACAAAAGGTTATCGATTTAATTGCTTGAATTTTTATACTCTAAACCCAAGATTCGGGCTTCATCTACAATATCGTTGTACTCCATTAGATGATCATATTCGTACACTAAGACAACACACGAATGCTTCATTTTTTTGATTAATTTAGGGTTTGAAAGGTGTTTTGTACTTAGTTGAGTCAGAGCAACAACTATGATCCTTTGAAAATATTTTTTTTTGGTATTTAAGACATCAATCTAGTGAGTTTCGTTGAAAATTATGGTAATTAAAATGATAATTTACTATCTTTGTTACGAATTGTGCCAAATAGTAATGGGATCTCCGAAACTCTAGATTTTTCTCATCTGATTTCTATAAATCAATTTTCATAATTTTAGTACTTTTAAGTTTAACTCCCAAAAATTCAGAGATTTAGATTTGTAATTTCAATCCAAGAGAGTTCACGGTTACTCCCTGTGGAATCAACCCCTAAATGCTTAGTGATGAGCCGTCTGCTTGCAGTTTTAATAAACACATCCTTGAGGGGCGTAGCACTCATCCATGTAGAATCTTTGAAAGAGTGGGTTGTTTGGTTGTCTGGGTTGCATTAGAGTGCAAGGTTGGGGATGCAAAAGCGGTGGTTTGGGCCCTAGCACATGGAGAAGCTCAAATTAATATTCTCACTGGATCAAGCCTGCTTATTGACATTATTAGGAGAGTGATTAGCACATATTAAGGATTTTTAAGATGGACTAAGTTGAACTAAAAAATATTAAGGTAGATTAAGGATTATTTAAGTGCAATAAAAACAAATTATTAACTCTAGATAATATTATTCAACTCATATATTCAAGCTTGCATCACCCACACAGTCAACAAAACAACATCTCATCCCAACTTACATCAATTTATACAACTAAACAAATAATCTCTAGTTGCATCTTCTCATCCTATCCAGACTAAATAAGCCTGTCCCACTTAGCTAGGTTGAATAATGCGGGCAACCAAATAGCCCAAATATCTTCAAAACTATATAACCACAAATGACATGCCCTGAAAAGGTTGTCTTTTGTAATACCACAAGCGTACAGGTTATCGTGAGCATTGCTATGTCAATTCTGCATGGAACAAATGTAAAATTTCTTTGGATTGAAACTATTAATCTAAACCTAAAAATCGTTGTGTGTTTTTTTCATACTTAAACCTAAAACTACTAAAGTTATGAAAATTGTTTTGTGGAAATTAGATGGAAAAAATCTAGAGTTTCGGGAATTACATCATTGGAGGGCACAATTTTTAATAAAGGCAATAAATTGACAAGTTAATTACCAAAATTCTCAACGGAACAAATTAAGTTGATGACTTGGAAACCATGCAACAGTTCCAAGGAATTATGTTTGTTGATTTAACTCAATTAGACACAAAACCCTTTCTAAACCCTAGATTAATCATTAAAGCGTAACAGTCACGTGTTGACTTAACGTACAAATTGTAGGATCAAGGATGCCGACTAGAAGGGGGGTGAATAGGAGGCTTTTAAAATTTCTTTTCAATTAAGCAATTTTAAAGAATAATCGAGAGACCTAAATTATACAATGAGGCTTAAAAGCAATTTAATCAACTAGTTGCATTCAATCAAATAAACTATTCAATAAGACATGCAACAATGGTAAATATAGCAATTGTGTCAAGATGAATGTAAAGCAAATACGAAATACGCAATTTGACACAATATTTTTACCGAGGTCTCGGAGACTCGCCCGGTCTCCCCTACTCCTCGTTGAAGCGCTTACTCGGAGCCTCGCTTCTATATCCACGAAGGATATCTTGTAAGATCGAGGATGCCGACTAGAGGGGGGGTGATTAGGAGGCTTTTAAATTTTCTTCCCCACTAAGCAATTTCAACAAGATAATCGTTTAAACTAGATTATACAATGAGGCTTAAAACAATTTAATCAACTAGTTGCATTCAACCATGTAAGTTATTCAACAAATCATGCAACAAAAGTAAATATAGCAATTGTGTCAAGATGAATGTAATGCAAAAGATAAATACACAATTGACACAATATTTTTACCGAGGTCTCGGAGACTCGCCCGGTCTCCCCTACTCCTGGTTGAAGCGCTCTCTCGGAGCCTCGCTTCTATATCCACGAAGGATATCTCACTAGGGTTGCTCCTTCTCCACACCGGATAGGTGAGCACCACACCTTTCACAATCTTTTGCCGGCCTCTCCGACAAACTTCAATTGGAGAGATCTCGGCTCTCCTCCGGCACCGTCCAGGCGAAGGCGATCGCCAAAAGTAACAAGTCGGATGCGCTTTCACTTGAACCAACCACGTGCTAGAAACTCAATGATGCAAATGAGATGCTCAACACTCTAGCACTAGCAATCTAATGGAGATGAAGTGCACTAAACACTCACACAATCTCCCTCAAGCTCTCTCTCAAATCTACTCAAGATTTGGGCTCAATTCTAGCCTCTAAATGCAATAACTCAAATGCAAATCAATTGGCTAGGTTTTCAGCTAAAGAATGAACTCTTTGAGCACCCAAAAATGAAGCCAAACACGAAGTATTTATAGCCTCAACGAAAAACTAACCGTTTGCAAGAAACTGGGCCAAAAGTTGTACAGGCCAGACATTGTCCGGTCACTTCAGACACTGTCCGGCCAGTACAAAAACTTCAGCCATTGCAAACGTGTCAGTGACCGTTGGGCGAAATTTGTGAAGGCCAGACGGATACCATTTGTCCGGCCACTGCACACTGACAGTAAAATAAGCATAACTTTTGATCCAGAGATCTGATTGAGGTGATTTTTAGCTTGTTAGAAAGATAACTCAGAGCTATACAATTTTGTCAACAGGAGCAAGACCTAGAAAGGTCTAGAAACTTCTAGAAAACTCATAAACTTTCCTGCTGTCAAAATGTCTAATCCAAAAATCATCTCAAATGCAATTTTAGAATATTTGCACATACGGATTTGCCGTTTTCTCGTGGATGTGATTTGTGTCACTAAGCAACGACCACGACCACACAGGTCTTGACATCCGATCGAAAACAGGTGGTCGATAGAGTTTGGTCGAGCGTACGAAAGCGAGCCGAAAACTGGTACGACCAGTCCGAACTCCTACGACCACGCCCAAACCCTAAACAGAAAGCCGGCAAACAAGCGACACAACCACGACCACGTATCAACACTGATACGATCAGAATATGCAAATACGACCACGACCAGCTCTAGATAAATAAACCAATTTAAACAGCTGGCGATCACGACTAAGTGCAGTTTTCAAAACATTTAATCTAATGCACATAAACTACACTTAAACTCACTAGCAATGCAAGACACTAGTGCAAGATGATATGAATGCATCTGAGCTTCCGCACTAGATAGATTCAAGCTACTAGTTTCCGACCCCTCTTAATAGTACGATCAAACTAGTAAAAAGCAACCTATCAACTCGGTCTGTCTCCAAACACCGAGACCGGTAAAACCCTAAGAAAACAATCCTTAATCTTGGATTTTACCTTAGGTGGAGTTTGACCTCGTGAAGCTCGATCGCTCGACGCTCGTCCCCGCAAGGCTCGACCTCGCTAAGCTTGACCTCACGAAGCTCGATCGCTTGACACTTGTCCTCGCAAAGCTCAACCTTGCTAAGCTTGACCTCGCCCGAGATGTCTCATATCGACTTCATCCTCTTCACACCCTTGCTCGCTTTTATCCTGCAACCATTCTGAGACTAGAACATATACACTCAATGTGCAAACGTTAGTCTCATTTGCAGTTCGTCATTAATCACTACCAGATAAATCACTCCACACAGGAGTTCACTCAACAATTTCTTTCTTCGGTGAAATGACAAAACCAATTTCAATGAACAACAAATGAGTAATGGATGAATCTCACAATCATATAGATCCATATATGATACAAGAAATGTGCACACGATCCATACTATTCAAGTTATGATATCAATCAATATGAATGACTAATATCATGAGCTCTCTCTCAATCATACATAGAGATATCAAATCCAGAACACGGAGTCATCAACCTTTTGCACAAACATGGATAACTAATCATATTGAGCTCTCCCTCAACATGTGCATCGATATCAAATCCACAACTGGAGTCATCAACCACAAGATTTAACATATAACATCTTGATCAATCAATTAGCACAAGCTTGATGCAACCACTGAGCTCATCCTCTACATATGCATCAATATCAAACCCGCAATCGAGGAAAACATCCAATTCAGGGTTTACCGATAATCAATTCAATTTACTTGTGCTAAATCAGGATTTATCTAAATTGTCATTTAATCATTAAATCTGATATCTTCAGATTAACTTTAATCATCATGGATTTATCCAAAACGTCATTAATCATCAAAACCTAGATACTAAGACCTACCTAGATCCAACACAAATATCAATCGTCTCATGGAGTGTGAACAGTATCATAGATGAAGCACAAATCTAGTGTTTAGAGTATAGGAATTTAGACAATTAAATCAACAATCTTTTGAACAAATCAAAATCAAAATCGTGCACCTGGGATTAAGTCATCCTTAACTCTAGAGGGAAAACTACTCAAGCAAAGTCATTAAGAAACACCAACAAATAATAAAATAAATATATTGAATAATATTAATGAAGAAAAGCGATCGTCTAGATTGGCATTATACAACTAGAAATAAAAACTATAACTATAATAGTCTAAACTAAACTCTAAACTCGAGAGAAGGAACTAAACTAAATTTCTGGATACCTCAAGGTGCTAAAGCGTTTCTTATTTATAGCCGAGTCCTAAATTATGCCAAAACTTGTTCCCCTTAAACTTTGAGTCAAAAACAAACAAAAACGACAAAAACTCTCCTCGGCCAAAAGCAAACCAACACGAGCATGAGCTCAAGCACACCTCATACTCCGCTAGGCACAGGCATGCCGAGACCCGTGCCCCTCTCTTTCGTCTAGTTGGATTACTGTGTGGCAAAGCCAAGCTAAGCACTCTGTGCTCGTGTAGGGCACACTCGTGCTAGGCTTGGTTTGCTCTACCTCAAGTACTTTCGGGCTATTTTGCTTCACAGCATCCGTTTCAATCCTGTTTTGTTCGTGTATTTGGCTTGAATTCATCCAAATCTTTTTGTTTTGCCCTCAAATAGATAAAAAAAAAAAAAACACTCCGACAGTAACTTTATCCAATAAACGAATACAACACAGATAATTATGAGTTCTAAAGAATTTTGGGATCGATTCAGACACTAATTTAGGGTTTTCCATATATGAATATGACGCTTTTCAAAATCCTCTTAAGCTAGAATTTTGCCCATCCTCAAGCAAATGATAAGAAATTAAGCTTTGAAAAGATTAGTCAAGAGTGGGCTAAAATCAGAAATTTTATTCATGGACTAATATTAGCATCATAAGTATATCAAAAAGTATTTAATCCTCGATCCCAGAAATCTAAATTTAGATGCGAACATACAAAAGAACCAATTCCTGGCCTAATAGGGAAAATAGCAAAATTCTCTAAAAAATCTCCCATTACAAAATCAGAATGAAGGGTTTTAAATAAATCTCTCGCTGATTTGCTCAGGTTTGACAAGTCACTAGTTGTATCAAATCCTTCAGGTAATCCTCAAAAACAAAACAAGAACATGAAAGGAATATGTTTTATTTTTTTCAAGTACACCTTCCCTGAAACCGCAACTAGTTGACAATTCATCACCGCCACCACCCAACAGGTCATATGTACCATTTTTTCACATTATTTAAACTTTTATGAGCTAAGTACACCTTTGATAAAACTAGTTGGTCGACGATTCATCACTGTGTTCTCTTAGCGAGTCACATGTGCCTTGCTCAAAAGTTTTTAGAAAAAGGGGACAACTAGATTTCAAAGATACAACTAGCAACAAAGTTTGGAAGGGCAAATTTAGGCCAAGAGTTAGTAAAAACTCTAAGTGCATATCATGTAAAGTAACACATGTTTTATGCAGAATTCTCATATCAGCTAACCCGTACTTTAATCCATTCTTGGCCTTTTAGGTTGCATTTATGTTAGAATAATTATCCAAAACCCATTTAGTGGTCTACCTACTTTGTTGATTGTAGAACATGAGAAACGAGCATAATATCTCAAGATTTTAAGTGAATGTTTCACCGAGAAAATCTCTCTTCCGAGAAATTGGCCCCTTTTCATGTTGCGAGCGTGCCAGTATACATAAATATACAAATAAAAGAACAGAGAATGTACAATCTTATAGAAAACAATGCACTTTATTAATTATGAAAAGAATTACAAGTTACAAGTCCCTTTGGAATTTACAAGTTCTCATTGTGCTAAAAGAAAGTACATCTTGACATACAGGAGATTGTATGGTTCATGGTTCTTCAGGGCTTTTGAAAAACTCATGGTTAATTACATCTACATAACGATTCCAAAGAAAACCTCTGATTAAGTTGTGTTGATGGTCATCGTCTTCAAGCCCCAAAACTTCAAATTGCCCTTGATAAACGAATGCAATGTGTATACCCATGCATGCAAATATATAAATCCATAGTTTCGTCAATATATGGTACTATCACAAAAATGTGATGAACATTGAGATATCTATCAATGTCCATCCAGGGGGTTATTCGGCCTCGCTGGTCACAAACAAGTGGATGCCTTCGCCTCATCAGTACCCGACCTAGATGGTGTCCGACTTCGTCAGTCACAGATAAAAAGCATGTCGCTTTCGCCTCGTCAGTACCCAGCAACATGGAAAAGTGGATGGAAATGACTTATGCTAACAACTTTACTTCCTTAGTTTCAGGATATACATATTGCATAATAGGCAGCACATCGGAACATTCATCAAAGACTTAAAAATATTTCAACTTATCTTGACAACTTCAGACATTGTCTCCTCTTCGACTAGCTGTTGGATGGAAGCCTTTCTGGCCTCTGATCGGCATGAAACTTTCTATAAGCTTCTAGACAGATTTTCAATTGGTCAAATATGAGATCAATCGGATCGTCGGATTGAAACCTATCTTCAATGCAATGTTCGTACGTCAAGCTGGAATTCGGCGAACAAAAATTTTTTGCATTGGTCTTCTAATAATCTTCTTGACTTCTAATTATGCTGAAACTTGGAAAATTTGCTTCACATTGAACCTTCTGCCCTGTATAAAAGTTTGGGGTCGATAGGACTTCTGAATCAGAAGTTACCATCAATCTTCTCCCGCACATCAAGGTGAAATTAGTACTGATCAAAGTGCATCTTGGGGACCTCTGATTGACTTGAAATTTTGTGAACATGCTTCATTTCAAGTCTTCTAATCATCATAAAAATTTAGGGTCAATCAGACTTCTGGATGAGAAGTTATCATTAATCTTCTCCCGTGGGACAAACTGATCTTCAACTGGACAAAGCCTCTCCTTGGACGAATGGAGACTTGGTCTTGATCGAATCTGCACACTGGTTGTGGTCAAATTTTAATCCTGGTCGTGGTCGAACTAGTAGCGACCGAAAACACAATTGATTTCGACCAAATTGTTGTTTTCAAGTCTTTGCCCGAAAATACTTATCGGTTTCGACCAGAAACGCAATAGATTTCGATCAAGTTGTTATTTTTTTGGTCTCTGGCCTAAAATACTTGTCGGTTCGACTGAAAACACAATTGATTTTAATCAAATTGCTATTTTCAGGCCTCTGCCCAAAAATACTTGAGTTTCGACCAAAAAAAGTGATCGTTTGATCGAAGTGCATCAGAGAATCTTTGATCTTTTGATCGAAGTGGAGACTTCTGATCGAATGATCGAAGTGGCGACTTTTGATCGGTTGATCTAAGTGCATCCGAGCAACTTTTGATCTTTTGATTGAAGTAGAGACCTCTGATCAATTGATCGAAGTGGCGACTTCTGATCGATTGATCTAAGTGCATCTCAACAACTTTTGATCTTTTGATCTAAGTGGAGACCTCTAATCGATTGATCAAGGTGGCGACTTCTGATTGATTAATCTAAGTGCATCCAAACAGCTTTTGATCTTTTCATCGAAGTGGAAACCTCTGATCCATTGATCGAGGTGGCGACTTCTGATCGGTTAATCTAAGTGCATCCGAGCAGCTTTTGATCTTTTGATCGAAGTGGAGACCTTTGATCGATTGATTGAAGTGTATCCGAGCAATTTTTGATCTTTGATCGAAGTGGAGACCTCTGATCAATTGATCAGAGGAACTATGCGATGCATGATACATATTATGCAAAGGATCAAGACTCACCCATGATGTTCTTTAGTTGCTTTTGGTCGAACAGCGAGGCCTCCTCTTCGTCTTGCCTTTGTTGCCTGGCCTTCACGTCATCTTCTGGTCTATCTTCAGTTCAACGTCCACCTGCAAAAAGGTCAGCACCCCCCCTCTATTTATAGGGGCTCTGGGTTGGTTGCAACCATCCAACAAGCAAAGAATTTTGGGTGGTTTGAATTTGAAAAGGAGATAAACACTATTATTTAAATAATTAAGAGATAATCTCAGTATTTATCCTTACCCTATTTGAGCATGGGCTGAATGTCGATGCGACCAGCCCAATCCGGGTCGAATTTGACCAGACCCGAGTCTGATTTGAATCCGACCAGGAGCATGACTTGACCAAACCGAGTACGAGTATGATTTCGACCAAAGTGAGTCCGAGTCCGAGTTCAATTTTGACCATAGCATGTTCGAGTCTAACTCAACCAGTCCGAGTCCGAATCTGATTTTGACCAGAGTGACTCCGAGTCTTACTCGACCAGTCCTAATCCAAATCAGACTCAACCAGACCTTGTCCAAGTCTAATTTCGACCAGTGATCAATTTTGAGTTTTAACCAAGTTTTGACTATTTTCAACAATGTATATATATATATATATATATATATAAATCCCTGGTCATATGGGACTATTCAGATGAATTTTCTTACAAAAAGTCGTCAAACAGTGAAAACTAAGCATAGTGTGATGAGCACCAAGAAAAAGCTGAAGCAGCTCTCATTGGACCGTACAATTAACACGATCGATTAAACCTTAACCATGAAACTTAACCGTGCGCACCAGAGGATTCTAAAAGTAGGCATGGCTACCACGCACAATCAATACTTAACCATATGCCAAAGACCATGTGAGCCAAATAAGGTCAGAAGAGGGCACGATTAACACACACGGTTAGCCTTAATCGTGTGTCTTAACCATACGCGTTGCAACAAAGGCAGAAGTCGGGCAAGTATCCCGGCACGGTTAACACACACGGTTAGCTTTAACCGCTCGCCTTAATCATGCACGACAGTTAGGATTCTTGTTCGGATTCGTTTCATTCTTGAAGTTGTGGGTCCACCTCAAACTGACTAAAAAGGATATAAAAAAGCCCCCACGGCTAGGAAAAAGGGGAGAGACCAATCTAGGGTTTTAAAAACCCTATACACACAAGAACTCTGTAGGATTGAAGGTGCCTCTACATTATATTACGCCATCAAGCTGAACACCGTCGAACTAGGGATGCATCTAATTCAACTATCTTTTTCTTGTATGGGGTAATTTCCCCACTTCTTTAGATCTAGGGATCCTAATGAACAAGTTGGTTTAGTTTATTGACATTTATCTTTGGTTAATTAATCTATGTTTCAATTCTCTCTAGTGTTATGCTTATACCTGTGATTACAACACTTGTTCTGAACTTGTCAAATTGGGTATGGTTCCTGGGTTAATTTAATAGACTTACTCAGATGGATGTGGACATAGTTAGTTTGTTACCCTTTAAATTGTGACAATATTTTTAGGGAGCGTGGCCTATTGTGTTTCTAGGAGTATGTGATTGAAAACCTAGGGTTTCAAGAATTCCATCACCACCAGGCACAATCTTCAACAAAGGCAGTAAAGCAATGAATTAATTATCAGGATTCTCAATGAAACAGATTAAGTTAATGGCTTAGAAACCATTCAACAATCATAGGGGATCATGTATGTTGCTCTAACTCAACTAAACACAAAAACCCAGTCCAAACCCTAGATTAATTGTTACAGTGCAGCGATCGCATGTTGCCCTAATGTATAAATACCAATCGTCTCATAGAGTACAAACGATACTACAAATCAAGTATGAATCTAGCGTTTAGAGTTCATGTCTTGGAGATAGATTAAGTTAATGGCTTGGAAACCATTCAACAATCATAGGCGATCATGTATGTTGTTCTAACTCAACTAGGCACAAAACCCAGTCCAAACCCTAGATTAATTGTTACAGTGCAGCGATCGCATGTTGCCATAATGTATAAATACCAATCGTCTCATGAAGTACAAATGATACTGCAAATCAAGCACGAATATAGGGTTTAGAGTGCATGGCTTGGAGATAGATTAAGTTAATGGCTTGGAAACCATTCAACAATCATAGGGGATCATGTATGTTTCTCTAACTCAACTAGGCACAAAAACCCAGTCCAAACCCTAAATTAATTGTTATAGTGCAGTGATCACATGTTGCCATAATGTATGAATACTGATCACATGTTGCCATAATGTATGAATACTGATCGTCTCGTAGAGCACAAACGATACCGCAAATGAAGCATGAATCTAGGGTTTAGAGTGTAATAAGTCATGCAATTAAATTAACAATCTTTCAAATAAACTAGAGCCAGAATTGTGCCCTCTGGATTAGGTTATCCTTAATCCTAGAGGAAAAATTACTCATGAGAAGTCATTAAAAAAACCAACTAATAATATAAAATAAAACATACCAAATTGCATTGATGAAGAAAGAACAGCTGTCCAAATTGGCTTACAACTCGACTAAAAAACTAGACTAAAACTTAACCCTAAACTTGAGAGAGGAACTAAACTAAATTTCCTCAATGATTTTTTGGGTCAAAACCTTCGCTATTTATAGCTTAAACAAAAGCCCTAAACAATACCAAATAATCTCTCTTCAATTTTCGTGTATAACATGGAAAAGGATTGCTTCATGCTTCCTAGTGGGTTGCAAACGAGCTGGACATGGGGGATAGCATGCCCCATGCTCGCCTCTGAGCACGAGTGTGCCACCGCCCATGCCAGCCTTTATTGTCGTGTTTCGTCACATTTCTTCGCGTATTTTCTCTGGATACGTTCCAACTTGTTGTGTTGTCTCTAAATCAAATAGAAACACTTTCTAGAAATAATTTTATCCAACTAATGATTACAACACGAATAATTCATGAGTTTTGAGCGATTAAGTGTACGAAACAAATACTAACTTTGGCTTTTATGCATATGGAAATAACGCTTATCATAACGATTGATCGTAGAGAACAAGTATTTCTTTCATCGGTGAAATATTAGTTGACAATGTATATAGGCATCTAAAATTTAAATAACTAGGATTGATCAAGAGATATCAAATGATATAGCAATGGGAACTAAATTCGACCACAAATTGATTCCTTCAACTTAGCCACCCTTAAAAACATACAGTTCTTTTTTCTTAGACATAGGCCATTGCTAGAGAACCACCCCCCACCCCCCACCCCCCCAAGCTGAAAAAAGAAGCATTGTCCTCACGGTGGAAGAGCAACAGAAACAAACATACTTAACAAGTGAGGCGGAGGCGCCAGGAAGGAGGTAGGTGAAGCGTGGTGGAGAAGACGGTTGACAGGAGCAACAATTAAAAGACCTTTAAAAGAAAAAGAAGAGGAAAGAAAGAAAAAGAAAATAAAAATGATGCATACATCAATGATCAATCTTCAGCAAGTGCTGGGGGTGGTGGTAGATAGTGGGGATAAGGTGGAGGATAGTAGGGAGTGCGTGGGTGGTATGGTGTGCAAGGGTAGCTATCGTTCGAGAGGATGTGCCCTGCATGAACATGGTAACTGTAGAGGCTATCCATGCGGCTTGTGAGGTGGTCCATCCAGTTGCCTATCATTGCCTTGAAATAAGAAAATTTGGACTGAAATCTAGAGAAGTTCGTGCTAAAGGTGTCGAGGGTCCAATGGAAGGCAGCGAAGTCATAGGTGAGCAGCAAGTCCTTGCGAGGCGAGGAGCCAAGTCGAGCAGTGGCATCAAAATGGATAAGCTACAAGTTCTACTTATTCTCTATGTTGGCGTGGTTTGGGTCAGGGAGCGGAATGGAAGGATGACTATTGATCATCTAATGGTATTCAGTGACCTTGGTGCGAATATACCCCATGTATAGCAACACGGGGATGTCAAGGATCGTGGCAGGAAAGTCGGGTTGGTGGGCATTGATGTTGAAAGTGACAGTGGCGACAAAGTCAATAGCTAGCCCACCAAGGACAATCAAGGTGGTCCTAGCAAGGTTCTTCTTGATATGCTTGAAGCAGTGAGATAAGTAGGCCATCGACAAGAGGTCGATCTTGCCCAGCATAGCTCAAAGAAACTTTAGGTCGGTCTCCCGAACCTTGTCCTGGATGTTGGCTCATCTGAAGATAGTGCCGACCATGAGAGGCTGCAGGTAATGAAGAAAAGCAGTGTCCATATCAGCATTACACGACTCAAATAAAAACTAAAACTAAACTAATCTAAACTAAACCCTAACCTCAAGAGGAGGAGCTAAAATAAATTTCTAGATACCTCAAGGTGTTAAAACCTTGCTTATTTATATCCTAAGAGTCCTAAATTATTACAAAATTTGTTCCCCTCAAACTTTGAGTCGAAAACAAACAAAAACGACTAAAACTCTCCTTGGCCAAAAGGAAACTAACATAGGCACAGGCTCAAGCACACCCCCTGCTCATGCTAGGCACAAGCGTGCTGAGACTCATGCCCCTCTCTGTGGTCAAGTTGAACTGCTACGTTATAAAGCCAAACTGAGCTCAGTCTCCTTTGCCTCGTGTACTTTGCGGCTCTTTTGCTTTTTCGGAGTTTGTTTCAATCCCATTTTCTGCACATATTTGGTCTAACTTATACAAATCACCATGTTTTGCCCTGAAATAGATGGAAAATACATTTTCAATAGTAACTTTATTCAATAAACAAATACAACACGGATAATTATAAGTTTTGAATAATTTTTGGATCGAAAGAGACACTAACTTAGGGTTTTATGTATATGAATGACACTTGTCAACAGATACCTTAGGATTTGTATATGTAAATTACATTTGATAAAAGAGTAGAAAAAATCACACAGTTAGTGTAACACCCTCACCCATCAATTCAGCTTGACATACCAGCTATACCAACTAGATTAATTCTTTTAGGCAAAATAATGACAAAAACCTAAGCGTTGGTATATGTTAGACGTACCCAGAGTGTTACAAATAGTATCAGAATCGACTTTTGTTCTGATTGTACTATGTGTCGTGTTGTGAGCACTAGTCAAACACGCAGATCACCTAAAGAACTGGTATGACTGACGAGGGCATCGAGTCTTTAGGGGGTGTGAATGTAACACACTCTAACTCAGTTTGGTCCAAGAAATATAGTGTTGTATAGAGTAGTCTCGTATTGACAATTCAATTTGAGGTATACTATATATAAATATACAAGAACGAGACATACCAACTAAATTAATCCCTTTTTACACAAAGTGAAGACAAAAAACTAAGTGAAGACAAAAAACTAAGTGTTAATATATGCTGAACATACCCATGATGTTGTAGTTAGTTCTAGCAAGATATGTGCATTTGGTTATACTAATATATGCTTTAGACATTCTGAACGGTGATAGAGGTGTCCCTGGATTCATGAATCATGACAAAGTTGAGAGGATAAGGTGGGGATGGATGGACTCGTCTCCAGAATAAGAAAGCAATGTTTCTTTCTCCTTGGCCACTGAAAATGACCTGTCCAACCTTTCATATCACTTTATAAAAGGGATCCTTGTTACATTTTTTTTTTCCCGTTCTTATTATCAGGAGTTACAAATCAGCTCAAAAAATATAACAATAACGATTTTCTTCGAGATCAAGAATAGTAAAAAGTTACATGTTAAAAAAAGACATCAAGATAACAATTACCGAGGCGTCAAGAGTTACTATCTTTGTTCTCAAATATATTATTTTTTGTAAATTATGATTATCAAAACAATCATATTTTTAACAATACATACAAAAATACCACTAATAAATATATATACAAATTAATTTCAATTATACATATACATAAGATATACAAATCTTAATTATCTAATTTAATAGAAATAGTATAGAAAAACTCGCCTAAAATTCATAACACATTTGTGAAAAAAAATTGAAAAAAATGACAGAACACAACTAGTATTTTGAGATTTTTTTTTTCCCTCATGGAAAAATCTCTCAAAAGGATCACTTTCAACACATAATGCACAGATAGAATATGATTAGTAAAGCCCCTTCGGGAGATTACAAGCTAGCAAATATGAGGACAAAAAGGTTGTATTCTTAATTTACATAGTTCTCCAGCTACACAGTTCATATACTGTACACTGAACTACTGCTACAAACTTATTTTTACTCCGCAACCTTGATGATAATATGTAATCGCACAGGACAAAAACATTCCAAGTTTTACACCACCACCAGTCAAAATTGTGAGTCGCTGCCCAATTTCAGTTTGGAGTCTCTTAATGACAGGCGACGAAACTGACGGTTGAGCAAAGCTATTCTGGTGACCCCAGCAGCTTATAAATGGGCGAGTCATATTCTGATCAGAGCTGATGTACAAGAATGTACCATATCTAACGATACCATCTTAGCTCTTAATTATACAAGCTTTATTAAGTGAACTGCAAAGTAGAACTTGGGAGTTTCTACCCAATGTTTGCAACGAATGGCACTAGGCGCTTGTGGTCCCTCTTACGGCCAAGGGCACATGTATCAAGAACACGTCCAAGCAGCAAGCGAGTATTCTGTAGTGCCACATCTCGTGCAACTGGTCCACTATCTGCAGTGCTGCCGCCGCCATGGGCCATTGAAGACCCGAATCCTGACCCAGCAACATATTGTAGCGGTCCACTCCTGGATTTAAATGACGACTGAGGCAGAAGCATGCTCTGAAGAACCTTCTCTCCAATCCCATAACCATTCTCGCCAAATCCCAGATCATCAGTTTGCCCGCCTGTCACACCACTGCAACTCCGCAAGAGTGCCTCCAACACATTCAATGCCTCTGCACATAACGTGCTCTCCACAAGCTGTGACACAACATTATAAACTTGTGGTATCTGGGACGGATCAACGGGAGTTTGCTGCAACAGCGATTTAAGCATGAGAAGCACCACTCGCTGGTAATCCAGTGGGCCCCTCTCAAGGAGCCTAAGCAGGTGGCCAAAAGCCAAAGACGAATGCTTAGGAAACCACTCAGCACAAATTGGTGGTGAAGCACGTGAAAAGAGATCTTCCAAGGAGACAACTTCCCCAAAAGAATACGCTCTGAAGACTTCAGCTAAGTCATGCAAACATTTGACGCGGCACCATATCGTGATATTGGACGCCACATAATAAGCTTTCTGGTTCTGTTCTTGAAGAGGCGAAGCAGACCCAACAGAAGATACTTCCTTGGTGAGCTGCAACCCAAGCCAGGGAAGAAGACCTGTGATGTGCATCAATAGCCTCGTCTCAGGATTCCCAAATATAGAATCACATGTTGGTATTGTGATCCTAGATAAGACCTCAATTGCAGATCCATGGCTAACAGTGGACATAAGCCCTTTTAGCACCAGTGGCTGCACCCCTTCAAAAGCAGGAACTTTTCCAGTCTCACTTACAGACAACAATCTCTCTGAAGTAGTTCTAGACTCTAGCCTGTGGAGATCACTCGCATACCCATTGATGTCAAACTCATCCCGTGGCATGCTAGAGAGTAACACATTTTCAGTTGTCCGATCACGGAATGTTAAGCGGTGAATTACCCTACAAAACAGTTCAAGCACCTGGCAATAGATGTGTACAAAGTCCGTATGCATCAGCGCCACACAGCCCCAGAAGAGCTGTGGGTACAGTATCACCTTCTCAGGCTCCATGTTCTCAACCATCACTTGCAATGTCAACAGTATCTCCATCACAAAACCCAGAACAGCTGGAACAGGATTCCCCAAGCACCTGTGAATGCACCTCAGAAGCAATATACAGCTATCACTTTTAACACTAGGCCGTAAAGCACGATATATCTGGTGTGATCGACAGGCCAGGTGACGAGATGTGCACTCCATGGCCCATTTGATTGCTTCAGCACCCCAAGTCTCACGAAGATCCCCCTGGAAGAAAATGGCACTAACCATGCTCTGTACAAGTGCAGACAAGAGCGAAGAGCTAGGAAGCTCAGTCCGTAGAAGACTAGGATCCTCATTCTCCCACATAAGGCTGCCCCTTTTAGACTGAATGTATTTAATCAAGCTCACAACATGCTGCTTATTTTCCCTTTCACTGCTTTCAACCTCATATAGTTCCAGATGCCGGCCAGCAAGTGAATACAGGAGATTCACGAGCAAATCCTGGCAATGTTCAAGCACAATGTCTTCTGAGCTATCCATGGAAACACAAGTGACATGGAACAGCAGAGGTAAATTTTCACGGAAGTCTTCGTCATTTTCATATGCAATTTCAGCAAGGAGAATCAGAGCTATGTCAGCACGTGAAAGCAAGTGCTGGTGCCCCTGTAAAGCCGATTGGAGCTCATTGGCATTGATTCCATGAACTCCACTGCCCCCTTGATGCAAAATATCATCATTCGAATTTGGAGTATCTAAGTAGTAGTCGCCGCTATCTCTTGAGACATGACGGCTTCTCAGGTTACCAGCAGAGCTTCGAACACCCATCAATGGTCCCGACATGTTTATTAAAGTTGGAAGGAGCTGGCCTGACCGGCCTGTAGTAGGGTTTGGAATGCTTACATCAGGAGCCAATGGGCTCAATGGACCAGATACACTGCGGCCAGTAACAGCTGAGGTCCGCCAGCTCAGGTTTCCACTGACATTTCTGATTGCACCATCAAGTGAACCACGGACAAGCAGGGGGGACATGTGAGGCTGGCTATCAACTACTGTTGCAACCTGGGAGGTGGTAGGTCCTTGAGAAAACTCCAATACAACATTTGCAGAAGCATCAACCTTCCCAGGCATGATGAGCTCCTCATTGTCCTCAAGCATTCTCTGAGATAACTCACAGACCAAGTGATCTATGGTCTGTTGAGGGCAAATGCGAGCAAGATAAAGACTCACACGCTTAGCAACTGAAAAATATGTAGCAAATGCACCAGTGATCTCTGCTGATGGATTGGCATCACAGTCTTCAATCCCTCTAGTGATCAAGAAGTTGAGAACTGGAATTATGTTACGAGTATTGCTTGCAACAGTGCTCCATAGTTTCTCAATCTCATCAGGAAACTGATCACCATGCCTCCATGTCACATAATAAAGACTTTTCAGCAATCTCTCACTCCAGCCAGATTCCTTTAGTCTAACAAAGTTGAGATTTTCTATCCAAGGAGCCATGCATGTGAGAACCTGATGTTGTGCAATGATGTCCACCGCATCAAGCTGGCGCTGCATTATTTCCTCACATAGATGCTCACTGAGCTCAGGATGGTCCTTGGCAAGCTTCGAGGATAGCTTGTATTGGAACTGTTGGTAGGAATCGGGGAGGTTGCCCACAACAGAAGCTCGGTAATGCCCAACACCATCAGCATCATCCTCAGCCCATTCACGAAGAGAGAGGGTCTCCAACATCTGAAGGGCACTGTCACGGATCTGTTTTGTTTGATCAACCACCTTGTAAAGGATCAAGCTCAAAAGTCTCTGGATTTCACATTTTGGGATTTCCTGCCGCATGTAAACTTCAGCCAGAACACTGAAATACCCATCTGCTATTAGAGGTTTCGGAGAGTAGCACTGCAAATGATTAATAATTAATAATTGGTCAGCACTAACAAAATTAGCAAGTATATAGTACACAGAAAAGTATCCAAGTTGTCGCAAAGAACTTATTAACTTCTTAGTTCAAGAAACTGCAATAGCGACATAAAGTTTCCTCAAGGACTTGAAAAAAAGAAATTCTTGGAGGAAACAACCCAGAACAAAAAAAAAAAAAGTAAGAAGAGAGTTACAATCTTAACCAGTATAGCATGAAGTCAATGAAATCATTTAGAAATGTTAAAATTTGTGATGTAGACAGAATCAGCAAACATTGTTCTGTGCACAAACCATGGAAACCAAGAACTGCAAACATGTCACAGATGGCATCGATAAAATTAGGAACCTAGCAGCAAATTGTACTGCTTAAATTAAAACCAAGCAACCGCTTTGCTGAACTCCAGAACATTGATATCATGTTAATCATGGAAACTCTGAAGACTCGTAGTAACCGGTATCATAAAGTTAACACCAATTCAGCATAAATAAGTCAAATTTACCAGAACTCAATTATTAAGACTCTAGATCACCACCCAAATAATTAATGGACTACTTCAAGAAGAAAACTTTTAACTTGCATGGTTTATGTTAATGCAACTAATCCACAAACAAGTAATATGAACAACAGAGAGACTAGTTGAAATGTTTGTACAATAAAAAAAAATAGGCAAAAGGAAAAAAGAAACAACACTTACCTGATCTATGCAAGCAGGAAACAAATCTAAATTTGTCTGCAAAATATTCTTCAATGCAGTTTTTGCTAAAAGAACTCGAAAGTGACTAGTTTTCTGTTTGTCCCTCCCGCCAATGCGTCCTCCATCATACTTTGAGTGTGATGGTGTTCGGGGATCAACTGGCGAATGCCCATACGGTGCCCTTGGAGCTGGTTCCATGAACAGACTATTGATCCATGATATTACCTGACCAGTCATCTTTCTTGGATTATCATCAAAACAAGGTCCAAAAAGCAAAGAAGCAATGGCATTCATGGAAGCCCAATTGATAGCCTCCAACTGCTCGGCCATTTCCCTGTCAAATGCAAGCTTGTCAAGTGATTCCCTCGACCGATTATGTTGACTGGCTTTATATCGCTCGATTTCACGTCGATAGTCACTGCTGCCTTCCTGTCCCCATGTATTCCCAGAATCCTCATACCAGCTAAGGAGAAGATCAAAAAGTCTCTTGCGCATTCTGTTGTCAAAGTTCTCAGACTTTGCATCAACAAACTCTGGAGCTAGATATCTCAGAACTAATGCTAATGCATATCGGAGAGGCTGCAAGTCTTGAAAGTTATCAGATGATGACATGTTGATTTGACGGTATGTTTCGTCAATGAACTTTAAGAAATGTACACGGAGAAGAGGTTTCCGACTTAGCATTCCAGGCCAAATCTTCTCAGCTATCATGCGGTGTATATTTGCAACATGAGTTCGCAGATCTTCACGGCGTGACCTAGGATTCTGCAGAGCCAAACACATTATATAATCATTAAAAAGAGACTGAATACATTGTTGTGCTCCTCACCTAGAAGATTTGCGGTACTTAATGTAAGGATTGCTAATAGATATGTTTCCCAAGCAGAAAATATGCCATTTCCTAAGTATGCACATGCCAAGTAGACATATCAGTACTAGATTTACAAAATACAGGTCAAACTGCCACAACCAATGCCTAAATTAGACATGAAATATGGCGAGAAAGTAAGATATTCCATTTTTATTCAAAAAATGTGATATATTGAGAAAATTAAAAAGAATATGCATTGAATTTGAAGTCAAGCTAACTTCCCACTTGTTTATTTAAAACATCATGGTATAAAGAAAAAAACCATCTTGCAAATAATAGTGTTGGAACTTCAAAGATATCTAAGCAAGTTATATAGCCCAAAGCAGAGCATGTAAACCAATTGAAGCCACCACCAAAAATAAGGTTATGTCGGATACACAACAAAGGTCAAATTTTTTCAGCAATATGAACAAATCTAAGAAAAAAGGTGGCCTCCCCTGAATGATGTTGATTCAAAGAGACTGTGTGATCTAATTCAATCGAGAAATTTTAACAGATAGGTTGGTTTATATATAGAAGACAGCAAATAGAATTAAGCTGAGCATTGTACCTTCCATTTTGGTTTTGCTTCTGTTTCTGATGAAACATCATCAAGAAAAGATGCAAGCTCACCAAACATGAATTCACATAATTCAAGATGTGAGTGGCCAAGAGCAGCTGTAGCAGCGAGCTGCAACAATAGAAAATAACCAAAAAAAATTCAATTCCTGTGCTTTGATGCAGTAATCATGCAACATGATGAAAATGTGTTCTTAGTTTGCTGTTGTAAACCCTCATATGCAAGATAGGTTAGACAGAGAAAACTAAAACATTGTGCAAACTTACTGCATATGCTTCCGAGCCATGACGCAGTGATGGAAAAATCATATGGAAGATCTCCCTCGCTGCTTTGAGGGCAAATTCTTCTCGGTTGTCAGGTGGACAAGAGCATACAAACATCGCATATATCAACCACTGGTCAAGCTTAGCTTCAGCATCCTGCGACTGCTGAGCCTTTCCACCTAGCTCGACAGGAGTAATCTGCTCAAGTCTTCTAACAACTTCTACTCTGTAGAATATACATATAAAGTAAATAGTAAATGAGATATACAATCATAGCTTACCATCCAATTGTCAAATGAATGCAAAAGTACTATTAGGGTTCAGATCTTGCTACAGTGAAAAAATCCACCTGACGTTTTTACAAAGAGGTGGAGTAGATGAGGAAGAGAAGGGGGCGTGGATAGTGACTCCTACTAGGGTTTGCCCATCCCAAATAAAACAAAGAGAGATAGGCAAAGAAATGAATTAAAAAAAAATTTAAGAAAAAGCACTTTCCTGATCCCTACACACTCCCATATTTTTACTACCGAAACATAACCATTAAACAAAATAAGGTAAGGCTATGTAACACTGTTTAGGGGGGTTTTGCCCAAACTTTAGCTAAAGCTTATGGGTTTGGAGCTTCTCTTGGGGCTTATTCCACAAGCACAAGTCTCTTTTGAACTAGAGGCTTCAAATAATCTTAAGCTAGTTGAAAGGCTCAGCATAACACACCCTTAATGTCTCAACTAGTCATCTGACTCATCCCCCATCGGTAGAGAAGAACACACACCATAACACCAAAATTGTGTAAATATTTGAACTTATAGCCAAATTTCATAAAAATTTAAGTTCCAATGTTCTTGTCAATAAAAATTCAAAAATCCAGAATTAAACATTTTTATTATTATTTCTCAGTACATGGCCAGGTATTGCACGCCAGTCTTCAGTAAAACTCACTGCCTATTTGACTCCTGCAACAAAATTCAAATTGCTAACCCCACATCTAAAGGAAATAAGAGGGAAGACCATGTACCATATTCACAACAAAATCATAAACACAAACAGACTATTTCCAGGAAAATACAGGAGCTCTTGCCTTGCAACTTGTACAGAGTTGGGGCAAAGCTCGGTTGCATATTTCACAATCTCACTAAGGTAGCGGGCCCATCTGCTTTTATCTACACTCTCCAGAATGGATTGAAGTGTAACATCCATGGGAATAGGATCCATCTCACGTCTCAGATCATAAGGCCGTCCTGGATCCCAATAACAGCTTTGTACAATATCATCCTGTGACCATGCAAAACAATTTGATGAAAAGATGTTATGCAAAAATTTCTAAGTCAACAGCTCATACAAACTTCCAGTAAATGCAAATATAAAAAACAAAAATAAGAAGCTCACTCCATTTTCCTCTATGATGTCAATAATAAATATCGGTTCTGGCTCAAGTTTCAGTTTATTGTCACCCCACTCATTTGCTGAGTAATCTCTGAGATCATTTTTTAAAGCTCGAACACAACGCAATAACTCCAAAGCAGTAAGCCTTATTTGAACATCAGCCGAACTGAGAAAGACAAGGCCAACTGCATCCATCTCTGAGGCACGAAATTCGGATGTATCCCTGGATCTATGAAAAGGAGACCTCTGCAATGCGTCACCTCCTAGACTGGAACGTTTTACACTTTGCATGTCCTTTGCCAAAATTTCCTCAGATAGGCATACTCTCCATAATCGCATAAGCTCTACTAAGCGTGCCAGTGATGTTTGAATAAGAAGAGGAAACTCATCAGGAAGCTTTAGGATAAAGTTTGCCATTCCTTTCAACACAGCAAATCGACAATTTGGTAGATATCGTATGATCCTGTTCAACACTAGTACAGCTTCTTCACGAACACCTGGATCAATGCTTATGCCATGCTGAGGAATAATCTCGGTCATTTTACCATTACGGCTCACCTCTTCTATCAAGTATGGTATGCATTTAAGCACAGATCTGAAGAGAGATGCCTGAAATTTTTCCTTCGATACATTATCTGAAACATTGATGTTATAAACCAAACAGGAGTGAGAGAGAGAAGAGAAAGAACAGCTAAAAAACATTTGCTTGTAGAAACTTGTTATGTTGCTCATTTTTTACACCTTTAGCATGCAATGAACAGTTTACATAAGATGCTCTGACAGAAACTGACAGAAACACACATGCCAGATGATTTGAACATTAGCACATATAATGAATGAGCAGCCTATGGAACCACAATTCTAGAGGAGAAAAAACCCACCAAGGATGTAGCATATAGTTAAGCAAAAAATGTATTCAAATAGTTAAGCTGTTTTGTGATGAGTGTTCTTTATTCATAAGAATCTTGCATTGCATTGCCATATTTCCCTATCCAAATAAGGCCTTCTCCAACAGGATGGTGCGAAATGGCGCACACCTAAGAAACTTGGCGCGGGCTTGGTGTGTGCAGCTCACACTAACGCACGGTAAGGCAGTGGGAGAACATCGGTCTGCAAGTGGGCCCCATGTGCAATGAGTCAATTTCGCGCTAACAATGGAGCACGGATTGGTACAACGGTACACATTTTGTGGGCCTCACACGCATCTCATTGCATGCCCAATCATACAAATGCCAACTCTTATGACTAGCAAGTGGGATCAAAAATGGCGAGGCCCATTCGACAGTGAGAGGGAGTTCAAGCAAGTGGGTGTGCAAAGTAACACGCATTGGACCCACAAACCGAATGGGCGGTGTAGGTGTGCGCACCTCGCTTCGTGCGCTATCCGCATGCACCCACACCCCGAGGCTGACAGGTGAGACCAGCGCTAATTTGGCCCACTTGTCAACTTCTAAAATAACAATTTTTTTAAAATAACAGATGGAAATTTAATTCCACCACATTGACTAAGTCCCTGACAAATAGGTCAAAAGATGGTTTGGCACACCTATCAGCATCGTGTCTCAAAGGTTGTTTTGACTGTTTTTTTTTTTATGAAAAAAAATTTAAAAAAAGAGTAGGCGTTATGAGACACACTCCTCTAGTGCCAATGTATTGGAGTGTTTGATTTTTACTTGACTCCATATTTATGTGGCATGCTCTCTCCTAGATGGCATGCTCAAGAGCCAACCACCATTGGAGATGGCCTAACGATCAAGCATTCTATGCTTTATGTTTCAACTGTACTGAATTTCACTTGCATTTAGGAGCCAATGCTCAAGTGAGATACTACTCAGTCCATTGAGCTGAAGAGAAAATATCTTCAAATCAAGAGGAAAAAATGGTAAGCAAAAAAGCAACAGATGAGGCTATAACACTCAAATCAAGATAGTAGAAAACTTTCCTTCAAAGGAAACAGGCTAATTTGATAATTCAACATGATCCTACTTGGTGACTTCTTCCGACACATAGCATAAAATAAAACTTGCAGGCAAGATAATAAACATCCCTACACTTGTGAATAACTGTTTGTGGGTGAAGGGGACACTGTGGGCCTTGACAAGAATAAAGAAATATAATGGAGCTGACAGCCTGCATATGGACTATGGAAAACAACTAAACTATAGAGAAACTGATTATTAAATAAACAGGTCAACACAGGAAAGTAAAGGGTAATGGATTGTACTTTTGTACACCAACCACAAGCTCAGAATAACCAAACAGCAAATTTACATCAAAAAAAAACTGACATGCAAGCAGAATAAAACATAGGCCAATTGCATACAAATGTAGACATGAGGACATGATTCAAGTGCCAAAAAAAAAGGGCATGACTATACTATTAGGATTCCACCAAAAGAATGAAAACCTTCTCAATATGGACTATTTAATTCTGCCAGGGAAGCTAGTGCTAATGTTCAAGACAATTTCCTCAATTAAAACCACCCATGACGGTAACAATTCATTTTGGAAAAGAGAAGTCAAATGAAACGAGTCCGCAGAAAATGACACAAAGTTCATATGCATTATCCAAAAGTCAGAAATATTTCCCTTTGATTAGGTTGCAACTTGTTGATCAATTGTCACGCAGGCCACAAACTTCAGAAGAGTTGAAAAGGCATACCTATTGTAGCCTTTGATGATGTGAGAAGTGCTAGGCTATATGTCTTGTTGCAAGACCTTAAGATTGAATCAATTGCTGACTTGACTTTTGGTACATAGTGGCCAATACCATGCACTGAAATTAGAAAGTAAAATTACTACTGCTTACAAAATTTTCAGATGATATTGAAGTTCAAACAAATGAAACTGCTCCCAGGCCATGTTACCTTGGAAAATGTCCAAGCCAATATGTAGATTTGATGGAGAGAGAACGATAGCAAGTAAAGCTCTAAGACCAATGACCTTTGCTTCACTTGAAGCGTCTGATTTTAACAGCTCAAGTATCATATGATTCATCGCAAAATCCAGGTTGCTCACTGCTAAGGTCACACAAAACTCAACAAGTTTATCATGCTGGACATCTTGATTCAACCAGCCTTTCCTCAAAGCTGCCAATAATTGAGAGGTAACACTGTCTAAATAGTCCCAAACGTGATTTGCTGATTGGCCATGTGCATAAACATTTAAATAGAACTTTACTAGCCGATGAAGACAATCTATTGCCATTGACCGATGATTCTTATCCTGCATGATAAGCAATCATCAGAGTTATGCTTGATTTAGTCCACAGAAGAAAATAAGCTTTATAATCCCCATATGGGATTGATATAATGAGAACAAACAGTAAAAAACGTCAAGTGATGAAATATTATCAAGTTGTCTCATGATAGTCCTGTTCTCATTATAAAATCAAATGTATATACACAAAAATTACCTTGAGATGCTTATATAGAATCTCCATATGGTGGGAAAAATTAGAGTTGAATATATGAGAATCACCAAGACAAAGTAGAAGGGTCACCAGTGGAAATCCAACCTGGAATAAAGGTCCAGCATTAAAGATAAATAATACATAGAGAAAAAACCGATGATGATGATAATAATAATAATAATAATAATAATAATAATAATAATAATAAAGAAGGAAGAGTATGTCGTCTTATTTGCCCAAAAACCATTAAAAACCTAAATTTCATTAGCAAACTGTTGCACTTTTGCCAATCAAGTCCATATAATTACTGTCCTGTGTGAACCAAATCCTCACACTCGCTGGTGATTGAAAAAAAAATAAATGCCAATCAAGCAATCCAAGTGATCCTCGTGTATGCTGCCAAGTAATTCCACATGAGACATCACAGCCAGCTCACTCTATCCCATCAAATACTTGATGATCAGAAGCCATGTGATTTGATTGACTAGGGGTACAAGGTATTTGGAATAATCAGAAATAGTGTTTAGAGATCAAATTTCTAAAAGAGTTTGGGACCAGTAATGGAATTTAGCCAATTGAAAAGGAGATGATCAAACATATAAACAACTCCCACAAAAACAAGTTCCATAGTAAAAAAAAAAATGCCACATGACTCAGATCTAATGTGCTTTTGCTCCCCTCGATTCAAAATAAATGGATAGCCCAAATTTGAGCAAACAAGTCAAAACAAAACCAAAGAGAGAAATCACAAAAAGATTAGATGATGTCAAAATGTACATCTATTTGTTCAGTTGCAAATGTCACAATATAAAAGTAAATTTCATGCCAGCAACTTACAGCTATATGTTTGCTCTGCTTTTCCATCCAATACATGAGCTGGCCCCTTATTCGAGAAACAGCGTCATACCACAGTGTTAATGCAGGCTCTACGCCCAGTGGAGGCCAATGATTTTTGCCACCCTCAGCAAGTGGAGCCAGAATACTTGAAAGCATGTTGCACAAAGCATGTTGCAATTCACTCTTTCTTTTGTTGGGAGGACGATTTAGAGGATTTGCTTTTGCAATAAAGGATACTGAAGCATTCAACCCACCCTCTGTTTTCACCTGGAAAAAGTGAATGAACTGGATAAATAGGTCATCAGAAGTCAAATGATATTTATACTGCTTTGCAAATCAGAAGCATCATTCTTATAATTAGACATAATCGTTTGATTATGCAATTCAAATCAATCATGCGGCCTTGTTATTTAGCTAACTTTATTCCACAGATGAGGAAGCGAATAGGGTAATAATATTTCTATTGTTAGTTGTTGCATAAGTAAAAATGGTTTCATGATTGAAATCAACTTTACAAATCGTGCAAACCAAACATATTTTCTGAAGTTGTGTGTATATAAGGAGAGATTAGATGATCAGATCCATCAACATGCACCAACGAGCTTGCTATAGCGCAAGCTGCTAAAGTCCTATCACCACATTTCGAATGATAATTTTTTAGGTAGCAATACACTGTAACAATGTGTTTAACTGGATGGCCATGTCCCAGTTAAAAATCGAGAATATGCTAATGAGCACATTGCAGCCTACTTATCTCCCCAGTAATACCAATATATAATGTTTTATTTGATACAGAGAGAAGGCAGTTCTGGTTCAGTTACTGTTTGTTTAAAGAAAGAAACAGAGTAGACTATGAAATTAGAAATTTTGCTAGGTATACTTGCAATTTTGACTTGAAGATTTCACCAAGAAAATCAGGAGTGGTGTTCAGATTAATTTCAAAGTTAATGAATTGATATATATAGTAAGCCAGATAGCCAGTTTGCTGGGAGTCATATGCTAAAAGTTTCCGCACGAAGGTACTTACCAAACAAATCATCTTTGTACATATTTTAGTCCTGACAGCTGTACTGAAATTGGGAATCTCAATGCAATGTCTATAATACAACATTGAAAAAACACTTGCACACAATTGAACATCAGTGATTGACTGATGTGATATGTACAAATACCCAAAAGAAGGCATGGCTTCACTATCCCAGTTAGTTTGGACAAACAACTAACCAGGTAACAGCAAGGCATCACAAAGGCTGCTTCCTTGGAATAGTATACTTGCTTAATTACAGTTCGATAAGCAGAGTGTGGCCTTGGAAATGGACCACAGGAGTATCATACAAGTGGTCATAATTTTTTAATAGTTTCTATATGTGATGATATGTTGAGAGTTGAGACACTTCAAATTGGCATTGGCATGCACTTCAAATCCTTACCAACTCCCTATCAATTGATGCATATAGATAAACCAGGAAGCAGATTCTTTGTCATATCATACCCCCAATTTAAGGTAGCGCATCCCATTAATAATGCTTAGTGTCTCACTTCTGGCAACAGGTGTATCAATACGTCGAGTATTAAGCTCCATGAAAAACCGTTCTGTCACAGAACTAAACCTATATGAATAAAACATCAGAGTTCTCAGTAATTTAATAACAGAAAAAATAAAGTTGGGGTGGGGTGGGGGGGAGAGTACACAAACATCAAATAGCTCAAAACAATAAATCAAAAGATGTATCATAAGAGCAAGCGCACAGCCATGAAAAGCAAGTGTTGCTAAACAACATAGACAACAACACTTAATTAATATAATCTGGAATATGATGGTCAGATGTTAGTAGTGTCCTTTGATTGAAAAGGAAGCATGGCAACTCATAACCAAACAAAGTTTCAATGAAGTTACAAAATAACAACAAGATCATTGTTTGGTCAATTGCTAGAGTAAATTTGCTCCATTTTAAGCAGTAAGCATTTTGCATCGTTTCAGAAAAAATGAAAAAGATCCGAGAAGCTAAGATAAATGATAAAAACATACCTGATACGTGACAAAGCTCCTAAAAGTTGAGCAACAAGATCTAAGAGGAGACCTCGTAAATCAACCAATGATGGATAATCTACTTGGCTGACAACCCTGCAGTGAGCCAAATAGTTATGAAAAATCAGGTTCCACAAGTATATAAAATCCTGCCGACAATCAACAAACAAAAGTTTAATCCAGTGACACATCTCAAGAATTTGGCATATGATGATAAAAATAAGGCAGAGAGCACATCTTATATATAATCGCCATGCTCATAGGTCTAATGCGATATCTAGTATCAAATGTGCTCAAGCATACTACACCGCAAACAGGTCGTACTTGATTCTAGATTATTATATGATCACATTGTAAATTTAAGGAGACACAAGCAGAACCAGTTTTTCATCAAAATGTTGATCTCTCAAATTTTAGAAAATATTGTGTATGGAAAGATATATCTAAAGGAACAGTTTAAGCCTCTACCAGTGGCCACCCAAGCGTACCTTTGACATGTAACAGCCTGATCTGGCTCAAGTAGTATAGATCATGCACATGTTCAAGCAGTGTGCACAGTGGGACCATAAAGGTCCAATTGCAAATCCACCATTCACCATGGTGGCGAGATAAAACCTTTCCAATTTTGATATCAAGGTAATTGACCAATTCAATTGAAGCTTGTTTCAACTACATCATCAATGTCAATTTTCTCAAAGAGAAGTACTTAAATGGATATTGAGGAAATGGTGGATTAAGCGATGATAGAAGCTATGTTGATGAGCACAACCCAATTGTTGCCAGAACTAGCAACTTGCATAGAAGCATACAAAGTGATAAGTTCACTTGTAGTTCCTTCTAGAGAAAATATAGTGCAACACGCTAACATGACAGACCCTCCTTTTTTTTTTGTGGGGGAGGAGACATGAAGCTCCTGATGCAGCAAGCATCTGCCCATCAGTCCTGTGGAACTACAGCATCTTAGGCAGTTCAAAAATAACTTTCCACACTCTAGCCTGGAACATCCTAACCCAACCAAAACACAACATTTTTTTTTATTCAAAACCACATACCACAATGAGTTTCATAACATTTATTAAGTTGCCATATTTTATTGATTCTTGTTCCATCATCATTTTTCAGCTGTGAAACAGAGTCTAAGTGCAGAAGCATTATCACTTTGCGACAAGAAAGCAACAATCAATGCATTAGGGCACTTAAGCTTAATGCGAATGTCTTCTATAGCTGTTGCACATACCAGTGTCCAAGATATCAATAGCTTTCTTTATCACATTGCTCAAACAAAATGGTAATATTATTATTTATACATGTGTTATTTGATGAAACATCAGAGGAAGTTAAGCACATGTAAGATTGCATAACCAGGTATTTTTGTGTTAGCTGTGCATTTTATCTACCATGCCAGAACTACATTCAATACAAGCCAGTAAAATCTCACCTGTCTGCATTAATTAGCCAGTCGAAAACAAAACTCTCCAGGCCAATCCAAAGTTTCTCTAGATAAAGAATGCAAAAATGAGCAAACCATTTAGAAGTAAATCCAACTGATAGAAACAAAAATACTAACAACCTGTTATTCCCTCTTGCGGACAACACTCGGCAAAGCGAATGCAGGCTGAACAGAATATGCATTCAACAGCAAGCTGAATAAGAAAAAAAGGACAGCTGTGAAAATCTTAGACAAGAACAAGCCACTGACAGTCATAACAATACAGGGCAGTAGCAGAAAGCAACGCTGCTGAACAAAGATTTTAAAAATATATATATATTCCACTGATCTATGATTGGAATACTTAATTTCCATAAATATTGGATTATTTAGGATTTCCATAAAAATTTGAAGTAACGACAAATCATGTTAGTGACTAATTGCAACTATGCAATAATTTACAGAGATTATATACAAACTTCACCAGCAAGCAAAATGAGGAAAGCACATGGTAGATCAACAATGAACCTTCTTTTGGTATGTCGAAGCATCATGGGCACCTTTCGGTGATTCGCTGTAAAATAGTGAAGAACAATATATCAATAAAACATAAAGATTGCAGTTTTTGTGAAATACAACTTGTCAGCTCAAGCAAGGACAGAGTTTCTTGCTCAAGAGTTGTTCCATCATGTTTTCAAGGGAGTGGTAAGAAATAAAGCTGAAGATAAGCTCAGTATGGGGGACATGGGAAGGTTTTTCGGTATTCAAGAGTAATCAGCATACCTCTCTCTCCACCGAAGAAGAGCTTCCAAAAGAGGCAATGGTGTGTGTCTAGCAACCATAGCAAGTGAATCCAATACTTGCTCATAACTTGGATCAGATGGCCGGAGGTATTGCCCATCCTGCTTATTTTGGAAATTAGAACTAGGTATACTATACATTGTGGTGCTAGCAATTTTCCTGAGAACATAGTTGCAAGTGATAGCCTAACAGGTACAATTTGACAGCAAAAAAAAATATTTGTATGGCTGGCAAAAGCATGTCTAAACCCAAAAAAAAAAACATACAGTTATGCGCTGCAAATCTACAATATGCTGCAAGGGCCAACATCAAAGTTTTAAAAATCTATATCCCCTCCCTGATAACCAAAAGGAAAGAGCCATCAGAAATCAAGCCAGCACTGGCAAAAAAAAAATTGTATACTTCTCTTCAATTGGTCAATAAATGTCCGCGTCAAAAACAACATTTCATTAATCTTCTCTACTAGCAAACAATGTTTATTAGCTTAGCATAGCCTGATGATCATGCACTTTGCCTAGAACAACATTGATATTTCATTGGTTCTAGGCTCTTACCTCCATGCAATCTCTAATGCAAAACCCACCCACCCCTCCCCACAAGAGAGAGAGAAACTAAAGCCTAACCCTAAAATCACGACAATCCAAAGCAATTCCACGCCATCTCGAACCCTACACAAACAATAGGCCATTAGCTCATATAGCACATACAGCACCAAAATAAATACCTAATCCTATAACACCCCATCCAGAAGGGTTGGATGAGATCAAATCAAACACGAAATAGAAGGATGAGAACTAGAGGGGGAGGGGAGGGAACGGGGCCACTGGGGTGGAAGGGAGGGACCTGGGCCTGGGTCTGGGCAGTCTCGATGTGACAACGGGCGAGGGGCAGGAAGCGAGTGACTAGAGCAACCACAATCTGCTTGGCGGTGGTGTCGGCGCCCATATTCGGCGATGGCACCACCGCACCTGGCAGCGTGGGGGGCAAAGACAAGGGGGTACAAGACTGCAGTGGAGGCGGAGAAGTGGTGGGAGGAGCGGGTCGTAGAGGAGGTAGACAGCTTGGTATCGTGAGGGAGTCGGCCCTGACCAGCTCTGATTTGGGTCCTGTGCCTTTTTGTGTGTATAGTATTTTCCCACACACAAACACATATGTACTTACTATATAATGTGAGATTTTTTAATTTCCAAAATTTCTTTCCTTTTATGGTTGTCTAATACAAATAGTTTAACTATTAAGTTGAGACATCTAATGATCAATATTCCAAATTGTTCCTACCTCAATCACATTAAAACTCACCTATTAAACCATCCACAAAATTAATTACCCTCAATTAAACCCACTTATAATGGTTATTAGATGTCTCAAACCAATGAATAACAATATTCATTTTTTTAGCTATTTCTGTTGCATCTTTATTAATAAGTTGTAGAACAGAATTTTAGTTGAAGTGGATTCCAAGTGGACGCTTACTAGTAGCATTTCCTACACATGCACAAAGTGCAGAGCATAACCATGAAATGATAAAAACATGACATTTCAAGGCAGTCAACACAGCTTGATCCAACCCAAACAAAACCAAACGCTAGCATTAATCCTCACAACACAAGCTGCCATTGAAACTAACCCTACAACCCGCAACATTTGGAAGTGTTCTATGCACTAATTCAACAACACACCCCCCCCCCCCACCCACCCACCCATACACACAGAGAGAGACTAAAAGCAAACCCTAAAATCGCGACATTCCGATGCAATTCGACGCGATCTCGAATCCCAACCAACCCAAACAATAGGACTCCCATTACCTCATACAACACATGCAGCGCCAAAAAAATACCTCATACTATAATAACCCATCCGGAGGGGTTGGATGCGATCGAAATAGAAGGTTGGGGGAAAGGGATGGAAAAGAGAAGGGACCTGGGCCTGGGCGGTCTCGATGCGGCGGCGGGCGAGGGGGAGGAAGCGGGCGAGGAGAGAGTCTACGATCTGCTTGGCGGCGCCGCCCGTGCCCATCTCCGGCGGGGGCGCCGCCGCGCCAGGCGGCGTGGGGGGCAGCGGCGGGGGATACGAGACGGCGGCGGCGGCGGCGGAGGAGGAGGAGGTGGAGAGGTGGTGGGAGGAGCGAGGCGTGGAGGAGGTAGCCAGCTCGAGATCGCGACGGAGCAAGCCAGGCAGGCCTCCTCCGTGTTTATGTGTGTGTGTGTGTATGTACGAGGAGGCCAAGCAGAGTAGTAGTAGTCACACAAGGATGTGATAGTTTGTTACTCTGTTAGGAATAACCGTAGTTTTGGTGCAATAAATTGTTTTGGTGATATTAATTTGTGAGCTCAACCAATACTTACGGGTTTATAATATCCAAACTAAACTGAGTAGTTAGCATAATAATGTGAATAGAAAACATTTAAACAAACAAACGTTAATACCTGTTGCAGTAGTTACCATTTTGAAATGTTATGAATTATTACAAATATATGGCGTTAGAAAAGGAAAAAATATTGGCGAGTGAAACACAATGCTTAGTTACAAAATAAAATAATTTTATTTTTTTTTCTAAATCCAATCCAGTCCTGATATGTCTGCTTCTTTTTATAAGGGTAATTTTGGGTCTAAAAAAGCTATTTCTTAATAAGTTTTGTCCAATTTATCTATATAGACGAATTTTTTTAGCTGCATTAGTTACAAATCAATCATAACAAAAATCCCATAAAATCATAATGTGATATATTTTTCCCAAACATGATAAAACTAAATATCAAAATCTCTAATCAAATCTTTTTTTTTTTGGCACAACAAATTGCAAACAAACAACATTTCACGCCAAATAAAGAAATCGCAACTTGTATTAGGTTGTCTCCAACGCACGTTTTCCGAGCGACGCGTGGCGGTCGAAGCATCTGGTTGACGGGCACAAGCGACGAGCAAGTACGGGTTGAGACGCTCGACCACGCAGTTGCGGGGCGAGGTCGAAATAATGAACCCCACCGAGTGAGGTTGTCGAAGCGGCTACGTTGCAACTGGTCGAAGGTAAGGGCGTACGCGTTTTGTGGAGCGCACAAAGTTCTGACCAAATCAACAGTTCACAACTCAACTCCAGGACAGACAGGTGGGGACACAATCTTGACACCCCGCATGTCAGCGATTGAGTGAGAAATTTAGTCGATTTACAAGGCGAACACAGTGGGCCCCACGCCTAAAACGCGTCAGACTTTATTTCTTCCCTACTATGACCGCACGAACTCCAACCACCCTCTATGACACGTATGGCCAGTCTTCGTTGGGCCCAACTGTCAGAGCTTCGGTTGAATTATTCAACAATCTTTTTTTAAATGGCACGGAAGATTAGAGTTGTATATTTATTTTGGAGTGGGACCCATCTGTTAGTGACAGTAATTCTAGTCGTTGGAAAATTATCCATTATATAATTTTTAATTGTTTTTTCATTAAAAAATTTAGAAAAATTCAAAAAAAATCATCACAGCATTTGTGTATAAATAGTGGTCTCATTTTCTCATTTCACCACACTCATCTCATACATCTTACACCATTACATATTATTTTCACATATTTTGTGCACTAATTTTTTTTAGAGTTTGATATGGATAGTAATCTCCTTTAGGGTTTTGTAAAGTAGATAAGTTCTCCTGGTACACCTGGAGAAAATCCGAGAACACCCAATAATCCAAATCCTCCACCATATCCATCTGGTAATTCACATTTTCCACAACCACCTTATCCGTCCAGTTATCCTCCGTACCCCCCCCCCCCCCCCCCCCCCCGGCCCTCAATATGCATAAGCTGCTCCATATCTGCATCCCCTTCATATGCATTGCCGCCTTCATTTCCACATGGCCATCCGTATGCATCATACGAGTAAAATTATCATTTTGCCGATGCGCCAAGCAATTATGGTCATCCCTTGACACCACTACCCCACAGGCAAATTTTGAGATCCGCATCCCCCTTAGACTCGGGTACACTACATTTTATACCGCAGCTCGTTATTGACGACAACGACAATCATGGTCTCTCGGGTCCTGTCGAGCGCAAGCGGTTGCTTTGGTCTATAGGATCGATGATGCCGACTAGAAGGGGTGAATATGAGACTTTAAAATCTTTTCAAATAAATCAGCTTTTGCAACATTAAAGCTTAAATAAACTAAGTGCAAATAAAAACTGAATCAATTCAACAATTCAGATTTCTCAAAAGAATGAGAAAAAGATAAACAAACACGACGATGTATCCCAAGATCTCGGAGACTCGCATGGTCTCCCCTACTCCTCGTTGAAGCACTCAAATGAATGAGTTTTGTTTCAATATCCACAAAGGATATTATCTACTAGGTTTTCTCCTTCTCCACTCCAGAAAGGTAAATACCAAACCTCTCACAAACACGCTGAGCCTCTCCGACAAGTTTCGTCAATGGAGAGATCAACGGCCACGTCACCAAACCGTCTAGGTGAAGGCGATCACTAAGAGTAACAAGTTGTGAGATCTTCTCTTGATCCCCAACAAATAATGAGAAATTTTTAAGGATGCAAATGAATGCTCTTAGAAGATCACTCTCAATCACAATAAATGATATTGATAAAAAGATCAAGATTTTAGCACTTGGGCACAAGTGTATATCAAAATATATCTTTTGATTTTTTAGAAAACTGCTCAAAAAGTGTTTAAAAAATTGCTCGAAAACTATTTAGAAATCTGCTCAAAAAATATTTTAAAACACTGCTCAAAACTGCTTAGAAATCTGCTCAAAAATAGTAGAGAAAATATGCTCAAAAGTGTTTTAAAAACTACTCAAAAATGTGAACAGAAATTGCTCAAAAATCTACTCAAAAAACTGCTCAAAACTTCTTCTAAAAACTACTCAAAAGTGTAGAGAGATGATGCTTGAAAGTGTATATGAAAATATGGCTTGAGATGGATGAGAATACTGCTCAAAACACCTATATTTATAGTTCAACCTCTCAGCTGGCCGTTGAGGTCGATAAGAAAAGAAATCAATACAGCTAACAGCCAGCTTCGACCTCTAATGGCTAGTAAATAGCCGTGGGGATGCCTGGTCAATGAACAGTGTCTGATCAAATGAATAGTATTCGTGTGACCTCTGGTCGAATGAACAGTGTTACTGATCGAATGAACAGTACTTGAAAGACCAGTTTTAGTCCTTCTTAGAAATCTGTATATTTTTCTCAGATTCGACCGAGATTGTGAATGAATGCGAATGCAACATATGACCTAAGAATTTCTCAGTTTTTGCCAGAACTAAAAGAGATTCGGCACTCCCTCTTAATGTAAGGTTAAACTAAAAAAGAATTTCTTATAAAAGTGGTCAATACTCCAAACACCGAGACCGATACAATAAACAAACACTTACCTGAGGTCTTTGCGGCTTCCTTCTTGACGACCTTGCACTTGCGACCTTGGCTCTTCGCTGATGTGACGGGAGTATTTTTTTAGAGAGTCTCTCGAGAAGGAGCTAGCATTAGAGACAGCCTTAAGCAATAATAAGAAAGTTCGCTTGGGATACTTTGTGATTCACATCCAAAGCTTTATCGTTTGTTAAGCATAGAATTTCCCGTTATAAATGCAAGATCATTAACATTTGTACGAGTGAAAGTTATTTTTCATGTGGCATCTATGCGTGTCATTTAGTAATTTATTATATATTTTTAAAAAATTTCTTTATTTTGTATATATTAAAATTTGAACTTGTCTTCCTTTATCAAGTTGTAAATTTTAAACAAAATTTCATTTTTTTAAAAAAAACATATGTAAGTTAAACTAATTTTATTGAGTTTTTATTCAAATTATATAAAAAATAACTAAAGTGTGCACAATGACAATTAACACCATTAACGAAATTGGAAATTCAGGATATATCACTAAAAATCGACTAATTGGTTATGTGCCACTGGGTTTTGAAATTTCTTTTGAAAATGTCATTTTGATAAAACGGAACTCTGACGACGTTAGGTCTGTTGCATCTAGGCCTTCATGCCTAACCCTAATTTTGATGATTAATGAAAACTAAGTGTTTCAGACTGACTGTATTTTTGAGATTGTTTGATACAGAACTCCATTGGGAAGATATGCGAGATGAACAAGACGCACCCAACGCAAAAGAAGTAAAAGCACAAGTCGCAAGGAATATAAACGAGACGCAAGTCGCAGAAACGCAAAGGACCTAAGGTAATCCATGATTTTATTTTTTACCGATCCCGGTGTTTAAAGTTGATCGGTTTAGGAAAATTGTTTTTATTTTTAACTGTACTATAAAGAGAATTGCAAAAGTCCTCTCTATATTTCCAACATAAACCGAGAAACTTAGGTCTTTGCATTGCATTCTTTTTGGATTTGATTTGAATTTTGGTTTGAACGATTTGGATTTTCAGTTGAATTTTTGACAACAGAAGAGTTTTTCAAACTTCTAGAAAGATCTAGGTAGATCTGGTTTTTGCTTCTGTTGACAAAAATGTAGCCCTTAAAATTATCTTTCAAACGAGCTATTAAATACCTCTTTTGGATTTCTGGATTTAAAGTTATAACTATTTTTGTTCAGGCTGACTGTCAGTTTACTGAACTGACTGTCAGTTTAAATGTCAGTTTGGGTTAACTGACAAATGTCCAGAGAGTGTGTTTTTCGGGCTCAAAATTTTTGTACTAAACTGACTGTCAGTTTGCCCATACTGACTGTCAGTTTGCCCATACTGACTGTCAGTTAGAGTTTCGACCATAGTTGTTTTTATCTGAGTTTTCCTTTGTACTAGTCGAGGTTTTGATCGAGCTGACTGTCAGTTTGCATAACTGACTGTCAGTTGGGGGTTTCAAGTTTTCTTAAACGACCAAAAACAGCTAGCTATTTTTTATCCGTAAATTTTGTTGGCCGTTGTGTACATAACTGATTGTCAGTTACGTGAACTGACTGTCAGTTTGTGTTGCTGATTTTCAGTCCTAGCTCCAACTGTTCTTTTGATCCTTGAGACTATAAATAGGGGCTTTGGGCATGTGTTTTATAAAACAAGCAGCATAATTCTCTTATACACTCTTGAGCTCTAGTTTTCTACACAAAATCTTGATCTGTTGATCAAGTCAAGTGTTTTCTGATCCACCGAGCATTCCAGTTCATTGCATTTGCATACTTATAGTTTCTCAGTGCGTGTTGGGAGGTCTATAGAAGACCTCGCTGCCTATTACTCTTGGTGAACGCCCTCACCTAGATGGTTCGGAGGCGTAGTCGTTGATCTCTCCGTTCGAAGATTGTTGGAGAGACTCGGCAAAGTTGTACAGGGCATCGGTGCTCGCCTTTCCGGAGTGGACAAGGAACAACCACTAGTTGATAATATCCTTTGTGGATATTGGAGCAAGACTCAATTTACTTGAGTGCTTCAATGAGGATTAGTGGAGACTGGGCGAGTCTCCGATACCTCGGTAAAAATCAGTGTTTGCTCTCTCTATCTTGTCTTTTCAATATATAAATTGCTTTTGGTTCTTCTTGTTACAAAAACTTATTTTTCATTAGAAGTTTTTAAAAGCCTCCTATTCACCCCTTCTAGTCGGCATCCTTGATCCTACAAAGTCAACACGTTTAACCAATAAACATGACTATAATACCCTTTTGAAAAATGCCAAAACTTTGATTCGACTGGTATATACACAAATAGTGTTCTTGTACTACTTCGTCATCACTGTTCCAAAAGTGGCGAGAGATCAAGGCGGTGGGCCCCGCACCCCGCGAGCTGCCAGCGATGCTGCCTCCGACACCGACCGCATGTCATCTGTTGCATCTAGGCCTTCATGCCTAACCCTAATTTTGATGATTAATGAAAACAAAGTGTTTTGGACTAACTGTGCTTCTGAGACTTTGTGATACAGAGATTGTTCGGGAAGAATTACGAGATGATCAAGATGAACCCGACATGAAGTGAAGCACAAGATGTAGAAGAGCAAAATACAAGACGCAAATCATGAAAATGCGAAAGACCTAAGGTATTACGAGTTTTTATTTTTACCGATCTCGGAGTTTGGAGATGATCGGTTAGGGAAATTATTTTCTAGTTTTAAACCGTACTATAAAAAGGGGTGGCGAAAGTCCTCTCTTTATCTCCAACACAAACCGAGAAATCTAGGTCATTGCATTGCATCCTTTTTGGTTGGATTTGGTTTTGAACTTATTTGAAAATTTGGATTTTCAGTTCAGTTTTTGACAGCAGAAGAGTATTTGCAATTTTCAGAAATATCTAGGCAGATCTGGCTTTTGCTTCTGTTGACAAAATTGTAGCCCTTGAAATTATCTTTCAAACGAGCTATTAAACACATCTTTTGGACTTCTGGATTTAAAGTTATTTCTGTTTTTGTTCATGCTGACTGTCAGTTTGAATGTTAGTTAGTTTAAACTGACAATTGTCCAGAGAGGGTGTTTTTTGTGCTCAAAATTTTTGTACTAAACTGACTGTCAGTTTGTCCATACTGACTCAGTTGAGGTTTCGACCATAGTGGTTTTAACTGAGTTTCTATTTGATTTTGATCGAGTTTGTGGTCGAACTGACTGTCAGTTTGTGTAACTGACTGTCAGTTGTGGGTTTCAGCTTTCCTTTTTCGACCACGAACGGCTAGCAAAGTTTTCGTCCGTAAATTTTGTCGGCCGTTGTGCACTAAACTGACTGTCAGTTTGGGTTGCTGATTTTCAGCCCTAGCTCCAACGGTTCATTTGCTTCTTGAGGCTATAAAAAGGGGCTTTGGGCATGTGTTTCTTACAACAAGTAGCAGTATTTCATATACACTCTTGAGCATTAGTTTCTTATATAAAATCTTGATCTTTTGATCAAGTCAAGTGCTTTCCGATCCACCGAACATTTCAGTTCGTTGCATTTTGCATTTACTTAGCTTCTCGGTGCGTGTTTGGAGGTCTTGAGAAGACCTCGCTGCCTGTTACTCTTGGTGAGCGCCCTCACCTAGACGGTTCGGAGGCATGGCCGTTGATCTCTCCGTTCGGAGATTGTCGGAGAGGCTCGGCAAGTGTGTACAAGGCATCGGTGCTCGCCTTTCCGGAGTGGACAAGGAGCAACCACTAGTGATAATATCCTTTGTGGATATTGAGGCAAGACTCAAGTGATTTGAGTGCTTCAACGAGGATTAGTGGAGACTGGGCGAGTCTCCGATACCTCGGTAAAAATCGTTGTGTTCGTTCTCTTTCCCTTGCTTATATTATTTGTTCTTGATTTGTTCTTTATTTGTTTTAAGTTTTAAAGTTTTTAAAAGCCTCCTATTCACCCCCCCCTCTAGTCGGCATCCTTGATCCAACACGTGGTATCAGAGCACGGTCTCTCGATTCATTAGACTTTACCGCCTAGAGAGAGGATGTCGACAAGTGGAGATTTTCTTCTCGGTCATACCGGTCGTGCGCCTATTTTTGATGGGACAAACTATCCTTATTGGAAAGTGCGCATGTCGGTATTCTTAGAAGCTATGGGGCTTGATGTATGGGATATTGTTAAACTCGGTTTTACTCCTCCGGATGATCCGGCAAGTCAGTCTGAGGACGATAGGAGAAAACTGCATTTAAATGCCCGTGCAAAAAATGCTCTCTTTGCCGGTTTATCCTTAAATGAGTTCAACCGTGTGAGCAATCTCACGACTGCTCATAAGGTTTGGACCACCCTCGAAGAAATTTACGGGGGCACTACAAAGGTTAAAGAGGCAAAATTGCTAATGGTGAGGCAAAAATATGAGACATTCACCATGTCATCAACCGAGTCCGTGGATTCCATGTTCACTCGGTTAAATAACATTGTGAATGAACTCAAGGGTCTTGGTGTTGTTTTTACTGACCTTGAGCTTGTGAGAAAGATGCTTAGGGCATTACCTGAAAGTTTCGACACTTTGGTCACGGTTCTCACAAACTCGGATCTATCAACCACAACACCAACCGATCTTTATGGGAACCTCATCACCCATGAGATGCACAAGAAGGAGAAGAAGGAAGCAGCCGAACCCGCGGAGACGAAGAAGAAAGCTTTGGCCTTCAAAGCTAATGCAAGAAACGATTCAAGCGATGGCTCCTCCGATGAAGACCTCGCGCTCATGGTAAAGAACACTCAAAAACTCCTTCGCAGGTTGCATAAGAAAGGTGTCAACATTGACACACGACCAAAGGGGCAAAAGCAAAACAACTTCAAGGACATCATTTGCTATGGATGTCATGAGAAGGGACACATAGCATCAAGATGTCCAAACAAGAACAAGGCATGGAACAAGAAGAAGAAGTTCTTCAAGAAGAAAAATGAAGAAATCAAAGAAGCTTGTTTTGGAGAGTGGATGTCCGGAGGCGAGAGCTTCGACTCCGACTCCGACAAACGAAAGAAGTTGCTCCAAGAAGATGGCCGGACTAGCTCTCGGCAACATCAACACTTCAACTAGCTCTCGGCAACATCAACACTTCAACTAGCTCATCCATTTGCCTTATGGCTAAAGGCGATGAAAAGGTACACATCAACGATCCTTTATATGATGATTTAGTTGAAATGATAACCGATATAAATGAAGTTTTTGGAAAAACTAAAAAGAAGTATAAGGCGCTTAAGAAAGAACATTCTTCCCTACGCGCTCAATACTCCGAGCTTAAAGAATCTTATGAATGCATGCTCACAAAAGATGTTACAAATATCTCATTTAAGGTAGATGTTTCAACTTCATGTAACTTGAATGAATCTCCCTCTAGTAGTCATCACATTCCATGTGTGTCAAATGATAACATCTTAAATGAAAATAATGAACTTAAGGCACAAGTTGAAAAACTTGGAAAAGGCTTAGGAAATTGTTATAAAGGTAAAATATCTCTTGATCTAATTCTTTGTAAACAAAAATGTTTTTTTAGAAAAGAAGGATTAGGATATTTTCAAAAGAAAGGAAGGAAACAGAATTCTAGAACTATATTTGTTAAAGCATGCAACTCATTTTGTCATAAATGCCATGAAACCGGTCATTCGCATGAAGCATGTCCCTTGATGACTCCTAATTATTTTGATACTTGCTACATGCTTCAAAAGTCGAGAAAAGGTTATGCTATTGCAAAGTATGTTGGCGCACCCATGTTAAACAAAAAGAAGAAATCTATTTGGGTGCCCAAAACTTTGATTGCTAACATTGAAGGACCCAAAAAGGTTTGGGTACCTAAAAGAACTTAATTCTTTTTATGCAGGTGAACTACAAGACCGGTGGGAGGCATTGGGTGCTAGATAGCGGATGCTCTGAACACATGACCGGTAACAAGAAGTTGTTCACCTCAATAGAAGACAACTCAAGCGAGAACCAAAAGATTACCTTTGGCGACAATCGTCAAGGAAATGTGGTAGGCTTGGGTAAAATCGCAATCTCCAATGATCTTTCTATTTCGAATGTTTTGTTGGTCGAATCTCTGAATTTTAATTTGCTTTCCGTTGCACAAATTTGCGATTTTGGTTTTAGTTGCACATTTTTCCCAAAAGAAGTTTTGGTTGAAAGATTAAAAGATAAAACTTTGATCTTTAAAGGCTTTCGCTTTGGAAATCTTTATTTGGTTGATTTTCACTCGAAAGATGCATCTTTGTCAACATGTCTTGTCTCTCAAACCTCAAAAGGTTGGCTATGGCATAGACGACTTGCACATGTTGGAATGCATCAATTGAGAAAACTTTTAAAACGTGATTTGGTTGTTGGCTTAAAGGATGTGAATTTTGAAAAAGACAAACCTTGTAGCGCTTGTCAAGCGGGCAAGCAAGTAGCTACTTCACATCTAACTAAGCGCATTCTTTCTACTTGCAAACCTTTGGAACTTCTTCATATGGATTTATTCGGACCTTCCGAGTTCCATAGTATCGGGGGTAGCAATTATGGTTTTGTGATTATTGACGATTTCACTCGCTATACTTGGGTTTTCTTTATTTCTCAAGAATCTGAAACCCCCGATGTTTTCAAAAGTTTTACAAAACCTGTTTCTACTGAATTCGAATTATCCATCAAGAAAATCCGTAGTGATCATGGTGGAGAGTTTGTCAATTCAACTTTGTTTGATTTTTGTGACTCTCTTGGAATCAAACACGAATTTTCCACATCCTACACTCCACAGCAAAATGGAGTTGTTGAAAGAAAAAATCGAACACTTATAGAAATGGCAAGGACTATGCTAAGTGAGTATGATACTCCTACTTGCTTCTGGGCTGAAGCCGTGCATACCGCTTGCTATTCTATAAATCGACTCTATTTGCATCCTCTTCTGAATTTGACTCCTTTTGAACTTCTTATTGGGCGTAAGTCAAATATTTCCTATTTCCGAGTCTTTGGATGCAAATGTTATATTCTTAAGAAAAGAAATTTTGGTGGTAAATTTCAAAGAAGAGTAGATGAAGGCTTTCTAGTCGGATACTCCACCACTAGCAAAGCTTATCGTGTTTTTAATAAAAATACAAGTTGCATTGAAGAATCTGGTGATGTCGAATTTGATGAAACTAACGGCTCGCAAAAGGAGCAAGTCTCTCATGAAGTTTCAGGTGTAGATCTTCAAGAAGCAATGAAGAACATAACCATTGGAGACATCAAGCCAACAGAGGAAGATCAAGAAGATGATGTCAACGTTGAAAATGTTGATCAAGACGCATCATCATCTCATGTTGATCCTCCAGAACAAAGTCAAGATGAAGCAGTACAAGATGAAGAACCAAGGCAACACCAAACCATCACCAAGGATCACCCTCTAAACCAAATATTGGGTGATGTCAGTAAGGGTGTTCAAACTCGATCTCGTATTGCTGCATTTTGTGAACATCATTCATTTGTATCTTCTTTAGAACCCAAACATGTTAATGAAGCTTTAAATGATCCTGATTGGGTTAATGCCATGCATGAAGAACTTAATAACTTTGCTAGAAATGAAATTTGGACTCTAGTAGAAAGACCCAAGGATCATAATGTTATTGGAACAAAATGGGTTTTCAGAAATAAACAAGATGAAAATGGTATTGTAATTAGAAACAAAGCTCATCTTGTTGCTCAAGGCTTCACTCAAGTCGAAGGTTTAGACTTTGGTGAAACTTTTGCACCGGTAGCAAGACTTGAAGCTATTCGCATTCTTCTTACTTATGCATCATGTTTCAATATCAAACTTTTTCAAATGGATGTAAAAAGTGCATTCTTAAATGGTGAAATTTCTGAACTAGTGTTTGTTGAACAACCTCCTGGTTTTGAAGATGCTAAATTTTCAAACCATGTATTTAAATTGTCAAAAGCTCTCTATGGTCTCAAACAAGCTCCTCGGGCTTGGTATGAGCGTCTTAGAGACTTTCTATTATCAAAAGGTTTTAAAATTGGGAAGGTTGATACAACTCTCTTTACAAAGAAAATTGAAAAAGATTTGTTCATTTGTCAGATTTATGTTGATGATATTATCTTTGGATCTACTAATGAACATTTCTGTCATGAGTTTGGAGAGATGATGTCTAGGGAGTTTGAGATGTCCATAATTAGTGAGCTGAGCTTCTTCCTCGGACTTCAAATCAAGCAACTCAAGAACGATACGTTTGTGAGTCAATCAAAGTACGTGAAGGACCTGCTCAAGCGTTTTGGGATGGAAGATGCTAAGGCAATCAAAACTCCCATGGCGACCAATGGACATCTGGACATGGACAAAAGCGGAAATCGGTCGATTCTAAACTCTATAGGTCTTGATTGGTAGTCTTTTATATCTTACTGCATCTAGACCTGATATCATGTTCAGTGTGTGCTTATGTGCTAGATTTCAATCTGATCCTAAGGAATGTCATTTAATTGCACTTAAAAGAATTCTTAGGTATTTAAAATGTTATCCCAGTTTAGGCCTTTGGTATCCGAAAGATGCAAATTTTGAATTAATTGGGTATTCGGATTCTGATTATGCTGGGTGCAAGATTGATCGTAAGAGCACATCTGGTAGCTGTCAGCTGTTGGGGAGATCCTTAGTATCATGGTCATCTAGGAAACAAAATTCTGTAGCTCTCTCCACAGCTGAAGCTGAATATGTGTCTGCAAGCAGTTGTTGTGCTCAATTATTGTGGATGAAGCAGACATTTTTGGATTATGGAATTATCTTTGATAAAGTGCCACTATTGTGTGATAATGAAAGTGCCATTAAAATTGCTAATAATCCTGCTCAACATTCTAGAACTAAGCATATTGAAATAAGGCACCACTTTATTAGAGATCATGTGGCAAAAGAAGATATTGATGTGAATTATGTTAGAACAGATATGCAACTAGCAGATATTTTCACCAAACCCCTAGATGATTCAAGATTTTGCTTTTTAAGGGGTGAACTGAACATTATTGATATATCAAATGCTAGTTGATGTGCTAAATGTGTTGTTTGTATAAAATATTATTATTTTATTCCCTCTCTGGTCTTAGACTGCTTCTGGTCGAATTTGACCAAACTGACAGTCAGTTCCTATAACTGACAGTCAGTTCAGTAGTTAGGAGCCTGGTCTTAGTCTCTGGTCGAAGTCAATGTCATAACTGACAGTCAGTTACGTGCATTTGATTTTGGTCGAAGCTCCTGGTCGTGTTCGAGTCCCAAACTGACTGTCAGTCTCATACACTGACTGTCAGTTTCAAAACTCAGTAATGTGAACTGACTGTCAGTGTGGCACACTGAATGTCAGTTCTATGTTTCTGAGTTTGGAACTGACTGTCAGTTTATCAAACTGACTGTCAGTTGTGGGATCGAGAACCCTAAAACCCCCGTTCTGGTTTCTTGTCTTCTCATCTTCTCCCTTCGCCGCCGCTTGCTCCTCTTGTCGCCGGTGCTCCTCTTCGCCGCTCCTTGCCCCCGTGCTCGTCGCCGGTGTCCCCCTTCGCCGCAACGCGCCGCCGCCGCTTTGCTCCTCCTCCTCACCGCCGTTTAGCCACTGCTAGCCGTCGGTTCCTCTTGCCGTGGCCGTGGTCTCGCCGTGTGCAGCTCGCCGGCGTTGACCTTCCCCAAACCAGCCTGTGTTTGCTCTCTGTGGCTGTTCTGGTCGGTTGCTCTACTTCGACCTCGTCTGCTCCAGTTCAGGTCGTTTCCTCTCCCCTGTTTTCGTCTTCTCTTAGACATGTCTGATCAGCCCGGTCCTTCTCGCCGTGTGGCCCGACGGAAGAACGCGGCGAACAGCCAGCGTTCATCGGGTCAGACGTCCGAGAACCGGCCCTCGCCTTCGCCTGAGCGCGTGCCCGTGGATTATTCACGGTGGCACGCGAGCCGCCTTCGCTCTCTTCGCTCTGTGAACCCGTATCTGTCGCCACGTCCCACTAGTCGCGACGCATGCGCGGTCCTCACTTGCTTCACAAACCTCCACCTAGACCTGTTTACCAGTGTCTACAGCCGCGTGCCCATCTTCGCCCACCGCTCTCTGTCGTGGGGTACGATTGCCTCTCGCACAGGCATCGTCTCCCTCGCAGATTTGTTCGGCTCTGTAGGGATCCGCGATCTAGTCGCCAATTCCTCTCTGCATTGGGCTGAGGGGCCCATTCGTCAGTTCTATTCCACCGTCTTCATTTCCCCTCAGCGCGACTTCATGACCTTCATGACGGGCCTCTAGGTCTACACCGTCACGAAGGAGCAGCTGGAGTCAGCACTTGGACTGGTGCGCCCTCCTTCTAGCCGCCAGCTCCATACCTTACCTGACCTTGAGCGTCGGGAGGTGGCCATGCTTTACTCCGGCCCCTTCCAGCTCCGTCACATTGCCGGCTTGCGCCGCGATGTAGACCTAGCCCTGCGGATCCTCCGTCTCACTCTGGTCCCCATGAGCGGAGATAGGGCTAGGATCACCTATCTGGCCCTCCATGTCCTGATTTCCATCTTTCAGGAGGAGCCATTCGACGTTGCTGATCTCATCATCAGTGAGATTCAGCACGTTCTTCTTTCCCCGTGCCGTCAGCTGATATACGCTCCGTATATCATGGCGTGCTTCTTCATATCCGGGTCGTCGACACTGAGCTGCCACGGCCCCATCATCCTCTTCTCTTCTATCCTCCGGGCCAGGCTGATTGCAGGCTTGGTGCTCGCCCCGCTGCAGCTGCTGGCCCTGGTTCTCCCGCATCAGATGATGATGCTGCGGGGGAGTCAGAGGACGAGGCTCCTGTTCAGGAGTCTTCTCCAGCTCCAGCTGAAGGGACTGGCACCGGATCTGCGTCTTCTTCCTCTCAGCTTCAGGAGATTCTTCAGGTGCAGCAGCAGATCCTCAGCACCCAGCGGAGCATCACCAGATGTTACTTCGTTTGGTTGCACAGCAGGAGGAGATTCTGCGTCGCCTACCTGCTCCCGGATCTTCGGTCCCTCGCAAGAGGGCCCGCCAGGCTGCGTCTTCTCCGAGCTCAGCTTCAGTTGCTGCTGATCCAGCTCCTGTTGCACCAGCTTCGGCTCCCGTTGTTGCTGATCCAGCTCCTATTGTAGCTGTGACTCCTCCGGCGCCTCCAGCCGTCGACCCGACTGCATCTCCAGATGGCTCCGGAGATACAGCCGTCCTAGGATTCTCTTCAGATGATGAGCATTAGGCTCTGATGTGTATTTGATTTTGCCTCCCTTTTTGTGCTTGATGCCAAAGGGGGAGAAGTATTTTGGTATTTTGGATATTAGAGTCTTTTGCTGTATTGAACAGATGTTTATTTTTCATATATATGGAGATGTTTTATGGAGATGTTTTTCTTTATCATATATGTCTGTGTGTGATATGTTTATCTGTGTAGCTCTGTTTAGTTATGATATCTTGATTGATATATATATGTGACTTGGTTTCTTGAGATGATGATTTTGAGCTCTGATACATTGATATATATGATGTCTTGATTTTGAGATATGTATGCTCTGATATGACTTGGTGATATATGTACATCTGTGAGTGTTTGTATGTATGAGATGCCCTGTTGTATATGTATTGGTTTATGTTCTGATATGATGAGATGCATATACTCAGGGGGAGCTATTTCATTTATTTTCAACACTTGTTGTCATCAATCATCAAAAAGGGGGAGATTGTTGCATCTAGGCCTTCATGCCTAACCCTAATTTTGATGATTAATGAAAACAAAGTGTTTTGGACTAACTGTGCTTCTGAGACTTTGTGATACAGAGATTGTTCGGGAAGAATTACGAGATGATCAAGATGAACCCGACATGAAGTGAAGCACAAGATGTAGAGAGCAAAATACAAGACGCAAATCATGAAAATGCGAGACCTAAGGTATTACGAGTTTTTATTTTTACCGATCTCGGAGTTTGGAGATGATCGGTTAGGGAAATTATTTTCTAGTTTTAAACCGTACTATAAAGAGGGGTGGCGAAAGTCCTCTCTTTATCTCCAACACAAACCGAGAAATCTAGGTCATTGCATTGCATCCTTTTTGGTTGGATTTGGTTTTGAACTTATTTGAAAATTTGGATTTTCAGTTCAGTTTTTGATAGCAGAAGAGTATTTGCAATTTTCAGAAAGATCTAGGCAGATCTGGCTTTTGCTTCTGTTGACAAAATTGTATCCCTTGAAATTATCTTTCAAACGAGCTATTAAACACCTCTTTTGGATTTCTGGATTTAAAGTTATTTCTGTTTTTGTTCATGCTGACTGTCAGTTTGAATGTCAGTTAGTTTAAACTGACAATTGTCCAGAGAGGGTGTTTTTTGTGCTCAAAATTTTTGTACTAAACTGACTGTCCGTTTGTCCATACTGACTGTCAGTTGGGGTTTCGACCACAGTGCTTTTAACTGAGTTTCTATTTGATTTTGGTCGAGTTTGTGGTCGAACTGACTGTCAGTTGTGAGTTTCAGCTTTCCTTTTTCGACCACGAACGGCTAGCAAAGTTTTCGTCCGTAAATTTTGTCGGCCGTTGTGCACTAAACTGACTGTCAGTTAGGCAAACTGACTGTCAGTTTGGGTTGCTGATTTTCAGCCCTAGCTCCAACGGTTCATTTGCTTCTTGAGGCTATAAAAAGGGGCTTTGGGCATGTGTTTCTTACAACAAGTAGCAGCATTTCATATACACTCTTGAGCATTAGTTTCTTATATAAAATCTTGATCTTTTGATCAAGTCAAGTGCTTTCCGATCCACCGAGCATTTCAGTTCTTTGCATTTTGCATTTACTTAGCTTCTCGGTGCGTGTTTGGAGGTCTTGAGAAGACCTCGTTGCCTGTTACTCTTGGTGAGCGCCCTCACCTAGACGGTTCGGAGGCGTGGCTGTTGATCTCTCCGTTCGGAGATTGTCGGAGAGGCTCGGCAAGTGTGTACAAGGCATCGGTGCTTGCCTTTCCGGAGTGGACAAGGAGCAACCACTAGTGATAATATCCTTTGTGGATATTGAGGCAAGACTCAAGTGATTTGAGTGCTTCAACGAGGATTAATGGAGACTGGGCGAGTCTCCGATACCTCGGTAAAAATCGTTGTGTTCGTTCTCTTTCCCTTGCTTACTTTATTTGTTCTTGATTTGTTCTTTATTTGTTTTAAGTTTTAAAGTTTTTAAAAGCCTTCTATTCACCCCCCCTCTAGTCGGCATCCTTGATCCAACATCATCCACACAATGTGCGACGGCCGCACCATTAAGGAGCTTCACCAGGATGGCCCACCAGCGCCGCCGCATCCCTCCTCATTGCCCATGTGTTCCCTAACCCCGATTTGGCGGGCCCCACTGCCAAGGCAAAGGATATCGACGTTGAGGACGGCAGCGGCACCAGGTAGCGTGGAGCAGAAGCCTCAAAGGGCGTGTGCTCGTCCTCGTCAAAATGATGACCGATGCGGGAGGGTGGGTAAGGAAGGAGGGCGCTGCCGCCACAGCGGGCAAACGACGCGGAGGAGGTAGAGGAGGCAGCCGTTTGGGCGCGGGAAAGCTGTGAGAAAGAGCAGAGCTCGTTAGAGATGGGACTCAAGTTGGAGATGGGGAGCTCGGTGTTAGACGGACTCAATGCCGATGGCGGCTAAAAAGAGGGTAGAGGCAACGAGGTTCCAGCCATTGAAGTGGGTGGCGAGCTCAACAGCGAGGAGAGGCACGGATAGGACGAGGTCAGGGGTATAATAGGTATTTTTGAAAAATTTGACATGTCAAGTATTTAAATAATAAGAAAAACTCAAATTTTATTGACAGAGTGTAACGGCAATAGCATTTTCGAAACTATTTTGAATTTCAGTGACATGTAACTAATTCATCTTTTTTAGTGGCATATTTCAAAATAGGCATTTTCTCAGTGGCACATAGCAAATAATTCCTTGATACTAATACTAACTTACAACAAAATACTTATAAAGAATAGTACAAATTTAAAATCAAGAGATATGAGCTTAAAACTAAAAATTATTAATATCTTTAGGTGTAAAACTTATATAGTTGCAATTTTTATATTAGAAATATATATAAACAAATACAAAACAACAATGACATAATGAAAATAAAACTTAAATCTAAATTATATATATATATATATTGCATGAGTGGAGGATCTTTGTGCCAATTTTTGGTCCTATTTAGCAAATTTTCATATACATATGTTTGATTTGGATCAATCGTTACCCACTATATAATCAGGCAAAGTATCCATCAACTTATTATATGATAAATGTGCACAATGTAACAAAACCCTATTAACATTTGCATGACTATAAAATCCATAGATAGTATAAATGGAAATTTTGCATCCTACCAAGTGCTTGCTTCCAAAATAAAAAGGAACATTAATGGTGTGTTACATGACCTCAGGTGTAATTCGAGCAATAATTTTTTTTTCAAACGGTTGATCAGCAAACCAACTTCATATCATTGACTTTATCAAAAAGTTAGAATTTTATTTATGGTATTTCTTATCTGGTTCCAAGTTTATCCCAACATCATTAAAAAAAAGAAAAAGAAAACCTGAGTGAAGGGGAAAGCACTTCAACTTTCAAAACACATATTTCATCAGGGAATCAGATGAATCAGTATTAAATTCCTACTATCTTATCCTCCAATATTTGTATATTTGCACAACAAAGAGTCACCATAGGAAAGTCCACAGGAAAGAGCAAACAGAAGCGACGAACACTTTGTAATTTTGTAACAGTAGAAGGCTGGGAGCATCCTCAATACTCCATCGATGAATACATTATTACAGCTTTAGGGTGTATTTGGTTGCCTGGGTTTGGGCTCGACCTGGCCTGTGGATACAAAATTTGGGTGTTTGGATGCCTGCATTGCTCATTCCAGTCTGGTTCATGCGGTGCAAATCCTCCCCTGGAGCCTGGCTCACAGATACGCGAAGGGGGGCTTGTTTTCCTCGGCCTGGCCCGTGTATACACGTTTTCGAGGGTTCCTCGCGCCCTCCATCGCTCGCCTCGCACGTATTAGGGTTACATCCCTCCTCCTCCGTCTCTGCCTCCACCTAAGCCTCAAGCTCTCCGTCGCCTTACCTCCACCTCCGCCTTTCCCTCGCACACATCACGCCGCGTACCTCCACCTCTCAGTATTAGGGCCACCTCTGCCTCTTCCCCGCAAACACTGCACCGCACCGCCCCAAACCTCGTCAACATCTTCTCCCCCAATTGGATCTCATCATCGGTGATGCACAATAGAGACCGTGAACGAGGTAAGCAAATTTTTGTGTTTTATTCTTCAGTTGAACGATTTTTGGTAACATTTGGTTAATTTTTTGTTTGTTCATCTTGCCTCTATCTCCGTCTCTGCCTTTGCATCCAACTCTCCGTCACCAGTGCAACCCACTTCGACATAGCCACCACCACTGATCCACCAAACTCTACACCACCGTCGTGTGCCGCCACCACAGTCGTAGCCCCAGCGCCATAGATTCAATCGCCGCCGACTCCAATCCACATCACCAGCATCCTTAATTGCACCACCTCCACCTCTCTGGCCGGGCCACCCTAAAAAAACACCAAATCACGCCGCCGTCATGCTTCGCCCTCATCTCATCACACACCCTCAATCACTGCTCCCTCGACCATTGCTTTGTCGACCACAACGGGGACCGCTCTACTGACCTTGGTCGTCATCGGGCTCCTTCTTCGACCATTGCAGTCCACGACCAATTTTTCTCTTCGACCTACCTCCAACAGCAGCGGAGCCCTCGTGCTGTTGTGCAGCTCCATTCTCCCCCAATTCGACTTCTTCTTCACTAATCCAAGCTCCAGCAAACTCCATCAATACTTGGCCGACCCTGTTGATCCTCAACAGCAACTGAGTGGTAATCAATCCTTCTCATCTCATCTTCGTTCTTGGAGTCCAAATTAGGTTGAATCTGGTGTATGAGATGGTAGTGTATTTGTAATTGTGATGAACAATAGCTATTTTGATGAAAAATTGCAATTTGTGATTAATTTAATTCTAAACCAAGTTCAAGTGTTTGTTTAATTTGTGTTCATCCCCTATTATTATTTGAGCTCTTGAGTTCGTTGTAGTAAATTGAGATGACATTTTTTGATTGATTTGTATAGTCTTTTTGTATTTCATCTGACATGCTGTTCATTAATCCAAGGTCCTCAAGAGAATTGTTTTTGCACTGGACTTTTGGCTGTGAATATGAGACTAGTGATCACGTTCTTTATATTTAGTTCTTGTTGTATTCGTGTTGTTTGTTGTTGTATATGGCCATCAAACGATGGCTTGGAAATCTATTCCAATTCATTTGACCCGTCATGTGAATTGTTGTGTGTTGATAGGAGAATTAGATATCGGATGATCAGATCCCATTGAAATAGATTTAATTAGTAATTAGTATTTAAGTTCAAATGAAATATCGATATGCAAGAATATTTTACTTTATCATACATGTGCACTCCTATCATCTCCATTCCTATAATTAAATAATAATTTATTATATGACTAATTAAATAACTCATGATTAAATTAACAATTTATAATTATTTCGTAATTAAATTTAAATATTCCAAAAATATTTTACGTTATAATACACACATATTTCTCTCGTCCAACATTTAACTAAGTCTTCATTCCCTCCTTTCAAATGTAGAGGGATAATTTTAACATATCCTACAACTACAGTAATCACATAAAAACTCATATAACCAACCAAACAGCATCTTATCCATCCACCAAACAAAATCAGTCTCTAATACCGCCAACTAGACAAACCCAATATTCATCCAGGATTCAGAAATTCAACCAACCAAACAACATCTCTGTTGCATCTCTAAAATCTGTTTTATTCAATCTGTCCCATTGATACGGACCAATCTATGTCTCATGCAGACAACCAAACACACTTTTATAGATTTAGAATTTCAGATACAACACTAGGTGTATAGAAGTCTGTCTTCCGTTCCTCCTTTTATGTGCCAAATGTAGCAGACATGCATGCAGAGAATAGGTTTACACAGTCAATTCCGTTCTTGAGACAAGAATGCCATCAGTACACGCATAGAGCCACTCCCCGTCACAGATTCTGGTCCCCGCAATATTCACAGGCACATGCTCCTCACCAATGCCCTTCTTGTCGGACCTCATGGGGTGCGAATTCAGAGCTCGCACACCAATGTCACAGCCATTGATCTCATCGACATCTCTAATGCAGCCATTGACCACAATGCCAGCCCACCCATTGTTCTGTGCCCGTTGGACAAGTTTGCCTCCCAAAATGGCGCGGCTAATGCTACCTCCACCATCAACCACAAGGACCCTGCCATGACCTTTTTCCTCGAGAAATCCACGGACTAGAACATTGTCCTCCATAACCTTCAATGTCACTACTGGACCAGAAAAAACCTGCCGCCTCCCATAGACTTGGAAGATCGGCTGAAGTGAGCGGAGTTCGCCATTTAAGATTAGATGGGGGTTTGCATCACACACTTCAGCAGTTGCCAATGGCAAGGCAGCCATACTATCTAGCCAGTACTCGTCATTAAAAAATGAAAAAGAGCACAAATGAGCAAAGTGTCAGCATAAAAGTCGATGTTTCTTTCAAATAAGAACAATCGCATTACAAACATAAAAGCAGTAAACAGATTCCCAACTGGAATGCAACCTACGAAGCTTCCATTCATACAAATGTGAGGAGAAAAATTTCAAGGGTTGCAACTTTTAAGTAATATAATGAAAGTATGAACAAAATACTCAACAAAAGAAACAGCACAATGCCCATTCCTCATCAAACTTAGATCCAACAAACCAACCACCTCAGAGACACTTCCACATGATTCACAGGGCATGTTATCTATTACACCGGTAATGTCCCACAGCACACTAACTGGGAAGCACTGATGCGTAGTGATTACCCCATTGCACATGGAAAGACACGCTTCCCAGTGTGGATCAGTCAATTTTTTTTGACAAAGTATAGTTAGTTTGTTGGCAGAATCACTTATCAGACTTGTTATGCTTAAGACATTTTAGAATAACTTTGTTTAGGATGTTGATGTTTAGTTCAGGTAAACAGCCGCTTAAGGTAAAGTTCCACATAACATTAACTAAAAGTTCAACCTTATTCACTTCAAAATGTTGTATTTGTTCATAATATAGCAAAACCCAGCATGCCCTGAAAGTCTCGAACAAAGGAGTGGCGAGCTTTGCCCATTTTTTAGTTCATAAAATGTTTTGTCATATGTGTAAATAATGGGTTTTGATAGAAGCTCATGCTTGTGCATTCATGGATAAGAGTCATTTAGCTCTTCTGTTTACATGCACATTTGTTCATTTTTGATGTAATGGGTAGGACATTTTGATTTTCCTCCTCTTTCAGGGCATTCTTGATCAAAAGAACATGGGAAAAATATGAATTTTGATGTGTGTCTATTGTGTTCATGGGAGGAAATGTTTCAGCCAAGGAATTTGGGTTAGTGGCTCTGTCATGTGCATTTGGCAGAAGGATGCAGAGAGCTTTCACTCGATACATCATGCATGTCTATACATAGGATAATATATGTTTGTTAATTAGCTAATAGCTACTCTAATTATGTAAGTACTATTGCTTGTCATAATTGTTAGATCATACAATAATTGAAGCAAACATATAGAACCAGCGAGTACAGTCTCTAAGCTTTGCTGCTATGTTGTTCAACAGAGGTGAATATCATCTATGTACATATTGTTTATAATCACATAAATAGTGCAGTGTACGACTATACTGATCTCTTCACTTATTTTGAAAATAAATCTAAAATACTTCGGTATTAGATGAACCAGTCACTTGGCCAGTACAAACTTGAATGTTCTTAAGTATGGTTTCTTCTCTTTATATAATGATACTTCTCCAATTCACCTTTCTTTTTTCTTTCATGAAAGAAAAATTGCATTTGCTACAACCATCAAATTAAACACATAAGAATGGACTAAAACATTAATGGAGTGCATCACTAAGCACATAGCAGTGCTTAAATTTCAGTTTAACAGTTTAATAACCACCCCCACCCCCAAAGACCTCAAAACCAACACATCAGAGCATGCGGTGCGTGCACATAAATCAAATCCACACCCCCGGAAGAAAAGAAGAAAAAACAATATAAGAGAGAAGAGATTTCTAATCGCAGAAAGGTTTGAGATCAAAAAATGGATACCTGGGACTCTGGGAGGGTGGTGTAGCGGGCGCAGGCAGCCTGGATCGCGAACAAAGAGAAGCTTGCTAGGAATTTGGCGTGAGGGGATGGAGGAATCAGGCCGTGGAAGGATGCGTGTTGGGTTTGGGCAAAGCAAAACTTAAATGCATCATGTCTTCTCTACCACATATGTGAAACACTATCTGAAACACCCGTACTTCAATTCATTGGCGCTTCGTACGGACTCAAAAAAATTAAATTTATGTGTTTTTAGTAAAACAATAATAATTTTTAATTTAAAAATCGAATATATGCCAATTTGGTTTCTATATAAAGATAATTTAAAAATTTACAACTTTCTCAATATAATCAACATCTAATTTAAATTAGATTAATGCATAAATTAAGAAAGAAAATTGTATATAATTCAGTTGCACAAAAATCGAGATAAAAAAAATAAAAAATCTGAGGCGTCGCACTACCTCACGAAACACCTCCTCTCTCCTACATAAAAAAGATTTTTTAATCCCAGGCGCCTGTCGAGGCACTCGGGTTGGAGTTCGTCTTAGGCTGAGTCCAACGCATTGGCGCTTCGCGAGGCGATTCAATAGAATATTCTCCAATATATTCTGTGCCACGTATGCGAAGTACCACCTGAAGCACCATCCCTCTCCAATGCAAAGGAGTTTCGCAATGCGCTTAGTGCGGGCCCACGAGTAAATTAAATTAGGTGATTTTAATAAAATATCAATAATTTTTAATTTAAAAATCGAATATATGTGATATTTGATCTCTATATGAAGATAATTTAAAGATCTACAATTTTCTCAATATAATCAACATCTAATTTGAACTAGATTAGTTATAAATTAAGAAACAAAAATAAATGCAATTTGAATGCACGCAAACTAAGAAAGGAAAAAAATTCTGGTGTCGCGACGCCAAGTGAGGTGCTGTCTCTTTCCTCAGTCAATTAATTTACTATTTTTTTGGCGTGAGTCTCACCTATCAGAACTCCATGGCACCGACATTGAAGTCAACCTTATGACTTCACATCCAGCCCCATCTCTTTCCATCCTTTCTTTTTCTTTTTCTTTTTTTTTTTTAAATGTCTTGGGACACTTTTCTGTTGAAATACCGCATGATTTAGGACCAGTGTGAAAAATATTCTCTGACGCAATTGCCATACTCTCCCCGCTTGCTGCCATGTGGGCCCAGCTTAGAGGAGCCCAGAATTTCTGAATAATGGAGGCCCAACAAGTCTAAAAAAGATATAAAGATGATGCTGTCTGGCCCAGTCTGGATTTGTTTAATATTATGGAGGTCCACGAGTTCATTAAAAAATTAACAAAGCTGAATTCATTAGGGTCCAGCCCATTTATGGACCAGCTAAGACTGTATTTTTTAATGTGAGCGCACATATTAGGACACGCTGATGACCAAATAAGTTCAAAATTAAGCCCGTCTAAATATCCCCTTAATACATCACTGGAATATCACACACAAACATGTCTACTGAGAAATACTCTAATACTGACAGATAGTGAAAATATTTGTCATATATAATAAAATATTATTGTTATTATTATTATTATTAAATAATTATAATAAAAAATAATGTATTAAATAGAGTTTAAAAAACAAACCATACTTTTAAACGCACCCTAAATTATACTGCTATGTTAGTTTAGTTAGTGTGCGTTGCACGAGGCGGCCCATATTAAGCCATCGACTTTTCATTCACCCTGCTTTCTTTTAGGGGTCCTTTAACGCATCGTTGACGCTACTAGTATGTGTACCAACGAAAGCTGTCAATGACTGGCTTGTGGGCCAGAGTCTTTCCTACAACCCAAAAGGTCCAACCTATCAATGACCGAGTACCATACTATAAGAATTTCACACTATATGATCTATCAGTCAGCCTTAAGTCATTCCCGTACTGGCCCATAGGCTATTTTGAACACAAACTTTTAAAGGTCTAAATTGTCCGGGTAGTTTTGCAAATACTGGTACTTTGGAGTTAATATTTCTCTATCAGTTATAAGTGAACTAAATCAAATAGGAGTAGTTAGGACCGTCAATCTACACGGATAGACAGATCCGAACACCATGTAATTCAAACCATTGCATTTTATGAATTACTAATTCAGGAGAAAAAAATCTAAGCCATTAAAATAAGCTCTTTAGCCTACAACTATTATTATCTTTCCCAATGTGCAAATCCATAAAATTAAATATAATCTAACTGATTCGACTGCTATAATCCAATAAATGTCAAAGCACTAAAAGATAATTTTGAAACCTGATGTAAGATGTTTTTCTTTTTCTGATAAACAACTCTAACCACTGGATTAGCTCGTGAAAACAACCTATGGGCGCACCGGCAGGACGAATGAAAATTCTGCGCGAAATTTATGTCACACGGCATGTGAGCACAGAAGATGTGTGGAGCCTTCCCCTTCCCTCGTTCACCTACAAAAGCGAACCTTATTTAAGTGCGACTGCACAGAGCAGATGTGTGTGCCAGAACAAAATATATATATATATATATTGCATTCAATTCTTTCACCCATTTCCTGAGATTTGTGGTTTTCCCTTTTCTTGGTTTGGTCCATCTCTCTCACAAACACACATGCATTGTGATTTGTGGGCTTATAAACGCACACAGGCCACAAACACTTTACAGTTCGCAGTTTCACTTTCACGTTTGTTTACTCATTTCTATACGCATGTTTCTTTTTTCTTTTTTCTTTCAATATAAAATTACAATTTTTTATTTTTATACAAGTTTATCTTTCTAAAATAGTAACTAAAAAACATAATTAAAATACTCATTAATTCCGTGGTTGATGTGGTGGTGTGGCTATTACAAGAAACCCAATTTCATAAATTAGATATTGTTATGTAGTAACATCTTCTCCTATCCTTTTTGTGTATTTCATGAACTTGGATAAAGTTGATCACCTCAAAAAAAAAAAAGAAATAAAGAAAAACAATACTCCATGAACAGGAGTTGATGAAATCACCAGATCAGAAAGTCAAGTGTACATGGTAAACATATGAACCCAATCTAGCAACAAAAAAACCACACACGAGGAGAAAGACAAGTGAAAGGCATCCCATCCAGCCCCAGAAAATAAATGTCAGTCTTTCAAGAACCCCGAGGAAGTATGGTGATAACAATAATTACACAGCACAATGAGTAGAGTACTGGTACAATACTAAATCTTAAGCTTGTTAAACTAATCGGCAACTTATTTACTAAACACAGAGCAAGCCACACACATACTAGTGACTCCCACAAAGAAGTCCAGCAGTGCTAGAATAGGAGAGCTAGGGGCTAGGGCCCAAGGCAAATTACAAGACTCCAAAGCTGCCCGGGATCACTCATTCCGTCCCAGAGCTTCACGCGGCGCCACTCCCATGGCGGCTTTCACATCCTCAACAACCTTGTTTCTTTCGCCATTACCATTGGGAAGGTTCAAGAACCCAACTTGTTTGCTGCATTTGAAATTTTGAGCATCAAAGGTGTTTTTTTTTAACTATTTTGTCGCTGAAGGTACACAAAGGATCTTATCAATTTGTTGCGTCTGAGCAGGTGTTTAGTGCTGCATTACATTTGAGCTGTACTTTTCGTGCATTGCTTGCTGAATCGAACAAGGTCTCTTCTTCTTCTTCTACCTCCAATAGCCGTTCTTCTTGGCCATTGCCCGCGCATAAAAAACAACCAAATTTGCAGCATTTAAGCTGCCTTTTTGCGCATTGACGAGTCCAAGGTGCCTCCTTTTTATCACTTTTTCCTGTTTACTCTCCCATTGCCCCCAACCACCAAGAATCCAAACAATTAATGGCTTTTTAGAGCCATTGCTAAACCTTGCCGTCTCCTCCCCCCTCGGCAATTGCAGCATTAATTACTAACGGCCCACCCATGGCTCCAAGAACAGTCTCGCCATGCGCCCTCGTACTGCCCCTCCTCCTCCTGGCTCTGCCACCCACCACACTCGCCGCCGCCGGCGACGCCGACGCCCTGCTTCTCCTTAAATCCGCCCTTGACCGCTCCGGCAGCCTCCCTTGGCGTCCCGACACGGCCCCCAGCTTCTGCTACTCGTGGCCGGGCGTCCGCCAGTGCAGCCCAGGCGGCCGCGTCACCAAGCTCGTCCTCGAGCACGTCAACCTCACGGGCTCCCTCACCGCGGCGCTCCTCGCACCGCTCTCCGAGCTCCGCGTCCTCAGCTTCAAGTCCAACGCCCTCACCGGCGCCATCCCGGACGCGCTCCCGCGCGTGCTCCCCAACCTCAAGCTGCTGTACCTCGCTGACAATCGCCTCGACGGACGCATTCCCGCGAGCTTCGCCTCTCTGCACCGTGCCACGGTCATTGTGCTGTCCGGCAACCGTCTCTCCGGCGAGATTCCCGGCGGCCTCGCCTCCGTGCCCCGGCTCACCTCGCTGCTGCTCGATGACAACTTGCTCACCGGCGCCGTCCCGGCGCTGGCGCAGCCCACGCTCCGGACGCTGAACGTCTCCGGCAACCGCCTCTCTGGCGAGATCCCGGCAGTCCTCTTAAGGTTCAATGCCTCCTCCTTCATCCCAAATGCCGGCCTGTGCGGGCCACATCTCCCCACCAAATGCCGCGCTCCCTCTTCCGGCCCCGCGCCGCTCACCTCCGCCGCCGCATTCGCCCCCCTCCCTCCTCCCAGCTCCAAGAACCGCCGCAAGAACGCTGCCATCATCGCCGGCGCCGTCGTCGCCGGATTTGTCGTGCTGGCCATCCTCATTGCGGCCGCGGTGATGGCGTCTCCTCGCGGCAAGAACAAGCGCGTGGCCGGGGACGTCGACAAGGGCAGCGCCGCAATGCCGGACGAGGAGCAACAGGTACGACCAGCGATTCCCTCCCGTGTCTCTGACCGGTGGGCCCCGACCACGGTGATTTTCGACACCTTTGGCCTAGGGCGGGGTCCACCAGCAGCGAGATTTAGTTTCAAACAACGATTTTTTTATCAATTGTTTAATTTTAAGACAGTTAATAAGATTAAGACAACACTCTCAAAAACGATACTACATCTAATAAAAAGAACTGTAGTACTCCTTAAAAAAATGGATTGGAGAAAATTCTTGATAGGGGAATGCCTTTCCTCCTCAATGTTCTTGGTTTGATCTTAAAAGGAGGCATAAAGTACTAATTTTAGTCTCGCCAAGCAAATCATGATGTGAGTACAGTTTGGTTGTTGCTAATTTTTCAAAAGGAATTTGACCAAATCTCATTTTATAAACAGCCCTTAGTTTTTAAAAAATTTTAACCAATGAAATGTTCTATAATTTAAGTCTAATCAAAATTTTGTAAACTGTAGAAGTACATGTAATGCAACATGCACGTTCGAAGCTTAAGAATGGCTGCATTCTTGCATGTACATGCAGACACAGAATTCAGGTCCGGCGGCGGTGGGGGCGGGGGGAAGGGAGTTCTCGTGGGAGAGGGAGGGGATCGGAAAGCTGGTGTTCTGCGGTGGCGCAGGGGAGATGTACAGCCTGGAGGAGCTGCTGCGCGCGTCCGCCGAGACGCTGGGCCGCGGTGAGGTCGGCAGCACCTACAAGGCCGTCATGGAGACCGGCTTCATCGTCACTGTCAAGCGCATGCGCGACCCCTCCGCCGCGGGCGGCGTCGGGGCCTTCGAGTTCGGCCGCCGCGCCGAGGAGCTCGGTAGGGTGCGCCACCCGAACGTGGTGGCGCTCCGGGCATACTTCCAGGCCAAGGAGGAGCGGCTCCTCGTCTACGACTACTACCCCAACGGCAGCCTCTTCTCCCTCGTCCACGGTGAGTCTCAGTTCATCATTCATATGATCTATTTCTTTTTTGTTTGTTCATTTAATTTATGTTTGTGAATTTGCTAATCTTGAAAGGTTTTAGTGCTACTAGTTGGGAATCACGCGATAGATTTAGCAATTAAGACCCTTTATTACTATTAATAAAAAGATTGGATTAGTGAAACTACATGTACACATTTCTTTACAAATCAAATGGTACAAATCAAGGATGAACGGGTGAAAAATATCAGGAATAGAATTGAATATGGAAATGATACACATCATCTTTTTTAAAATAAAATAAAAAACAAGGTTAGTAATATGCAAGCATTTCCATTCTTGAAGGGCACAGGACTATCTCTAATAAATGTAATACTGATATTATTATAAATGCTTTAGCTTTAGAATGACTTGGTGTATAACCAAAAAGAAAAAAAAACTATAGTCCGGTAGTTAAAATACAAGAATATTTGATCCCTCATATGGTCCAAAGAGTCGAATCTATAAAGACATATCAGAATTAATTGCATTTATATGAACCGGACAAGATCATGTTGGCTCGATCGAACGATCAAAATTGTACAAGAACCAGGTCATGAACAAAAACAATATGTCCCCATTTTTTTTTTTTTTTGGTCTTTGAATGAAACGCCGGAGAGCAATAGTTGCATATTTGTTGGCTACAATGGATCTAACGTGCAATGCAATTACTAGAAGGAAACCTGTTGGGCTGTTTCCACTTTGTTGTTTGTGTTTTGATGTAAACATGCATGCACGACCCATGCGTCAAAACAAAATTTGGGTACTTACTAGTTTACTACCTAGGTGTTATGTCACACTCATGAGCGTTATGACCAGCCTACTTTAATTCTTGCCAGTCCTATTTCAAGTGTAATACTGTCATACTGAACATATGGTGAAATTAAAGTTAGACTGACATATGTATGAAATTAAAGGAGCCTGTCAAAGCGCAACTACAAAATTTTGCTCCGTACTCGCAATCTTCCTAATTTGTAGACCTGTCCCACGTATTAATTCATACAGAATTTAAGTATCGTGAAAGTTATGCCATGTGAAATGACTAATTTTGGTTAATTGTGTTGCATTAATATGGGCTTGAATAGACAAGATAAACTTTCAGCATTAGCCACGGAGAATCCCACTTGGGGGGGGGGGGGGGGGGGGGGGGGGGGGGGACGTGCAATTACTGTTCCCACGAAAACACGGCATAAATTCAGGGATCAAAAAATTGAAAAGATTAAACACTAAGCATAATCTGCAGTACAGGAACATGGGTGGCTCATGTGAATCAGTGAGTAGCATAAATTGAGTTATTTGTAAAGTAATGCACACTCTTGGTCCTATTGGTATACACTCCATGGGGTTAATTTTTGTTTCACAGTAGTGTAGTACAATGTAAGTATGAAATCTTTCATAAGCCAAACCTGGTGAATGGTCACATGGTAGTATAAGCTGTCCATTTCCAGGCACAGAGTTGAAGCCCACATAAATCCAAATCACCCAGATTAACACAGACAGAGGCAGTCAAATGCCATGCCTCTCTCACAGGACAGCCCCCTTTTTCTTGTCATGGCTTTCACATGAGACAAGCGACCTGTCCTACTATGGCATTTCACTGTTTCAGCTCTCAAAATTTTGATGCATTAACAACTCATAAGGATAGATACTACCTCCTGTCACAAAAAAAAAAAAAAAAGGTGTCGTTTTGGATGTTGGTGTAATTTCCAAATTTTAACTTTCATCACCAATTTGCACTATAATATATTTGTAAAGTCTAATAAAATTATAATATTATAAAAAATATATTTGGAGACAAAATTATATATCATTTTTATACGATCAATCTAAATATTTACAAAAATGCTGTTGGTCAAAATTGAAATAGTTTAACTGCATGCATTTTAAGAAGTCACTTTTTTTAATGTTTAGAGGGATAGATAGATGCCTGTGACTGTGACATGTGGTCCTCACCAGAAGTAATAACTGTTGCAAAATCAAGGGAGTTACAGGCAGTGGGACAAATGCATGGCCTCACACAGCTGTGGTTGCTGAATGTTAATGTTGCATCACAAAAGGTCACAGCTATGGACAGCTAAAATGTGTGTGTGCTCTTTAAAGCATATACTGCTGATAGCAGTAATTTGGTTGCTAGGATGGGTGTAAAGTTTAAATTTTTACAGCATAAAAATAGGAAATTACTGATATGCTCTTTAAGCATACCAGGAGAAGATACCAGCAGTGCCTGTTCAGTCTATGCATAAACATGAGCCAAAGATATGCTTCAAGTTTGCATGACATTTTACTTTTCAGATTGTTAGCACCAGGAACTTCTATCTGCTGATTTGAAGACAGTAGTCCCCGTAGCCATTGAAAAGCTAGGAAATTTGTCATTTTCTGATGTAACCTTCACACTCCTTAGATGTTCTTGTTGTGCTTGTTGCAAGTTTATGTAATTCGGCTTAAACCTATTAAATCGTTGTATCAAGGTTTGTGATATACAGATATGTCATTTTTACTTGGTATTTGCAGGATCCAGGCCCTCCAACAAGGGCAAGCCACTGCACTGGACGTCGTGCATGAAGATCGCCGAGGACATATCCGCGGGCCTCGTGCACCTCCACCAGTCGGCCCCCCGTGGCATCGTCCACGGCAACCTCAAGCCGTCCAACGTCCTTCTTGGCCCTGACTTCGAGTCATGCCTCACTGACTACGGCCTCGTGCCCACGCTTCTTCCCTCGAACTCTGACCTCACATCCACCACGCACACCTCCTCGTCCTCCCTCTTCTACCGCGCCCCGGAGACGCGCGTTGCCACTGCCAACGCTGAGTCCTACACGCCGGCCTCTGACATCTACAGCTTTGGCGTGCTGCTCCTCGAGCTCCTTACCGGGAAGACGCCATTCCAGGACCTCGTCGAGCTACACGGTGATGACATACCGAACTGGGTGCGGGCGGTGCGTGAGGAGGAGACAGAGTCCGGTGGGGAGTCGGTGTCTGCCGGTGGTGCAGAGGAGAAGCTCAGTGCATTGATCACCATTGCCGCGGCGTGCGTGGCCGCGGACCATGCGAGGCGGCCGACAACCCCGGAGGTGCTCCGGATGGTGAGAGAGGCAAGGGCAGAGGCAATGACGTCATCGAACAGTAGTGACCGGTCACCCGGGCGGTGGTCGGACGCCGTGCTCGGAGTGCCCCGGGAGCAGGGCGCCGAGAGTTTCGCGGAGAGGGACTGATCAAGGCCTAGTTTGTCAATGCGGTAGTGTATCGCGCGGCAAACTCTGCCGAAAGGAAGAATTAGTCACATCAAGCATGTGCGTGGTTAGTGTATTTGATTGGAATTAGTCACATCAAGCATGTGCATGGTTAGTGTATTTGATTGGATCTGGTTCTGAATTTGTCTAGGTTTAGAACACAGGGCATGAGATCTAGGAGGGTTTGAGATAAAATTTGTGGGTGTTCTCTCAGCTTGATTTGTACATCTTTTTGAATTGTTCTCTTTTTATTTTCTTTTTTTTCAGGAGGGAAAGATTGATTCAGTGCAGCTCAAGCTGCCAGTAATTCCTGCTTGGAAGCATTCTTCTCAAATGCATGGTTTTTCCCGTGTAAAATGGAGATAAATTCATCAAGATGCCTTATTGATATTGCGAATGCCAATATATGTAGTCATCTTTTTAGTCTAAAGTTATGTGAATACTATGAGAGGGAAAATTCAAACGCGACTAGGCTAACTCCCAGGGAGCTGCTTGCCTGGCGCAAAAAAAAAAAAAATAAAGCTATTTTTTTTTTTTTTTGTAGCTGTTGCATCTTATATTGGCACCACCTACCAGGTGTTTTCATATATGTTCTATGTTATCAAGCACCTTCTCAAACATATCCTCTTTAGCCTGTCTCTAACCCTACCTCTTTCCTGACAGACTCTCTAAGAGAATATTCTCCGCCACGTCAGCAAAGAGCTTCCACCAACAATTTCTTCCTCTCCAATAAATAGGCTCTTCGAGAGACTCTTTTGCGAGCCCACTCCTCCAAGAGCTTCCTTCTCCAATGCAAAGACTTTTGGAGAGGTTTTTGAGTGGACCCCACATATTAAATATATAATTTCGATTTTACCATTATATTAATAATTACATAATCTATATAAATAAATTAAAATTTGTATGACAATATTTCAAACATTTAAAAATATAATTTGCGGATCGAAAATTCGGCATAACGAAAATAAATATTTTTTATTAAATTCGGTACAACGAAAATAAATAATTTTGTTAAATTCGACAGTTGGACATAACATTAAACGTACGACATTGCATACATGCATTGGTTTTGAAACTTGAAATTTAACATCGACGTGCAAATTAAAAATATTAGAAAAGGGATATATAACGACTAATTTCCGTGGACACCTCCAAAGCGCTCACAAATGTATTCAATCAAATCTATTTTGAACGCTGCACGCATCGGTTGAGTCCGAATGTCGGTGTTTCTCTGGATCACATCAGCGAAAGCAGCTGTACCGCCATGTTGGATATTAGGCGGTGTTACGGTGAAAGTCCCTTGGCTGTCTTCGAAATCGTAGAGTGGCTCGTCAAAATCTCACTCATCCTCAACAATCATATTGTGTAGTATGACACATGCCCTCATGATTTTCGCGAGAGTTGAGCGTTGCCAAAAGCGTGCAGGGCCATGCAGGATGGCAAAGCGGGATTGTAGAACTCCAAATGCTCGCTCCACATCCTTCCTCGCTCCTTCTTGATGCTGCGCAAACAGTATGTGTTTGTCTGTCTGCGGCAGGGGTACGGTCTTCATGAAGGCAGCCCACTCTGGGTATATACCATCTGCTATATAGTATCCCATGTTGTACTCGTGCCCATTGACGAAGTACTGCACTTGAGGAGCTCGTCCCTGCAAAACATCGGTGAACAAGGGGGATTGGTTAAACACATTTATATCATTGTTGGAGCCGACAACACCAAAGAAATCATGCCATATCCAAAGGTCCTGGGAGGCGACCGCTTCGAGTATAATGGTCGGGATTCCGTAATCGCCGCGAGTAAATTGTCCTTTCCATGCTACTGGGCAATTTCTCCACTCCCAGTGCATGCAGTCTATACTTCCCAGCATTCCCGGAAACCCGCGCGCCTCTCCTTGTTGCAATAGGCGCTGCATGTCTTCGACGGTCGAGCGTCGAAGATATTCCTCGCCGAAGTTATCGATCACTCCGTCGACGAATTTCTTCAAGCATTCAATTGCTGTGGACTCGCCAATCCGTACATACTCGTCGACAGCATCGGCAGGAGAACCATACGTCAACAAACGAATGGCCGCTGTGCACTTCTGTAATGGAGACAATCCTCGGCGGTTAACGACATCTACTCTCTCGGTGAAAAAAGTGGACCACTTACCAAGTGATTCGACGATATGAAGAAAGAGCGGTCTGCTCATCCGGAACCTCCGACGAAACATGTGGGCGGGGTACACCGGATCTTCGTAGAAGTAGTCCGCCATGAGGCGGATATGGCCGGTTTCACGGTCCCTGTTGATGTATCGTCTGCCACCGCACCGATGACGGTGCGAGGTAGAAGCCTGCAGCCTTGCTTGTATACCGGCAAGCACACGCACTTCTAACTCCACCATGGCAGGATCTGGGTTGACGAATCCCCCGAGGGCACTCCGTAAGGTATGTACGGACAGTTCGTCTTCATTGTATGAGCTTGAACCAGAGCTGGACGGCATGTTTGAGGGAGAGGGATTTTGGAATGAGAGGGATTTAGCAATGACGAGTATTGTTGGGGATGAGAAATATGTGCACGGTCGGTTCGGTTTATATAGGCCAGATTGAATATCCGAACGACTCTTTTTCAAACTCCAACGGCTATTTTCCAAAAAGATGAGTGCAATGGCTATTTTCTGAAAAGATGAGTGCAACTGCTATTTTTCAAACTCCAACGGCTATTTTTCAAAAAAATGATTGCAACGGCTTTTTTTCGAACACATGAGTCGAACGGCTACTTTCAAAGCAGATGAGTCCAACGGCTAGTTTTCAAACACATGAGTCAAATGGCTATTTTTCAAACATATGAGTCCAATCGATATTTTCCAAACAATTTCAATTGCAGAAAAGAAGGATACATATGTGTACAACGACACATCGAAAATAAAATGATACACTACTCAGCCTAGTCTAGGTTGGCCTCCTGGATCAAACTTTTTACAAACTTCAACGCTTCCGCATGATCCTTCATTTCCTCCTCGGTGAAGTTGGATTTATCCATGGTGACCAATTTTGTGAAAGACCTTGCCATGACCAGCTTCTGGTTGAGCTGGTCGTGTTTGCTCAGAGTGGAGGCCGCACGGTCTGTTGCCTCGATGCGCTCAGTATTAGCCTTGACGAAGGCTTGTAGGTCTTCTTGTGCTGACGTGTTGCCCAAGGGAGATTTCTGTTTGCCTTTCCCCTTGCGCTTCTCCTTGGCGGTGTCGCGACCTTCTGGGCGCGTCCCCTCCACAAGCAGCTCATCTGGATTGGACGAGGACGATGTGTGCGCACCATCCTCGCTCAGCCGTGCTCTTTTTCCAGTGTCGACATATGTTCGGTTCCATTTAGGTTGGTCCCGAACATTCGTCCACCAGTGATCCAGAGTGAATGCTTGCCCCATCTCGCTCCTGTACAGCTCACGGGCTTGTGCCATTAGTTGGTCATCTGAACGACCACTAGCGTACACTTCCTTTAGCCTGCATCAACAACCATTAAACTGAACAACTTTTCTGTTAGTCCGGAGCCAGTGGTCTTTACAATGCTTCACCTCCCTTCTTCGATTTTGTGAGCTGCTCGCGTTGTACGCCGCAGCCACACTCACCTAGTACGTATCAAACTTTTTGCTGTTCCCGTCGATCGGGTCCAGCGAGTTGTTCAATCACGCACTTATCTGCGCAACCAAATTATAAAAGGTGTCATGTAACTTTCAAATAAAATCGAGCAAAATGTCAAAATAATTCCTTCCACACTATCTTAATGTCAAAACGGAATACTCACAAGTCGAACATCGTCGGCCGGTTGCCAAAGCAACTGCCTGCGCCCAGCCGGACCGGGGGGACCATGGTCGTCGTCGTCGTCCGCTCCGAGCTCCGGCGTAGATTGTGGCGTACCCACATCTAGGGGGGATGGGGATCTAAGATTTTGCCCTAGGCCTGCCGGTGGCAAGGGAGGGCCATACGAAGTTGGGCCACCGACAAAATGATAGTTCGGCCCGTACGGTGTATATGGATGACCTTGTGGAAATGAGTGCGGTGGTGCATATGCGGCGGGATGAGAATATAGAGGAGCATGTGCATACTGTGGGCCGGGGGGTAGACAGGATACCCGGCTGGATAAGATGGGTGTGGTAAATGGAGATTAGCGGGTGGATATGGTGGAGGATTTGAATTACCTGCTATTTCTGGATTTTCCCCAGCTGAACTAGGAGAGCTAAGCCAGTTTACGAAACCCTCAGGAGGATTACTATCCATATCGAAGATTAAAACTAATTTCAGTGCACAAAGTGTGTGAGAAGTATGTATAAAATGAAGTAAGATGTGTGAAATGGGTGTGGAGAAGCATGCATATGAAGCCTCTATTTATAGACAGCAATCTGTAAATTTTTGAGAATTTTTTACAATTTTTCTGAATTTTTCTGAATTTTCTAGGAATTTTTGGGATTTTTTGGTAATTTTTTAATACAAAAACAATTAAATAATGCGTAACGGGAGAATTTCCAACGGCTAAAATCCAACGGCCGAAAATACAGTCACTGGCAGGTGGGCCTGGGACCAAAACGACCGTTGGATTATTAAATAACGCGTAAAAACAAAAATCTGACTGTTGCATTGCACAACGGCTACTTACAGGTGGGCCCGACAAATTTGGGACCCCACACGTCATTCGGTGAGTGCGTGTGCACGCAGTATCACGGGAAAACGACTAATTTCCAAAATGCGGGACTGTGGCAGGCCCCACAAACCACGTGCAATAAATGCGCTGCGCGACCGCGTGTGCTCGCAACGCTGCGTGCGATCGCCGCGTGCTCGGTGGGGCCCACCACGACCACGACCGCCCCGTGAACGCGTGCTCGCGCTCCTCGTCCCTATTCTGCGCGCCGATCACGCGTGGTCGAGCGTGGCTTCGACCAGCGCGCGCCCGGTCGTGGTCGCGTGTTGCGGCCAGCCTTAGAATTCAAACACCAACCACCACTTTTTAACTTTTTAACTAATTACTGTCGTACTATAAGCAACATTTCAAACATCTACTTCTTTTGATCTACAAGCACCAACCATCACTTTTTAAATGGGTCGTGTGAAATCTAAATATTTAATTTTTATCTATTTTGAATTAACACATTGAATTTATTAATTCGAATGAATAAAATTAATTTGTTAATTAAATATATAATGGATTATTTGATGGATTAATTAATATAAAATTATTATTAGTTGGATTAATTAATATAATAACATTTTTAATCCAATTAAGTGATATTAACAAAATCGAACAAATTAATTAATATGGTCATTCATAAGCATACAACTAATTAATCAAAATAACCTGAGAAGTGAATTAATCGAAATAATCATATAACTTACTTAATCGAAAATAGCATGTGAATTGGTAGAAAATACAAATAATTTTATTACAACTAATTTTCGTCAATGCCCAAAAGCTGCCAAATGTACTCGATAAGATCGACCCTAAGATGGTGATGCGCATGTCGATCACAGATAGCATTATTTCTTTATAATATCTCGGTGAACTCTGGTACTAGACCTTTAGCTAATTCGATTATTGGTGTGGCCAATGGTCCCTCATCGTAGGCGGTGTCAACACAGTGTTGGTATGAGTCACGTTTATTCTCAACTATCATATTGTGCAGCATAATGCAAGCATACATAATGTCGGAAAGCATACTCCTGTTTCAAGTATATGTCGGGCAATGTATAATGGCAAAACAATTTTGAAGAACTCTGAATGCTCGCTTGATGTCCTTTCGAGCTCTTTTTTGAACTTGCGCAAATAACCGATGCTTTGGATTCTAGGGTAATGGGATTGTTTTTACAAACATCATCGGTTCTAGGTAGATCCCATCTGCCAAATAATACCTTATGTTGTATTCATTACCGTTAATGGCAAATTGAACTGGGAAAGCATGGCCTTGCAACACATTTGTAAACAACGGTGACTGATTCAAGACATTGATGTCGTTGTTTGAATTGACAACACCGAAGAAGGCATGCCATGTTCATAAATTTTGAGAGGTGACCACTTCAACCATAAGATTGTCGGGACTCCTGGATCGTCTTGGGTGAATTGACCTTTCTATGCAACTTGGCAATTTCTCCATTGTCAATGCATGCAATCGATACTTCTCAACATGTCAGTAAAGCCCCATGCCTACCTCATTTGTAGTAGGTGGTCAATATCTTATGGAGTAGGTCATCGAAGGTATTGTTCACGGAAATTCTCATTAACAGTGCGAATTAAAATGTTGCAAGAAATCTAATATTGTGTGTTCACAAATACACACATATTTGTCAACCGCATCGGTGAGTGAGCCGTAGGCTAACATGCGCATAACTGCAATGCACTTCTGAAAAGGAAAAAGGCACCTTCTACTTATGACATCAACTCTCTGTGTAAAGTAGGGTGACCATTAGTCAAAAGTTTGAACAATACGTTTGAAAAGATGTCTTCTCATCCGAAACCTCCAGTGGAACAACATTTTGTGGTAGACCAGATTGTCGGAGAAGTAGTTCACATATAGACGGGAAGTGCCATCTTCATGACCTCTCGCAATATATGCTCGAGATCGCCTTTGTCCGCTCCCACTCGAGGAACCATGTAGGTGAGGTTGGATTCCAGCACCCATTGTGTGCCAGAGTTGAATAGCACTAACAATTTTCTGTATAAATATAGAATAGAACAGTTGGATGGTTCTAGAAATATCGACATCATCGTCGGGGCTATCAAAATATATGCAGGAAGAAGACGAGGATGACGATGAAGAGGAACTGCGGTGCATGGTTATGGTGGAAGAAGTGGGTTATTTGGCTATTTTGTAAAATGAGATAAGTGTGGAGTTCTTTGATTGCCATTCTATATATAGAGATATCGTGACAACGGTCAGATTCTCTAACAGGCATATTCTCCAATAGTTAGATTCTCCAACAGTTCAATTCAAATGGCTAGTTTTCAAATAGTAATAATAATATAAATGCATTTAACATAATAATGATACATAAAATGATAATAGAAATGCATCTTACTAAACTACGTAAAATAAAGATACATAGACAATTTTTAAACTACATAAAATAATGACTCTGAATGTTGTAATCTTCTCTGTAAAGCATACGGCTAAAGTACTTAACAGCCCTATGGTGTTCCCGTCTCTATAGATCGTCAAACTTAGAAGTATCGGTTATGACAAGTTTCATGAATGTGGACATCATGTTGTCCCGGACCACTTGATTTTTGGTTCTACCGCTACTTGTTTTGCTTATGCTCGTAGTTTAGTTGCCGCCTTTATGGTCTGTGCCGCAGTTATCCGTGTGTCTTTGCTGCTTGCTGCCATGCTTCTGCAATCTCGATTGCTAGTTTGATTGAGCATTGGACATCTTTTCAAGGCGTTGCATCTGCTCGGCATTACACTGCATGAACTCTTCCATTTTCTTCGCGTGGCACGACCCTAGAAAAGGAGGAAGTCATTTTCGATTTGACACGGCACTAGAAGAGGACGAGGTATATGCCCTCAACTCTCCTACCTTTGTCCTCTTACTACTAAGATTGTTTACATAGGATCGAGACTATTTAAGCTGCATTTGCAACACGTTTCACACATAGTCGAGTGAGAAGTGTTGCTTGCATTCACAGTGATACATCTCTGTACCTTTGTCCATTAGTTGGTCGTTGGATTAGGCACTGGTATGTATATCTCTCAAATGGGACCAAATATAGTTGAATAAGACCATTTTCTTGTTCATTTTTCCCAGTGGTCATTGCAAGTGCTTGACTGATCTTCGTTGATGGGTGTTTCACCGGGAAGATCTCTCTTCCAAGAAATTGGCCCCCCCTTTTGTGTTGCGGACGTGCTAGTATACATAAGTATACAAATAAAGGGTACATAATGCACATTCTTAGGAAGCACTATACTTTATTAATTCTTAAAAGAATTACAAGTTACAAATCTTTTTGGGATTTACAATCTCTCATTGCGCCAAAGAAAACACATCTTGGCTTCAGGAGATTGTATGGTTCATGATTCCTTAGGTCTCTTGAAAAACTCTTGGTTAATTACATCTACAGAACAAGTCCGCAGAAAACCTCTGCTTAAGCTGTGCTGATGATCGTTGTCTTCAAGTTTCAAAATAACTTTACCTTTGATGAATGTATGCAATGCATATGCTCATGCATGCAAGTATGCAAATCCATAGCATCGTCAGTTTATGATGCTATCACAAAATGTGATATTGACCTTGTCGGTGCCAGGCCAGGGGGTTGTTCGGCTTCGTCGATCGTAAACAAATGGATGCCTTCACCCCATCAGTACCCAGCATGAATGGTGTCCGGCTTCGTTAGCCACGGATAAAAAGTATGTTGTCTTTACTTCATCAGCACCCAGCAACATGTAAATTATGGATGGAATGACATGTGATACATCTTCAACTTTCTTAGCTTCAGAAAAAACATATTGTATGGTAGACAACCCATTGGAATATCCATCAAGAACTTAGTAGGATTTTGACTTATCTTGACAACTTTAGACATGATTGGCCATTGCATTGGCTCCTCTTCGACTAACTGGAAGTGAGCATTTCTCATCTCTGATTAAATTGAAACTTGAAGGAACAGTTTATGGAACAGATCCTTGATTATTCGTAAAAATTTGAGATTAATCGGACCGTCAAATTAAAAACTATTTGCATTGAATTGCATGTACATCAAACTAGAATTCAGCGAGATAGTAATTTGCAATGGTCTTGATGATATTTTCAACCTCTAATCGAGGTGAAACTTGGAGAAATAGTTTTAGTATGAACTTATTATTCTCCATAAAAATTTGGGGTCGATCGGTCTTTTGGATTAAGAGTACTTATCATCAATCTTCTCCCGTGGGATAAACTAAATTTTCTTCTTATCAAAAAATTTCCTCTAGTTGAATTGGATTTTTAGAGGCATTTAATTGACTTGAAATTTTTTGGAAAGGTTTCTCATAGAGTCCTCTATTCACCATAAAAATTTGGGGTGGATCGGATTTCTGGATGAGAAGTTATCATCAATCTATGTCCTATGAGAAAGAGTGAACAAACTTTTAAACAGAACATCTCTTTTAGTCAAATTGCACCTTAAATATCTCTGATTGACTTTAAATTTTGTTCAAAGGTTTCTCATAGAGTCCTCTATTCACCATAAAAATTTGGGGTGGATCGGACTTCTAGATGAGAAGTTATCATCGATCTATCTCCCATAAGGCAGAGTGAACAAGCTTCTAGACAGAACATCTATTTTGATTAAATTGCACCTTAGAGATCTCTGATTAACTTGAAATTTGGTGGAAAAGTTTATCATAGAGTTCTCTCTATTCACCATAAATATTTGGATAGATTGGACTTCTGGATGAGAATTTATCATCAATATATCTCCCATGAGGCAGAGTGAACAAGCTTTTGGACAGAGCATCTATTTTGATCAAATTGCACCTTAGAGATCTCTGATTAACTTGAAATTTGGTGAAAAAGTTTATCATAAAGTCCTCTATTCACCATAAAACTTTGGAATTGATCAGAATTTTGGATGAGAAGTTATCATTGATCTATCTTTCATGAGGCAAAGTGAACAAGCTTCTGGATAAAGCATTCTTTTGATCAAATTGCACCTTAGAGATCTTTCATTGTCTTTAAACTTGGTGGACTTTCTTTACTTTAAGTATTTTGTTTACCATAAAAATTTGGGGTCGATCGGACTTCTGAATGTGAAGTTATCATCGATCTATCTCTCATGGGGCAAGCTAATTTGTTGATCAAATTGATCTTCAAAGTTCATTAGAACAACTTTTGATCTTTTGATCAAAGTGGAGATCTCTGATCGAATTGATTGAGGTGGCGACTTCAGATCAGTTGATCTAAGTGCATCTAAGCGACTTTTTATCTTTTGCTCGAAGTGGAGACCTCTGATCGAATTGATTGAGGTGGCAACTTCAGATCGGTTGACCTAATTGTGCATCCGAGCAACTATGCAATGCACGCATCCGAGCAACTTTTGATCTTTTGATCTAAGTGGAGACCTCGGATCGATTGATAGAGGTGGCGACTTCTGATCGGTTGATCAAGATGCATCAGAGCAACTATGCAATGCATGATACATACTTATGAAATGGAGCAAAACTCACCCATGCTCCTCTTGTGCATCTTATTCTCCTCTGCCCTGCAAAACTCATGCATGCACCTTCTTCACCCGTCTTTATTTGTGTCTTTAAAAGGCTAGCACCCCCTCTCTATTTATACAAGTTTTAGATTTGTTGCAACCATTCAACGGCCAGAGATATTTAGGAGATTTGAATTCGAATAGGAAATATATTTTGTTATTTAAATAAACAAAAGAATAAAGATAGAGATTACCCTTTTCTGAATTTGAATAGAAGATAGGCTATTATTATTTAAATAAAATAAAAGGTTAGAGATAAGTTCTATTCGAACTCGGGTTGAATGTCGGTGCGACCAGATTGAATACGAGTCAAATTTGACCAAGTATTGACTAGTTCAATTTTGACCAATTTTTTGACTAGGTTTGACCAATCCAATTTTGATCAGTTTTTTGACCAGTCCAATTTTGACCAATTTTTTTACCAGATTTGACTAATCCAATTTTGACTAGTCTAATTTTGACCAGTTTTTTTTACCAGTGAGGTTTTTGTCCTGATTTTTTTTATCTTTTTTTACAGCCCAAATATACATGTATTTTTATTTTAACCCTTTTCATCATATTGAGTTGTATACAGCCACAACCTTGTTCCAATACTCCTTGCCCTTTTTAGAGTTTCCATCGATCGGATCAATAGAATTTCTAGTCATGCACTCATTAAGCGCACATTGTTAGCATTTGCCCAGGCATTGCCCTTTGAGGGTCTTCCTTCGTCATCGCTGTCGCCGCTACATGTGATATCAACAACCGAGGCAAGTGTCGAGACTCTCCCAGAGACAGGAGTGCTTGAATCCAACACAGAGGAAGATTGGAATGTATAGACTTGCTATGGACTTGAGAAATTTTGTGATGGGGAAATAGGATGGGTAGCTGGGTAGATATGCTAGGTTTAAACTTGTCTGGCCAAACGACCGCACGAAGGCCGGGCGAGAAAGTTTTACAACCGACATAAGGACCATGGATGGATCTGCGACTCTCGACCTGATCTCGGGCGACCTCACGCGAAGGAGAGGCCACGCGTGGTCCCAGGCAAGAATGGACAGGGATTCGTTCCCGATCACGAGAATTTCCTGCCCGTCTGGCTTTATCATGCCGAGACGGCACTAGTGGTGGACGATTTCGTCTACCAGAACTAGAGTTAGAATATTCTCTTTCATGGGAACATATCACCGACCGGGAAGAGGCTGTAGGGGTCGCTTCGGATGCGACCTCGTCTGACCTCTCTGCCAAGATCCTAGCGGAAGCCGGTTTCTGCGCATCTGTGACAGTAGGAGGAAAATTATGCAGGACCTCTGCGATGGATCGAAGCTGGCCATGCGTGCTCCTCCTGGGCGCGCCAGGTGTCACCGTCTCCTCGTCCGGCGGTAAATGTTCCGGGGGTAAAGATGGTGTCTGGTCGCGTCTGCGACCACACGATCGACGGGAAGAACTCAGAGCAGCGTCGTAACGAGCTTGTACATTTTGAAGAGCCTCTAGGACTGTTCTTTAAAGCTCATCATCTTGCTGTTTGCGATCGTGATCCTCCTTTTGTTTGCGCTCTTGCTCTTCTTTTTGCTTGCGCTCCTGTTCTTCCCTAGTAGCCCGTTGATCGGGAGTTTCTTCCGATAAAACAGCGAATTTCCTAGGGAATGAGGTCGCCGATGGAGAGAACATCTCCGTTTGTTCCGAGTCGGACTCGAAGTCAAAGAGACGGTGGAGGTTATTAGGATCAAACCTCCCCAGACTAAATTCCTGATCAACATCGCCCTTGCACTCGGCAGGGTCGTGCGATGGACCGGATTCAATCCCTAATGCAGTAGAAACCACATTGGGCTCCGGTTCTGCGTCGGTTGTCTCCTGGTCGATAGACATGACCTGAGTGGTCGAATCGACCTCTGGGACGTCTTCGCCTTCGGTTTCCTCCATTGGAACAGGATCACTAAGTGAATGCATCTGTATGTGGGCATAATCCTCGAGAGCAAAGTCATTCTCAGAATCTTATGCCCCAGACATGGCTCACCAAACCTCCGGATAGAAAAAGAACCCCTTGAGAAAGGCCTCACGGTGGGCGCCAGCTGTCGACGATTCGGACTTGGGGTCCTTAGTCGAACTTATGCAGATTTTTGTGAGTTATGAGGCCTTTCAGAGTGTCCCTCTGGAAAGGGATGATGAGCAATGTCAGTTGGGGCACAGAGAAATTTATACAGGTTCGAGCCCTCGATGGTGGGAGTAATAGCCCTACGTCCTGTTGTGATTTCACTATGTATGGAAAAAAGGTTACAAAGTCGTAGAAAAGATCATCACAGACGAAGATCTTTTCTATTTGATTGTCTAAAACACGACTAAACTAGCCTATGAAAGTTTGTGGTCTTCTTGTGTCTGATCTATTGGATCTCTGGGATCTGTGTGATCTGTCCTCGTCTTGTGCATTCACTCACCCTTTTATACTGGTCGAAGGGCGCCAATGCACAACGGCTTTGAACGGTTGCTTGGGTGCAGTTTTGATAACCGCACTTAACTTCCACGCAGGCTTAACACGTGCAATTGAGGGATAACCGCACATGTTAACCTCCTGGCAGTTGTCTTCATATGTGGAAGGATCTTCGTGATACTCGGGATATGCTTGTACAAAGTGCTAAGCAATCCCAAATTACTCAGGTCGAGAGTAGTCAACGATCTCCTGACCATGCATTGTCTACAGCCTCCTGACCGCGCATCGTCTACGATCTCCTGACCGCGTAATGCCTGCAGTCTCCTAACCGCGCACTGTCGCGGTCTCATGATCGCGCAAAGCCTGATACCATGTGTCCGCGCTTGTCAGGTCGTCTGAGATCATAGCAACGGACCTCTGGACACTCATCTGGTTCAAATCTGTCTTGAACCAGATGTACATTACTCCGAACTAGGTTGGGTAACAATCCTCGTCAACTTTTTTTGCATAAATTACTGTGAATAATATATTTACAAATACTATTCTATACACACCCTTAAAAAAGCTATTTCATACCCACAATAGGAGTCGTCCAATCCAACTTCCTCGAATAAACCACATCCATTAGATAGACTCAGGCAGTTACAACATAGATAATTGATAATGGAATTTTAACATCGTCAGTTTTTATATATTTCAAATATTTTTATATACCTGAATTGTATCCCGCACCAATCATCTATTAACTATCCTTACAATGACCAATTACTATCATTTTACTTGTCAATTATAGTCTAAGTGATAGCGAATTACTATTCATTTACTATCATTTTACTTATCAATTGCTTTCTAAGTATTAGCAAATTAATGTCTAGTACTAGCAAATTACTATTATTTTAGCAAATTACTATCCAAATATTAGCGAATTATTGTCCAAGTACTAGCGAATTATTAGTCAATTACTGTCCAAGAATTACTGTTCATTTACTATCATTACAATCATCCATTACTGTCATTTTATTATATTAATTACTGTTATTTTATTTGTGAATTATTGTCCAAGTATATTAATTAAAAAAAGTGTGGCCTCACTAGTACACGGTATCCATTTCTCTCTCTACATCAGTGAGATCAGATGGTTGTGATTGTGCCATGTCGCAAGATCAGACGATCCACACTTCATCTTTTGCACGCACATGGTGGAGCCCACATGGCATCGTTGCCTCACAACATTGCCTTTCTCTCTCCATGTTTCTCTCTCACACCTGGCGTATAGGCACCAGGTTAATTCCCGCATTGCAGACATCTTTATATTTTTGTTTGAGGTGTATATTTTCAATTTCTCTCTTCTAAAAATTTTAAATTTTTTTATTGCTCTTTTTCTCCTAGATCTTCCCAAGAATCAAACTATTGGAATGTTTTGCTCTTAATGAAATCTTGATTAGATGACACGTTTGTTGAATATAGGCGTTGTTTAGGGTTTTTATGATTAATGACAAAGAAGAGAACTAATGCGTTTATTCTGAGTTGCTTAAATTTTAGGTCAAAACATGATAACATCATGACATAAATAAGAGATGGAGAAAACCCCATAATTTATAGTCGAGATAAAGATGAAGATGAAGATTTATTTCTTAGTCTTTTATTAGTCGTTGGTAGTGAAGTCGACCTGATTCATTTTTTAAGTTTTAGATTTATCGATTGTACTATTAAAAGGGGTGTAACCCTAATAGTTTGATCTATCTAATATCTTGAAACTCAAAATGCATATCATATAGTAGAAATGCAAGTTAAAGTCTTTTTGAAAAGCTCTGAGTTTAAGTCTCCGCAAATTGGTTACACAGGCATAACTTGTCTAATATGATCGAACAAAACCCGATGTGACCGAACAATGTCCGACCAGTACAAAACCTGATAGTAACAACAAAAAATCTAGTCATGATAGTTAAAAAACTTGGTCATACCAGTAATAAACTTGGTCGAATCAGTAAAACAAAACCTGGTCGTATTAGTGCAAAACCTGGTTGTGGTCTTAACAGTAAAAAGTTTGGTCGCCTCAGTAAAATAAAATTTGGTTGTATCAGTACAAGGCTTGTTAGTGGTCATATTAGTATAAAATCTGGTCGTACCAGTAAAATACTTAATCGTATTAAGCTTCAAAAAAACGTAACCAGAGACATACATTTGTCCAAAATGGTCAGACATTGTTCGGTCAATACAAAAAAATGTATGTGTACTCAAATCGTAACCAGAGATAAATATATTTGTTCGAATCATTTGTTCGGCCAAGTATGTATCTATCCAGCCTTCACAAAATTGTATCGAATGGTCATTGACAAATGTATTAATTGTCCAACGGTTACTTGTCACTTGCACTAGCCGGACTATGCCTGATGTGGTCGAATAATGTCCGACCAGTACAAACTTTGTCTGAAATTTCTCAAACAGCTAGTTTTAGCTCGTGGGCTATATATACTCCACACTTGACATTCATTCAATAAGTTTTGGCACTCGGAGTTCATTGCTAGTTATTACTAGTTGTTGCAAATTTAAGAACATTTAATTCTTTATTAAATTCACAAATTCTTACATCTAAACCTAGCAAATTGTATTTAATAATTAGTTGCATTGATGGACTAGTTTAGAGAGTGAATTGCATTGTATATTGAGTTTCTTGTGTAGAAATTGATCAAGTGAATGTGTTTCACTTGTTATTTTTGGTGATTGTCGTCACCTAGACAACCCGCGGAGTCTGGTGATCTCTCCATCAACGTGTTTTTCGGAGAGGCCCAGTGATTGGATGTGAAGACTCGGTGCTCGCCTATCCGGAAAGGAGAATGACAACCACTAGTGGAATTAAAGTGATACTCTTATATAGAGTGTTTCAACGAGAATCATTGGAAATTAGCAAATTTTTCATATTTTAGGAAAAATCGATTGTGTCATCGGTTATTTCTTGCTCTTACAAATTTCATATTTAGAGATATTTGTAATTGTCTTGATCATTCTAAGAAAGTAAAACCTTAAATTGTGTAATTATATGTATTTGTAATAATTTCACATTATTATTTTAGATTCAAATTGTAAATTAGAATTAAAATTTTAAAATCACCTATTTAACCCTCTCTGATCGATATTCTTTGATCAACAACATAATCTCTTCTCTTAAACACCGGCATGCTTGTGCAAACATAGTAATGTTTTATTTAAGTTATATGTAGAGATGATGCTTTTGAGTTTCGATGCCATAGTCTGACCAAGTCATAACCGGCAGTAAAAAGAAAATAAATGAAAATTTAAAAAAATACTAAACAAATTAATAGCATTCTCAATAATCCTCTATACATTATTTTATGATTTTAATTAAGTTGCAATTCCAAACACTATTTGTTATTACTATTTTGTTAAGTGTAAACAAAAAAGATTAAAAAATTCAAAAACAACTTTCAATGACATATTTTAAACAATATAATTGTTGCCTACTATCGGCCCCTCGTAGTAGGAGGATGGGTACGGAGAGGAGAGAGAAGGAATAAAATAGATTAAAAAAATAGTATTGCAGTGAATGTGTTTTTAAATTATTTTATTCATTTTTATTTAAATTTAATGAAATAATGACAATAGAGATGATTTTGGAACTTGAGTTAACTTATGAGGGTTAAAATTACAAAATAATTTATAAGAGGTTCTTGGGACTGCCACTGACTTTTTTTTTTGAATTTCCTCAAAAAAAAAATCATCACTGAGAATCACACAAAAACAGTACATGCCATTTGAATAATCGCTTCAAACTTCAAAAATCAATGCCATAGAATAATCACTTCAAACTTAAAAAACGTTTAGTATCTCATTTATTCTATCAGAATTAGAATAATATATATTGATATAAAAGAAAAAATTGAGAGAATTAATTAATACTTGATAAATTTTAATTTTCTTATATCTAAATTTTAATTTCTTATTTATCATGATTTAGATTTTAATTTCTAATGTAACCATTCGAATCGGGAGAACAGCATGGACTTTTGTTTTTGTTATTTGTTTTTTGTTGTTGTTTGAGAGTTCCATTTTTTATATTTTTTCAGAGGTGCGCGTCAGTACCACCCGAACAATAAATCTCATCCATCTTACTGGGATTAAAAGTAAATACCGTATCAACAATTGGAGCTTAAGCTGAGACAACCAGACTTGTGTTCGGCCCAAATCATAGGAAAAGCCCATCAACCCAAACCCACCAAATATATATTTTTTCCATACAAACCCCTAACGCCTCACGAAATACAAAACCTGCCTCAAGACCGACGCACCAATACAACAGCAAATCGAAGGAAGGGTTAAGGTACTCACGCGCAAAACGCCACCCCCAGTCTCCCGGTCCTCTCATTTCTTCCATCTCTCTGCTCTTCACGTCTAGGGTTTGGCCCAATGGCGGCGGCGACGACGTCGAGGCGCGGGGGGCGGGTGATGGACGACGAGAACCTCACGTTCGAGACGACGGCGGGGGTGGAGGTGGTGGGTAGCTTCGACCAGATGGGCATCCGCGACGACCTCCTCAGGGGCATCTACGCCTACGGCTTCGAGAAGCCTTCCGCCATCCAGCAGCGCGCCGTGCTCCCCATCATCTCCGGTCGCGACGTCATCGCCCAGGCGCAGTCCGGCACCGGCAAGACCTCCATGATCTCCCTCTCCGTCTGCCAGATCGTCGACACCGCCCTCCGCGAGTACCTACCTAAGCCTCTCTCTATATCCCTTCCTTTTTTTTAAGAAAAACGTTATGTGCTACCATTTGATTCGGTATGGTGTGGGATTGAGTTGGGGATTTAGGGTTTTGGAGCTAGCAATTGTTGTCTGGGTTTGCGGGGTTTTTCGACTTTTGTGAATTTTTTTTATTAGAGTAAGTTGTTATAGTAGCTTTGTTGTTTTGGTGGAGTCCTTTTGTTGGATTTGATACATTTTTTAGTTTTTGGATGATTTAATTAGGATGATTTGGTTGGATACTTGGATGAATATGCTTGTACACTTGACTGCTGTTTCTGTCCAAGCTTTTGACTTGGAACAATTAGGTGTCAGATTATGTTACAAGCTGTATCTCATGTTTGATGGTTGGATGGCATGGGTGTCTATGAGATTGTGTGGGATTAGTGATTTCAAATGATGGAAAAGGCCAAATGTTGTGTGCAATTATGCAATGAGGCTGTGTACCACGCTTTGCAATTCTGTTGAGTAATTTTTGATATGCAAGTTTCTTCAGTCTATGTAGGTAGAGAGTAGTTCAGAGATTGTGTGGTCTTTCAACTGTGTGAAATGGACTATGGGTAGATGTAGGCATGTAGAGATAGCTTGCATGCTTTTACCAAGGTAGCCATTTTTGCTGGTATGAGGTTTGGTGGAATTATTGTTTTCTCTCAGACTTGTGTTGGCATGCATCAGCTTTGTGTATTCATTCATCCCAGCAGAGTAATGCTGGAGTTGATTTTTGGTGCAATATTCATTTTGTTTTCTCATCTCATAGGGTGCAGGCATTGATTTTGTCACCTACTAGAGAACTTGCTGCACAAACAGAGAAAGTAATGCTGGCTATCGGTGATTACATTAATGTACAAGTTCATGCATGTATTGGTGGCAAAAGTATCGGCGAAGATATTAGAAAGCTTGAGCATGGGGTGCATGTTGTGTCCGGAACTCCAGGCAGAGTCTGTGATATGATCAAGAGAAGGACACTGCGTACTAGAGCCATCAAGCTCCTAGTCCTTGTTAGTTTACTCTCTTACTTGTTATTTCGAAATTTAAATTTGGTCAATTGGGCTAACATGCTCCTGTAATAGGACGAAGCTGATGAGATGCTGAGCAGAGGCTTTAAGGATCAGATATACGATGTCTATAGATATCTTCCCCCGGATCTTCAGGTTTGTCTCAAAAACCAGATTTCTGCCCCATACTTTTGTGTTATCTTTCAGTTTTGCTCTTGCAATAACCGGATGTTTTACATAACACAATTCAGTTTGTCACTGTGTATTTTACTTAACTGTCTGCTTTTTGACTTGCACTACTGGTTGTATGTTTGTTTCTTTATTTCTTCAATACTCCAATAATCAGATCTAACAGCTCATCACCTTTTATTTGGTTTGATAGTACATGGTTTATTGTACAGGTGTACATTGACCACTTTCTAGGCTCCTCAGTTTTTTGTAATCTTTTCTGCAGTAAGTTGTTTGGAAGAAATAACAGTAAAACACATGAGCATAATGATGTCAAATCCTGACATATGAGCACCAGGATGGTATATTTGACCATCTTTCTGATAGTGATTTCTCATACTAAGACGATTGTGTATTTTTTTACTCTCAGGTTGTTTTGATCTCTGCAACTCTTCCGCATGAAATCTTGGAGATGACCAGCAAGTTCATGACTGATCCAGTTAGGATCCTTGTAAAGCGTGATGAATTGACTCTAGAGGTAAAATATCATACTCTTTGTTTTGCTTTATCAAGTTTGAGAACACTGGGTATTTAAATTTCTTCATATCATGTGCATAGGGCATCAAACAATTCTTTGTTGCTGTTGAGAAAGAGGAATGGAAGTTTGATACACTTTGTGATCTTTATGATACGCTTACCATCACACAAGCTGTTATCTTCTGTAATACTAAGAGAAAGGTAACACTTTGTTGCAGTTGAATTATTAGTGTCACTCTTATCATGTCCCATTAGTACACTTTCATTGGAGTGCTTCCGTGCTTGTTAAAATTGTAAATTGCTTACTGAATTTTTTATTGAAAATCGGAGGCATCTTAAATTCCGAGCATGAATGATTAGCAGTATTATAGTTAAGGCTGTAGCTTCTGATCTAGGTTTAAAATCCTTATCAGTGATTTGCTGATGTCCTGGAACATGCTCTGCCCACTTGATTTATATTCATGACAAAATTGTATTCTTTCAAACATGTCATTTTTCGCATTTTTGAAATAGTAGTCATATAAAAAAAATGGAAAAACTCACTACACTCGGCATGTGCTATGGTCTGAGCTTTGGATGACTTAAAGTGCAGCTACTTGAGTGCACCGACTGGGAGCATTTGGTTAGTGACTATTGGCAGTTCAAATTTGGTGGCGCCCCCAATAAAGTGTGTGGTCATTTTTGCCACCTTGCCTTTCAACCTAGAAAAGCCAAAATCATCTGCACATGGTGTGGAGCCCCAAACAATAGGTGTAATACGCCTGATTATGTTTTTGGCCCCTTTTATCAGTATCAAACAGGTGTAGTGTGACTGTATTATTATTCCTCCTGTTATTCTTAATTGTTGATTCTTTCATAGGCAAATAGCTTAGGAGATTTCTTTTTCAACTTATACCAGTCCTGTTGGTGTTTGTCTACACGAAGTTCATGTTATCACTTATTATGACTGTAGCATTTGTGTATATCTTGCCAACATTCTCCTGCATCTGGACATTATTGTTGAGTGTTACTGTACTGATCTATGGTGATCTACACAAGAATTGCCTTGTTGGTTGGCCACGCTTGGGTCTGGATAGGATGTTTACTTCATTTAGAACCAAGATACTTCAATGCATAAAAATTGATTTGTGTTGAGCTTTCTGTTTCGTTGACTATAGCATACAATCTTTCTACCCTCCCCCTTTTTTATACTGATTGGGAAGTGGGAACTAATGAATTATTGATGGCTGGAATTCTGAACTTTGATTTTTCATTTGGCAGGTGGATTGGCTCACTGAAAGAATGCGCAGCAATAACTTCACTGTATCCGCTATGCATGGTGACATGCCTCAAAAGGAAAGGGATGCAATTATGGGTGAATTCAGGTCAGGTGCAACTCGTGTTTTAATCACCACTGATGTCTGGGCTCGAGGGCTGGATGTTCAGCAGGCAAGTTGCAGTATAATTTTATATTAAATATCTGTTACATCACTGCTCCATCACCTCTTGTTAGGCTGATATTCTATGTGAATCTTCCTTTGTTGAGTCTTATCTTGGCTTATGCTAAGTCCTATTCTTTTTCAGGTCTCTCTTGTCATAAATTATGATCTTCCAAATAATCGAGAACTCTACATCCATCGCATTGGTCGCTCAGGACGTTTTGGGCGCAAGGTATTACTTACTCATTCCTGCTGCAAAGCTTTGCACATTTACTACTGTACCGCCTTTCGTCTCTTTACCTGTGCTTGAGTCATGTTAGATAATTTTGATTATCACTTATCAGATTGCTTGGTACTAGTACAAGGGCATGTGAACAGTGTTTGACATAATTAAACAAATAAGCACAAATTCTGGGCATGCAAATAGTCTAAGCACAGAAGAAATCAAATAATGTGTTGACACATCTTTTGTGTGCACTATGTTACAACTTAAAAAGAATCAAGGTCGTTTCATATCCATGGTGTGTGAACTGTGAAATAAAGAAAAATAGTGACTCAAATGTTGACAGTTTAAGAGGGCGTCACACTTCATAGCTGCTGTTTATATATTCTAGAGAGTGGAGTTCTGGAGGAAAACATGTCCTTTGTGCAACTCAACTGTTTCTCAATTACTTTGTTCTTGAACAAAAGATTTTGGGGATTTACATGCATGCTGTGCACAGGTGATGAAATGTTTCCTTTTAGGTTTGTTAAGAGACAGGAGCGAGCAAACTGTAATCCAACAGCTACTAATTTGATGTGCAATGCAATGAGTATTAATGCTTAGTAGATACATAACGGGTTGTTTCTGATGAAACAATTGATCTTAAACTCTTTCCGTGCTATTGCAGGGTGTGGCAATAAATTTTGTCCGCAAGGATGACATCCGTATACTGAGAGACATTGAGCAGTACTACAGTACACAAATTGATGAAATGCCAATGAATGTTGCTGATCTAATTTGAGTATCGAAGAGGACATTATTGTTTTACCATCTCATCTCACAAACTACTTTAGCTCTCGGGTGTGCTTGCATTAGTATTTGGTGGAGTGTGTGCGGTGTCTATTGCTATAGCATGTGGCTTGTGGGTCTTTCTAACTGTAGTGAACTGGAGTGGTTTCCTTACATCGTGACATGAACTGTATATATTTTTGTACCAGCTCATGTAACGCTCCAATTATGTGTCTGCTGTGGACAACAGACTAAGTGTTTCGTTCAATGTTGACTTGAGATTGGATTTTAGTTGGTTTGTGTTGGTGTTGTTACTTGTTGGTAGTACACATCTTATTCTGCCTAGTCTAGGATGAATGGCTTATGCCATTAGCTCCACTACCCTTACCCTAACGCCATGACATATAGGTTCTCAATAGAGTTCATTCTTGAAATAAAACCGTAGGGTTATTTTTTTAGAATTATTTAATTAAAACAATTCCTCTAGGGGCCCTGACATCCTGTAGTTGAAATTGAAAGCGGGAAAAAAAAATGAAAATTTCCTCGGTGTTGATCTCGCAGCTGATAACTTGCAGGGACGTGCTCGGCAATAGAGGGCGGTGACAACGAACACTATGCTCTTGTTTCATCTGTCAACCTCAAAATTAATTAGGAAATAAAAATTTGAGGCACACAGATCCGTGGAATATTATGAGCACTCCAAAAATTCTGAAAGGAAGTACTACGACTTATTCAGATTTCACGAATGCGCCTTCTTTAAAATAATAAAATAATCAATAGATTGGCTTTCCGAATTGTATATCTATTCTCCTTGGGCATCAAATTAATGTTTTATCAACTGGATTTCGTCTCATTTCTTGTTGGACTGCATTACCACGAAAATCACATTTATTAATGAAACGACTTGTTCCTCCATTTTCTTCATTCTGCTTAAACTCAGGTACTATATGAACAGACGTGAAAGAAAAGATTTTTTTTATGTAATAGTACAAAATGTACTTAACATGAAAAATTCATAATGTAAACATTTTCTGAATTTTTTTTTCATATATAATAATACATGGGAGTTTAATCAGTAAAGCTTTGTAGATTAGACAAAAAAAAATCCGGGTCAGAACTCAGAACTCCATCCAAACAAAATGCAAAATTATTATATAACGAACTCCCCTATCCTCCGTACAGGTCCAATCGCGCGCCAAAAAAACCAACTAAATAACGCCATCGATCCATCCATCCGGTCTACGCGGACAACATCCCATCTACTCGTCCGGCGGGAGGAATGGCGGAGGCCGGCGCGCCGCGGGGGACGCCGAGGTGGCGGATGCCGCGTGCCGGCTCCTTCTCGGGGGTCTGGTGGAAGCTCGGTGATCCTGCCGTGGCCGCCGCGGGCGACGCCTCCGAGATGGAGCGCCGGCTCCGCGGTATCGCCGACGAGGAGGCCTCGGTCAAGGCCCGCATTGAGAGGCGCGCCTCGGGCGCCCTTCGTGTCCACCGCAAGATCGCCTCCACATGGCTCAGCCTTGAGGTATGCCAGTATCCTACCGTATGTGTGTGCATGCAATATTGTTCAAACTTCAAACAGAAGTTAGTTTCTTTCTTTCTTCTATGGTTCATAAGTTAGATGTTATGCATTATGCATGTCCGGAAGGTTAGTGCACATATGTCATATGAATTTGATGAAAAAGATTTGATTTTTGGGCTTCGTCGTTGGTTTGTAATGTTTAATTTTACCCGTTGTTGAATTACCTATTGCATAAAACATATATATATATATATGTGTGTGTGTGTGTGTGTGTCGTCAAATCTTGCTTTTAAGTAGCAAGCAAGCCTCGTGGAACATGTCATTTAATTTTGCAGCTAACCTTCTTGTTACAGCAAATAGTTCATCCATCTGTCTCGTCTCAGGTTCTGGCATTCATCTATGCTTTCTGGACAGCGAGAAGACGAGACATGAGTTGGCGCAGTAGGGCGGTTAAACTGCTTCCTGTATTTGCAATACCTGCTTTAGCTAGCATCATCTACGCCTCACTTGCTCGATTCCAAAATATGTGTAATTTTCCTCAACTCTCTCTATATATGTCTTGTTGCTTGCTGTCGTTGCACATTTTGTTGATTAATACAATAGTGACTCATGTTTCAGCTTTAATTCCACCTTAATTTCTCCCTGTTGTTATGATAACTCTGCAAAATATATGATAAGAACTAAAGAAAAGAACATTTTAACTCATGGTTGCGATGAAACGTAGAATGATATGTTTGAATTTTGGATTGTTTGCTTTGATATCATTAAATCCTGAACTCCAGTTACTCCATTGTGCATCTACTTTTTATTCTTTTGCATTGTATTTATTTGGTTGTTGACCCCTCAAATATGTTCTCCTTTATCTCCCCTTTTTGATATACATGATAAACTCAAACACTAACTGGTCTGTGCAATAATGAGACCATCTTTCCTTATGGCCTTGCAGTTGATGTAAAGGACCGGCAAAAGCTCGAAAGGCTTCAGGCAGAAAAAAAGGCGAAGCTTGGCCAGTTCAGGGGGAGCCACCACAATATGCAAAAGCTCATCGAGGTGTGCACATCAGAGAGCCTCTTGTTTATTCCTTTTATAGCAAATTGCACCAGGCACATACAAAGCATACTTGGCAAATGTTCAATGTATTTTCAATGTTAAAAATCATCGCTATGTAATTTCAATTCGTACAATTAGCGACTTGCTCCTTAAAAACATGAATCGTGTGCACATGAATGAGGAAATACATGGAGAAGATCTCATTTGGCATGATGAATCAGTCATTTCACAACTCACCTTTTCTTTTGCACAAAACTCACTAATCGCACAAAACTGAAAGTATATTCAGGCAAACCATTTGCAAAATTGAAATACTAGAGGTCCATATGATGCAACTAATTTACTCCTCACGCATTAAGAACTTCCTGTTCCTTACTTTGTTTGTTCACTGGTGCAGAAGTATGATCCAGATGCTGCTGACAATCCTGAGCCAGTCGCCACAAAGATTAAGAGGACTCACTCAAGGTTGAGTTTCCATGTCAGAGATGAATGAATTTAAAGGCTCTGGTGATGCATTTTTCAAAACAGAAATTTCTAGTGATGCAATACAAATTTTCGGACTGTAAAAATGTGTCTTGAGCATATATTTACAATGGCTCATTTTACTTTGTATTGTTCTTTATCCCAAAAGTTTATTCAGAGTGCATTTCTGTCATAAATACTGGTGGATTTTTTCCTATTAGGTTCATCTCAACTTTTGAGCTTACTTTTTCATTCCACTTGATCTGATTCTAATGTGTGCACGGCTTCATGGTTTAGTTTGAAGATAACCTATGTTCTTGGAAGAGCAGAAAGAAATGAGCCAGAATAGGACAATAGACAACATTTGACCTTTCATGTATTCTGAACTGAACTACTGGGGCATTGCATATTTGTCTTTTCTTTACTTTTTGCTAAGATACAAGTGCAATATATAGCTGCATTATTCTACACCCATTCTTATAGTAGTTATTTTATATCCATTTTGTTGTGTGTTAAGATCCAGATTTTATTGATGATAGTATCTAAGAGACGGGGGTGGCATTTGATGGAAGTAACTGTCATGAGAACGTCTCACGTATTGAGTTGTTGCAACCGGCATAAAAATCGCACAAAAATAGGAATCGAAGGGATATATATTTTAGTTTGTCATAAATTTTATCATTTGTTAAGAAAAAAAAAAGCATTCATCTCTCCCGCCATTAGAGATCAAAATCTCATGAATTTGCTCTGAATTGTGACATCAACATCAGTAGTAATTTTTATCGACATTGGCAATATTACGACAGTAATTAGACAGAGCATAGTAACATAACAATAATATGACATAAATCAGGTAATAATATAATAATGGTAGCACATTAACATGTTAATAATAGACACTCAATTGGATAATAATTTGACAATAAATTGGGCAATGATCGGTTATTACCTGGGCAATAATTGGATAGTAACATCACATAATTACACATTTTGTGGTTATCAATTAGACAACAATATTGAAGTAACTAATAAGTAGAATGACAATAATAAGAAATTATATGGACAGTAATTAGACAATAAATTGGACAATAATTATTAATATGACAGTAAATGCACAATACCAAAACTATAAATGTACAATGATATAGCAATAATTGCATAATAAACATGACAAATAATATGATAGTAGTCGGACAGTATTATGACAATAATAGTATATTGACATAACAGTAATATCACAGTAGTAACACATTAACATGCTAATTTGATAGCATCATTAAAAAAAAAATACAATAATTACATATGACAGTATATGGGCATTAATATGACAGTAATCATATTCTTTAATTAGCTAGTAACATCACAAAATTGGACATTATAACGATAGTAATTGAACAACAATATGACAATAATTAGATAGTAATATCACAATAATTGGACATTATATAGGCAGTAATATGAAAGTAACTAAACAATAGAATGACAGTAATAAGGCGTTATATAGACAGTAATTTGGATGGTAAAATAAAAAGTAATATGACAATGATGAGGTTCTCAACGATGGCGACGGCTATGAGGTTCTCGACGGCATTCAATTCGATGTGATGGTGGATATGAAAATCCAGATCTCACTTTGAATTTCTTGCTGGCAACGAAGATCTCGGTGACGGCGGCAAGACAAGGATCTCAGCGAAACCTAATATATGGTGGCGGTGACTAAAAATGGTATCAGTGGGACGAGATGTAGCAACAACTAATGCATAGTGGAAGATGAACATATACGTGAAAGGATATTGCGGGTAGTTGGCGCGGGATGGATATTGTTCAGTTACATAGAATATATTTGAAAAAATATATATTGACTAACGACATTAGATGGTTATTATCATTTCAACTGTTGGTTCTATCCAATGGACATCATTCGTTTGAGTAGTTTAGATTGGTTGGCTCCTAGACTAGATATAGAATAGCTATTATAAGAGTGTGTGTAGAATTGTGTCTATATATATATATTGTCATCCATGTTAATGTCGTCAACTAGATCGGATCTCAATGATATATCCAACGGATGGCAAGATGGGTATAGAATAGCTACTGAATCAACAAGTAGCAGTTCGTTACAAACAACAATCATAACCCACAAAAATAGGAATCATTCTAAATTTCCCATCGGTTGATTTCTTATTCCACACTATCATCAGTACAATAAAAAACTATCAAAAATAATTCTTCCCCTCTCCGAAAACAGATCCAAGAGTATTACAGTTGGAATTGCCAAGAAGATAACGTCATCGATGATAGTAATTTAGAAGCGTCATTAACAATAATTTATAGATAAGCAAACGGTAATTCGATTGGATTATTGTCTTAATCGAAGTAAGTTACTGTCTCAAATATTGTAAATTACTGTCGATGGTAAACTATATTATGACAACCATTAAGGTGATTTTTCATCATTCCTCCTCACATTTCAAATTAATGCATGATAAAGTAAATTACTACATTAGTATGGATATATACATGTTCTTCCAATCAAGATCAACAAAGAACTTATAGGGTTTTGTTTGATACTCCCAACTACCTCTGATCAATTACATGATGATCCTAATAATCAGCGTGATCCACTTCTCCACTCATCTATAATAACACCTCCTTGACTGATAGACATATCAATTCATGATGATGATGTATCACATGAATATACACATGTATGTCTCTAACCTATAGTTTGCCTATTGTATTGCCAAGAAGACGACAACATTGATGATAATAATTGAGAAGTGTCATTGACAGTAATTTATAAATAAGCAAACAATAATTCAATTGGAAAATCATCTTAATTGAGACAATTTACTGTCACATGTCGATCGAAGGATGCTGACTAGAATGAGGTGAATAGGCGGTTTTTCAAATTTTAGTATTGCTTAACAAACTCAAGTCCTAATTTGCAATATTAATACACAACTAATCTAGATGATGGCACAAAGCAAATTTTGCAATCCTAGAGTGACAATTCACAATGCAAAAACCTATAAGAATGAAAAGCAAGCAATAGAAATAACCAAGAGCGATCGAATTTTATCACGAGGTGTCAGAAATTTACCAATTTCTACTAGTCCTTATTGAAATACTCTACACAATAGTATCGCCTTGATTCCATTAAGGGTAGCCATTCTCCTCTCTGGATAGGCGAGTTTCGAGCCTTTACACCTAACTGTCGGGTCTCTCCGACACACACCGTCGATAGAAAGATCGCCGGACCTTCCGGGTCGTCTAAGTGATGGCAATCACCAAGAGTAACAAGTCTAGCACTTCACTTGATCAAAACACAAAGCTTGAAAACACAATGATGCAAGTGCACATGGCTCAATCACTTTTCTTCCCAAAGACTCTCAAGAATTTGACTCAATTCTTAGCTCTAGATGCAAGAGAGTGATTGCAAGAGGTTTGGCTAGCTTTTGCAAAAGATTTCTGAGTTGTTAGACCCCTAAAATGCTGGCCAAGTTGAGGTATATAGAGCCCACATAAGGAAACTAGCCGTTTGCAAGAAATTAAGTAATTTTTGTACAGATCAGACTTTGTCCGGGCAGTGTAAGTCAATAGTGACCGTTACACACAGTTGCAAACATATCAGTTATCGTTCAGCTGCTTCTTTTGTTAAGCCAGACAAATCATCTTTTGTCTAGACAAAAGTCCCGAACAAATGCAAATGTCTCTGGTTCACTTTTAGAATTTTAGCCCAATATAGGATTTGTACATGGCGGATAATGTCTGCTCAGCTCTGGACAGATACACCTGGACGAATCCATTTGTCTCTGGTTTCATTTTGCACAATGCTTAAAGAGTTTTGTATTGGGCCTATTGGTCGGACAGTATCCGCTAATCACAGACAATGTCGGGTCTGTGCAAAACGAAAATAGGACTTAAAAATTTTCACTTAAAATCAATTTTGAGCTATATGCAAATGTGATTTTGGTTCCAAAACAATGTGTTTGATCAGGATACTCGTGCTAAGACCCCTCTTAATAGTACGACCATCTAAAAACTAGAAAATATCAAAAAGAAGCGTGCATACTACTCCAATCATTCCGAGTTTCGTCGTCGTCCACGCTTCGAGAGGTTTTGACGGTCTTTATTTTAGCCTTTGTACCGTTTCCACCATGTCTTGATCTAAATCTCAATTAGAAGAGTTAGTCGCGTGCATTTCGGATGTCATTGATCACCAAAACCCTAATTGGTGCTCAAGATTCAACATCTCAAACATTGTAAATTACTGCTGATAGTAAACTATGTTATGACAATCATTACAGTGATAAAAAAAACAGTAATTGATTATTATGAGGACAATAAGTAATCATAAAATAAACAATAATTTATAATATTTCACACACAAATTATACTATTAGACAGTAGTAATACAAAATACAAATAGTAATTCGACAATACGTAGTTATTATTCAAACGATGCCAATTTATTGTTCATATAATGTCATATTACTGTCCAATTGTTGTCCAAATACTGCCCAACAATTGCATATTGCTATCAAAATCACTATCCAAATAAGATCATTTTATTGTCTTCTCCATTTGTCAATAGGAAAGTGTTATACAGACATTTATTGAACAATAGTCGGTCATTGCCATATCTATTTGTTTAAAAACAATTGATACATAGCGATTAAGCAATAGTTGTATAATTTATGTAGTACTTTGCACAGAATTGGAGAAGTGATTGAGCATTACTCTGACTGTAATTGGACATTGATAATCTATGAATGAGACTGTACTAAAACACTAATTGAGTAATAATAGTACAATAGTTGGACAGTAATCTAACTGAATTATTGCCTTAACTAAGATAAGTTACTGTCTCAAGATGAATAGATGCAGGTATGTGAAAACAGAAGAATATTGTAGACAGTTGTCATGAGTAATTAATCAGTCACATAAATAAAATTCGAAAATAATGACCGACTAACGATGTTAGACATCTCTAAGTGGTTATTATTATTTTAATTGTTCAATCTATCCAATGAATATGATTCGTTTGAATAATCTAGATCGGATAGCTCAAAGGATAGGTATAGATAGCTATTATAAGAATGGGTGTAGAATGTGTGTATGTGATATCTGGTAAAAACTCCTCTTTCAATGAAAACTCGTGAGAACTTCCCAAATGATAACCTAGATTGAGTTTGAATAGGAGCATTACTGTTTTTTGTGATCTGTCAGAAATCATGACTAATGGTTGGTGCATGAAACGTAACTGCATTGTTAGGATAGATTTCTCTTTTTTTTTTTTTCGCCTGAAAGAGTGGCAATTTAGCACCAGGCAACCTTCTGAGTTGGCACTAGTTAACATTTGTGGATGTTTAGTTTTGTGGAATCTTTTAGATAGTAGGACGTGCTCACCATCTAAAGCAATGAACTGGTCAGTGATGATGATTGTAGTTGGCACCAGGCAACTCTCTGTATCACTGTATGTGATGCCTCAATTTTGTGCAAATTTTATTTTGAATAGTACTTTCTATAGTTTTTAAACTCCAGTTGTGAATCTATTCGACTGTTTCTCTTCAGGAGGGCATAAACATTTTTTTTTGTTTGTGAAAAAAGGCGGAAGAAAAAGAGGAAAATTCAAGACAATTGAAGCGGAGTACATGTCGCAGGCCATGAGACTTTTTATGCGCAAAAGAGGGATGTAGGCCACAATTGTGATGCAGGAGTGTCCTTTTTATTGTCTTTTGCCCACTCCGCTTAAGCTAATTTTGTTATTTTTTTAATCCATAAGTGTATATTTAGCTGTTTGATCATTTTATGAAGTGTTTTAATGTTTTTTTTTAAATAAACTGCACAATTCTCCACTACTATTTTCATTGATTTAAAATTTATGCAGTTTAATTTATAAAAAGCACGTAAACACGATTTCATCAGTGCTCATGTAGAGACTGAATTTCTATTTCGCTGTGCCAGTGAACTTTTATTGTCTTTTTTAAATTTTTTTTTTTAAGTTTTGTTTTCAAATGGTGTGCACGTAATATATACGCGCCTGAGTGGGACGTTTGTAATTTGCTCGCCACCCAGAAAAAAAGCAGTAGACGCCGTCAAACTCCGCCACCCTCTCAGTCTCAGCCCATGTCCGCCGCTAACGCCGCCGATGGTCCCGTCGCTTCCGCCGGCTTCCTCTCCGGCTTCTGGTCTCGCCTCCGTGCCTCGGCGTCTAGTTTTCGCCGGCGGGGGGACGCCTCCGGCGGCGACGAGGACGACGACGTGGAGGAGGAAGCATCCGTACGGTCGCGAATTGAGAGGCGAGCGGCGGCGGCGCGCCTGGTCGGTCGGAAGCTCGCTGTCGTCTCCTTCAACCTCGAGGTTTGCGACTTGCTCAACTCGAGGCAAAAGAATTTTGCTTTAGAAGTTTGGTTAAGTTTCTTCTGGGGTTTAGCTGTTTAAGGGGAAAGTTTTGCAATGGAAAGGTGGCGGCTTTTCGCCTGAGGTGTTTGTTGTTAAGTCGTACGCAAGCAGTTACTATTGTTTCCCCCATGAATAGATAACAGGAATAACAGTAGCGATAATTGCACAATTCGCCTCCAGTTATAGGCTGTTGGTATCCAGTGGTCCAATTTGCTCTGATGCAACTTAAATCGCGTGTTGATCACGCGATCGGGCGAACCAGTTGGTGCTCAATTAGCCCAATATTTTTCCAAACCTCGCTTAATTATTACGAAAATTTCATCCATTGCGCAGGTCTTGGTATTCATTTACGCTTTCTGGAAGGCGAGAAGACGGAATTTGTGCTGGAGGCAGCCTGTTCAAGCACTGACCATGCTTTTGATACCTGCTCTAGCTACTATCATTTACACGGCATTCGTGCGGTTCACAAGAATGTGTAATTTTCACCAACTCTATCTCTGTTTATTTATTAGCTTCAATCTGCATCACCTTTGTTGTACCTATACAATTAATCTCCTATTATTAAGGATGTTGCTAAGCTGGAGGCAATGATTATTTAATTATTCCATCTGGAGTTATTATAATATATTGTTCAGGTTTGAGTAGCAATATTTTCACATGCTGTTATCGATCTTGCTAGTTCTTTTAATAATGTTAGGATGCAACACTGACAAAAGTCTCATTGAATAACCATGACTTATCTTGCTCTGCAGTTGATGCCAAGGACAAGAAAATGCTTGAAAAGCTTCAAGATGAGAAGCAGGCAAACAACTGTGGACCGAAGGAGTGTGACCAAAACAAGCAAAAGAGTGTCAAGGTCTGTGCAGGTCCTTAATTCTCAATATTTGCATTATGTTTCTGCAGCCTGGAACTTCTTCCTGTTTTTTCTGACACTGTTGTGTTTTATCCACCACCATTGACATTTTTGTGTTTGTTGATGCAGACATATGGTGATATGGATGACGCTGAGAATAACATGACAGCAACTGATTCTATGGAAGAAACTGATAAGCTTAGAAAATGCTGTCGATCAAATTTTGACTTGAGGGATGATGATGGGTCAGATACATCGTGGGGTCATAGCAAGGAACAGTTGCTTACAGCAACATCAAATGAGGCAGCAATTTCTAGTTTTGATAAGGAGATTCGCACATCTCTAGGTGATTTCAGTGAGCATTACTGCCAGTCAAACTACACAAGTCCCATTTCTGGTAGTCCGGTGTCTTCAAAAATGAATTTAAAACTGTCTGCTAGAGATAGAAATGAAGAGACACTGGCTTGCTCTGCACAATCAAATCTGCACAAAGACACCTCTATTTTCACTAAAGGTACTGCCTCATCCCCTTTTGATTTTAGTCTCCATTCAAGGCCTATTGTATACAGCATGGTAGCCTAACCTCCAACCATCCATCTAGAATTGCCTGCAGGAGGTAGTGAGGAAGGAGAACCTGATGGATTATTGGAAGGTAACAACACTTGTTCCAGTTCGAGCAAGGAAACTCCCATATCTCCAGTTGATTCTCATAATAGTTGTTATGAAGCAGATGACTCATGCTGTACCAAACATGGTACACCGTTCCTGTCAACCGCCTTCCAGAAATTGCTTCTCAAAGTTAGTGAGGAAAATTCACTGCCACTACCAGAAAAGATTGAGTTCTCTCCTTTTACTAAGGAAGCCCCTGAATCTCCATTAGCCTATAGCGTTGCTCATAGTAGCTCAAATGACTTCAGTCTCAATGCATCTGATCTACTGCTATCTGCATCACAAACTTTTGAGAAATTGCCTGCAGAAGGTGGCAAGGAAGAAGCATTGGTTGGACCACATAACCCAATGATGCTGCAAATGGACTCTTTCACTCCAGAGAAGGTCACTACTTCATGTGTTGTCACCCATTCATGCCCATCTGTCTGTAATAATGCAACTGATGTGAACTTTGTTACAGTCAGTCCTGCTTTGAATCTAGAGTTGTTTGGTGAGGGAGGCAAGGAGAAGGAATCGTCCAAGTTGCATGTACCAGAGGAGAGTGGGATACCCTTAAATTTGGAGAAGGAAATTTTACTATGCCCATGGGAAGTTGGTAATACTGAACATTGCTTGGAAACTTCAGGGTTCTCATTATGCAGTCAAGAGGCTGAGATGATGGAAGGTGCTGGAGGTTTCAGCTTTATTAAGGTCAGTCCTGAATTGAACTTCTCGGCCTCTCCAGAGTTAATCGCAGAGGGTGATAGGGATGACAAGGTGAAAGAATTGTGTGAGTTGCATACACCAGAGGAGAATGATATACCCATCAATTTGGAGAAGGAAGCTTTGCTTGGTCCACTTGTAGTCGGTACTGCTGAACAATGCTTGGAAACTTCAGGGTTCTCTTTATGCAGTCAAGAGGCCAAGATGATGGAAGTTCCTGGAGTTTTCAGCTTAATTACAGTCAGTCCTGAATTGAATTGCCCAGCCTCTCCAGAGTTACTTGCAGATGGTAATGAGGACGTCAAACAGAAAGAATCATCTGACTTGCTCTCAGCTGAGGACAATGTGTTACCCTTTAATCTTGGTCCACTTGTAGTTGATGCTGCTGAATGTTGCTTGGCAACATCAGGATTATCATTAAACAGTCAAGACGCCAAGATGATGGAAGTTCCCAGAGGTGTCACGGAAGGATTGCCTGAATCACAAGATGAGAGGGCATTTAACCATCTGAAAGAAGTTGTCACCTCTTCAGGTGATACTAGCAATGCTCATAATTTGACAAACAATTTAAAGTCTGCTCAAGTCATTCCAGAGATCAACATAACAGAAGCTTTTAAACATGGTCAGGAAGCATTGTCCGAGCCACTACCTGAAAGCACTTCTGGTTCTGAAGGGATTTTCTTATCTCCAAATGTGATAAATAATGATGGGATTTATTCAAGCAACTCAAGTTCTTACTTGTTATTTGCCAACATGATCAAAGATGATACTCTCTTAGCTGGTCAGGGAGGACTTTCTGAGTCTGAAGATGAGATAACTTTGACTTTTCTGGAGAATTCCATCTCTCCTGATGAGGATACTAGTGCAGAAAACTATATAAATTACTCCACATCTTCTCGATATCTTCTGGAGGGCAACAAAACTGATTCTCTTCAAGACGGCAAGCAAGCTCCATCTGACACATTAGAGAGAGTCACTTTCAGCTTTGAAGAAAATTTCGTGTCTCCTGATGAGGGCATCAATTCTGAAAAGTACTCCCTCTACTCTAGGTCATCTTCATATGTCTCAGAGGTCAACATGATGGAAGATCTCAAAGGTGTTGCATCTTCCAAACCAGAAGATGAAAACGATTACAACTTTGAGGAGAGGCCCTCTGTGATGTTTCCTGAAGCCAATAATATAGAAAATTATACAAAAAATTCCGAGTCTGCTCACTTTATTCCGGAGGTCAACATAATGCAAACTCTTCAAGGTGCCAAGGGAGCATCAGTTGGTTCACTACATGAAGTTTCTTTCAATTTTGAGGATACTTTCATATCTCCTGATGCTGGCAATCACATGGAAAATTATTCAGACTTATCGTCCTTTTCATGCACTCCAGCAGCTGATGCATTTGAAGCCTTGCAAACTGGTCAGGAAGGGTTCTCTAAGCCGCATTATGAAAACAATTTTGCTTCTCAAGAGACTTTAGTGCATCCTAAAATGATCAACAATGCTGAAAATTATTTGAGTAATTCAAGTACTGCTGAATATGTTTTAGATTGGTCCAATACAACCGGAAGTCTTCAAGGTGATGGAAAAACATTGAGTGAAGCTTTACAAGTTGGTCAGGAATGGTTCTCTGAGTCACAACATGAAAATGATTTTACACTTCAGGGGACTTCCATGTGTGCTGAAGAGATTAACAGTGCTGAAAATTATTTGAGCAAGTCAGGTCGTACTGATTGTGCCTTAGATCTGCCCAACACAGTGGGAAGTTTTCAACATATCAAACAGTCATCATTGGATTCACTACATCAAGATACCTTCAGTGCCAAGGAGAGTCCAGTTTCTCCAGATGAGGGATCCAAAGCTAAAAATCATTCAGACAATACAGGGCCATCTTTGAATTTTACAGTGGTCAACTTTATTGAATCTCTAGGTGGTGATCATGAACAAACTCTTGAGCAACAAGATGAAGCCATTTTTTGTTTTGAGGATAATTCCATGGCCCACCACGAAACCATCTCTGAAAATGGAATTCACTTTAACATTTCTGGGTCTCAACATATTTCAGATGCTAACATGATGGAAACTCTTCAAGATGGGATGAAAGCATCATCCAAGATGCTTCATAACAATATCATCAGTTTTGAGGAAACTTCAATATCTCCAGATGACAGCAACTATGCTGAAAACTGTTCAAACAATTCAGGATCTGTTTTGCAAATCACAGAGATCAACATTAGAGCAGCTCCTCTGGCTGGTGAGGAAGGAACTTGTGGGTCACGAGATGAAGAAGCTAAGTCTTCTATCTCCCCAAATGATGTTGATAATGTAGAAGCAACTAGCTTGAAGCCTGCATACTATATTACAGAGGCCACAATTTTAGAAGCTCTACAAGATGTCAATAAACCACCAGCTGAATTGAAGGGTGAAAATTCTTTCAGGTTTTCTGAGGCTTCTATTTCTTCAGATGAGGGAAACAAGGCAAGAAATCATTCAGACTACTCAAGGTCCTTATTATCTGTGCCAGTGGACAATTTGATGGAAGTTCTTGCAGCAGGTCAGGAAGTATCTTCTGAGCCACATGATGAAATTTGTTCTAGTCTTGAGTATCGATATAACACAATGGAAATTCTTCAAGATGGCGAAAAAGCATTAAGTGAAGCTCTGCAAGCTGGCCAGGAAGAGTTGTCAGAGTCACAACACGAAAATGATTTTACTTCCGTGTTTCCTGAAGAGATTAATAATGCTGAAAGTTATCTGAGCAAGTCAGGTCCTGCTGAATATGCCTCAAATCTACTCAACACAGTGGAAAGTCTTCAAGATAGCAAAAAAGCATTGTCCAAGTCACTGTATCAAGGTAACTTCAGTTTTGAGGAGCCTTTGGTTGCTCTAAATGAGGGTTCCAAAGCTGAACATTCAGACAACAATAAGCCATCTTTGTGCTTTATAGAGCCTCATTTGAGTGAATCTCTATGTGGCAATCTGGAAGGAACTCTTGAACAACAAGATGAAGCCATTATTTGTGTTGGGGATACTTCCATGGCTCACCAGAAGGCAACTACTGAAAATGAAAGTCATTTTAACATTTTAGGGTCTCAACATAATCCAGATGCCAACATGATGGAAATTCTTCAAGGTGGGGAGAAAGCATCGTCTGATATGCTTCATGATAATATCTGCAGTATTGCAAGGACTTCAATATCTCCAGATGATGGCAGCAATTCTGAAAACTGTTCAAACAATTCAGGATCTGTTTTGCATATCACAGGGATCAACACGGCAGCAGCTCTCCTGGCTGGTCATGAAGGACCTCTCAAGTTACAAGATGATATTGTTAACAGTTCCACCTCTCCAAACAATGTTGATTATGCCGAAACACATATCTTAAAGCCTTCATGCAACATTACAGAGGTCACCATGATGCTTCCATTACAGGATGTCAAGGAAGCACTAGGCGAGTCACAGGATGAAAATTCTTTGAGTTTTGTGGAGACTTCTATTTCTTCAGATGAGGGAAACAATGCAAAGGATCAATCATACAATGTGATGGAAGTCCCTGCAGCAGGTCTGGAAGGATCTTCTGAACCACATGATGAAAATTGTTCTAGTTTTGATGAGACTTGTACTGAGGTTGCCAGAGGTGCTAAAAAGTTTTCAAGCATACCAAGAGCTATTTCATGTACCACCACTGTAAAGGAAGGTATAAGATCTGCTGAGAAAGGGTCGCCTAAGCCTCTACTTGAAGGCATTGGTAATTTTGATAAGACTCCCGTTTGTCAAGAAAGGGCCAATAATTCACCAAATGAAAATGCTCATAGTTCTAAGCAGACTGCCATACTCCAAGATGAGGTCAACTATGCTGAATGTTCTTCAAACAAGTCAAAGTTGTCTTCTTGCACCCCAAAGGCCAATAGCATTGAAGGACCAGAAATGGCTCTTAGTCCGAGGGCAACATCGTTATTTCTACATGAGATCAAGGATGCTGAAAACAAATCTTGGAATTCTAGTTCTGTTTCATGTCATCATGAAGTCAGCATTGTGCAGGCTCCTCAAGAACTGCCTACAGGTGCTGGAAGTGAAAAAGGTGAATGTCTGTCAAATGAACTTTCTGAAATCAGATCTCAGTTGTTACTGTTATGTGACATGCTAGTTTTTGTTGGAGGGTAAAAGTAGTTTTGCAAGGAAAAATTTGCATTTCAGCCGCCTATACCTATTGGTTCTGCCAATTTATTGGTAGAAAAGCAAGCCTTTGGACTCTATTTTCATCAAAGGAAGCTTTTTAGTGTGGAAGAGCTGAAGAGGATGTTTGCTGTAATAGGTATATAATGGGGAAACAAGTCATTTGTAAACCCCTTTTCTGTATGTGTTCATTTTTGAGAGAAGGGTATTTATATTTTGACACCACATAACAAAATTGAAATACATAAGAAACCATAAAGTTTTTTTTTTCTTTTTTGGTGGCACAGCACTACAGTTGATGAAAATAGTGGATTTCTTGCTCAGTCTCTTTTGCTGTGCAAATTATTTTGTCTGAATTCCTTTATCAGGTTACAAGACGAACTTGCATGTTTATATTCTGGCAAACATTATTTAGTACAATTCTTGCAGTAGTATATCTCTTTTCAATTTCTCACAAGTTTTCCAACATCTTTTTTGGTGATGATGCTACTGGAAGTGGAAAAATGAAAAATCCTTATATTAACTCAGCCGACATAATAGCTATGTATTTTTGTGTATTACTTGGAGTATACTCATCTGACTCTGCCATTTTACTTCCTTGGAGAAAAAAAAAATAGAGACCGTTATTCACTGACGCATTCTGTCTGCAGTTTTCTTTGAGGATAAGAAAGCGCATGATTGGCTTTCCACAGACGAGGAACCAAAAGGTGATGAATTTGAGGACACAACATATGATGCAGAAGATTTGGATGAGGTGAGTCCCGCGCCTTCAGATGTTTCTTTAAACTTCTATCTTCTTTACTGAGGTGAGTTCTGTACTCAGCTGTTCATCTAAATTCATGTAGTGCCATCAATTTAATGACTTCTTTATGAACTTGGTATTACAACATCAGTACGTGATGCACTTTACTCACTGACTTGATACAACTGCTGGCACAGAATAATCCCGTCGACCCTCTTGAAGTGACTAAAGTTACATCTGCTGTGGCATCAAAGCCTTCTGTAAAACTTTATGCAAAAGATACTTCTTGGAGAGATTCGGCAATGTGGACAAGCAGTGACTTTGAAGTGGCACGAGTAGCTGGGCTTAGGCAGCGGAAACCAGTATTCACAATAAGTAATAGCACTGTAAGCGGTACGGAATCTGAGCCAGCTGACGAGCAATCAACTGAACCTGTTGATGATACTACCGAAATCCTTAGTGTTTCTCTGCCTTCCCCATTCGCTAGTAACGTTCAAAACAGGTTGAATGATATGCCTGTACAGATTTCCGTACAACACTCAACTACTGAAGTGCCTCGCAAGAGCATCTAAAGCTTGCAAGTAGGTGTTGGTTGTTTTCTGTTGGTGGTATGCTTCTAATAACTGGAAATTACCATTGGCATAATATAACAAAGGATTAAACTTTGAATACAGCATTTGCTGTACAATTCTTATGGTCAGAAAGAGGGGCAAGAAGTTCAATATCTGGATTTAGTTATGCAGCTCTTCAAGAAAATGGTATGATCTGGAGGTGAAAATATGGAATCACCTCTGGATTAAGTTGCTTGCAGTTGGAGTTGATTCCTCCTAGTTCTTGCATTTTGACATCAAGGCCCTGGGATTTGGTGAAAAGAGAAGGTTCTCTTTTAGAGCTTTTTTTGGTCGGGTTGAGTGTGTATGTATATTTCTGTGTATTTGAGAAATAAGCCTCCACCAAACAGCTTTTGTACAATCTGTTAGAAATGCTCCTTCTCTTCTTTAGGTGGTGGTAGTGTGCATGACTGCTTTTTCATGTCTGCTTTTTTTGTGTATGAGTTGATGTGTATGAAAGTTGTGCATTTTTTGTGTAACAGTATGTCTTTTGTACAGAATACACACAGTATAAGGTTCATTTCTGGTAATGATTTGAAAAAAGATGCCTGCTTCTGTATTTCAAGTTGTTACTGTATGATATATACCATATCATATATGGTATATATGGAAAAATATCTATAGATTATGCTTATGTATAGTTGTAGATTATATATTTGGGTTCATCTCTCAATATGATGTATGAGATTATCTTTTATCTAACAGTTACACCATCTATCTTGCCAGAGGTTTTTTTCTACAACTTGGAGATAATGTTCAATGTGTTCTACAACTTGATTATATTTCATACTCTAAATCATCATATACTAGGAAAAAAAGACAAATTCGGAATAATATGGGATGAAATATTAAAAGCTATTAGAGCGTGAAATTCGATGACGTTGTAGAACATATAGAACACCATTTTCATTTTTTGATGGTGTTTTGCACAACTTTGCACCATAAAAGGTACTTTTCACTATATACCAACCCTTCTTTATAATTACTATTTTTCTGCAATAATTGAGATTGGTTTCTTTGTGGCAGGTAATTATGAGCTTCTCATTATCTCGCTGATTAACTTTTTTCCTATCTGTATCCTGCAGCTATCAGTACAGAACTAAATGTGATACAGTTCTTGACTGGTGATTGGTCAAGCTATCACATAATCCATGAAGACACTCTCTTTCATCTGTGATGTGATGCAGCTCCGTTTTCAGAGGTATTAAAATAGAGAACTCAAATAACTAACTATAGTGATGAGGTGTGAGAATTAATAGTTCATTATTGTACACCTTTGAGAAGATATGACAATACAAACTATGAAATGCAGAATATTTCACTTGCATTCTTGAAGGTATGGCATTACAAACGATATTCATGTGGCCAGATGTGTATCAGTTATGTGATACTGTTTTGACTTTGCTATGGTTTGGTACCAATACAGAAGTATAACTCAGTACAATTATGTGTCTTTCATTTTTCTTGTGTTTCCTTTTGTTGATAACTCACTCCTTGTAGTTAAATGTCCATTTCCTGTGTTACCTATGCAGCTTGGTATATTTGATGATTTATGTGAATGATAGCCTTCATAATTGTCACTCTACATGAAACAATGTTCTTCACGAGGCTTTTCTTATTACTTGTTTGCATTCCTATGATTTCATGCACCATGAATTCTCAATTGTCCAACATCTCTGCATGCACCCAGTTGTTGATGAACTGTTACAATCCCGCAATTATCGGTCGGTGGGACATGCCAGATGCTTCAAACCCACAGTAAGATGGTTGACTTGCATAAAGTATTGACTTGAAAGCTTAAAGAAATTGTCAATCATGAGCAGCGGCTTTGGTACGTGTATTGTGTCAACCTATTAAATCATTGAGATGAGATGTCAAAATACTTAATGCTTGATGTGGACTCTTCAGTAATGGAGCCTGAATGAATAATGATGGACCCTAATGTGCTTTAGCGGCCCCCGTATTGCCCCTCTGGGTGCTGAAAGATGTGCTTTGCACTTAACTCGGATTAATTTATGGAAGTCAATGATAGGTGGCCTAGTTGAAGAACTCCAATAGTAAGTACTAGCCATGTACTCTGTCCTTATTAACACTAACCTCTTTCGGAAGATAACATTATGTTATTGTTTCTGTAGATTATTACTTCAGGTACCTAAAATTGTACCAGTCTCAGAGCTTGTGATTCATGAAATTCAGCTGACTACTATATATGGAGAGGAGGCAATTACCTATTGGATCACCTCACTTTGGATATCATCCTCCACTAAATATTGAAATCATACCTGATTTATCATTGCTAGCCAGGTGAAGATAGCATTTTATTTTACCACCTTGCTGCAAATTTGAAATGGAAAAAATCATATCAAAGCAGCATTTCCTTGTGTTGACATTAACCTTGTAGTTCTCCTTGTGATACTCAAAAGGAATAGCTAAAGTGCGTTTTTTTTTCTTCTGTTGACGTTAGGCTTCTCACTCCTGATGTTTACTCAAGAACAGAAGTTGTTATGCGAAGAACAACAAACACTTCAGAAACTTATGAAATAGGAAACAAACAAATTTTTTATCATGAGAAAGTGTGCAGATCCCAAGACGGATCAGCAACTGCAATCCCTTTCCTGGGACCGGTCACGTTGCGATCACAAGCCATTTGTTGGATGTCGACTTCTGAATGGCAGTCCAGATGCAGAGCAACTGACTTGCAGAACTATTTTTTATGCTTCTCCACTCTTCAGCTTCAGGTCAGACATCAGATTTCAGAATCTCTGGGTTGTTATAATTTGATTAGTTTCTGAATTATTGCAAGCCTCTCCGCCAACTCAATTCAAGAACAGGGGAGGGAGTAGTAGTTGCTGTGCACAAAAATTTTATCCGAAAGATTCCCCTGCGTATGCGTTTTGGGATGTGCTGAATGTGGATAGGTCGTGTGTGATTATCCTTTCTCTAGGGAAAATGGTTTTTCTATGGTGCTTCAGGATTTGTTATTCCTGCAGCATGGAGGGTTTAGCAGCATGGAGGTAGTGGCCCCCACCCGCCTGACAAGCACCCGAGTTGCAGTATAGGTGGGTGCATGCAGACCCGGCACCCGGTATACCGTGTCTCCAATGACCATAGAAGTGCTCATTAAGGGGCTATTTAGTTGGAGTCCTAAATGACATTTGTTTTTACAATGGCTTCATTTGCCCTCATGGAGTTATTGTGGCTCATGAGTCCTAGTGTCGGAAATGGCTCTTAATTTATTTCTAACGGACAGACTCAGCTGTCCAACCACAAGAAAAAAAACTTTTATTTGCAATGATTTGATGGTAGAAAGAAGAGTTGTGAAAAATATACAAGTATTTGCCACTCCAACTCGTACAGGAATAGAATGTATTTATACAGTTAGGAGATTACAGGAAGTTACAACTAAACCGAAAGTTCAAGACAAGAGGGCAAACAAGTAGTGCCGGACTTGCCGAACGAACTATAGTAGTGATAATAGAAAAGGAACTATTCTAACAGCCCCTCAATCGCAACCGGTGGAAACTAGATAGAGATTGAATTAGAGACGATCAAATGACAGTCGCGGCAAAGGTTGGATGAAGATATCGGCAACCTGATCTGCAGAAGAAATGAACCGAACCTCCGATACTCTCGATGCAACTCTTTCTCTGACAAAGTGAAAGTCTACTTCAATATGCTTTGTGGTGTTAGAACTATTCTCACTCATGGGACGCTGCAAGATAGGAGCAAACGTGTGTGTGGTTTACACACGGTTTCTACCAGGGTAACGGTCATGACCGAAAGACACTCTCCCTGCAGCATCATGATCATAGTGTTCTCTATTAAGACATGTGATACGGGAGGTATAGTATATTGCATCATGGGGCCCGCGAGCCCGAATAGAAAAGAGAGGTTGGGATATTGGGAGGCTACTACGCCTCGGCCAGCGCTGCACCACCGGCTCTCCAGATTTGGTTAGATCTTGTTTACGTCATCTATTCTATTCATCTCCCACTCCCTTCTTTTCTATTACTGTTTTTTCTATTCCATGGTCGGCACCTCCCTAACTCCCACCTGTATAAAATGCCTGCAACTTCTTTGCCATTTCCAACAACTATTTTCAGTTCTGTCTGCGTCTATTGTGTGATGTCAACGGCGCCGGAGCCGCACGTCCTCGCCGTCGACGACAGCCTCGTTGACTGTGCCATCATCTCCAGGCTCCTCCGCAGCTCCAAATACCGAGGTGCGGGCCATTGCCATTCCACAGTCCACAATATAATGCATGTTTCTTTAGACAATTTAATTGCATGATCCAAGAATACGTCCCTGAAAAAAATTCGTGCGATTAGTTATCTTTCTCTTTGTCTGCAATAAAGACTGTGTTTTGACATTCGTGCTTCTTTTCGGGCTTGCAGTTACGACGGTGGATAGTGGCAAGAGGGCATTAGAATTTCTCAGCTTGGTAAGTTCTTTGCATCACCGCATGTCTGTTAGGTTTTATGTTGCATTATTTCCCAAGAAATATATACTTGTACTGAAATGTTTTTGGTATTTGCATGATTGTTTTCTACAGGATCGGGATGTGCATATGATCATCACGGATTACTGCATGCCGGAGATGACCGGATACGACCTTCTCAAGAGGGTCAAGGTTAGATTGTAGTTTTTTTATATATATGTTTGGAAATTGGAAATATGGTGAGCATGTGTTTGATTTGGTCTGAACCATATTTCCTTGCAGGAGTCTGCGGAGCTGAGAGAGATACCGGTGGTGATCATGTCGTCGGAGAACTCACCGTCCAGGATTCGACGGTGCCTCGAGGAGGGGGCAGAGGACTTCTTGATAAAGCCCGTCTGCCAGTCCGACGTGTCACGGCTGTGCAGCCGCGTGACAATGCGGTAACAGCCGTCCGACGATGAGATCGACAATGTACCATCGAAGACCAATTTTTACCAGAGTGAATAGCTTTCCGGTGGCCAGGCCGGATTCCATCCATACTTATCGGAGAGGCTAATCCACTGGAAACATTCTACTGACATTGGAAGGAAGGAAGGCTGCAAGTTGCAAGCGAGCACACTATCAAGAGGCTCCAAAAACAACAATAGTCGCCACAGGGAAGCTCTAGTCTATTCCGTTTACTCTTCTTCAGTAGCTCGAAGCCAATAACCATTTGAAGTTTTTTGTTAGCCCCTTTGGTTAAGCGAAATGGAAATTAATGTACATGTGCTAGTAGAGCTCACTTTTTGACTTCCAAGTTCTTCCTATTTATGAACTATTTGGGAAATTTACAAGAGTTTTACTCCGTGAACCAAATCCACTTTGCATATTCTTGGGTAAAAGTAAACTAATTCCTTGCCTGAAAAAATAAAAAAGATCTCGCATAGAATTTTCAATCTT